>JAPDPK010000119.1:0-1201005 GCA_031772115.1 Heritiera littoralis
AAATCTAGAATAGATAAGAGCACACACATGCAGTTCTGTGAACACCTGTGAGGTTTGAAGATACTGCACCCACCTGTACATTACACACTTGCGTATTGTAGTTATTAATGGTTAGCCGCTATCAATTCTGATATCTATTTTTTGTTCTGATTTCAGTACGTACAATGCTGATTTTGATGGTGATGAAATAAATGTACACTTCCCACAAGATGAAATTTCTCGTGCTGAAGCATACAACATTGTTAATGCAAATAACCAATTTGTCAGGCCTTCGAATGGTGAACCAATTAGAGCCTTAATTCAGGTTTTAAATGCATTATAGTGGTTTTGCATGATGGGGACTTCCGTTCTCCCTCAACTTCTCAATGTAACTGGTAAGTCTAATTGTAATTTTCTATTTTATTTTAAATTTTCAGGATCATATTGTAAGTTCTGTACTTCTCACAAAGAGGGATACATTCTTAAGCCGTGAAGAGTTTAATCAGCTTTTTGTATAGCTCTGGTGTTTCCAATTTAGCCCAAAGTTCTTTCTCTGGTAAACCTGGTCGGAAAGTATTCATATCAAGTTTTGAAGAAGGGATGCCGTCCATTCTACCTGCAATATTGAAACCAAAACCTCTTTGGACAGGGAAGCAGGTTAGTAATTGATAGGCTGGAAGCTTTTTGTGTGTTATGCACCCATGATTATTTTTCGTTGCATGGTAATAACTAATTGTGCCAAAGTATTGCACAAATTTGTATCTCCTACCTTTGCACCAGCTGCAAGGTTTTGACAAGTTAGGCTTATACACCTGCATTTTGATAGAGTCAAGGTTGAGAAAATGAGATAATACATATATTAAAATATCTTGTTCTTGTTGTATGTTCCCATCTTTTAATCTATGCTCATTTTTTTTCATAGTATAAATATTTGGTAATGAATTACTGATTTTTTTTTTACTATGTTTCTAGGTCATCACTGCTGTGCTAAATCATATTACCAGGGGTCACCCACCATTTACAGTGGAAAAAACTGGGAAAATCCCACATGATTTTTTTAGGAACAGATCAAATGAAATTAAACCAAAGAAGGATGACCAAGAAGGCAAGGATGCTGATAAAAAGTCAAAGAAAGAACCTGATGAAGAAAATATTGATTTACAAAAATGACTTGGTGCGTGGTGTGATTGATAAGGCTCAATTTGCTGACTATGGTCTAGTTCATACAGTTCAGGAGCTATATGGCTGTAACACTGCAGGCTTTTTGCTGTCGGTATTCAGTCGTGTCTTCACAGTTTTCTTGCAGGTCAGCTATCTTTAGTTGATAAAATTCAATTCTTAAGGTTTCAGCATTTGGAATTTGATTTTCAAACTTGCTTGATATATTATTCATGATGCAGATGCATGGTTTCACATGTGGAGTAGATGACCTTTTGATAATGAAAGATAAAGACATTGAAAGGAAGAAGCAACTTGAAGAATGTGAAGAGAAAGTCACAGAAGCACATTATGAGTTTTGTGGAGTCAAGTTGGATACTGAAATAGGTATGTTAATTTCTGAATGCTTCTTAGAATATCCTGTTTCTGTTGCAAGTTAATGTCAGGTTTGTGCTAGTTTTATAATAACTTTTATTTTGTAATCAAATGAGGTAAATGGAACAGAATAACTAGGTTCATTTCTCTGCCAAATTGACTTTGACTCTTTTCCAGATAGTCTATATCTTCTTTTGTTGGTTTAAGTATGTTATTTTGGTCGGTTGTTTTAGCATTTTGGTGCTGCATGGTATCTTACAACAATAGATTTTTGAAAAAAGATGTGGCTTGACTTATATAGATTTTTTAGCGGACTTTTCCTGAATGTGTAAATTATACATTTTCCGTTGCATTTCTTGTTTTGATTTACAAAGAGAACTTTTAAGAAATATTATGCCAATTCCTCAATTGTTAGTTAATATACTGGATTACTTAGAATGCTTTTAAATCTGGTGCATTACATGGTATGTTCCAAAGCCTGCAAATGTATCTTCCACTTGCTTCTTTTTAAATATCTTACTTTACATGTCATTCATGTGATCTTGTTGTGGGTGATGTATTTTGATAGTACTAATCCATTGATTAAACGCAAATGCAAGTAAACTTCCTAATCAATGGGAATTGCTTAAAGTTTTTAGAAAAGAAAAAGAAGAAAAGAACAGTTAGAGAATCAATTGAAAGCAAAGATTTGGAAATATAAAGTGAACATTGACGAAGAATAGGATTGAAACCAACTGTGCCATCAATACAAAACAAAACCTGGAGCTCACTCTTGACTATGAATCCTTTTTTTCCCAAGTTGATCATTGGCTGACAGAATAATACATTTGAAGGAGTTTATTGCTGAGGCTAAGAAATTAATGATAACATATATTCACCAGTTTTTTAGGCAGAGACCAAGCCAATATCAGGACAAGGATTGGTGGAAGAAGGCAGCTCTCTAGAAAAGGCAGAACTACAACTAATCATTAGCATGAAGTTAGAGAGATATCTGAAAGTTAAAGTTTGGTAACCCCTGGAGCTGGTTGTTGGTTTGAAGGGAATGTTGAGAGAAGAGTCAGACGCAGGAGAAAAGGGAAGGGTGATTATTTGTGTCAACAGATCTGAATTAGATGCAATGATGTTAGAGGAGAGATCTGCTTTCCTATGGGAAGGGTAAAGTGGAAGCGAAAGAAAAAGTGAGAGAAAAAATAACAAACAAATAGGGTCATTTTCTTTGTCAATGGTTTTGCTAGTAATACCATACTTGGTGGAGAGGACATGTAAAATGATATCTGGTGAGTGGACAGTAAAGATAACAGGGAACCACGGATAAACTAAAAAAAAAATAATAATAAAGGAGAGAAAAAACACAATGTTGCTTTTCCCATAAACGGTAATCACACGAAGGTGTTATTAGATTTCTTGTGTTTGATTTGCTATATAAGAGCAGAGTAAGCATTTTGATATAAGATTGTAGATCTTTTTTCTTTTGAAACAAGAGTGGGAAAGTTTAATTTTGGGGTGGGGTCGTTGTTTTTGATTAACTAAATAATGACGTTATGCTCACTGAAATTTTAGCTATAAGTTCTTTCGAAAGGAAACCAAAAATGATTAAATCTGTGCACTATTTTATCTTTTTTTTCATTCATGACTGTCATCTTGCTAAGCTATGTAAGCTTATATAAAGGCTGTGCAGTTCTATTTGTTTCTCTGCTAGAATAATGGTTCATTCTATTTCATTTTCTTTGATAAGAGTGAACAACATTCAAGAAGTCATTGTCTCTTTCATGACATTTCTAATTGGACATGTGACTGATTCCCTCCATCCATCTTTTTTAATATATCTGCAGTAGCCTATGCTTACTTATATCTATATAACATTGTAACACAAATGTAATGTCTTGATCTGTTTCAGCTCCGACTGAATTGCAATTGAAAATTGAGAGAACCATACGTAGAGATGGAGAGGCTGCACTGACAGCCATGGATAGAAAGATGATTAGTGTGCTTAATAAAAATTCAAGCCAAGGTGTCCTTACTGATCTTCTGTCAGAGGGTTTAGTAAAATCTATGGGAAAGAACTGTATATCCCTTATGACTACATCTGGGGCCAAAGGTAGTAAGGTAATTTTCTGATTTTAATATTCTATAAACTTTGTCATGGTTGTAGTAGCACAATTTGGTATTATACATATGTGTGTGTATCTCTTCAGCAAGGGCTACTTCATAGGAATCATTTACTGGTGTCTGTTGCCAATTTGATCAAGTTAGTCGTATTATCAGTGACTATTCCTTTGAATCCTTTACATGCTTTTGTTATTTTAGAGAATGTTCCTGCATGCATGAGTGCAGGTGGTTTTTCTTTATTCATTTTCTATAAAATTGTTAAGACTTTAATTTTACATACATTTGTGAATATTATAAATGCCACATTGGAACTTGGAACCTTCAGACTGTTTCTGGAGCTATAATACATAGAGGGAACAATGGATAGATCATGTGTCTGTCTGTGAGTTTCTTGGTTTTGATTGTTCCAAGTTGCAAAATGACAGTTTGAAGTTTCCTTCTTGGGTACAAATCAGGGAATAATCTCTTCTTGCAATGGGACCTCTTCCTCTGGCTTTTCATTGCAAGAGTAGAGTCCAGAAGATTTTAGAATTCCTTGCTTATGGTAAAAGATTTTACTGATTATACAGGAATTCATTTTGGGATGAGGTGTCCAAAGTTAATTGCTATGAAGCATTAGCGGTATTGCCTCAATGGGGTTTTTGAAGAGGAGTGATAGGATGGTTCTAACTATTTGCTTTATGCTCCAAACAGGTTAATTTTCAGCAAATTTCTTCTTTCCTGGGTCAACAAGAATTGGAAGGGAAACGAGTACCTCGAATGGTTTCTGGTAAAACATTACCTTGTTTCCATCCATGGGATTGGGCAGCTAGAGCTGGTGGTTTCATCAGCGATCGGTTTCTTAGTGGCCTTCGGCCGCAAGAATATTATTTCCATTGTATGGCTGGACGTGAAGGGTAAACCACACTTAATCTTCAGCTTATCTTGGTTTCTTCTATTGGGA
Source organism: Heritiera littoralis (assembly GCA_031772115.1). Lineage (NCBI taxonomy): Eukaryota > Viridiplantae > Streptophyta > Magnoliopsida > Malvales > Malvaceae > Heritiera > Heritiera littoralis. The sequence goes on from JAPDPK010000119.1 coordinate 4,565, forward strand.
ATGCTTTCTTGTTCCTTGAAGCTTTATGTCAAATTTGATTAATATTACTATTTGCGCTTATTTGTATGGTATGTCATACTAGTAGTAGGTCCTTATTCTTGGGCTGATGGACATGCAATATGCAGAATCTCCATATGCTTTTATTGTTGGGAAGGAATATATATTACAGGGCATTTTTGCCTGATATTATCTAGTTTTTTATTCTTCTCTTCAAGCCTGAATCTGCTCTAGCGTCCCACTCGACAGGTGTTATATGTTGCATTGGAGCTGGCTGATATGAACAGTAATTTTGGGTTATAGATATGTTCGTTTGAAATACTTTTGATTCTTAGGTAGGTAGGTAGGATGACTAACTGCAATATTTAGAATTGGGCTTATGGGAGATTGGTATATGGATTTAGATATTGAAGAAAAAACGGTTTCTTCTTAATTTTGTTGAAATGGTTCTGCAAAATTTTTGAAGTTGAAGCAGATGCAAGTGGAGAATGGTTGATGTCTATCCTGCCTATTTTATTATTAAATTATTTCCTTTAAAATCTGAACAAATTTATTAGTTGAAGACATCTGGGATTTATAGGTTGAATCTTAATTTTATGTTTTGCTCTTTTATGGAATTTTCATAGGAGGAAAATTCGGAGTTATCTAAGCTAGAGGGATAGAGGTATAGATGAATACCTATTATAAAAGCCCCATCTGGTTTATGAGAAGCCTGACTGGTTCTGGAAGTTGTCTTTGGACCAAAATCCATTTTCCTGCTCTTGTTTACCTTTCTGTTCATATACATTCTTTATGATATGCTTTGTTAGTACATTAAAGTGCTGCTTAATTATGGCATTCTGACATGAAATTCTTATTTTTGTTAGCTTTATGGTTTTAAATTTGTTTTCCATTTTCAATTGTTTTCCATGTACGAGGATGTATATTTTAGTGTTTATTTTCTTGTTCCGTGCATAACTTTTATCTTCTGTTTTACAGTCTAGTTGATACTGCAGTCAAGACATCTCGCAGTGGATACCTGCAGAGATGCCTTATAAAGAATCTGGAGTGTTTGAAAATCAGTTATGATCATACTGTCCGTGATGCTGATGGCTCCATTGTTCAATTTAACTATGGGGAAGATGGTATTGACGTCCATCAGACCAGTTTTATTGCTAAATTTGAAGCACTGTCATTAGTGAGAACTTCTTCCTGATTTTTTGAGTCTGAATTCTATTGAAAACTAGTTTCTTAGTGTTCTTTTCTCTGCTTGTTTTCAGAATCAAGATATGATGTCAGAAAAGCTTAGTTCTCAGCTTGGGGAACCTGATGACTCTGTAAAAGTATTGCCCGATGGTCTTCGGAACAAAGCTGTGCAGTTTATAAAGAACAACCTGGACCAGAAAATAAAGTCAAACGACTTCTTAAAGTTATTGGAGCTTAAATTTCTTTCAAGTCTTGCCCAGCCAGGAGAACCTGTTGGTGTGCTTGCTGCTCAATCTGTTGGAGAACCTTCAACACAAATGACGTAAGATGCCTTTTTACTTTCAGGAAAAAAAAGGGAAATTGCTCTATTTGAAATGATGGTATACATGTCTTTTTATGCTCAATATGATAGTCAAGCCATCAACATGTTTTAGGATTTAGGGAATAATGCTTTTGTGTTTCTGGAAATCATTGTTGATTGTAAGACGGTACTGGTATTCCAAAGTTTGCACCCGAGCTAAGGCATGTTTAGCATCATCATCTTCCCCTCCTATCTCTCAGAATATCATCTGAAAAAAACATTTGGGAATCTTGAGCTTGTTACTTGTATGTGATGAAAACTTTGTCATTTTCCTTACATTTTAACCTTAAAACAGTATGTCATGCTAGTCTTTGGTCTTCCTCAAGTTCATACCTATTACAGTCCTTTGTTTAATAACATGATATTTGTGAAGTCCAATCTCTTGACATTGTTAGAATTTAATATTACCATTTCTTTGGGACATATGGATGCTTATGTTTATTTTAATGGAAGGATTATAATTCGAACTGTTTTCTTTTGGGACATAAAAACAAAGTAATCGAGACGTTAGGAACGAAATGAAACTTCACTTTAAGTTTCAGGACAAAGAGCGCATTTTACCCTTTCTAGGGTTGACATATTGTGTACCCTATCTAGGGTTGATATATTTTACCCTATCTAGGGTTTATTTTTAGCTTATTTAAGAAAATTGTATGTGCCGAGTTGGACATTGGGGGATTCTATTTAGTGAAGTTTGTTTTTGTTGAGGCTTAGAAAATTAATATACTGTAAGGGTGCATATGCGAAAGATTTGGCTTCCAATGATTTCTACTTAAATACTTGAGAAATATTCTGGAAACAAGTTCTTTCATCTTTTTAGTTTTTCTGATGTATTAGCTTGCTGGGTAACCAATTTTAATTATGGGTCTGTGGTGTTCATGGCCCTGCTTATGATGACTTAGGGGTCTAGAGAAGAACCTCTTTAGTTTAAACAGCAAGTTCGGACAGTATATTCTTCTCCCATAGTGCACTTGTAATTGTGTATATCCTTACATGCTTCCTTCTTCCTTGAAGTGAGATATATGCAATTGTTATTCCCACAATAATATGTATTTTACTTGTATTTTTCTGGTTTTTCAAGCATGCATTAAATTTTCTATCGATTTGCCTTTTTCTTCTTTGTCAATTTCATTTGGATATTTTATTCTTAGGCTGAATACTTTCCATCTTGCGGGGCGAGGTGAAATGAATGTTACACTAGGTATACCACGTTTGCAAGAGATCTTAATGACTGCTTCAAGTGACATCAAGACTCCAGTTATGACTTGCCCCTTGCATAAAGGGAAAACAAAGTGAGTTGCTAGCCACTAGTCAGTTGAGTCTCTTGATCGTTATTTATTTGTAAATTGCTAGTCAGTTGAACCTCCCTTGATCAATATTAAGATTCCTGGACTACTTGCATATAATCATTGGATATAGGAATAAGACTCAGCTTTTATACATCCATTTGACAATATGAAGACCCAAATAACTCAGGTGAATCCTAGATTAGACGCAATGGATTTTGACCAAGGTCCATCCCTATAAAACAATAATTACGAGGGAAACTCCTGGATGCAAAAACTAAATTATACTATTAAAGTGTATTTGTCATGTACGATGGATAGAAAATGGTAAGATACAGAAAAAAAAGAAAGATTAGATGCATCATTCCATCTTGTGTGTAAGAATATGATTAAGACTTTCCATCGCTCTGGCTGAATACTTCCATCATGTGTGCAAGTCTAAGAGTAGGATAGGATAACTTTTTTATATGCTATGTTTGGTGCATGAAACAGCAAATTTAGGATAGGTTGATTTTCTTTAAAGATAAATTTTTCAAGAAAAAAGTTTAGGGGTAAAGTTGAAAATAAGAATAAGGGTATTGACATAGGGCAGCCTGGTGGGCTAATGTCTATGGTGATGATGATGATGATAATAATAATAATAATATGAAATTCTAAAGAAAATAGGGAAAGTATTGCATCACACAATCACAAAAGTTATAAAGCTTAAAAAATTCTTATCATAATCTCATAAGTCCCCAAAAGGAAGAGTACAGTGTCCATAAGGCAGAGGACTCTGCCTTGTCCTCTGCCAAATCAAAAAAAAAAAGAAGAGTACAGTGATATTTATACAGGACTTTCAAGGAAGTACTTAACATTTAAAAACTTTGCACTTTAATAAAAATAAAAGGATAAGTAAAACCACACTAAAATACTAAAGCTGGATAGAAATGTAAAATATCAAAGTAACAAAAGAAAATCTTAAATAGTTTAATACCTCAATTAGCTTCTTAGTGCTAGGCATTAGGTATCCACTTCACAATCCTATTCGATAAGATTAAAATAAGCATTAAAACCCAATTGGCTTATCCTATATTAGGTTGGTGGTTCAGCTATTTGTCATCCTATCTCTCCTCAGAGTGATACAAACCTCAGGTAGGACATTGTTATCCTACCCTATTCGTCATCCCATGAATCAAGTGCACTCTTAAAATATAAAGAATTTGACCGAAGAAAATAGTTTAAATGAAATTTATTTTTTGATCAAGAGAAAATATATATATATTTATATAAGGTATTTTATCTATACATTTTAAATAAGAAGCATATAGGTCACCTACTTTTATATCTTTTTTTACCTTAAGTCCAAATCTTTGACCAATAGGTGATTCAGACATTAACCTTCTACTCTTCAGCTGTACTAAAACTTTAATTTTTACTAACAACTTATTAGATTGGAGTTTGGGCCCAGATATTAGTTCCTCTCTCAAACTTAAGTTGTGATGAAAACAAAAGACCAAATGAATGACCTATATATTTTCCTTCTTTTTCACCATTTTCCTCACAATTACAACATCTAGTCCTTTTGACAGCCCATTCATAGTAATGGACACTTGAATTCCTTTCCATCCTCACTTTTCTTGTTCTCTCTTCTTCTTTGGTTATAGCTGTTTCAGCTAGCCAAAGGGTGAATAACTACATATATACCATTGGTGCTGTGTCGGACACATATACCGCACTTGTACCCATGTTGTAGTGACACACTGACACTGGTACGGTGACCTTATTATGTAACAAAGATGACAGTTTTTACAGATTATTTTCACTTGAAACTAGTCAACATACTTCTTTGATAGAGTGATCAGAGGTAGGTTTGTTCATCAAGTCCCCAGTAAATTTACTTAGAGCAAATGCAAAGTTTCTTTTTGTTATCTTTAATTGGGCCATATTATAAACTTTGTTTGGTTAAAAAGTAGAGAGAGAACGAATCATAACTGAATATATACTTACAATTTTTGCCATTTTTAAGGTAAAAGAAATATTAAGGGGAATTTTCTTTGTATATCTGAAAGATAATGATAATAATGAGGAATTCTTCCATCGTTGCAATTAAAGAGTATAAAATTTGGGGGGGTTTTGATGATTTTTTAGGGTCTACTTCCAAATGAAAAAGTTTTCCGAATGAGGGAGATGCTACCTTTCTCCCTCCTTTCCCTTCCACAAACCCAAACAAAGCCTTGTCTCTTTACTGTATTGTTGTACAATAAGTCTTTGCCAAGTAAGCCAAACTTCTGCATTGGCTGCCAAGTGGTGCAGCTTTAGACATTTAGATGATTTGATTCTTTAAGTATTCGTTTAATGTTTGCCTCTTCCTTTAGTAACTACTTTAATGTATTTTGCATGGGCAGGGAGGATGCAGGGTTTCTTGCTGATAAGATGAAGAAAATCACAGTAGCAGATATATTAGAGAGTATGCAAGTATCTGTCACACCATTTTCTGTTCACGACGGTGATATTTGCTGTATCTATAAACTCAAAATGAGGCTTGGCAGACCTGGCCGGTATTTTAAGAACAGTGAGATAACAGTAGAAGAGTGTCAGCACATCTTAGAGGTAGTGTTTTTGAGGGAGTTAGAGGATGCCATACAGAACCATTTGGTTTTGCTCTCCAGAATTAGTGGCATAAAGAATTTTATGCCAGATTCACGACCAAATGCTTCAAATGATACAGATGAAGATGTATCTGAAGGCAGATCTCATGAGAATGATGATGATAGTGATGATGAGGAAAGAGCTGAGGATCTTGGTCTAGATGCACAAAAACAGAAACAGCAAACAACTGATGAGATGGACTACGATGATGGTTCAGAAGAGGAACAAAATGAAGGGGCATCATTGGCTGGGTTAGATAGTGAAATTGAGATATCGGAGGATGAGAATGGAACTATAGAAAATAATGTGATTGGATCAGATAATGACAACGATGAGTTTTCTCATACTTCACCAAACCTAGAAAACAAATCTAAGCCTAAGTCAAGTGAGAAAAACACCAGATCAGAGCCCAAAAGAAAAAAGATGAGAGGAAAGTTTGTTAGGAAGGAGACTGATAGAGCAATATTTAATGCTACGAAAGGATTGCGCTTTGAGGTTCATTTTAAGTTGGTAAATGAACCTCACATTTTACTGGCTCAGGTACTTCTCTTTTTCTGGTCATTCATCATAGCTATTTTTCGCATGTATCTAGTTTCTTTTAAGACCGCTAACCCCATTTAACTTTGAAATAAATTGAAAATGAAACCGATAATAAGAACAAACACTTTCTTATTCTGTTGCAATAATTAAATTTTCATTGAAGCTTTTGCTTTCCTGCCTCTACTTGTGGAACATGGGTCTTAAAAGGTTGAAATATACTGTTGTTCTAGTTAAGTGTTCTCGTTTCGTGCTTTTTTTTTTCCCTCTTTGCCTTCACAAGTTTGCTTCTCGATGGATGTTACATGTACATTTTAATTTGAAGGAAGGTAGTCCTAAAAGGAGCCAATGGAGCTCTTGCTCGTGAGTAGTTGAATTTTTAGCTGGCTAATGCACACTTTTGGTCTTTTCTGGTATATAATCTTCCGCAGATTGCTGAGAAGACAGCAAAGAAGGTTTACATCCAGAGCTTTGGGAAGATTGACCAATGTCGAGCGACTGACTGCAGTGAGAATCAAGTGTTTTACTACGGGGAAGATCCCAAAAGCAGGAAGAGTCCATCTGACAAAGAAGAGATACCAGCACTGCACACAGCCGGAGTGGATTTTGGTGCTTTTTGGAAGATGGAAGATCACCTTGATGTTAGGTATTTATATTCCAACAACATTCATGCAATGCTTAATACTTATGGAGTGGAAGCTGCCAGAGAAACCATCATCAGCGAGATCAGTAACGTTTTCACATCGTACGGGATAACTGTCAATATCCGCCACCTAACACTTATTGCTGATTTTATGACTCATTCCGGAAGGTATCGACCTATGAGCCGACTCGGCAGCATAGCAGATTCTATATCGCCTTTCAGCAAGATGTCCTTTGAGACGGCCTCTAAATTCATTGTTGAGGCTGCAAGACACGGGCTAGTGGACAACTTGGAGACGCCATCCTCTAGAATCTGCCTTGGATTGCCAGTGAAAATGGGCACTGGATCTTTTGATTTGATGCAGAAAGTGGAAATCTGATGTCATTAACCATTCACCAATTTTGAAGGCTCGTGGGGTCCATCCATGGTTATGATACCAAAAATATCTTGAAGCTTCAGTTTTCCCTGCATTGAGGAAGGGGAGAAATTCATGTATGAAGTGAGTTTGTTGTTAATTAGGCCTGTAAGTTTTTCATCTCATTCTCCCTATTTATGATGTGTTGTAAACAATTCAATTTCAAATGAAATGCATTACTAGAAAAAGGTTTAAATTTGAACGAACAATTCAATTCAATGTATTATTAATTTAAGCTCCAACGACAAATTTAATAATTTTCAATACAACATGTTGATATAACATAAAAACAACATGAATAAAAAACAAAAAGACATTATCAAAATTTAATAAAAATTATTTATATAGTCCAAAATATTTATATTTGATGTGTTAAAATGAATTTTGCTATGAAATTTTGATGTTTTTACATTACACGAACAAGATTATATACAAGAATTGCTTGATCATGATGGCAAATCTTTGGTGTACGTGAATGGAATAAATTGCGCATTAATCATTTTGATTAATGCAGAGTTGTCTTTTACACCTAACACAAGAAGCGAGCAAGGTTCAAATCCACACGGAGTAACACATTTTCTAGAAAAATACTCTGGTTATTAGAACCATTTTCTTCAGCGGAGGAAAAAGGAGAATCTTCTCATAATAAACTAGCAAGAATGCACCAAGAGGCAATAAAATTCAATATTATATGGGGAGTCAGATGCCTTCATTTAAGCAATTTACATTTACATAAACATAAAGAAACAAAAATTTACATTTACATAGAATAATTATGTTAGAATCACTGTTAAGGCTTTACAAATTTTGCATTTTCTCCATCTTATTTCTATTTTTAAGCAATTAAGATTTTTTCTGCCTATCATTTGGTTTCTCTCTATAGCAACTTTTTATGAGGAAAAAAATATGTAGCCGAAAGGAAAAGTTCTTCAGGAGAAGCAACATACGGAGTTTGATCCTCCAGAGGCCCTAAGAGGGGATCATATAATCCGCCAGGCATAGGCCGTTCCATGAACTCGAGCAAATTGGTGTTGGTGATTTTCAAAACGCTGTGTTTTCGAACACTTATTTTTTGGTAAAATCTAGAATAGATAAGAGCACACACATGCAGTTCTGTGAACACCTGTGAGGTTTGAAGATACTGCACCCACCTGTACATTACACACTTGCGTATAGGTAGTTATTAATGGTTAGCCGCTGTCAATTCTGATATCTATTTTTTGTTCTGATTTCAGTACGTACAATGCTGATTTTGATGGTGATGAAATAAATGTACACTTCCCACAAGATGAAATTTCTTGTGCTGAAGCATACAACATTGTTAATGCAAATAACCAATTTGTCAGGCCTTCTAATGGTGAACCAATTAGAGCCTTAATTCAGGTTTTAAATGCATTATAGTGGTTTTGCATGATGGGGACTTCCGTTCTCCCTCAACTTCTCAATGTAACTGGTAAGTCTAATTGTAATTTTCTATTTTTATTTTAAATTTTCAGGATCATATTGTAAGTTCTGTACTTCTCACAAAGAGGGATACATTCTTAAGCCGTGAAGAGTTTAATCAGCTTTTGTATAGCTCTGGTGTTTCCAATTTAGCCCAAAGTTCTTTCTCTGGTAAACCTGGTCGGAAAGTATTCATATCAAGTTTTGAAGAAGGGATGCCGTCCATTCTACCTGCAATATTGAAACCAAAACCTCTTTGGACAGGGAAGCAGGTTAGTAATTGATAGGCTGGGAAGCTTTTTGTGTGTTATGCACCCATGATTATTTTTCGTTGCATGGTAATAACTAATTGTGCCAAAGTATTGCACAAATTTGTATCTCCTACCTTTGCACCAGCTGCAAGGTTTTGACAAGTTAGGCTTATACACCTGCATTTTGATAGAGTCAAGGTTGAGAAAATGAGATAATACATATATTAAAATATCTTGTTCTTGTTGTATGTTCCCATATCTTTTAATCTATGCTCATTTTTTTTCATAGTATAAATATTTGGTAAAGAATTACTGATTTTTTTTTTTACTATGTTTCTAGGTCATCACTGCTGTGCTAAATCATATTACCAGGGGTCACCCACCATTTACAGTGGAAAAAACTGGGAAAATCCCACATGATTTTTTTAGGAACAGATCAAATGAAATTAAACCAAAGAAGGATGACCAAGAAGGCAAGGATGCTGATAAAAAGTCAAAGAAAGAACCTGATGAAGAAAAAATATTGATTTACAAAAATGACTTGGTGCGTGGTGTGATTGATAAGGCTCAATTTGCTGACTATGGTCTAGTTCATACAGTTCAGGAGCTATATGGCTGTAACACTGCAGGCTTTTTGCTGTCGGTATTCAGTCGTGTCTTCACAGTTTTCTTGCAGGTCAGCTATCTTTAGTTGATAAAATTCAATTCTTAAGGTTTCAGCATTTGGAATTTGATTTTCAAACTTGCTTGATATATTATTCATGATGCAGATGCATGGTTTCACATGTGGAGTAGATGACCTTTTGATAATGAAAGATAAAGACATTGAAAGGAAGAAGCAACTTGAAGAATGTGAAGAGAAAGTCACAGAAGCACATTATGAGTTTTGTGGAGTCAAGTTGGATACTGAAATAGGTATGTTAATTTCTGAATGCTTCTTAGAATATCCTGTTTCTGTTGCAAGTTAATGTCAGGTTTGTGCTAGTTTTATAATAACTTTTATTTTGTAATCAAATGAGGTAAATGGAACAGAATAACTAGGTTCATTTCTCTGCCAAATTGACTTTGACTCTTTTCCAGATGGTCTATATCTTCTTTTGTTGGTTTAAGTATGTTATTTTGGTCGGTTGTTTTAGCATATTGGTGCTGCATGGTATCTTACAACAATAGATTTTTGAAAAAAGATGTGGCTTGACTTATATAGATTTTTTAGCGGACTTTTCCTGAATGTGTAAATTATACATTTTCCGTTGCATTTCTTGTTTTGATTTACAAAGAGAACTTTTAAGAAATATTATGCCAATTCCTCAATTGTTAGTTAATATACTAGATTACTTAGAATGCTTTTAAATCTGGTGCATTACATGGTATGTTCCAAAGCCTGCAAATGTATCTTCCACTTGCTTCTTTTTAAATATCTTACTTTACATGTCATTCATGTGATCTTGTTGTGGGTGATGTATTTTGATAGTACTAATCCATTGATTAAACGCAAATGCAAGTAAACTTCCTAATCAATGGGAATTGCTTAAAGTTTTTAGAAAAGAAAAAGAAGAAAAGAACAGTTAGAGAATCAATTGAAAGCAAAGATTTGGAAATATAAAGTGAACATTGACCAAGAATAGGATTGAAACCAACTGTGCCATCAATACAAAACAAAACCTGGAGCTCACTCTTGACCATGAATCCTTTTTTTCCCAAGTTGATCATTGGCTGACAGAATAATACATTTGAAGGAGTTTATTGCTGAGGCTAAGAAATTAATGATAACATATATTCACCAGTTTTTTAGGCAGAGACCAAGCCAATATCAGGACAAGGATTGGTGGAAGAAGGCAGCTCTCTAGAAAAGGCAGAACTACAACTAATCATTAGCATGAAGTTAGAGAGATATCTGAAAGTTAAAGTTTGGTAACCCCTGGAGCTGGTTGTTGGTTTGAAGGGAATGTTGAGAGAAGAGTCAGACGCAGGAGAAAAGGGAAGGGTGATTATTTGTGTCAACAGATCTGAATTAGATGCAATGATGTTAGAGGAGAGATCTGCTTTCCTATGGGAAGGGTAAAGTGGAAGCGAAAGAAAAAGTGAGAGAAAAAATAACAAACAAATAGGGTCATTTTCTTTGTCAATGGTTTTGCTAGTAATACCATACTTGGTGGAGAGGACATGTAAAATGATATCTGGTGAGTGGACAGTAAAGATAACAGGGAACCACGGATAAACTAAAAAAAAATAATAATAAAGGAGAGAAAAAACACAATGTTGCTTTTCCCATAAACGGTAATCACACGAAGGTGTTATTAGATTTCTTGTGTTTGATTTGCTATATAAGAGCAGAGTAAGCATTTTGATATAAGATTGTAGATCTTTTTTCTTTTGAAACAAGAGTGGGAAAGTTTAATTTTGGGGTGGGGTCGTTGTTTTTGATTAACTAAATAATGACGTTATGCTCACTGAAATTTTTAGCTATAAGTTCTTTCGAAAGGAAACCAAAAATGATTAAATCTGTGCACTATTTTATCTTTTTTTTCATTCATGACTGTCATCTTGCTAAGCTATGTAAGCTTATATAAAGGCTGTGCAGTTCTATTTGTTTCTCTGCTAGAATAATGGTTCATTCTATTTCATTTTCTTTGATAAGAGTGAACAACATTCAAGAAGTCATTGTCTCTTTCATGACATTTCTAATTGGACATGTGACTGATTCCCTCCATCCATCTTTTTTAATATATCTGCAGTAGCCTATGCTTACTTATATCTATATAACATTGTAACACAAATGTAATGTCTTGATCTGTTTCAGCTCCGACTGAATTGCAATTGAAAATTGAGAGAACCATACGTAGAGATGGAGAGGCTGCACTGACAGCCATGGATAGAAAGATGATTAGTGTGCTTAATAAAAATTCAAGCCAAGGTGTCCTTACTGATCTTCTGTCAGAGGGTTTAGTAAAATCTATGGGAAAGAACTGTATATCCCTGATGACTACATCTGGGGCCAAAGGTAGTAAGGTAATTTTCTGATTTTAATATTCTATAAACTTTGTCATGGTTGTAGTAGCACAATTTGGTATTATACATATGTGTGTGTATCTCTTCAGCAAGGGCTACTTCATAGGAATCATTTACTGGTGTCTGTTGCCAATTTGATCAAGTTAGTCGTATTATCAGTGACTATTCCTTTGAATCCTTTACATGCTTTTGTTGTTTTAGAGTATGTTCCTGCATGCATGAGTGCAGGTGGTTTTTCTTTATTCATTTTCTATAAAATTGTTAAGACCTTAATTTTACATACATTTGTGAATATTATAAATGCCACATTGGAACTTGGAACCTTCAGACTGTTTCTGGAGCTATAATACATAGAGGGAACAATGGATAGATCATGTGTCTGTCTGTGAGTTTCTTGGTTTTGATTGTTGCAAGTTGCAAAATGACAGTTTGAAGTTTCCTTCTTGGGTACAAATCAGGGAATAATCTCTTCTTGCAATGGGACCTCTTCCTCTGGCTTTTCATTGCAAGAGTAGAGTCCAGAAGATTTTAGAATTCCTTGCTTATGGTAAAAGATTTTACTGATTATACGGGAATTCATTTTGGGATGAGGTGTCCAAAGTTAATTGCTATGAAGCATTCGCGGTATTGCCTCAATGGGGTTTTTGAAGAGGAGTGATAGGATGGTTCTAACTATTTGCTTTATGCTCCAAACAGGTTAATTTTCAGCAATTTCTTCTTTCCTGGGTCGACAAGAATTGGAAGGGAAACGAGTACCTCGAATGGTTTCTGGTAAAACATTACCTTGTTTCCATCCATGGGATTGGGCAGCTAGAGCTGGTGGTTTCATCAGCGATCGGTTTCTTAGTGGCCTTCGGCCGCAAGAATATTATTTCCATTGTATGGCTGGACGTGACGGGTAAACCAAACTTAATCTTCAGCTTATCTTGGTTTCTTCTATTGGGAATGCTTTCTTGTTCCTTGAAGCTTTATGTCAAATTTGATTAATATTACTATTTGCGCTTATTTGTATGGTATGTCATACTAGTAGTAGGTCCTTATTCTTGGGCTGATGGACATGCAATATGCAGACTCTCCATATGCTTTTATTGTTGGGAAGGAATATATATTACAGGGCATTTTTGCCTGATATTATCTAGTTTTTTATTCTTCTCTTCAAGCCTGAATCTGCTCTAGCGTCCCACTCGACAGGTGTTATATGTTGCATTGGAGCTGGCTGATATGAACAGTAATTTTGGGTTATAGATATGTTCGTTTGAAATACTTTTGATTCTTAGGTAGGTAGGTAGGATGACTAACTGCAATATTTAGAATTGGGCTTATGGGAGATTGGTATATGGATTTAGATATTGAAGAAAAAACGGTTTCTTCTTAATTTTGTTGAAATGGTTCTGTAAAATTTTTGAAGTTGAAGCAGATGCAAGTGGAGAATGTTTGATGTGTCTATCCTGCCTATTTTATTATTAAATTATTTCCTTTAAAATCTGAACAAATTTATTAGTTGAAGACATCTGGGATTTATAGGTTGAATCTTAATTTTATGTTTTGCTCTTTTATGGAATTTTCATAGGAGGAAAATTCGGAGTTATTTAAGCTAGAGGGATAGAGGTATAGATGAAAACCTATTATAAAAGCCCCATCTGGTTTATGAGGAGCCTGACTGGTTCTGGAAGTTGTATTTGGACCAAAATCCATTTTCCTGCTCTTGTTTACCTTTCTGTTCATATACATTCTTTATGATATGCTTTGTTCGGACATTAAAGTGCTGCTTCATATGCTGAATTATGGCATTCTGACATGAAATTGTTACTTTTGTTAGCTTTATGGTTTTAAATTTGTTTTCCATTTTCAATTGTTTTCCATGTACGAGGATGTATATTTTAGTGTTTATTTTCTTGTTCCGTGCATAACTTTTATCTTCTGTTTTACAGTCTAGTTGATACTGCAGTCAAGACATCTCGCAGTGGATACCTGCAGAGATGCCTTATAAAGAATCTGGAGTGTTTGAAAATCAGTTATGATCATACTGTCCGTGATGCTGGTGGCTCCATTGTTCAATTTAACTATGGGGAAGATGGTATTGACGTCCATCAGACCAGTTTTATTGCTAAATTTGAAGCACTGTCATTAGTGAGAACTTCTTCCTGATTTTTTGAGTCTGAATTCTATTGAAAACTAGTTTCTTAGTGTTCTTTTCTCTGCTTGTTTTCAGAATCAAGATATGATGTCAGAAAAGCTTAGTTCTCAGCTTGGGGAACCTGATGACTCTGTAAAAGTATTGCCCGATGGTCTTCGGAACAAAGCTGTGCAGTTTATAAAGAACAACCTGGACCAGAAAATAAAGTCAAACGACTTCTTAAAGTTATTGGAGCTTAAATTTCTTTCAAGTCTTGCCCAGCCAGGAGAACCTGTTGGTGTGCTTGCTGCTCAATCTGTTGGAGAACCTTCAACACAAATGACGTAGGATGCCTTTTTACTTTCAGGAAAAAAAAGGGAAATTGCTCTATTTGAAATGATGGTATACATGTCTTTTTATGCTCAATATGATAGTCAAGCCATCAACATGTTTTAGGATTTAGGGAATAATGCTTTTTTGTTTCTGAAAATCATTGTTGATTGTAAGACGGTACTGGTATTCCAAAGTTTGCACCCGAGCTAAGGCATGTTTAGCATCATCATCTTCCCCTCCTATCTCTCAGAATATCATCTGAAAAAAACATTTGGGAATCTTGAGCTTGTTACTTGTATGTGATGAAAACTTTGTCATTTTCCTTACATTTTAACCTTAAAACAGTATGTCATGCTAGTCTTTGGTCTTCCTCAAGTTCATACCTATTACAGTCCTTTGTTTAATAACATGATATTTGTGAAGTCCAATCTCTTGACATTGTTAGAATTTAATATTACCATTTCTTTGGGACATATGGATGCTTATGTTTATTTTAATGGAAGGATTGTAATTCGAACTGTTTTCTTTTGGGACATAAAAACAAAGTAATCGAGGCGTTAGGAACGAAATGAAACTTCACTTTAAGTTTCAGGACAAAGAGCGCATTCTACCCTTTCTAGGGTTGACATATTGTGTACCCTATCTAGGGTTGATATATTTTACCCTATCTAGGGTTTATTTTTAGCTTATTTAAGAAAATTGTATGTGCCGAGTTGGACATTGGGGGATTCTATTTAGTGAAGTTTGTTTTTGTTGAGGCTTAGAAAATTAATATACTGTAAGGGTGCATATGCGAAAGATTTGGCTTCCAATGATTTCTACTTAAATACTTGAGAAATATTCTGGAAACAAGTTCTTTCATCTTTTTAGTTTTTCTGATGTATTAGCTTGCTGGGTAACCAATTTTAATTATGGGTCTGTGGTGTTCATGGCCCTGCTTATGATGACTTAGGGGGTCTGGAGAAGAACCTCTTTAGTTTAAACAGCAAGTTCGGACAGTATATTCTTCTCCCATAGTGCACTTGTAATTGTGTATATCCTTACATGCTTCCTTCTTCCTTGAAGTGAGATATATGCAATTGTTATTCACACAATAATATGTATTTTACTTGCATCACCAATCGCATTCTCACCTTCCACTTCCGTCACCGTTTCGTTTTCTCTTACTGTCGACAACCATCATGGCCCAAATCACTGATGTTTCTTTCTCTTCCTGTACTGAATCTTTATTTTTCAAAGTTTTGATAGTAAATAAAATTTCCTTTTTTTAGTTTATTATTAAGTAGTATAACTGCAAAGTTTTCTCAAGTCGGAGCTTTTTTTTTTGGATGAATTTTGTAGGGGGCAACGGATTCAGTGGAGGCGGTGTGGTTCAATTTCATGACAACCGAAGAGGTTCGAAAACACAGCGTTTTGAAAATCACCAACGCCAATTTGCTCGACTTCATGGAACGGCCTATGCCTGGCGGATTATATGACCCCCTCTTAGGGCCTCTGGAGGATCGAACTCCGTATGTTGTTTCTCCTGAAGAACTTTTCCTTTCTGCTACGTATTTTTTTCCTCATAAAAAGTTGCTATAGAGAGAAACCAAATGATAGGCAGAAAAAATCTTAATTGCTTAAAAATAGAAATAAGATGAAGAAAATGCAAAATTTGTAAAACCTTAACATAATTATTCTATGTAAATGTAAATTTTTGTTTCTTTATTTTTATTTTCATTTTAATTCCTTTAATATATTCTTTGCATTTTTCATATGCTGCTCTATAGTTACATTATTTTGAATTTTATTGCAGTTGTAAAAGCTGTGGCCTCTTGAAATTACATTGCCCGGGTCACTGTGGTCACACTGACCTTGTGTCTCCAATTTATAATCCCTTGCTGTTCCATTTTCTTCATACCATTCTTCAAAAGACTTGTTTCTTTTGTTACCATTTTAGGGCAGAAAAGACTGAGGTAAATTATTTCCAATGTTTTTATCTTGGATTTTTTTGATTACGTTGTAATATTTTTTTATTGGATTTGAATTTATTGAAGGTTGAGAGATGCGTTTCTCAATTGAAACTCATTGGGAAAGGTGATATTGCTGGTGCCAAAAGGTTAGATTCAGACCCCAGCGATCCATCATCATATCCAGAGTGTAGCGAAGAGAGCCAAGGATTAGGTTCTATGGTACATGATTCTGAGGCTGTAAACCCGAAAGAATGGACTTCTCTTCAGCTTACAGAAGCAATGTCAATTTTAAATAACTTTCTGAAAGTGAAATACAAAAAGTGCAAGAACTGTGATGCGAAAAATCCTGCTATCACCAAGCCCACTTTTGGTTGGTTTCACACGGTATATATCTACTTTTCCTTCTTTTTTCTTCTCTTGAAATCTCTGTCCTTGTAGTTCTATATGATTTGCTTAATAGATATTTTGCTAGCTTTTATCCATTGCCGTAGTTGGCTGTACTTTTAGATTCTAAACACTTTATTCAAAAATGACCTATTGGAAGAAGGATAATACTTGTTGGAGGGTGAGAACCAGTCTTTTAACAATTGCAGATGCAGAGTCTGTTTCGTGATTGTTCTGGTACAGTTTCAAATTGATACCAAGACATAACAAATGTTTAACGCATTAGAGAGTTGATAATCTGAAAAAGATAAGGGTCCATTTAGTTTTTAAAATGTTTCCATTTTCCATCTTCATTTTACCTTATATATGATCAATGAATTAAGTTTAAGAACTAAATTGTATAGACGACCTTCAGAGGAGACTTAAAAATTCCCCTTGCTTTGCTGTTTGCATGTCTTAACATAAGGATTTTAAAAATAAAAAAACCAAACTAAGTCATTTTCTGGTATGCGGGCATCGTACTACAAGGAAATATGGGTGTATATGATACGTGTAGTAATTTATTTTTTCTTTTATGTTCTAATTTCATTGATGTGTTGAATTACACTATCTCATGCCTATAAATATTTCCATTTGGTCTTTGGGGTTTCCATTGGTTATTTTGTCTATTTGGGTAATTCTGCTTAGTGATTCAGTGATGGTTTCATTTAATTTCTGTAAGATAGTAGCTGTAATCCTCTTTTACCAACTTGGAAAACCTCAGGCCTTTAATGGTTCGATTCTTAAATGTCCTGGTTGCTAACTGCAGAGTGGCATGTCGGGTGCCCAAATGAGGGAAAATGTTATGAGAAGGTGCCAAATGGTAGACAAATTTTCTGATGCAGCTGTATCTGGAATAGAAGATGCCACTGATGCATCTAGCTCTGAAAATGATGCTGATATAGCTCAAATGAATACTCCTGAAATTGGCTTCGTAGGAGCTGAAGGCACTGGTGCAAAGGCTCGTAAAAAGAAGGCGCAAGTGCCTCTTGAGTTCATGAAGCAGAAGAATTTGTTTTCAGGACCTCTCTTGCCATCAGAGGTATGATTCTTGGTTATGCCAACATTACTGGCATCTTTCATGGTTGCCTTTGTTTACTGTCACTTTGAATAGAATATTCATTTTATAAATCTTATTCTACCACAGGTTAAGAAAATTACAAAACTTTTGTGGGAAAATGAGGTTGAACTTTGCTCATTGATCAGTGATATCCAGAGGCAAGAATTGAAAGCAGAGGTTGATGGACAGTAGGCTAATAAAAGAGAAAATCTCTAGGTCTGTTTATTCATGTCAAATAATTACAATATATAGACTAAAAGCTTAAACAGAAAGTAAGCTTTTAGAAATTCAAAATAGGAAACTAGATAATTATAAAAATCTGATCATATCCCTAAAAATAAGGAATCTGCAGGTAAACATTAAAACAGAAAGTTGACTAATAAACAATCCTGATCTTGGCATTTATTCTACTTTCCAACACTCCCCCTCAAGCTGGTGAATAGATATCAATCATTCCCAGCTTGCTGACATTTGAGTCAAATTCTGACTTCAATAAGGCTTTTGTGAGAATGTCTGCTTCTTGTGACTTGGTTGGCACGTAGTGTAAACTAAACGTTCCATTCTCAATTTCTGACTTGATGAAATTTCTGTCAATGCGAACATGCTTCATTCTGTCGTGCTGGACTGGGTTATGAACTATGCCAATGGCAGATTTGCTATCACTATAAAGACTCGTAGGTTCTTCCAATGGAATATGCAAGTCTTGTAGTAACCTACTTAGCCAAATTAGTTCACACACTCCTTGAGCAATTGCTCGGTATTCTGCCTCTGCGCTACTTCTTGCAACAACAGTCTGCTTCTTACTCCTCCAAGTGACCACATTCCCCCATACTTTTGTGCAGTATCCAGTGGTGGACTTTGTATCTTCAACCGAACCTGCCCAATCTGCATCTGCAAAACATTCAACACTTCGATGATCATTCTTCCTGAATAGTAGTCCTTTCCCTGGAGTCCCTTTTAAGTAGCGAAGAATATGATTCACAGCCTCTAGATGTCTCGTGGTGGGAGAATGCATGAATTGACTTACTACACTAACACTATAGGCAATATCAGGCCTAGTTAGTGATAAGTAAATCAGCTTTCCCACTAAGTGTTGATATCTTTCCCTCTCTACAGGAGGATCTTCCTCAGTTATTTTGTGCTTCCAACTCCGATCTAGAGGTGTCCCTGCAGGTTTGCACCCTAGTTTTCCTGTCTCTCTTAGCAGATCAAGAGTGTACTTCCTTTGGGAAATGAAAATGCCTTTCCTGCTCCTAGCTATTTCCATTCCAAGGAAGTATTGAAGGTGGCCAAGATCCTTTACCTTAAATTCAGTCTGTAGTCGACTTTTAAGGCTGTCAATTTCATGAGAATCATCACCTGTGATAACAATATCATCCACGTATACTATGAGAATAGATTTCTTCCCATCTTTTCCTTGCTTCACAAATAGAGTGTGATCAGCTTGCCCTTGTGTGTAGCCAAATTGTTTCATGGCTGTGCTGAATCTGGTGAACCAAGCTCTGGGAGATTGTTTCAGTCCATATAAGGATTTCTTCAACTTACACACCTTACCGGTTTTACTCTCTTCTTCAAACCCTGGTGGTAGCTTCATATACACCTCTTCTTCTAAGTATCCGTTGAGGAACGCATTTTTAACATCCATTTGGTGCAATTTCCAGTCAAGATTAGCAGCAAGAGAAATAATTACTCTAATGGAATTTAATTTGGCAACAGGAGCAAAGGTTTCTTCATAGTCTATACCATGAGTTTGAGTATAGCCTTGAGCAACTAACCTTGCTTTGTATCTGTCTATGTTCCCATCTGCACCAAGCTTTATAGCAAAAATCCATTTGCATCCCACAACTTTCTTCCCTTCGGGTAGATCCACCACATCCCATGTCCTGTTTTCATTCAAGGCAGCCATCTCTTCCATTACAGCAGCTCTCCACTTTGGATCTTGAAGTGCATCATGAACATGTTTTGGAATCTCCATGTGATCTATTTTTGAAGTAAATGCCCTGTACTTTGGAGACAGCTTAGAGTATGTAAGATAACTTGAGATAGGATGCTTTGTGCAAGACCTAACCCCTTTTCTAATAGCAATAGGAACATTAAGATCATCAACTGTACAATTACCTTCCTTAGACAGTGTGTCTTCCTCTGGATTTGGCATCAGATCTAATGTTTGGCTTTGTTGAGGAACTCGTGGTCGCCTAGAGTAGACTCGAAGTTCACCTTGGAATGTCTTCTCGGATTCTCCCCCTTGATTTGTCACCTGTATGGGTTCAAACTGTTGGATAGATGACTCTTCTAGAGATGCAATAGGAGAAGGGTATGAGATTGGGAGAGAAATAGATGGATCCCAATGATTTTCTTCACTTGAATTCTCCCCCTGAAGAGAAGCATTGGGGTAAAAGGATTGGTTTTCAAGGAAGGTGGTGTCATAGGATATATAGAACCGTTTAGATGATGGACAATAACATTTATACCCCTTTTGTGAAGGAGAATACCCCAAGAAGATGCATTTTATGGCTTTCGGATCAAGTTTTCCTCGAGTGGGATTAGAATTATAAACAAATACAGTGCACCCAAATATTTTAGGAGGAAGAGAATCAAGGATTCTTACATGGGGAAATAATGTTCTTAGACAACTGAGAGGAGTTTTGAATTGAAGAGCTTTGGAGGGAAGTCTGTTAATAAGGTATGTAGCGGTTAACACGGCCTCACCCCAAAAACAATTTGGAACATGACTTGTAAACATGAGAGAACGAGCTACTTCAAGAATGTGACGATTTTTTCGCTCAGCAATGCCATTCTGTTGGGGAGTATTTGTGCAAGAGCTTTGGTGGAAGATACCATGCTCAATAAAATAATTTTTAACATCATGTGAAAAATACTCTCCACCATTGTCAGTTCGAAGAATCTGAATAGGAGACTGAAAAATGTTTGTGATAAGTTTGTGAAATTGTTTGAATATGGGACTTGCTTCAGATTTTTCTTTCATGAGATAAATCCAACACACACGAGTATGATCATCAATGAATGTAATAAACCACCGTGTTCCAGTGACATTTGGAAATCGTGCAGGACCCCAGATGTCACTATGAATAAGATGAAATGGTTTTGAGGCTTGATAAGTATGAGCAGGATGATTTTTTCGTGATTGTTTTGCATAAATACAATGCTCACATTGGAAAGAACGAACATCTTTATTGATAAATAAATTTGGGTACACATACTTTAGGTAGTTGAAACTAGGATGACCAAGGCGTTTATGCCAAAGAATAACATCTGAATTTGAAGAGGTGGACAAAGAAAATATTTCAGGTGACAAAGATCTTGAAGGAGAACCAGAGAGATAGTAGAGACCATTTCGTTCCTCAGCACTGCCAATCATCATCCCCGAGGACAAATCCTGAAATTCACAATGAGTAGGAAAAAAAGTTACTGCACAATTTTGATCTTTAGTTAATTTGCTAATGGAAATAAGGTTATATCTTAGATTAGGAACATGGAGAATGGATTTTAAAGTTAACCCAGAGAGATACAAATCACCCAAACCAACCACTACGGAGGATTTACCATCTGCCACAGTAATTTTTTCTTCACCATTACACCTTTTATATGATGAGAAACCAGCAGAGGACCCAGTCATGTGGTCAGACGCCCCTGAATCAATGATCCACCCTTCATGTATTTCCTTTTTTGACAAAAAAGATGACTGTGTGTTACCTTTTTGAGCAACATTAACAGTAGATGTTGCTAGGGCAGGCGACTCATTTCTAGGCTGATTTAGCAGGTTTTTTAACATCTCCATTTGTTCTGCTGTGAATGGGGAAGTGGCTGCATTTAGCTTCTTGGTTTCTGCAGTGGTTTCAGCTATATTTGCTGAAGAGTTCTTCTTTCGTTGACTCCTTGGCTTCCAATCCACAGGTTTCCCATGAATATCCCAACATGTTTCTTTAGTGTGGTATGGTTTGTTGCAGTGTTCACACCACAGCTTGTTTTCCTTTGACTGGTGGTTTCGGAAATTATGGTTGGAGTCTCCTCGAGTTGTTGCGAAGGCTGAGCCAAGTTGAGTCTCCTCGGTAGTGTTCGAATGCAACATGACTCTTTTTCTGCTTTCTTCCCTTCTAACTTCAGCAAATACTTCACGGATAGATGGAAGTGGCTTCGTTCCAAGGATCCTCCCTCTAACTTCATCTAACTCTTTATTCAGCCCCTGAAGAAAATCAAAAACTCTTTCTTTTTCAAGCATTTGGTTATACAATTTACTGTCATCCGGACATTTCCAGTTTACTGTATAGAACAAATCCATTTCTTGCCATAATTCAACTAGCACATTATAATACTCAGTGACTGACCTACTGCCTTGCCTTGTATTGCGGAGTGTGGAGCGGATTTCGAAACACTGTGATGAGTTCTGTAAATCAGAATACATCTCTTGAACAGTCACCCAAATTTCATGGGCAGTCTTGTAGAATAAGTAGGTCCTCGCAATTCTAGGCTCCATGGAATTAATTAACCAAGCCATGACAATTGAATTTTCAGCCTCCCATGTCTTATAACTAGGGTCTGCTGAATCAGGTGCAGGGACATCACCTGTGAGATAGCCCATCTTCCCTTTGCCTTTGATCACAAGAAGAACTGATTGAAACCATTCCCGGAAATTTAACCCATTTAATTTATGTTGGGTTATTTGAAGAGAGTGATTAATTTCAGAGGATGAGAAGGAACCAACGGCATTGGATGAAGGAATTTGAGTGGGTAAACCCCTAGATGACACAGCAGAGGAAGATGACTGGCCGGTACCAGCCATGGAAGCTGTTTTGGATTTCTGTTGGTGTTACAGAAATAATCTGCCAGCAGGAAAGCCTGGCTCGGATACCATGAAAGCAGAGGTTGATGGACAGTAGGCTAATAAAAGAGAAAATCTCTAGGTCTGTTTATTCATGTCAAATAATTACAATATATAGACTAAAAGCTTAAACAGAAAGTAAGCTTTTAGAAATTCAAAATAGGAAACTAGATAATTATAAAAATCTAATCATATCCCTAAAAATAAGGAATCTGCAGGTAAACATTAAAACAGAAAGTTGACTAATAAACAATCCTGATCTTGGCATTTATTCTACTTTCCAACAAGAATTTGGGGACAAAGGAGGCTACTCTATGTTCTTCTTAGAGACCGTTCTTGTACCTCCTATTAAGTTCCGTGCTCCAACCAAGGGAGGTGATTCTGTAAGTACCAACCTTAGATAGTTTTTCCTTATTTCTGTTCAAGAGGGAGGGAGGTTCTAATAAACTTAGTCAGCTCACCCCTATTACATGTTGAGAGACGATGGGAGGTTTCAGGTGCTGTAAATGATACTAATGCACTTAGAAGAACAGGGAATGAAGAATTGGGATGGCATGTTGGGCATAGATAAGCTGGATACGGGGTTGAAATTTATTTTGTGATGGTATGTGGTCTGGGGAGGAGTCTTTTAAGCCTGACATATTATGTACGATGATAGAAAGAGTCTTGGGGGGTGGGGGGTTGTGGACGGGAGATCATGCATTCAACTCGACCAACTATGGATGTTGCTAGATTTTTCTCGGTTTCCATTATTATTTTGCATTTTGTCCTTCCTTTTCACATTAAGCTTTTAAAACCTTCCCGTACACTTATTGAAAACTTGGTGATACTCTGACCTTGCTGCAACAAGACAAAATGTTTTGATTATTCAAGAACAATATAACTAGTTAGTTTTTCTGAGCCCGTGTTTTGGCTTGCTATTTTATTCCATAGAAGAAGTTAAGCATGGTATGTAGATGCAAATACTGTTTTTCTCTTAAACTAACATCTTGATTGAGGGCTAATTCTTAAGTGATGTAGGTTAACTTTTTTTTTTCCTCCCATAGTGCTATATTCTCAATATACTTGCTTTAGGTGAAAATATAGAAAATGGATCCTTTTCTATATGTGCTTTATTTAAGTGGATTTTTTGATTTTATTTGGGGTTTAATTTAGCATTTGAGAGACTCATATAAAGTCTTTTAGTTACTTTGGGTTAAATTTGATTGTTGAGTTTTTGAGAATTGAATGTTGGCATTGAGAAATTTATTTCAGAATTCAGACAGCCCAGCTTTCTTTTTAGTTCTGTTTCTTTGCTATTGCTGCTCCATCATATGGACTAGGCATGTTCTTTCAGGAATGAATCTCCTCTAGCATCATTTTCAATTTACTTTGTTTTCGTTTTATTTTGTTTTTCTTGTAGGTGATGGAGCATCCTCAAACTGTTTTGCTAAGTAAGGTGTTGCAGGCCAATATATCACTAGGAAATGCTTATGCAAACAATTTGCATAGTTCAAAGGTTATAGTTAGACTATGGATGGATCTCCAGCAATCAGTAAATTTGTTGTTTGATAGCAAAACTGCAATGAGTAAGTACGATTTCTTTCTATATCTCATGACGCACTGTGTTGGTGGTGTGAAATTGATGTAAACTTCTAGCTGTTTGATCTTTATTATTAGTGTAGTGTATTGGACATAGTTTAGGTTGGTGAGAGATGTTTAGAGCTAAAACATCTGCTTCATGGGCATAACAAGTATATTTACCATGCTATGATAGAGAAAGTGTGCTGGTTTGTATTTTGCGCTAGAATGAGCTAGAGAGAATGTGGTGTGTTTGCCATTTAACTCTTCTATTCTTGACTTGTATTACAAATCTTGCTTTATGTAGCATTTCTATATATCATACCATATGCACATTGGACTGTACTAGTTTTAGTGGTTAATGGGTGAGAGTATGTGATTTGAAACTTATAAATTCTTGTTTAATCTTTCACTACCCAAAAGAATGAGTTTATTTGAAATTGAACATTCAATGCTTTTCAGCTTTGTTTGTTAGCGAAAATTAAAAGGAAGAATTCTCCTTTTATTTAAATTGGTGTAACGGCGTTCTTCTCTGATTTGTGTTAACCTGTGGTTGCATGAATGATTGACTTTCAAGTAGAACCTGCAGAGGGAATTAATATTACGAAATACTTGGAGAAACATCACGTAATTTTTGTCTGAAATATATACTCAAGATAGTTTTGAACTGAATGGGAACCTTTTGATTGAGTTAGCACTATTACTTTCAAAAATTTTGAAACGAGATTTGAAAAAAAAAACCTACCTGATCGTATTTCTTTATACCAGATGTATTGTCTAGTTGTTTGATAACATTCCAGCAAAGGTTAATGCGAAATTTTAAAGATGACATGACAGCAAAACGGTGATGCTTATGGGACTGAATCTAGGGCAACCGAGTAGCATGTACAAAAAGGGTTGTGGTTGAGAAAGCAATCATACAATGAATTTTGTGGGTATAAAAGAGAATATATGATTAGGAGTGAATGCAAAAGAAAAATGGTGGGGATTATATCCATTGGACAAACTGAGGAAAGTTTGAAGGTTGTTTGGGCACATGGTACAAATGCCCGTATGAAAAGATGTGAAATAATGGAGAATGCTCATCTAGTCATGCCAAGAGAGAAAGGGAGAAGAAAACCAAAGAGAATATAAACTTAAATTATCTAATAAGGCTTCGCTTTTACTGAGCTTATTAGTATATGATTTTAATTAGAGTGAAGAGTGCTATGTGATCTATATAATGACCTCCTGCCATGCAGAAAATGCTTAGCTTCTTGTGCTAATCTGGAAAAGGGAAAAACTTCAATTTGTTGAAAGCTAATTTAGATGGTGAATTTGTATCATCCACCCTTCTGTATGCTGCAATAGAAGACAGGAGAGCGCACTCTCCTTTTGTTTCTGCTACTCTCTTCTTTATGTGTGTGTATCTGTGGGTGAGGCTCTGGCTGCATCTCAATTATGCATGCGATGTTCAAATAGGTGACTTGTATGTGTGGCTCTTTGCTTTAGACTAATTTAACTTCTGTTGGATGAGATCTTTCCAATAATTACGATGTTGTCGAATTAAGCATTTGATATGCCAGTTAAGCAGTGAACTCTCTATTCTTTATGGCAGGTCAAAGGAGAGATGTGAGCTCAGGAATATGTCAGTTACTGGAAAAGAAGGAAGGAATGTTTCGCCAAAAGATGATGGGGAAAAGAGTTAATTTTGCATGCCGATCTGTTATATCTCCTGATCCTTATTTAGCTGTTAACGAGATTGGAATTCCACCTTATTTTGCAGTAAGGTTAACCTATCCTGAGGTAAGCAGTTTGTAATTATGTTTTTTTTTTTTTGTAGCTATAAAGCATCATACCTTTTTGGTCCATCTTGTCAATTAATGTATTTTTTGGAAGTTATTGAACATTATGATCTTCTAGCATTCTCAAAAATTATTGCAATGGAGTTTAATGAGTGCAATTTAGATTATTACCTTCTCTTATTTATATTATTTTGCTTGGTCTTGACTCTTTGAATTGGCTTGCAGCTTGAGGAGTGTTGCTGGCCTTCTAAGGATATTAATTTTTTTCATCTCTTACTTATGCAGTTGTTCCTAATAATGAGTGTTTCTGGTTGCTTTTAGTTTTAACCATTTGCCTATTGTTTAGTAGGAGGCTGCAGATCCTCATTTGATAAGAGAAATCTTGCAATCTAAAGATTTTCTTTTGGTTGTGGGGGGGGAGGGTGGGTGATATTTGATTTCGCAACTATAATGGATCATGATACCAACCAGTTACAGAAACTAGAATTCGTTTTTTGCTTCCATTGATATAGAGATGGCAGTTGTGAAAGGATTATTAGCAGTAGATCTGTGAGGCTATAACGACAAGGCTTACTTAGGAAAAGACACCAAGTTGATGGGCTTGCATTACAGTTATATGAGAAAAATGTTCACGGCTTGCTAACTATGCATGCTTGTAAGTATAACTATACGTATGCAGATAGACATATGTTTCTGAACTGCTTAAGGCTTGGTAAGTTTCAAGGTGCAGATAACCAGTCAAACCCTCTTGTTGATGCAAAGTCAATAGACAAGCGATATGTTTTTTCCCCTAGACTTGTATGCAACATCACATGATCAATTATTATCATTATTACTGATGTATGAAACATATATACTTTTGAAAATATTGCATGTATCCCTTATAAAATACATATAAGGAAGTCAAAGGGGGAGAGTAGATTCCAGTTTTACACCTCGAACCTCTCAAGGCTAAGTGATTTTAGATTTTTAAGTGCAAAACATATTTTAAATGTTTGCTACCATTTAAGATGTATAGTTGAATTATGCCTTCCTATTAGTAGTCAACTTACCAAATTAAATTTTCAAGGTTCTATGTAGAATGGGTAAATTTATTTTGATAATGCTGCTCGTTTGCAAATGTATATCTCTGTAGTAAGTTGCCCTTTCTTTTAGAAAATAAATCCAGAAGTGCACTTGAAAACCATTGATTTCTGATTTTGTCTTGTGGTTTTTTCACTGTTGATGTCTTGCAGAGAGTGACTCCTTGGAATATTGTAAAGTTGAGGGAAGCTATTGTAAATGGCCCTGAGATTCACCCGGGGGCTACACACTATGTTGATAAGTTGTCCACTCAAAGACTGCCACCAAACAGAAAAGCCCGTATTTCCATATCAAGAAAATTACCTTCATCAAGAGGTGCTATTACCCAAACTGGAAAGAATTTTGACTACGAATTAGAAGGAAAAATTGTTCTCCGGCACTTACAAGACGGGGATGTTGTGTTAGTCAACCGACAGGTACTTAGGCTTTATCAATTACTCGCAGTGCTGAGCTGATCCATGCAAGCTGTCGGCTGTCTTAAAAATATGGAAATCTGCTTGGTTAAAAGAAAAATGCGGGAGAGACTCTGTAATAGTGGGGTTTATATTTAAGTTATTTTTTTCTTGATCTCTAAATACATGAGAAAAAATTGGAGGGAAAGAAAATAGTAATTGCCATTTATAAATGATAGCTATCACCTGTTGAGGGAAAGTTACGGTGTAATAGACTCAAATGCCTTGATCTGGTTTGCTATAGGAGAATTGGCTGGGCTGCTGTCCAATCCACTTATGGAGTCCATCTAATTAAGTCCAAGCACTTTCCTTTTACTTTTTTTTCATTTTATTATCTTGTTCTTAAAGTACAAGTGGTTAAAGGATAACAGAAAGTTTTCGGAAAGAGTTATAGATATTAGCTTTTAAAATTTATATTTTGCTTGGAAGGTTCTTAGTATTCCACATTCTTGTTGGAAAAGTAATCCTTGACAAACTTGTCTGTGTTTTCTGTCTGTTTCTCGAATTTTACTGGCAGCAGGTGTACCTGGTAATGAGTGTGCGTCCATGATCATTATTTTTACTTCTTCTCTTCCTTTTTTACTTTTGCATCCAGTCATTGCTAGCACTATTTGTTGGGATAGTGGTGCTATTTCTTGGTGGTGTTATATTCTGTAAAGAATGAAGTAAGACCTTTTATTTTGTAGAAGCTAATGCAAATGTTGTTGAGCCAATGAATCATGGTATTTAGTTATTCCATAGCATATGAGTTGTGTTCTATTGTCTTAAACATCTTATTTATAAGAGGCTTTATGTTTTAGTACATTTCCTTCATGGAAATCATGAAAAAGATTATTAGTGTTCGCCAAAGTGGAAAGTATGTGCACTTTTATTGAATGAAAGCTTTCACCTTTCTTCAATGTTTTCTGCATGGTGTGAATCACATTTCTAATTAAATATAATTGTTCATTGTTCTTTCTTGAGTTTGATTCAAACTTTTTGTCTGGCAGCCTACACTTCACAAACCAAGTATAATGGCACATGTAGTTCGTGTGCTGAAGGGGGAGAAGACAATTCGCATGCACTATGCAAATTGCAGGTTGATATTGTAGTATTATGAATAATACATGCATGTTTAGGTAAAATCTAGAATAGATAAGAGCACACACATGCAGTTCTGTGAACACCTGTGAGGTTTGAAGATACTGCACCCACCTGTACATTACACACTTGCGTATTGTTAGTTATTAATGGTTAGCCGCTATCAATTCTGATATCTATTTTTTGTTCTGATTTCAGTACGTACAATGCTGATTTTGATGGTGATGAAATAAATGTACACTTCCCACAAGATGAAATTTCTCGTGCTGAAGCATACAACATTGTTAATGCAAATAACCAATTTGTCAGGCCTTCGAATGGTGAACCAATTAGAGCCTTAATTCAGGTTTTAAATGCATTATAGTGGTTTTGCATGATGGGGACTTCCGTTCTCCCTCAACTTCTCAATGTAACTGGTAAGTCTAATTGTAATTTTCTATTTTTATTTTAAATTTTCAGGATCATATTGTAAGTTCTGTACTTCTCACAAAGAGGGATACATTCTTAAGCCGTGAAGAGTTTAATCAGCTTTTGTATAGCTCTGGTGTTTCCAATTTAGCCCAAAGTTCTTTCTCTGGTAAACCTGGTCGGAAAGTATTCATATCAAGTTTTGAAGAAGGGATGCCGTCCATTCTACCTGCAATATTGAAACCAAAACCTCTTTGGACAGGGAAGCAGGTTAGTAATTGATAGGCTGGGAAGCTTTTTGTGTGTTATGCACCCATGATTATTTTTCGTTGCATGGTAATAACTAATTGTGCCAAAGTATTGCACAAATTTGTATCTCCTACCTTTGCACCAGCTGCAAGGTTTTGACAAGTTAGGCTTATACACCTGCATTTTGATAGAGTCAAGGTTGAGAAAATGAGATAATACATATATTAAAATATCTTGTTCTTGTTGTATGTTCCCATATCTTTTAATCTATGCTCATTTTTTTTCATAGTATAAATATTTGGTAATGAATTACTGATTTTTTTTTTTACTATGTTTCTAGGTCATCACTGCTGTGCTAAATCATATTACCAGGGGTCACCCACCATTTACAGTGGAAAAAACTGGGAAAATCCCACATGATTTTTTTAGGAACAGATCAAATGAAATTAAACCAAAGAAGGATGACCAAGAAGGCAAGGATGCTGATAAAAAGTCAAAGAAAGAACCTGATGAAGAGAAAATATTGATTTACAAAAATGACTTGGTGCGTGGTGTGATTGATAAGGCTCAATTTGCTGACTATGGTCTAGTTCATACAGTTCAGGAGCTATATGGCTGTAACACTGCAGGCTTTTTGCTGTCGGTATTCAGTCGTGTCTTCACAGTTTTCTTGCAGGTCAGCTATCTTTAGTTGATAAAATTCAATTCTTAAGGTTTCAGCATTTGGAATTTGATTTTCAAACTTGCTTGATATATTATTCATGATGCAGATGCATGGTTTCACATGTGGAGTAGATGACCTTTTGATAATGAAAGATAAAGACATTGAAAGGAAGAAGCAACTTGAAGAATGTGAAGAGAAAGTCACAGAAGCACATTATGAGTTTTGTGGAGTCAAGTTGGATACTGAAATAGGTATGTTAATTTCTGAATGCTTCTTAGAATATCCTGTTTCTGTTGCAAGTTAATGTCAGGTTTGTGCTAGTTTTATAATAACTTTTATTTTGTAATCAAATGAGGTAAATGGAACAGAATAACTAGGTTCATTTCTCTGCCAAATTGACTTTGACTCTTTTCCAGATAGTCTATATCTTCTTTTGTTGGTTTAAGTATGTTATTTTGGTCGGTTGTTTTAGCATATTGGTGCTGCATGGTATCTTACAACAATAGATTTTTGAAAAAAGATGTGGCTTGACTTATATAGATTTTTTAGCGGACTTTTCCTGAATGTGTAAATTATACATTTTCCGTTGCATTTCTTGTTTTGATTTACAAAGAGAACTTTTAAGAAATATTATGCCAATTCCTCAATTGTTAGTTAATATACTGGATTACTTAGAATGCTTTTAAATCTGGTGCATTACATGGTATGTTCCAAAGCCTGCAAATGTATCTTCCACTTGCTTCTTTTTAAATATCTTACTTTACATGTCATTCATGTGATCTTGTTGTGGGTGATGTATTTTGATAGTACTAATCCATTGATTAAACGCAAATGCAAGTAAACTTCCTAATCAATGGGAATTGCTTAAAGTTTTTAGAAAAGAAAAAGAAGAAAAGAACAGTTAGAGAATCAATTGAAAGCAAAGATTTGGAAATATAAAGTGAACATTGACCAAGAATAGGATTGAAACCAACTGTGCCATCAATACAAAACAAAACCTGGAGCTCACTCTTGACTATGAATCCTTTTTTTCCCAAGTTGATCATTGGCTGACAGAATAATACATTTGAAGGAGTTTATTGCTGAGGCTAAGAAATTAATGATAACATATATTCACCAGTTTTTTAGGCAGAGACCAAGCCAATATCAGGACAAGGATTGGTGGAAGAAGGCAGCTCTCTAGAAAAGGCAGAACTACAACTAATCATTAGCATGAAGTTAGAGAGATATCTGAAAGTTAAAGTTTGGTAACCCCTGGAGCTGGTTGTTGGTTTGAAGGGAATGTTGAGAGAAGAGTCAGACGCAGGAGAAAAGGGAAGGGTGATTATTTGTGTCAACAGATCTGAATTAGATGCAATGATGTTAGAGGAGAGATCTGCTTTCCTATGGGAAGGGTAAAGTGGAAGCGAAAGAAAAAGTGAGAGAAAAAATAACAAACAAATAGGGTCATTTTCTTTGTCAATGGTTTTGCTAGTAATACCATACTTGGTGGAGAGGACATGTAAAATGATATCTGGTGAGTGGACAGTAAAGATAACAGGGAACCACGGATAAACTAAAAAAAAAATAATAATAAAGGAGAGAAAAAACACAATGTTGCTTTTCCCATAAACGGTAATCACACGAAGGTGTTATTAGATTTCTTGTGTTTGATTTGCTATATAAGAGCAGAGTAAGCATTTTGATATAAGATTGTAGATCTTTTTTCTTTTGAAACAAGAGTGGGAAAGTTTAATTTTGGGGTGGGGTCGTTGTTTTTGATTAACTAAATAATGACGTTATGCTCACTGAAATTTTAGCTATAAGTTCTTTCGAAAGGAAACCAAAAATGATTAAATCTGTGCACTATTTTATCTTTTTTTTCATTCATGACTGTCATCTTGCTAAGCTATGTAAGCTTATATAAAGGCTGTGCAGTTCTATTTGTTTCTCTGCTAGAATAATGGTTCATTCTATTTCATTTTCTTTGATAAGAGTGAACAACATTCAAGAAGTCATTGTCTCTTTCATGACATTTCTAATTGGACATGTGACTGATTCCCTCCATCCATCTTTTTTAATATATCTGCAGTAGCCTATGCTTACTTATATCTATATAACATTGTAACACAAATGTAATGTCTTGATCTGTTTCAGCTCCGACTGAATTGCAATTGAAAATTGAGAGAACCATACGTAGAGATGGAGAGGCTGCACTGACAGCCATGGATAGAAAGATGATTAGTGTGCTTAATAAAAATTCAAGCCAAGGTGTCCTTACTGATCTTCTGTCAGAGGGTTTAGTAAAATCTATGGGAAAGAACTGTATATCCCTTATGACTACATCTGGGGCCTTTCATTTAAGAGAACCCTTTCCACATTGGTGATAATCTAAAAAAGATAAGGGAGAAAACGAAACGGTGACGGAAGTGGAAGATGATAATGCGATTGGTGATGCGGGGGAACTGACAGTACTCGGCGACAGAGATAGTTGAGAGGAGAGGGTTCTGTTGGGGTTTAAGAGAACCCTTTCCACATTTAGAATTTCGTTTATAATATATTGATTTACGTTTAGTGCGGTCGGACAAGCCAACCGCAATGAGGGGCGAAAATACGAACAAATTTTCTTGTTTCTGTTCTGTGGGCCGGATGGGTTTGGCTGAAGGCCCATCAATCTGATGGTAAGGCCGGGCATAGCATGGGCTGCCCGTCTATGACACACTCCGTTGACCCAACACCTCAACAAGGTAACGGAGAGGTTAAGCTACTACCTACTTAAAAGATTTTTACGATGAGAAATTCTAAATACAATCAACAAAATACTAAACACAATCTATTTACTAAACAAAACCTACCTTTTTTTTATTTGTTCTAAACACAACCTAATTATTTATTTAATTCCTAAAATACCTTAAACCCAACAAAATACAACTTATCTTGCCTGCAGCCTGCTTCTCCCGTTTCTTCCTCTCTTGTTTTCACTTTTAATTTCCACTTATTTTTTCAGTAATCATCATCAAATCTGCGTTTTTTCATCGATTTATAAGGCAAAATCTTCTACATTATTGATTTTATTTGTGAATTTGTTGTTTTTGCATAAAACTTGTAGAAAAAAATGGATTAGAGCTCAAACACAAACCTCACAGTAGTGAAAAGCCGTGAGCCCTGAAGGCCTCACGGCATATCGATCCCATCCTCAAAACCATTGGCTTGGATCTCTCTATTAACCAAAAACAAATTAACTACAAAAATTTGCATGGAAGCCTCCTGACAAATTTGCTGATGGGGCTAGCAAAATCTGGAGCTTAACAATCTCTGCAGCACGTGTTCCTAAAGCTTATATGCTGCCTTTTGCTTCAAAAAAAAAATAGAAAAGGAAGGTTTGAAAGAAACGAGAGAAAGGAAAGAAAGTGTGGGGCGATGAGAGATAATTGATGAAACTGTTGAGAAAGCTTTAGTCACCAATGGAGAAAACCAAATCAGTGTCCACATAGTTATAACTATGATAACGGCAGTGAAAAGCCGTTAGGTTTTCGGGCCTCACGGCATGAAAAAACCGTGAGCCCTTATGGATCCCGTGAAGCTTCATAGTCAAAATGATCATTTCATTTAAAGATAATAAAAATTAAAAAACATAAGTTGTGTCTAGCCAAATCCTGATTGTATTTAGAAGCTCCCTTTTAGGATTCATAATTGACGCTAACAATCTATAACTTCAGAAAAATGTTAAAGACATTTGAATTATCATCCGAAACACTATTTGTAAAACTTTTAAACTCTTTAAATGTGATTAAAATGACAACACATAATCTCACTTTATTTATTTTTATTTTTCTTATTTTGAGTAAGATATTGTAACAGTTTATTGAATAATCATTATTTATTTTTAAGAGTTTATATATTTTTAAATTGCTCATCAATGAAGTAACATTTATGATTAACTAACAACGTATAAATGTTATACGCTCTATCAAAGTATCAAATATAAACTCAGTTTATTGATCCATTACTTTGAGTTATTTTCATATTCAATCCAAAACCATTTGTTACATCAAAGAAAAGTTTATCAAAATTTGAATTCGAAATTTAGCTCAAATAATCCATACAATACCTTTAAAAAAAAATCAAACAAATTTAAAATTCAAATATTAACACAGACAACCCTTTCCCTTATTTCAAGAACCCTGTCCCTTATTTCAAGAGTTTGACCTCTTTTGTACTAAAAAAAATACTCAAAATGAGTGACTTATGACCTTTTTCAGCAAATGGATAAGAAACATATAAGGAACAAAGAATGAAAATTTAGTGAAAAAAATGACAGACAACAACCAAGGCATGTGAATATTTTTCAGACGTTTTCACAACCCAAAAACCTCCTATATCGACTAAAGAGACTTAGAAATGCAAGACTGGGGCTAGCCTAATGTAAACATTGCTGCTGCAGTCATTTTAACTGTCTACACAAAACTATCCTAATGTACCAGAAAACAAAGAATTGACAATGCATACAAACTTGTGTCACCTGATGACCAAAAGACATGCTTGAAGGAAATCTAAAATGAAAACAGACTGAGGTGAGTGAAAGTGATACAGACACATATCTGAAGTTTCTGGAAATATGACTGCAGATGTGGTTCCTGCCACAGGGATATCTTGGGAGGAAGCTCGATCTACTGCCATTTCTCTGGTCTTGCCTCTGTACTCACACTGTCATTCTTGGGCTTACCTGGTGCAACCTTGGCAGGAGTTGAACGCTCTGACTGAGAGAAGAGAATCAAGATTTGCATGAGGATGGTGACAATGGCCAAGCCAAATGCTGACAATGCAATGCCCTTC
This sequence comes from Heritiera littoralis, assembly GCA_031772115.1. Lineage (NCBI taxonomy): Eukaryota > Viridiplantae > Streptophyta > Magnoliopsida > Malvales > Malvaceae > Heritiera > Heritiera littoralis. The sequence continues at coordinate 39,142 of JAPDPK010000119.1, forward strand.
CATGAGGATAAAAGTGAAGACCATTGCAGAAACTTGAGAGCCTCATAAGCCACAAGACATGTCCAAGAGGCAACAACCTGACCAAGGATAAGAATATTGTTAAATGTTAAATCATATAAGTCGCGGCAGCACTCTTGCAACACAAAAGAAAGCAGAGAATGCCACACCAACTGAAGAAAATTAAAATGAAGGTTGGTAATTTGACACAGAAAGAATCTCACCAAAAGAGACTTAATTGGCCGACCAAGATCCTGCAATGGTTGGTCACTGAAAGTGTCCTCAGCGATATGTTTGTCCAACAGCTTGTCCTGCATGAGAAATGAAAAAGAAACCATAAGTTGGAAATCACTAATGCAAGCACAAGAATAAAAGTGATTAAAACATAAAAACATAAAGATATGCAACCTTGTCCAAACATACAATTATTTCAGATATGCATGGAAGACCACCTAGAATAGAACCCTGCTACACACTAGATGAACAAAACTCACCTTCTCCACAAACAGATCTTTACACCACTGTGAAACAGCCTCATCCGTTTCAGGCAGTTTGTTCATGAGATGCCGCTTAATGTGTATATGTACCTGCAAGCAAGTGACAGAATGTCTTAATCAACTGAACAAACCCAATAGAACCGCAAGTCATTCAACTATCAACTATCAACTAAGATATTTAAAGATCAATTATACTTGTAGGTTTAATCATCACAACTTTTGAATGACATATATGTTTCAAGCATAGAAGAAGAAGAGGGAAAACCAAATACTTTTCCAGCATGACCTAAGACTATATTCTCAGTGAGTAGATTCCATACTTCAACCTAGCAACTCAACCAATTCCATGTTGCCATAAAGTAACAGCAAAAAGTTAACTAATTCATTAAAAGCCCATGACCAATGAATTTGTTGGCCTTTACTCCAGGGATTCTAAATGATCAAACAAAGAATGTGAACAAATTAAGAAGCATGCCCATTTCATTATGCCTTTAAACTCAGAATGAAATTCATGATAATGCAGAATTTAGAAGTGAAATCCTTGAGAAGACCTGCAGCAAATTCTCCAAGGAGTCAAGGACATATCAGTATAAACAAAGCAAAAGCAATGTTAGTATCCAAATCGATACATACTTGTGCAAAGTTATTTAACTTGCTTTACACAGTTACCTTGAAATCCGACTTACCACAGAAGTTTGCCCCTTGAAAAGTCTAAGCATTGTAGGTGAAGGTGAGCTTTTTGGAATAGCCACTGTAATATCATAAATGGCTGGGACAAATGAGCGCATATGACTTACAGCTGAAACAAAACCCTGAAGCAACACAAAAAAATGTTGCTATTTCATGCATATGTTTTTCATATGGAATTAGAATTAGTAAAGGCCTATAAGATGAGTGGTTATGAACAAAATAAAGAATGATTAACTCTCAACTATAGGACTGGATATATATGTGAGGGTGCACAGATGTATCATGGCTGTGGCTGGCTAAGCATTGAACAACTGTTCCGAAGCAGCAAGAAACTTGCATTGGCCAAAAAGTTAGTTTTTGGAAGAAGGTTGCAACAAAATCATCTGCCTATAATTAAAAAGTAAATTACTATAAGGTAAAGTTGAAATATTATTAATCTTACACTGAAAGAATGCTATTGACTTGAGTATCAAAATCTAAATTCAGGTACAGAGATATCCATACATATATAAGGTACCTAGATAAAAGACAACAAGGCATTCAAGAAAACTGGAGCGGTAAGAATCTGACCTTTGTACGAGGAATTAAAACATTTCTAGGTATAGGCAATCCTTGTGAGGTTGCATACTCTTGAGCTGCTAGAAGCTTTGCTTGCGTAAAGCGAGTTCCTTCTACAAAATGTGCCAACCAAAAGGACAGTGGGAAGTCCTTTACACGTTGAAGGCCTGCCTGCAAATATAATTCCACAATATTTTAACTGAGATCAATAAGGTAGTTTAAAAACAAGTACGAACAAGCAAACAAGTAAATACAGTAACATCTACGGTCATGTATATGTGTATACCATAAAGAGAGTAAATGAAATTCCTGATGCACATACATCTACAAAATAGAAAGCAAACTTTTACCTTTAATGTGTTTTCATCCTTGGCCCATCTCCGTTCCAAAAACAGATACTCAGAAAACCACATTGACCAGCCTATGACCTGCATATATCAGATGAATTACTTCTTCATAACCATGCAAAAGCAAAACCATGTTTGCTTCTTTACTAAAGAAACTAAAAAAAAAAAATTGACATTCACTAGCATGCAGTAAAAACAAAACAGAGTGAGATGCCCAGATGGCAAAGCAAGAAAAACTAGACTTAAATCGCTTCACTTGCATCACTTATCATGAGAAAGACCAAAACTAATTGTCACAGCGAAGTACAAAACTAACCATAGCAAGTGCATAAATTCTGATTCAAGTTAGAGAAAGTAGAAATTAAGTGTTGATTATCAGAAATTAAGCCAGTTGAGCAAAAGAAGTTAGAGAAGAAAAGAAAAATGAATAAACTACAACTTCAACAGGAGACCTGCTTATCCATCACCCAGACTAACTTCATGAATAAATATGATCATATTCATGAAAAATACTAAGATCATCCTTTCCTATTTCAGACACACTCACTTCACACATGACACGCAAACCAGACTTTGAACTCGGACCAAGCACACCAGATTTTTAAGTGAACAATCCTACTCCGGTTTTAAAAGCAGAAGCTAATATATAAGATTATATAAAATCAACTACAAGAAATACTGTAGCTCCTTTGGCTCTTCCGGGATTGCAACCTTGGCAGACATGTAAGGAATTTTTTAAAATTGGGAAAAATTGGGGAGTGGCTTAGGCAAGATATTGTTAACAACTAAACTAACCCATGTCACTTTGTCCCAACCAGCTTGCTGGCGTAACATAAATAAAACTGACGAGTTTTGACCAGAGTATCTCACTAGTCAGCTTAACTTTCCTCTGCAAAAAAGAAAATAGCATTTAAAGTTTACTTGCTGCTAATTTACTTATCTCATTAATTACCTACTGAGCTAATCAGATCTCACATGCTTACATACATGAACATGTGTACTCGAGCACATGCAAATATGTATAATAATACCATGTAAATGACATCATCATCAGCTATTATCATTTAAAATTGAAGATTTAAATATAAATATCAGCTGAAACTAAAATAATTGGTAATGAACACAATCTCACTATTGAAAGTTGAAACTTCAAGCAGATAACACCAACACATACCGGAAGGAGTTTTGATGATTTCTTCATCACAGCTAATGCACTGCCGAGGCAACCTGATCGCTGTCAAAAGCAAATTTAATTATATTTTAGCCACGAAAGCATTTTAAGAGAGGAAAAAAAAAGTTAGAATGCCAAATGGCAAATTTCCAAGTAGTGCCAAATATCTTTTGTGAATGCACTTCAACTAAACAGTATGTAAAAAATTCTGAGTTGAAATACATTAATCACAAACCTGAGCCAAAACCCATCCAACTAACCAATCAATATCACTTCTGTGATTGGCCAAGACAAGGGCATGTTCCTTACCTGAAAATTTTTACAAAATCAGATGACAAGTAAACCATTCAAAAGATTTAGGATACAGCAATACCTATTATCCATGTAACTCTAAAGACCAAGAAGTAATTTTCTTAGTAGAGGAGATTGACGTTACCCATTAAATCGATGCTTTCATGATTCGCAAATACTTTAATCTGCAAATAAAATGTCTCAAAGATCAAAAGCTAATTTTTAGGAGACTACTTAAGGCATGACATCCATGGTACCAGTTCTTTTCCCAAATTAGCAAAAGTTGGCTCACCAACAGCAAACAATTAACACCTAACATCTATCAGCCCTTATCAAAGATAGGAAACTTAACAACAATAGTTCAACTTGTATTTGCATAATTATCTAGATGAATTGACAATGCACCGATCTTTAAGCTTCTGGACACAAAAAATACTAGTTGGACAGAAAGCTTCATTTAACTTAAGCCTACCAGCAAAAGGAATTCGCTGGGTCATTGGGGGCGTGTGAACTTTAGCACTGGCCAGCACTGCACAACTATCTCATTTTCTAATACCACTGTCTCAGTAACATTCTATCTCAAGTTGAGGTTGCGAAATTTAAACTCACATTCAGTGACCAAAAATATTTATTGCCACGTTCAGAATCCCAAAGGAGGCAGTGGAAACCTTAGGGTGGGTTTTATATCTTGCTGCTTAGCATATAAAGATTATTTTTGTGACCTACCTTTCACAAGTCTAGTAGGAAATGGAAGTATAACGCATTTAGGCATTTGATCATCATACACAGCAGTCTCAGAAAGGTTTCAGCATTAGGCAAAAGTATCTTCAAAATTCCCGAAAAAAGTTAATAATCCGTGATTCATAACATATGGGTTAAACAAATTTGAAATAATAGAGCTAATTAACACCTTAACTCCCGCCCACCAATCAACAAGCCATACGAGTTCCAGCCACAACAACTCTGCAACCACCCTATTGATCTTTCTATAAGTGTTCTTGGACAGTGGCCGAACGAGAACAAAGCAAACTGCCTGAAAAAAGAGCATCAAATTTGACAACATGAAAAATGGTCATTGACAAAGAGATCCAAAAAACCAAGATTCAACTATCAGCCAATGAATCAAATTGAATCAGCTTGTCTAACTCAGTAAATTCCAATTGCTACAAAACCAAAGGCAACAAAAAAAAAATTGACTCTTAAATCCCGTTTTTAGCATTAAAATGGCATCGCCAAAAAATGTAAGCAAACATGGCAGCAAAAGCAGAAGGTTCTATAGAACCAAAGATCCCAATTTAATTTTCTTTTTCCTAAATTTTACTTGCTCAGAAGTAAAGTTGATTCAAAACCCAGAAGTACATGCTGATTAATAATCTCAGCTCAAAAAAATAAAATAATTTTACCAGCTTTCTCTTTTAGGTTTTGCTTGGTAGGATGGAAAGAAAAGTGAAAAGAAAGAAAATTGAAGGGAGGGAAAATTGAAAAGATGGAAAACTTTAATTTTTTTCCTTAAGTGTGCTTGGTATGAAAGATGGAAAAATGGATGAAAAGTATATTTCTTTCCTCCTATTGTTTGGTAGAGTGAAAAAGTGAGAGGAAAAAAAATTAAAAATAAAATAATTTTACCATCCTACCCTTTATACAAATATTTACTAACTATAATTGTTTTTGGATAATTTTTTTGGCATTTATTGAATTTTCATTTTTAATGAGATTTTTTTTTAAAAAAAATCTAGTCAAAATAATTCATTAATAATTAATTATTATAATTATTTATTTATTCATATAATTAATTAATTATTAATTAATTATGTAATGACTAATAATTGTTAAATACTCAACTTAACCATGAATAATATAAAAAAAAACATCAAAAAAAATGTCTAATACTATGGTTCAAGCTCATAAATTGACTATCATTGTTGTCTTATTTATGAACAAAAATCTAGTCAAAATAATTCATTAATAATTAATTATTATAATTAATTATTTATTCGTATAATTAATTAATTATTAATTAATTATGTAATGACTAATAATTGTTAAATACTCAACTTAACCATGAATAATATAAAAAAAACATCAAAAAAAATGTCTAATACTATGGTTCAAGCTCATAAATTGACTATCATTGCTGTCTTATTTATGAACAAACGTGGAGCCAGTTGCTACAAACTACCAAAACATTGTGTCTAGATGGGTGGGAGTTAGAACAGAACATCTAAAAGAGTTTCACCATGCAATTGAACTTAAATATTCATGAGGCATATACAACTTGCTGCCAAGACATTCAACCTCTTGCTGAAGCTGGTAATAGATCACTTGAAATTTCTGCAGTGCATGATCTTGAAAAAAGCAAGCTTCAAAGTTAGCTCCAAAACAGAATAAAGCTAGAAGCAGAAGACTTAACTAACCATCAATAATCAACTGAAATTTGTGATAATTTGTTTTAATCAACAGGAAGCAAGTTATGAGGCATACCTCAAATAGCAACCGCCAGCCTGGAATGCAATGCAGACACTGAAGATCACTAGCTGCAGGTCTACAAACTTTCTATCCCAGAAAGAAGAAGTCACCTCCCTGTTATGGAAACATATCTTTCAGCTCAACCATAGAAGCATTAAATGTGAGCTTTACTAGTGGCTGACATCAGCGGAGCCAAAAGTTTACTGCATAGCATATTCAAATTCAAACTAGTAAGAAATTTCTTGAAAAAGGACCTATAAAGTTTGATAATAATAATTAGTTACTGGCAAGAGTTACCTGCAATTGATAAGTTATAGGTCCTTTAGTAGAAGAGCCAAAGAAGAACCTACTGGATCAGGAATCTCTGAAGAACGTTGTACAACATTTTAAAATGCCTATTAAGAATTCAGAAAAGAACCATTAAACAGCAAGTGGCCTGAAGCCATTGATGAGGCATACCTCAAATAGCTACTGGCAGCCTTGAACAAAATCCATAACAATTGGAGATCACTGTTACAGGTCTAATTTGTATCCCGGAAAGCAGAAGTCACTTAATATATCATCGAAACTACTTTTAGCACTAACCAAAGATGCAACAATGTTAACATTAGTTATGTCTGACTTCAACAAAGAATCAAAAAAGCATTTGTTCAAGTTAAAAAATATGCTCTAAAAAATTGGTGCCATGACGACTTTACCTAGTTGGTAGAGGTTTAACTTCAAAGTAGTATAAAATTTCCAGAAAAAGGACCTCAAAAATTTTGGTAATAATAGTTAGTTGGTGGCACAAGTTTCCTGCATTTGCTTTGTTGCAAGTCCCTTACTAGAAGAGCTGGATATCTGTCAAAAATGTGGTGAAATACTCTTCACTTGGGCATTAAGAACTTCAAGCGAAAAACATAAAAAAAGTATAAAAGCACGGAGAGTTGTGAGCCTTTCTGGTAAACAGCAAATATAGTGTAAACCAACAGAAAGGATAAAAGTAACTTGCCTTTGTCAGGTTTTTTAAGTTGCTGAGATCCACAAAATTCAAACTCCAATAATGCATCTCAGTGACTTGAAAAACTCTGAAAGGATAATAGAAAGAGCATTAAAATGAACTAAGCAATTCTAAGGCAACATTGATAGGGAAATAAGGGAAACCACCAAACGATATAACCTCAAAGAAAACTTATAAATAGAAGGAACAGTGACTTGTCCAAGTCTATTTTGTTTCATCACAAGGTTGTTAGTTTTCAGCAGAGTATGTGAATAAGGGAGAGATCATTTCCACTTTCCTCTAGAATCCACAAGCAAAGAACAGTTTTACTTATCTGCCAGAAGCAAAGCAATGTTAACATCTCTTTTATGGGTATGAAGTAATTACCAAAATACAACAAAAAGAAAAGTGAACAGCTTAAAATTTTCATCAATCTAAGACTTCAAACAGCTTATTTGTTGTTTTCCTGAAACAAAAAAAGTATCATAAAGAATATTTAACTGGTGAAGCTGATAAACTAAACCCACAATCTTCAGCCTCTGAGATGGTTCAATCAGATTCATCTGCTGCTTCAAAAGAAAATCGTGGTGCTAGGGATCGATCAACATCTCATTGGCAACCCAAATCTTCAGCCATCAATCAAAGAGGAAGCAGGCCTGATAGTGATCAAAATGTTGGGGCGGTAATTGGTAGGACAAGCAAAAAGGATTCTACCTCTCAGGGTAGGGTGTCACATCCATCTCAACAAAAGAAAGAAACCAATGAACAACACTCCTTTGATCCCTTGTATTTTCAGGTATTCATGAGTAGGCAGCAGTTTTCAGTTGTAAATACTATAAAATCATCTCTGAACTGATGGTATGTGCATTGTGCAGGGCTTCAAATACTATAAAATCTCTAATGGTATTCATGGGTTCTAGAACCTCTTTTTTTTTTGCTAAACCTAAGAAATTTTATTAGAGGAGTCAATAGACTCATAAAAGCATCGAAAGATACTACAAAATCATCCCAGTAAAACATAGACACAGCCAAAGAAACATATAAAAGCCACCAGACCAAGATGGGAAAAAACAACAGAAAACATAACGCATGAGAACGTTAAGGAAGGCTCGAAACCGATCACCCTCACACTGCACTTCAAATCTAAATGTTCCAAATTTTACCAAAACTCAAATCATCCATTTACTTCAATCCAAATGAGAAAACCCAAGAAAGACAAATCATTATTGAAAGGGAAGGCCAAGGCCAAAACCAAAGATTAAAAACATTCTGCTTCAACTGTCTAAAACCCTTAAAGACCTGCACACGCACGCACCAGCCTTGCAACAAAATAAATCCAGCAACTTTTGAGCACTTCATCATCGATAACTGATTAGATGTAAATATATTGAGTTTGTGCGTATGGATACTTGGATCGTGACAAAGAAATAGGGCATGATAAAATAAGGATGAAATCAGATCATACTTATATAATTAGAAAGAAATGGAAAAGCGAAGGATCTCCAGAGTCCAAGCCAAGCACTAATCACCTAGCCCAATGCAAACGGCGACCCAAACAGTGCTCAAATGACGGTGAGAGAAAGCACATTGACGGCGACAGAGGAGAGACTGAGAGAGAGTGGTGCGAGAGATTTGAAAGAAAAGGGGAAAGAAGTTGATAATTTTAAATTTTATTAGGGTTAATTTTATTTTTTTAATTTATTGACTTACAAGCTTTCATTTTCTTTCCCTTTTTCCGTCCAATTTGGACGGATTGATTTTGTACAAAGAGTAGAAAACAACTTTCTCTCGGTTTTTCTTTCCTCCTCCTTTTCTGTTGTACCAAACGATCTAAAAAATTGTTTTCCTTTCACTTTTCTTTCCTTTAACTTTTTTTCCTTCCAATTTTCAACTGTACCAAGCACAACCTTAATGAAACCACAACAAATTTGAAAAAAAAAGAGAACCAAAAATAAAAAACTACCAAAGAAAAAAACAACACTTAATCAAATCAAAAGATGAAGCAAATCCCTTAAGAAGCTAAAACAAACCAAATCTATAAAAAAATTAAAAGCCAAAAACAGACCAAAAAAAGTACCTGAATAAGATTAACAACGAGGCCGGAGATGAAGAATAGAAGGCCCAATGGGATGATGACAGCTGCCGCCGCAATCGCCATTGACACGAAACTACCACCACTCGAGCTCTTAAATTCGCAGAAAAAGAAGGGCAGTTATAGCAAAACTTTTCTTTTCTCTTTTACTATTATATTGAAAGTTGATTCGAACAAGGTTGTTTATATATTTACGTACGAAGGAAAAAATTGATTTAATATTATTGTGAAAATGCGTGACGAAAAGTCAAGCTGCAAATGAAATTGGTGGAGAGCGATGGAGAATGCTTCGAGTAAAGAAAGTTCCTGTCGATCCAAGGAGGAATCTGACTTACTGGCTAGATCTATTAAAAGGATCCAGCCGATGGATGATGTAGAGGTGATGCATGATGCTTCAGGGAATCAGAATGCTATTGGAAATCAACCATCTTTTAAAGATATGGTGAAGGGAATGAGAAACCTAAATAAAGGTAATGATACAGGGAATGAAGGTTTCCCTAATCTGGAAGAGGATATGATTAAGACGTCAACGTTAGATTCCTGGCCATGTGTGACCTTATCTGATCGTTTCCGAGAAAGTCTGCAAAAACCATGGGAGAATTGCATTATCATCAAACTGTTAGGACGCTCCATTGGCTATAAACTGCTGGATGATAAGTTAAAGAAATTGTGGAACCCTAAAGGTGATTATGACCTTGTTGATCTAGGGGAGGGCTTTCATCTTGTCAAATTTGCTACCGAGGAGGATTTACAGTTTGTGATGGAAGAGGGGCCTTGGCTTATTTTTGGCCATTATCTAACCATCAGAAAATGGCAAGCGGAGTTTCGTCCATGTGAGGCGTCTATCGACTCTACTGCAGTGTGGGTGAGATTTTCGAGTCTTCCTATTGAGTACTATGATGAAAGAGTGCTAATGGCACTTGGAGACACGATTGGAATTGCGTTGAAAGTGGATCGAGCAACTCGATATGCAGCTAGGGGGAAATTTGCAAGAGTGTGTGTAGAAGTAAATCTCGACAAGCCGTTGCTCCCAAGAGTCTGCTTGGACGGTATATGGCAAGAGGTAGAATATGAAGGTCTAAACTTAATTTGCTTTCAATGTGGCAGAATGGGGCATAAAGGAAATTGCCCATTCCAATCAAAAGAAGGTGACCAAACTTCTGGTTATGGAGTTCCTACATATGATGGTAGAACTAATCCTGATATTGATAAGATGAATAAAGAGGATGGTGAGGGTGACTTTGGTCCCTGGATGGTGGCGCAGTCACGACGAAGGAGAAAGTCTGAGAAAGGAAATACCGAGATTCAGGGCAAATCTGTCAATCGGAGATCACGCTTTCAGATTCTTGGAGAGGAAATTATGGAGGATGTTCTGGTCAGAGATGCTAATAGTGTGGGTATCATGCAAAATAATAATCTAAAAATCATTCAGAATAGTCCACGTATCCAAAAGGCTGATAGGGCCAATCTAGGTCAACATGATTTGGCTGCCATTGGAGATGGTGTAATTGTTTCTAAAGTTGGGCAAACCAACAAATTGGTTGTGGCCTATGATTCCAACCACAAGGAGCCGTCCGCAAGCTTTAAACAACAAAATGTAAATAATGCTCCTACAGGATGTGTGACAAGTTCTAGAGATAACCTCATGGTCAGACCTTCTTCGGTGGAAATGGAGATGGATCGTGATTCTCAATTTGAAGCCCATACCAATCCTATATTTAATGATAGTTCATCAGACCATAGGGACAGGGAGCCTCCAGATTCCTTTGTTCTGGAGTCTCCAGTCCAGATGATCACCAATGAGAAAAATAATTTTGTGCTTGTTGATAGTTCTACTGAGAATCGGGTTTGTGCTCCTCCTAGTGAGAGTGGACTAGGACACATTAATCTTAATATAGATGAATCTTCTCTTATGGAATACTAGAGGAGCTGGCAATGATACTTTCCTAAGGAATGCTAAGGAGTTGATCAGGAGTTATAAACTAAGCATACTAGTGCTTGTGGAAACTAGAGTGAGATACCTTGTTGCTGTTAGAGTTATTAGAAGACTGGGGTTCCATAATTTTCATGTGATTAATCCAAATGGTTTTTCGGGTGGAATATGGATTTGTTGGAACTCTAATGAAATACAGCTTGATGTTCTACATTCCTCGTCTCAAGTGGTTCATGCTTCGGTTAATATTTGTAATCAAGCACCATGGATTTTTTTGGCTGTTTATGCTAGTCCTAAACTGGAAATTAGGAGAGGCTTATGGGATGCTTTGGAGGAGTTCTCTACTACTATTAATCTTCCTTGGTTGTTCTTAGGTGATCTAAATGATGTTAAGGAGAGTGCCGAAAGATTTGGAGGTGCTGGAGTCTCGGCTAGAAAGTGTTTACTGTTTAATAATATGATGAATTCATGTAATCTCTTGGATCTTGGTTTTCAAGGATCTAAATTCACTTGGAGCAATGGTAGACCAGGTCGTGCTAGGATTATGGCGAGACTAGACAGAGCCTTGGCTAATGTGGAGTGGCAGGAGCTTTTCCCGAATACTAAGGTTCTACATTTGCCAAACACATACTCGGATCACTACCCTGTTTTGGTTCAATGTGCTCAGGATTTGACTTCACAAGGAGTTTGTAAGCCTTTCAGATTTCATGTTATGTGGCTGACTGATCCAACTCTTAATAATTTAGTTCCACAGCTATGGGGTAGAATGAGCAGGAATTTTTGTGAGAGAACTAATAAATTATCACAGGAGTTGCAGAACTGGAACAGGAATAGTTTTGGTAATATCTTTGGGAATAAGCACCAAGTTTTGGCTAGACTTCGAGGGGTACAGAGATCTCTTAGTATTGGCTGGTCACATCAAATGCAACTATTAGAGAAAGATCTAGTGGGGGAGTACAACAGAATATTAAGGCAGGAGGAGTTATACTGGCATCAAAAATCCAGAGTGAAATGGATTCTGGAAGGGGAAAGGAATACAAAATTTTTTCATGTTTCATCTTTATGTAGGCGAAGCAGGAATCGTATTACAATGTTGAAAAACGATGATGGTGCTTGGACTACAGATCCTGAGGAGCTACGTGTTTTAGTGTCACGCTTCTATAAGGCTTTATATACCTTAGAAGATGGTGAATTTAGTAAATTACCTCCTCTCCCTGGTATGTCTCTTGACCTTTCTCAATCTGAGATGCTATGTCAGGCAATCAGTGAAGAAGAAGTCAGATCCGCTTTATTTCAAATGAAGGCTTGGTCTGCTCCAGGGGTAGACGGATTTCAAGTAGGATTTTTTCAACGTTACTGGGATATTTTCAAAGGTAGTTTATTTGAACTAGTGAATGCAGCTTTTGAAGATGGTCAAATTCCTGAAGGAATCAATGTTACACTTCTTTCTCTTTTTCCAAAAGTTCATTCCCCTGAACTGGTAAGTCAGTTTCGACCCATTAGCCTTTGTTGTGTTTGTTACAAACTAATCACAAAGTTATTAGTGAATCGACTTAGACCCTTGTTGAATGTTTTAATTGCTCCAACTCAAACAAGTTTTGTTCCTGGAAGACAAGCTGCAGACAATATCTTCATTGCACAGGAATTAATTCATACCATTCGTAGGTCGAAGCGAAAATATGGGTTAATGGCTTTAAAGATTGACCTTGAGAAGGCGTATGATAGAATTCGTTGGGATTTCCTTGAAGATACTCTTATGGTTTTTGGTTTTCCAAGGAAATGGATTACTCTGATTATGAAATGTATTAGTGGGGCTAAGATGTCTGTTCTTTGGAATGGAGAAATGACTGAGGTTTTTTCTGCTAAACGTGGACTTCTTCAAGGTGATCCACTCTCGCCTTACTTGTTTGTCTTATGTATGGAACGACTAGGTAATCTTATTGGAGAGGCAGTATCAAAAGGAGCATGGAAACCTATCACCTTGGCTAGAGGAGGGCCAAAAATATCCCACTTATTTTTTGCAGATGATTTGTTCTTGTTTGCAAGAGCTTCAGTGTCTCAAGCTAAAGTGATCAAGGGAATTCTTGATAAATTTAGTGCAGCATCTGGAGCAAAAATTAGCTTATCCAAGTCCAAGATATTTGTGTCTCTAAAGGCACCTCCATGCTGTGGTCGCTCAGTAAAGCGTGTGCTGGGATTCAACCTTACTAAAAATCTGGGGAATTACTTGGGAGTCCCTCTTATTCATGGGAGAGTGTCCAAGAAGACATATCAAGAGGTTGTTGACAAAGTTAATTGTAAACTTATGGGGTGGCAAACAAAACTGTTAAGCTTGGCCGCTAGAGCTACTCTTATTACTTCAGTGACTGCCTCTATTCCTACGTATACGATGATGACTTGTATTTTGCCAAAGAATGTGTTGAACACTTTAGACAAACTTAATCGTAGATTCTTATGGGGAGGAACAGGTGATAAACGTGGAGTTACTCTTGTGAATTGGCAGAATGTATGTAAGCCAAAGGAACTTGGTGGCCTAGGTCTTAGGCGCATGGAGGATCATAACCTCGCTATGATACAAAAGTCAGCTTGGCGGTTCTTGAAGGAACCTGATCAGCTATGGGTTCACGTTCTTAAAACTAAATACAGATTGCATGGTGATGTTGTTAGGAGAACAATTTCTGGTTTATTGAGTAATAGCACTAAATCCTACTCTTGGAAGTCATTAGCGTCGGGATTGCAATTGCTGTCTACTGGTTTGAAAAGGAGAATTGGAGATGGTCAAAATACTTTATTTTGGGGAGATTGTTGGATTGATGAACCAATTGCTTCTTTATCTAATGTGGATTTGAACAATGTTAATTCAAAGGACACTGTTCATGATTACCTTGAAGAAAATGGTGAGTGGAATATTGAGTATCTAGCTTCGAAACTTCCTATGGAAGTAGTTTATAAAATCATTGGTACTCCTACTTCTATGATAAGGCATATGGAGGATGAATGGATTTGGAAACATGAATCTAATGGAATGTTTTCCTCAAAATCTGCTTATAAGATGGCTGTCCGTGATGATTGTTCAGAAGAAATTAATTGGAAGTGGTTGTGGAAGCTGCCAGCCCCAAATCGGTGGATTGGTTTCCTGTGGCTTGCTATGAAGGGCAGGATCTTGACCAATTCTTTGAGATTCCAATGGAATATGTCAAGCTCCTCGGTGCGTTCTTTGTGTGGGAATTATGAGGAAACTGTTCTGCATGCCCTTCGTGATTGTCAAGTGGCCCGACTCGTTTGGTCTCATCGTTTGCCTGTGGATTATAGATCTGAGTTCTTTAACCTTTCTTTGTTTGAGTGGTTTTTCCAGAATTAACATAAGGCCGACGGTTGTGGTCATATAGGTGATTGGCGCTGCCTTTTTATAACTGCTGTTTGGAGACTGTGGACTAGGAGATGTTCGTTGATCTTTTGCTCTGATATCCCATCTAAGCTTAATATCAAGCAGTTTGTATCCTACATTCAAATGAGAGCCTACGAACTTCAGCAAACCTTCAACAGGAAAGTAGTGGAGAAACACTGTCCAGAGATGATCAATTGGCACCCTCCTCCTCTTGGATGGGTTAAACTTAATACAAATGGAGCGACTAAAGGAAATCCGGGCAGAGCAGGTGCTGGGGGGCTTATTCGATCATATGAAGGTAATTGGCTTACAGGGTTTCAAGCATATCTGGGCATTTGTTCTAATATCACTACAGAATTACAAGCTTTGAAGCTGGGCTTAATTCTAGCATGGAATAAAGGGTATAGATCTGTTGTATGTGAAGTTGATGCACAGGTGGCTATTGATCTAGTGCAGGATGCAAATCTGCAGGCTCATCCATTGGGTTGTTTACTTGCAGATATTAGAGATCTTATGGCTAGAAACTGGGAAGTGGAATTATGCCATTCCTACAGAGAGGGAAATTTTTGTGCTGACAAACTCGCGAAACTCGCTTGTGATCTTGAGATAGACTTTCAACAGCTTGATGCTCTCCCTCTTTGTCTACATGGTCTGTTAGATGCATATTCATGGGGAGTCTCCTTTCAACGGGGATTCGTAATGTAACTATTTTACCTTTCCTTTATAACCAAAAAAAAAAGAAAATGCGTGACGAAATAAAAGAATTGAAAACGACATGCTGAAGATAGAAAAAAGTTCAAAAGCAGTTATGAGTAGAAAAGTTGGGTGACCCGACCCCTACACCAATTCAATCTCTCGTTTATTGTGATTTTAGCACTAATTCACACGAATGATCCAGTTTATGTGATTTAATTTCTCAAATTTTAAAAATAATATTTTTATCTTTATAATTATATTATGATAACAAATTAATCCTTCTGTCATTGAAATTGTTATTGCAAATATTAAAACTCTAAGAGGTCGTTTGAGATTGTTGTGAGTTTTATATTTTGTGTTTTATATTTTGTTTTATTTTCAATTTATTAAAACTGAAAACACGTTTGCTTCTATATTTTTTGTTGCAAAAATTTGAAAACAATGAAAGATAAGCTAATCGGGTGGAGTTAAAAAAAAAAGGAGAATGAGGGTTCGATTCCCATTGCTTACCGTTTTTGCATAGTTTTGATGGGTTTTTGATGATTTTTTTAGCCAAAATTTCTACTGTAGTCGAGCGGATACTGTTCACCCATGTAGTAACAGTGCAGAAAACACTTCCAAAAATATTGAAAACACCAAAAACTTGTTTTCATGAATTTCCAAATTTATGTTTTTGTTTTTTATTTTTTAAAACAAAAACATAACCACCAAACATGATTTTTGTTGTAGTTTTCAAAAAGTAAAAACAAAAACATAAAACAAAAACAATCCCAAACAAATCCTAACTTATTAGATTAAAAAAAAATGAAGAGGATTTACATTGCCATGCGTCTACTTGTGAGCCATTTCATTTCACATTTCCTTTTTCCTTTTATTCTTTGTTTTTTCTCTTCACCTTTTCTTTCCCATCCAATAAACCTCTTTGTCAAGCTCCATAAGAAATGGAACTTGGTTCAACTCCTTAACGTTTATTTTACGCTTCTAGAGCATTTGTAGAATACTAAAATGATCTCAACTTCTCGTCTCACATGGGCAATATCCGCAGCTGTCTTTAGTGTTTTTTCTTTTTTTTTTATTTGCATGCAAATAAATGTGTCACTTTATTCTTTTTCTATACAAAAATATGTGATTCTAAATTCGCCACGGCCAAGCTCATGTCTAAGTTCACATCTGCTCTCAATTCCTTTCCTTGCTGGCTCTTTTAAGACGATGAGTTGGTGATGTTAACCATTTTATCAATGAAAAAAGGGAACGAGACTTGCATGTATCACACCGGCGCAAAAGCTTGGTACAAGTACGATGAACGCTCTCTCAATTTGACTTATTGTTTTAATTAACTAATTATTACGTAGATTAATATAAAATAATTTATAACTAAAAAAATATAATATTAAAAAATCATTATTGATCATCGGATTTAGATAATGAATACTTTAAAATTAATTTTAAGACAGCTGTTTTCGTCAAACAAGCATAATAATTAACTTTAAAATTTACTATTTCAATTTATATTATTTTTCTGAAAAGAATTACAATCTGAAAATAACATAGATTGTAGAGCTTCAAATTTATTAAAATTTAGTTTTTAAGAAAACATTATCAACTTAATTAAATCTTGACTTTTTTTAATTTATCTTTTTCACATGCAATGGTACATTAAACTCAAACTACTACGATATATTCACTCAATTTTAGGTCAATTAATAATAATATGTGAAGAGGGAATCACTTAGTTTAGACTGATGTAAAACTAATTTACTTTTACATACTTTCATATATTTTTATATGACTTATATTTTTTAATTTGATTATTGAATTTTATGTTTGATATATGTAAATCATGCACACCAAATTTAAAGTTAATTGAATATCTCTAATTACTTGTCTGAAAATAATAAAATTTCGATTATTAATATGCAATAAAAATATATTATTTTCTATTAAAATGATAAGAATATTGAATTGACTTAAATTTTTACTGTATGATAGATGTAAATAGGTTGTTAAATCTAATTGTTGATTTGAAAAAATATTTGTAGACACCCTATTTTGTCCGGGGTCTTAATTTGTATAAATAATTAATTGGATTGGGTGACATTTGTATTTTAATTTAACAATTTAGAATTAGGCTAGAATTAAATTAGAATTTTTAGATTTAGAATTAACATTAATTAGGAAATCAAAATTAAAATAGGATTTAGGAATTAAAAAAAAAGAGAGAAAAGATAAAAAGAAATAAAAATAAAATTAATTTTAGGATTAGATAATTAGGATAATTAGATTTTTTAGGATAATTATTTGGATTAATATTAAATTTGATAGAATTAGATTAGGATTAACATAAGAATAAAATAGATAAAATAAGAGATAATTATTAGAATAAGTATAGTTGTATTAGGACTCTAACAAGTTTTTAAACTATAAAAAGGGATCAAGGCTCATGATTTGGGAGAGAAAAAAATTCACAATCAAGCACTCAACCCGATCACCATCGTTGCTGTTCTATCAGCTCATTTTTCTGCCTGCCTCTCGCACCACCGTTGCAAGCCCAGTCACCGCACAGCTACTGCAGGTTGCCGACCCATCACGTGGATGTTTGCATGCCTCCGTTTTTGTTGCTCTTGATGATTGTTGCAAGAAAATAGGAAAGCTTTGTGAAAATGCTTGAGGCACGCCACTTTGGAAATATTAAAGAAGAGCTATAGCAAGAGAACACGTGGAAAAGGGGAATATAAAGGAAAAGAAAAAAAAAGCCAACAAGAGGTGAGGTTATTGCCCAGGTAAGTTTTTTTGTTTTATTATATTAATTGGTCAATAATTTAATAGGAGGGTTAGATAGTTAATTAATATTAGATTAATAATTTGTATATTAAAATACTAATGTTGCATGATTTAATAATTGGCATGATAATATTTGATTAATATATATTGAATAAATAATGTGTATGTTGATATGATTTGTTTAGTTTAATTTGTATGATATATTTTATATTTTGTATGTTTAGTATGATAGATGTTAAAAAAATAAAATAGTATAAAAATAAAATAAATTAAAGGAAAAAATGCAAATAAGAATAAAATAGAATAAAGATTGAATAAGGAAATAATAAAATTATATTAAGAAGATGAATGCAAATTATCCAATGATGAAATTCCAAGAAAGTCGAATGGTACTCCTTGGAAATTTCTAGGCAAGGAGTTTGCTCTAGACTGAACCAGATTGATGGAAGGTTTAGAGTAAATTTTCAATACAATAATATGTGTTCATTTTCTAAAATAAAATAAATAAAATATAATAATAAAGACAATTAAAATAAAATAGAAATAGGATATTGAAGTGATATGAATTCAAAAAATAATAGACACATTTAAAATAAAATAGAAAATTGGGTATAGAACCAAAATTAAGATTCTCATAATATATTCCGACGACGGAGCCTCTTCAAGCAAGTCAATCGGTACTACTTGAATACTCCTGAGGTGAGGAGATTTACTTATTGTCTGAACCAGATCGATGGAAGGATTTTAAGTAAATTTCCAATATTTTAAGCATATCGAAATTAATTCAAATTAAAGTAAATTTAAAATGATTTATTAGGTATAGAGTCAATATTAGGGTTGTCATAATGTATTTAAATGATCCGACGACGGAGCCCCTTCGAGCAAGTCAATTGGTACTACTTGAATACTCCTGAGGTGAGGGGATTTACTTATTGTCTGAACCAGATTGATGGAAGGATTTTAAGTAAATTTCCAATATATTAAGCATATCGAAATTAACTCAAAATAAGGTAAATTTAGAATGACCTAAAGTAGTTGGTACCATTTTAGGATGGGCGTCGTGGGGGTGCTAATCCTTCTCCACGCGTAACCGTACTCCCGAACCTAAGATTCTTTGAACGTAGACCACACCTTATCTTTAGACAAGAACAGGTGACCAATCACACCTTAGGTTGGAATGGTTGGTGGTGACTCCATAGAATTTTAAAGTCTAGCGGGTTAGGTTCATGGACCTAGACGTTATGACAGTTTGGCGACTCCGCTGGGGACATTAGAGAGTCAGGCCAACATATATTTTAGGTCATTAGAAATTTGCTTAGAAATAGTGTTGATTTCATAATGCTTAATAATCATTTAATACACACACTTCACATGCATACATGCATAAGCCCTCAACCCGGGCTCTATCCTTGTTAGGAGGGAGAAAAGTACCTACGCCTTCGTGAGGTGATAACCTCCGCATGGGCTGGCGAAAAACTCCCACTCAAATTGAACCTTTCCACTTGTAGCCTATAATGGGTGAGGATTGGGTGCCTTACTAGTCCAGTGTGGATGATAGTGAGGAACAATTTGGGAACCTTTAGAACCTTGAATTATCCAAACCCAGCATGTAATGAAACATAAGACTTAGCTTTAGGGTGGAACCATGATATAAACCCAAGATAGGACACATGAAAGAACAATTTTTTTTTACTCCCCTTTTTCACACATTTGTTTTTACAATAAAAAAAATTCAAAAAAAAAAAGAGAGTGAGTTTTTCTTTCCATTTGTTTCAAAAAAAAAACGTGAATTTGCATATTCCATTAAGTCATGCATAGTTGTGTTTGATTTTGCATTGCATAACAACTCATTCACATAACTTTGCACTTGTCTTATCATAAGAATGAACATACCTTTGATTTAGGAGAGATTGCTAGACCTAAGTGCATTCCATGTGCATTCATTTTGTGCATAAACATATCACCACATAAAATAATTTCAACTTAATTGTGGCACTCAAGGTATCAAAATTGCATCCACTAGACGGTCCACCCTCCACAAATACCATACAAGATATCAAGCACACATAATGGAAGATGATCAAAATAGTAGGATAGAAAAGTTGGAAAGGGATAATGTAGAGATGAAGGGGCAATTGAGCGAAATTACTCAGTTGCTAAAAGCTATGATTAAAGGAAAGGAGAAGATGGGTAATCAAGATGAGTCTGTCCAAGAGACTCAACAAAGCATGCAAGACAACCCCGTTTTCGTTCCCGAAGGAAGTACTGTCAAAGCTCCAACGTCTCTACATATACAAGTTCAAAACCCAGTGGAGGTGCCAAATTTAGATGATCCCACAGAGGTAGAAGAATATAGTGGTACTAAAGCTCAGTTGAACTTGATAGAGGAAAGACTAAGTGCCATGGAAGGAATTGACAATTTTGGACTCATTGATGCTGAAAGGTTGTGTTTGGTACTTGGTGTCGCGCTTCCACCAAAATTCAAGGTGCCTGAATTTGAAAAGTTCAATGGAACATCGTGCCCAAAAGATCATCTCACCATGTACTGTAGGAAGATGGCGGCATATGCATGGGATGACAAGCTATTAATTCATGTTTTTCAAGACAGTTTGACTGGGTCAGCTGCTAAGTGGTACAACCAATTGGAAAGGAGCAAAGTTTCTTCTTGGCCTGAGTTGGCGAGAGCTTTTATAGCTCAATACAAACATGTGTCCGATGTAGCTCCTGACCGCTTATCTCTCCAAGGTATGGAAAAGAAAAAAGATGAGAGCTTCAAAGAATATGCCCAACGATGGAGAGACGTGGCATCACTAGTCCAACCTCCCTTGACTGAGAAGGAAATCACCATGTTCTTTTTGAATACTCTCAAGGCTCCTTACTATGAGCGTATGCTTAGCAGTGTGACCAAGAATTTTGCAGACATGGTGCTGACAGGCGAAGCTATTGAAAATGCCTATAAGAGTGGTAAGATTGAAGCATCTATGAATGATAGCAAGAGGAATGGGTTTTCAAAGAAGAAGGAAGAAGATGCACAAGCTGTCTCCAATAACTCACGTCGCTCCTATACCTCTTATTCACCTTCAGTGAATTACACTTATTCTCAACCCCACCCACAAACTTATCATCAGAATGCTTACCAACCCATTTCCCATTCACAAGACCCCACTTTTTCACCTAATGACCAAAAGAATACTCGAGCTAGCCGAAATGTCACCATAGACCCTATACCAATGACATACACAGAGTTGTTCCCACAGTTGGTAAGGGGTCACCTTATTGCCCCTGTTTATGTAGAGCCCTTGAAGCCTCCCTACCCAAAGTGGTATGATCCTAACGCAAAGTGTGCTTATCATAATGACAATGTTGGTCACTCTATTGAGAATTGTATGGACTTGAAGAGGAAAGTCCAAGCACTTGTCAACACTGGAATTTTGAGTTTTGGGGCAAAGAATAACCCAAATATGAAGGATAATCCTCTGCAGATCACACAAGGGGTAGCGGTTAATGCTATGGAAGAAAGTGGATGATATTGATTGATTCACGAATTTGAAGATAATGGTTGTTTTTTTTGTTTCTAATTTCATTCATCTTAGGACGTTTCAATTTCTTAGGTATATAGGAATGCCTAAGCCCACAAGGCACTGAGAATTCTTTTATGTATTGGGCCAGCTTTCATTCATTTTCATTTCAATAAAGGATTAGTACAATTCATTTTTCTCAATTCCTCATTCCAATCTTGTTCTTTTATGTAAAACACCAATACCCATATTCTTTACATTGTTACCAAGCTTGAAAGTATCCAAATAATGAACATGATAATGATAATGGCAATGAGTGTAAAATTCAATTCTGAAAGAACCACTTTGTTTGGTTGGATGGATTTCCAGTTTGCCAAGATTGTTCAAGCAAGAAGAAAATAGAAGATATTTGTCTGAAATCTTCACCTATAGAATGTTACGAGTAAAGGTGAATGTCTACATGAAGTTCTAATAAGTTTGTCTCTGTTCAATAGATGACCTTTAATGAGAGTACTTGTATTGAGATGAGAAATGGCCTTCTTTCATTACCTTTCAAGCATGAGTAAAATTATCCATTGATAACCCCTTTAGAGCCTATTATATTCTTTTTGATATAACCTACCAAGAATCACCCTCCACACTGGGGGGCAAAGAGAATAGAAGATGAAAGATCAGTGGGCAAAAAAAAACCTTTTATGAAAAAAAAGAAAACAAAAAAAAAGGAAAAAGAGAATGAAGAAGGAAAGAGAGTTTGAATCAAGAAAGTGAAAACCCTAGTCACATTTGAATAAAAAAAGGAGAGAGAAAGCAAATTAGAATGGGGCAAAGTCAAAATGCCTAAATGATTCATGAAAAATGATTCTTGGTTTGATGAACCCTGAAACACTTATTTTGGGCCTACATTATCCTTTCTTTCATGAACCCTCACCTGAGCCTACGTTACGTGCCTTAAAAGTCCATTTTGATCAAATATAAGTACTCTTATTGGAGAATCATGTGTTGAATAAAGGCATACTTACACTATGAGATGATGATCCTTTGGATGGAATTAGGACAAGCAGATCAAGATAAGCAAAAAGATTTCGTCTAGATGGAAGAAGTGAGATTCCAAAGACTCTCTTGGATCCATGTGAGCATTAAATTGGGTGAAGAAATATTTGATGTTGGGGCATGAATCAAAATGGAGAACAGATAAGAGAAGCTTCATCAAGGACAACGAAGTTGAAAATGAAGAGAAATGAATAAAAAAAAAGAAAAGAAAATGAAAAAGAAGAAAAGAAAAAAAAGAAAAAAAATGAAAGAAGGATTCAGATCGAAAACCCAAAAAGGGCGGTTTGGATCAATAGAGTGCGTCTAAGTTGAAAACCTGAAAAGGCAGCTTAGATACCAGAAAAACTGGATGTCAATGATACAAGGGCAAGAGGATATTTTAATGAACTCAACATGATCAGATAAGGTGGACCTTTGAAGGGAATTTTGTATTCATTGATCAGAATTGTTTGAATTGTTATTATTTGGATACTATTACCTAATCCTAAAAATTCTCACTTTTCATTCAAGCCTACTTTCCTTTGAAGCCTGACAATTTCTTGTTAAATCTTTTCAAATGTTGAATGATACCACTCTTTTCATTTCACCTATCATTTCTTTGCTATATCCTAACCTTGAGGGATTGAGAAATTGTATTGCATTGATCTTGAAATTGGAATGATAATGAATGTTTGCTTGGCAAAATATGTGAAAGACTCCTATATTATTTAGGAAAATGAAAGAAAAGGAAACTTGTGAATGAATGAAAATTGGAAATCAAGGAAAACCAATGAATAAAGAAGAGTGAATGAAGATTTTAATGAACAAATGAATGACCAGATAGGAAGGATAGTAAAGAAGAAGAGACAAGGGGCAAGATAAGATAAAGAGGGCATGAAGACAAGAATTTCATTGAAAGAAAAATGAAAGAAGGAAAATAAAAAAAAAGAAATAAGAAACATGAGGACAGAATGACAAATAAAGGAAGAAGAACACATGAGAATAGATTGAAACCTTGTTATTTGCCACAATTAAGGTTGAAATGTTTTATGAAAAAAAACATTGCATGGATAGGGTAGATTGCATCACAGGGATAAAACAAATTGCTTGAATGACATTGCATTGCATGGATAGAACAGTTGCAATTGCATGGATAAGATAAATTTCCCAAGATTTCAAATTTTAACAAGATAAGAAATTTTAGAGGGGTTTCCTAAAATTTCAAAAATTAGACAAGATAGAAGTCTTGGAGGAGTTTCCCAAGATTTCAAATTTTGGACAAGAAAAGGAGTTTTAGAGGGGTTTCCTAAAATTCAAAATTTGACAAGAAAAAAAAAAGAAGTTTTGGAGGGGTTTCCCAAAATTTTAAAATTTGACAAAGAAAACGAGTTTTAGAGGGATTTCCTAAAATTCAAAATTTGACAAGTAAAAAAATTTTAGAGGGGTTTCCTAAAATTTCAAAATTAGACAAGGAAAGAAGTCTTGGAGGTGTTTCCTAAGATTTCATATTTTGACAAGAAAACGAGTTTTAGAGGAGTTTCCTAAAATTCAAAATTTGACAAAAAAAAATGTTTTGGAGGGGTTTCCCAAAATTTTAAAATTTGACAAGGAAAAGAATTTTAGAGGGGTTTCCTAAAATTCAAAATTTGACAGGTAAAGAAATTTTAGAGGGGTTTCCTAAAATTTCAAAATTAGATAAAAAAAATTTTTGGAGGGGTTTCCCAAAATTTCAAAATTGGATAAGAAAAAGAATTTTAGAGGAGTTTCCTAAGATTTCAAATTTTGACAAGAAAAGTTTTAGAGGAGATTCCTAAAATTTTCAAAAAAAAAAAGATCAAAGTTTTTAGACAAGATTTTAAAGTTTGACTGCCTTTCTGTTTAGAGGGAGCTTTTTGAAAAAATAAAAAAAAATTAATAAAAAAAGGGAGAAGTCAGACAAAATAGGTGTTTATGTCTTTGTGCAATTACTGTTTCACAGCAAATACACAAAGAGGGGCAGCTGTAGACACCCTATTTTGTCCGGGGTCTTAATTTGTATAAATAATTAATTGGATTGGGTGACATTTGTATTTTAATTTAACAATTTAGAATTAGGCTAGAATTAAATTAGAATTTTTAGATTTAGAATTAACATTAATTAGGAAATCAAAATTAAAATAGGATTTAGGAATTAAAAAAAAAGAGAGAAAAGATAAAAAGAAATAAAAATAAAATTAATTTTAGGATTAGATAATTAGGATAATTAGATTTTTTAGGATAATTATTTGGATTAATATTAAATTTGATAGAATTAGATTAGGATTAACATAAGAATAAAATAGATAAAATAAGAGATAATTATTAGAATAAGTATAGTTGTATTAGGACTCTAACAAGTTTTTGAACTATAAAAAGGGATCAAGGCTCATGATTTGGGAGAGAAAAAAATTCACAATCAAGCACTCAACCCGATCACCATCGTTGCTGTTCTATCAGCTCATTTTTCTGCCTGCCTCTCGCACCACCGTTGCAAGCCCAGTCACCGCACAGCTACTGCAGGTTGCCGACCCATCACGTGGATGTTTGCATGCCTCCGTTTTTGTTGCTCTTGATGATTGTTGCAAGAAAATAGGAAAGCTTTGTGAAAATGCTTGAGGCACGCCACTTTGGAAATATTAAAGAAGAGCTATAGCAAGAGAACACGTGGAAAAGGGGAATATAAAGGAAAAGAAAAAAAAAGCCAACAAGAGGTGAGGTTATTGCCCAGGTAAGTTTTTTTGTTTTATTATATTAATTGGTCAATAATTTAATAGGAGGGTTAGATAGTTAATTAATATTAGATTAATAATTTGTATATTAAAATACTAATGTTGCATGATTTAATAATTGGCATGATAATATTTGATTAATATATATTGAATAAATAATGTGTATGTTGATATGATTTGTTTAGTTTAATTTGTATGATATATTTTATATTTTGTATGTTTAGTATGATAGATGTTAAAAAAATAAAATAGTATAAAAATAAAATAAATTAAAGGAAAAAATGCAAATAAGAATAAAATAGAATAAAGATTGAATAAAGAAATAATAAAATTATATTAAGAAGATGAATGCAAATTATCCAATGATGAAATTCCAAGAAAGTCGAATGGTACTCCTTGGAAATTTCTAGGCAAGGAGTTTGCTCTAGACTGAACCAGATTGATGGAAGGTTTAGAGTAAATTTTCAATACAATAATATGTGTTCATTTTCTAAAATAAAATAAATAAAATATAATAATAAAGACAATTAAAATAAAATAGAAATAGGATATTGAAGTGATATGAATTCAAAAAATAATAGACACATTTAAAATAAAATAGAAAATTGGGTATAGAACCAAAATTAAGATTCTCATAATATATTCCGACGACGGAGCCTCTTCAAGCAAGTCAATCGGTACTACTTGAATACTCCTGAGGTGAGGAGATTTACTTATTGTCTGAACCAGATCGATGGAAGGATTTTAAGTAAATTTCCAATATTTTAAGCATATCGAAATTAATTCAAATTAAAGTAAATTTAAAATGATTTATTAGGTATAGAGTCAATATTAGGGTTGTCATAATGTATTTAAATGATCCGACGACGGAGCCCCTTCGAGCAAGTCAATTGGTACTACTTGAATACTCCTGAGGTGAGGGGATTTACTTATTGTCTGAACCAGATTGATGGAAGGATTTTAAGTAAATTTCCAATATATTAAGCATATCGAAATTAACTCAAAATAAGGTAAATTTAGAATGACCTAAAGTAGTTGGTACCATTTTAGGATGGGCGTCGTGGGGGTGCTAATCCTTCTCCACGCGTAACCGTACTCCCGAACCTAAGATTCTTTGAACGTAGACCACGCCTTATCTTTAGACAAGAACAGGTGACCAATCACACCTTAGGTTGGAATGGTTGGTGGCGACTCCATAGAATTTTAAAGTTTAGCGGGTTAGGTTCACGGACCTAGACGTTATGACAATATTAATTCTATATAAAATTATGAAAAACATGTAAAAAAATTAATTTTACATTAATTTAAGTGCATCCCTTCTTATTATGAATGTACGATGATTATTATTATCCAAGGCGAATGGTAATAGTCTTTAGACGGGGCCATGCCACCCCTCCCTCCCCTCTGCCCCTCTCGCGCGCCGCGTCCCCCTAACCAAATTTGAAACCATCTAATATATATTTGATATGTATTATTTAAACATATTTAAATGGTTTTTTTTAAAAAAAAAATTTGCCCCCCAAAATTTTGAACCTTAATATACATTTAATATATACAGTTAATTAAATTTAAATGATATTTGAAATTATTTTTATTTTATGAAGTCTAATAATTTAATTTCATGCGTTATAATTTAATAAGGCTAAAGATCATATTAACATATGTCTATTTATTATACCAACCAATCATTATTTATAAAATCCTTTAAAATAATTAAGAGGTTTGTCTCTAAGGTTAAATCATAATCATGTAAATTTAATGCAAAAATAAAATTAACTATCTAACTTTTTTTAATAAGTGAAGTACCAAATACAATATTTTAATGATTAAAATTTGACTTAATAATTATTACATTTTTTTAGAAGCGATTAGCTTTAAGTTACTAATCCCTTCGGCAACAAAAAACTGTTTTTTTTTTAAAGTAGGCTACAGCTTCTTCTTTCTTATAGTTTTTCACTTTTAATTCTACCCTAAACCTTTTTTCCTTTTTATCATGTAAATTTTTCAACATAAAAGTCAAATTAGAATCGCAATTATAAAGGTTAAAAGAACACCTAATTACTAATAATAAATTTCTATTTTATTATTTTAATGATAATTTTTTGATAAAATTGTTTAACAATTGATTTATTTATACATTTCTATCACAAAGTTGCTCACAAGTATAAGTTAGAGTGTATTGTTTTTCTTTATGCACTTATTTATGAATTAATAATATTTATAATTTTAAAAACTTATTATTTTTATTTAATAATAGCAAGTTACCCGCACTCCGTTTCGGGCGAAAATTTTTAAAAACATATATAAATTATAAATTTAATTATGCAATTATTTAAAATTTTTTTTAAAAGAATACATTTAACTCAATTTGAGATTTTAGTTTAATTATTTTTAAAAAATAAATTTATTTTTAAAATATTGATATTCTCTCAAATTATTTTAGTAATTTAAAATAAATATTTTTTACTAAGATTTATTTATATATATTGTAATCATTAAAAAAGTATATTCTATTATGTTCTTATTATTATTTTATTGATATTTTATTTTCTAATAAACTAAAAAAATTTTAGTTTTAATAATAAAAATAAATTATTTTTATTATCATTTGAAATTATTTTTTAATTGGAGTAAATTTTAAAATGTTTTATACACTTTAGTAAAGTTGACTATACGAAACTAAAAAATTAATTTTAAATTGGATTATTATCCTATCCACCCCAGTGTGATAACCGCGAATTCTGACACTTGATAATTAAAATAATTAAATATATGAATTTGGAGTATTTGGATTTTTATTTGAGCTTGAGGATTGTATTAAGTTAGAAGAAAGATAAATTGGAACAATTTATAAAGTAAAGGTTATGGCAAATTTTAAATTAAGGACTTCAATGGTTGATTAAAGTATTTTAATAAATTACATTGAAGCAATTTAATTAATTGGTGGATTAAACCTCTAAGAAACTAATTGTATTAAATATATACAAGGATCTTTAAAGAAATGATAATTATAAAATATATATATTTAAAAGAAATAATATATTATATTATATATTATAATTAATTGGATTATAATATAATATAAAAGACAAAATAAAATATTTTACAAAAAAAATATTATATTATATATTACTATAATAAGGATATGATATTATATATTGTAATATAATATAATATTATATTATATCATATAGAGGATATATATATAATATTATATATAATATCATATCATATTAAAGATATATATATAAAAGAAAAGAAAAGAAAGTTAAAAAAAAAAATTAAATAACAAACCAACGTGAAGCTTGTCACGTTGATTTAAAAGGTGAGTGGGTAGCCTACATTAGCATGTAAAAAAATAATAATAATAATAAAATAATATATATATACCGGTTTGGTGGGAAAAATTACCTCCAAAGTCCAAACCACCTTAAAAACCTGTATACTCTTACCCTCTCTGCCATCATCATTAAAATATACACATATATATATATATATTAAAAGGAAAGAAATGAAATTGGATGACGTTATATTAAAAGGAAAGAAATGAAATTGGATGAAGTTGGTGAGGTAGAGACCGAGAAAGAGAGAGAAAGAATTAGATGAAACTAAAAGAGAAAGGAAAAGAAGTCTGCTAAGCAGACTGCTGTCTGCTTCAACAGACGTAGCAGAAAAAAAAATTAAATTAAAAAAATATATATTATTAAAAAAAAAAAAAGAAGGGGGGGGGGAGAGAGGGGGGGACAAGCTTCCAAAGGAAGCCCGTGAGTCTGCAGAGCAGACTGTTGAGTCTGCAGAGCAGACTGTTAAGTCTGCCTCGGCAGACTAAGGTCTATCGAGGCAGGCCTATTAAAAAAATAATAATAATATATATTAAATAAAATAATAATAATAAAATAATATATATTAATTTAAAAAAAAACTTTGCTTCAGCAGACACGGGTCTGCTGAAGCAAAAGCTTCAGTTTTTCACTTCAGCAGACCCGCGTCTGCTGAAGACTTCATTTAAAAAAAATATATAGAAAGGAAGAAGGAAGGAGGGCAGATCGGAGGAGCCGATCGGAAAGGAGTGGAGACGTTGCCGGCCAAGAAGAGGAAAATGGCTGGCCGGCGATTGAGAAAAAGAAAGGAGAACAGTAGATCGAAAAAAGAAGGAAAAAGGAAGAAGAAAAGGAAGGAGAGGAAGAAGGAGGAGCTGCCAGGTCCGCCGGTGTTGCCTCCAGCTGCACGCCGCCGTCACCATGGTGTTGCTCATCGCCGGCAGAGCTAGGCTGAATCGGTCTGAACCGGTTCAGCAGAAAAAAGAAAAACAAAAAAAATTGATAAGCAAATTTATTATAATTTCATCTATTTATTAAATGGTGGAGTAATTAGATAAATTTTAAGGAATTGACATAGGTTTGAATTTGTAGAAATTATACAAGAACAATTGGAGCTTGAACAAATTTGAGAGAGATTAAATCGTCAGCTTGATACTTGGTAAGATACCCTTATAAGATTGCGTTAGCATTATATTGTATAGTTTAAAGTTATAATTATTGATATTGGATAATTGTTAAAACGTGGCAAAAATGATATTGTTAGAATATTGATGAATTATTATCGAAGTATAGATAAGAGATTATTAGAATTTTTGGTGAAATGAGTGCTGGCGTAATTGATAATTGTTAAACTGTTTGTGGTTTAAGAGCTGAACTACAAGTGGACTTTGTGGATTTAAATGCTTTGGACTATTGTGAATTATTGGAACCTGGGAAAGGAATTATCGATTTATACGTTTACATCGGATTTAAAGTATAGTATTTGAAGTTTAACTTCATTGAAATAATTATTGATTATTTGATATTGGACTATCGTTGAAGTATTTTTAGAAGATTGATTAGTGGTGTTAGAATGTGGGTATGGAATTGTGCTAGAATATAAATTTGAATTATGATAGATTATCTCGAGAGGCATTAATACGTGATCAAACATGAAAATAAGTACGAGACTTATATAAAAAGAATTGTGGGTTGCTATCTGAGTAAGCTACTAAAGTTTGGTTTTGACTAAGGTTTTTAAATATTTTTATAACCTTGGTTTAATACATATTGATCGGTTTTGGTCAAAAGTAAAATATCGCAACGTATTGAACTCATTGTTAGATAAATGAATCAATTGTGAAAATTGAGGTATGGTATTATAGATTGTTTTATGTTCTTTGATATATGGATGTGGGAGGAAGTATTGGATTGTGTTGAATTAAAAACACTCGAGCTATTGTATATACGGAACTGAATTCCTTGGAAATTGTGGATTTTGAATGGGTTAGATTGGTTGAAAAATGTTGAATTTTACCTGCAGGAGGTTCCGATTTCTTAAACGTTATGCTGCCGAATTTTTGGATAAAAATTGCCTTATGTAAAAGTTACTGATTCCCTCGTAAATGGAGATTTAGGAAGAACTATTAAAATGATTTATTGATAAAGATTTTTAAGTACATGGTTGAATTTGAATCTATACTATAGAGGCAATTGAGGCAGTTATGAGACAATAGTATTAGCATAACGTTGGGAATATATATGTGAATTGGGATAATTGTCTCACGATGAAAATGGACATTACTGTTGAAGTCATAGTTTCAATTTTGGTCTGTTAAGATGATTATGAAATATGACTTACGATATCTTATGAATGATATTAAAATATAGATACTATGGATTGATGTGACATCACGATCTTGACAAGAAATGTATTTTTAACATTTGGTGATTTTATCGAAATTATATAGACATGTAAA
The DNA here is from genome assembly GCA_031772115.1 of Heritiera littoralis. Classification (NCBI taxonomy): domain Eukaryota; kingdom Viridiplantae; phylum Streptophyta; class Magnoliopsida; order Malvales; family Malvaceae; genus Heritiera; species Heritiera littoralis. The sequence continues at coordinate 70,101 of JAPDPK010000119.1, forward strand.
CGTGAGTATGGATAGATATGCATTTGCTTCAATAGACTATGAATTGACGATAGAAAAGGAAAGTGAATTGATATTTTGGGTGGATGATATTTGGATAGGAAAAGATATATTTACATAATATTGTAAGCAAGATGAGAGATCTATGATCTAGTAACATGTGGATGTTATTGAAATACATCTAAATAAATATATACACAAACGCATTGCGAACTCTTAATGACTTATGAGGACATGATAGCCTTGTGGTGTTGTGGTAAAAGCTTATGTATAAATATTTTTGAAGAGTGATAGACTATATGTAAATGCATAATGATTAATAAGTTATAATAGTATGAAAGTTACGCATGAATGAGGAATCGTGGTTACTGCAGATATAATCAACCTATTTGCTGAAATATGTACAATATTATATTGAATATAGGTTGAACTATATCTTGGTGTACTCGGGTTCATTCATGCATAGCATATGACTTTCGAAAAACATGTATCGTTTTAAAAGAGAAAGTATTGTTTTAGAAGTGAAATGTATCAAAATCCTTTAAGCGAAAGTAAATGTTTAAAATGAATAGACAACCACAGATCTTGATGTTTAACATTCGTTTTACATCACTTATGACATGAATAGATTGAGCATAAAATTTAATTATGCATTGATTTGAGAAATGATTTAATTTTAAATGTTTTATTATGTGGACTGTCTTGAAGGATTTGAAGAGAAATTTGAAACAAAGATTTCGATTTAGAGACAACAGGTACCCTAAAGAATGCCTGTGTGGCATATGCCTTTGTGGCACAGAGTATGTATATATTGTGTGGTTCTGCCTGTGTGGCATGGAACCCCGTTTATACATATATGATATGTACATGAAAATGTTGCCTGATGAGATCATTCCAGGCTGTCTGACAATAGTCGTGGACATATTCCTTAGTTTCCAGCTGATCAGTGGGACTGGGACGATCTATGATCATAGATAGAGAACCCTTCGAGGGAAACTATTCCATTGATAGCTACAATGGGTTAGAGATGATATGATAACAGAATAAGGATTCATGCCTAGTCTCTCACTAAATGTTAAATGATGTCTAGAGTATGGTTTATTATATATGAAACTCTAGACAGGATATGTTATTTTTACAGTATACGTGAAATGATAGAAATTGAATGATTTAAACATGGTTTATATTACGCATTATATGATTTGAGACTTTATATGTTTTAAACCATGTTTATTTGATATGACTGAGATGATATGATGTACACATGGTTTTATACCATACACGATATGAATTGAGATTGTATATGTTTTAAAAAGTGTTTTAAAGCATATGTAAAATGATTCTGAACTACATGATTTCGTACATGATTATGTACTACATGAAACATGATTTGAAAAGAATGTTTTATACAATAAACAAATTTTATACGTTACATATTGAATCATGTGATGACAGTACATGTATTGATGTATGAATTGCAGTGATACAAGAATACTTAGTATCATTAGGGCATGATCTAATAAGTATTCAAAGAATATTGACTTCTAAGTGATACTGGGAGATACACTTACAGGATTTCATGCATTGCATTAGGGACAGTATAATCCTAATTCAATTATTATATTGGTATTTTACTGAGCTGTGGATTTGCTCACTCCCATAATTTCACATCTTTTCAGACTATTGGAGTTAAACTCCACCATGAGAGCTTCTGAGTGGGCATTCGGAGATGGTATCTAAGCTTGGTACTGGCCATTGTCTTCCGAACCTACCTTGTCGCATTTGAGGTAAAAGCTTTTTATAAATCGCTTGTTTACATGTAAGACCTTAATTGATGCACAGTAAGGATTTTATTCAATGAGTCGGGATGTAACTTAGGATCATAGTGAATTACTATATAGGTTCATATAATCATCGAATCCTATTTGGGATGTGATAATGTTGGTTGACTGTATGTTTAGGTTATGTGTAGTACCTTTGCCTTCATGAGGTGATAACCTCCACAAAGGCCAGTGAAACACTCCCACTCAAATTGAACCTTTCCGTTTGTAGCCTATAATGGGTGAGGATTGGGTGCCTTACTAGTCCAGTGTGGATGACAGTGAGGAGCAATTTGGGAACCTTTAGATCGCGAATTACGCAAACCCAACATGTAATGAAACATAAGGCTTAGCCTTAGGGTGGAACCATACTAGATTGAAGTGTAGACTCAAACTCAAGATAGGACACATGAAGGAATAAGTTTTACTTCCTCCTTTTTACATTGTTTTGACAAAAAAAAAAAAGAAAATTCAAAAAAATATAGTTTTTCTTTCTTCCATTTTTCAAAATTAAAAAAAACAAAAAAAGAGAGTTTGTTTGTATCAATGAGTCATGCATAGTTGTGTTTGACTTTGCATCACATAACATATCATTCATGTAAGTTTGCACCTATCTTATCATGAGAATGAACACACTTTTGATTGTTAGGAGAGATTGTTAAACCTAAGTGCATTCCATGTGCATTCATTTTTGTGCATAAACATATCATCACATTGAAAATAATTTCAACTAAATTGTGGCACAAGGTATCAAAATTGCATCTCTAGACGATCGGCCCTCCACAGATATCATACAAGGTATCAAGCACGCATAATGGAAGAGGATCAAAATAGTAGGATAGAGAAGCTAGAAAAGGAAAGTACAGAGATAAGGGGGCAATTGAATGAAATTACCCAGTTGCTAAAAGCCATGATTAAAGGAAAGGAGAAGATGGGTAATCAAGAGGAGTCTATCCAAGAGGCTCAACAAAGCATGCGAGACAACCCCATTTTTGAAGGAAGTACTGTCAAAGCTACAACACCTCTACAGATACAAGTTCAAAACCCGGTGGAGGTGCCAAATTTAGATGATCCCATAGAGTTAGAAAAGTTGAAGCATAAAGAAGAATATAGTGGTACTAAAGCTCAGCTGAGCTCGATAGAGGAAAGACTAAGTGCCATGGAAGGAGTTGACTATTTTGGACCCATTGATGCTGAAAAGTTGTGTTTAGTACCGGGTGTTGTCCTTCCATCAAAATTCAAGGTGCCCGAATTTGAAAAATTCAATGGAACATCGTACCCAAAAGATCATCTCACCATGTACTGTAGAAAGATGGCAGCGTATGCATGGGATGACAGGCTATTAATTCATGTTTTTCAAGACAGTCTGACTGGGTCAGCCGCTAAGTGGTACAACCAATTGGAAAGGAGCAAAGTTTCTTCTTGGTCTGAGTTGGCGAGAGCTTTTATAGCTCAATACAAACATGTGTCCGATATAGCTCCTGATCGCTTATCTCTCCAAGGTATGGAAAAGAAGAGGGATGAGAGCTTCAAAGAATATGCCCAACGGTGGAGAGACGTGGCGTCGCAAGTTCAACCTCCTTTAACTGAAAAGGAAGTCACCATGTTCTTCTTAAACACTCTCAAGGCACCTTACTATGAGCGTATGCTTAGCAGTGTAACTAAGAACTTTGCGGACATGGTGTTAACCGGTGAAGCCATCGAGAATGCCATCGAGAGTGGTAAGATCAAAGCACCAGTGAATGATAGTAGGAAGGGTGGATTCTCGAAGAAGGAAGGAGATGCACAAGCTGTCTCAAACAATTCACGTCACCCTTATAACCCTTACTCACCCTCAGTGAATTACACCTATTCTCAATCTTACACACAAGCTCATCCCCAGAACGCTTATCAACCTGTTTTCCATCGACAAACACCTACAACCTCAACAAACCACACTTTCCCACCTAATGACCAATGGTACACCCGACTTAACCGAAATGTTACCATAGACCCTATACCCATGACATACGCCGATCTATTCCCAAAGTTGGTAGAGGGTCATCTCATTGCCCCTATTTATATAGAACCCTTGAAACCTCCTTACCCAAAGTGGTATGACCCCAATGCAAAATGTGCCTATCATAACAACAATTTTGGTCATTCTATTGAGAATTGCATGGGTTTGAAGGTGAAAGTCCAATCGCTCGTTAAAGCTGGACTCTTAAGTTTTGGGAAGAAAGGTGAGCCAGATGTCAATGTAAACCCATTGCCCGATCATGCTGGGGCTATGGTGAATGTGGTTGACGAAGAAGGGAATTGAGGGTTTGATATTGATCAGTTCGTGTACCCTTCAGATGCAAAGCTAGGAAATTGGACTGTTTATGAGATGCCAGTTGTTTATGCCACCCAAGAGTAATGGATTTTTCTTTTCATTTTCATTTGTCTTAGGTTTTCTTAGAATCTTTCAGTTTCTAAGTAATGTAGGAGTACTCGTGCCCAAAAGCACTAAGATTTTCTTTTATGTATTGGGCCAACTCTCATTTATTTTCATTTTCAATAAAAGAGTAGTGTGGTGCATATTTCTTGATTCCTCATTCCAATCCTGGTCTTTAATGCAAAACACCAATTCCCATATTCTCTACATTGTTACCAAGCTTAAAAGTATCCAAATAATAAACAGGATAATGATGATGGCAATGAGTATAAAATTCAATTATGAAAGAGTTGCTTTGGTTGGTTGAATGGCTTTTTAGTTTGCCAAGATTGTTCAAGCAAGAAGAGAATAGAAGATATTTGTCCAAAATCTTCAACTATAGAATGTTACAATTAAAGGTGAACCTCTACATGAAATTCTAATGAGTTTGTCTTTGTTTAATAGATGACCTTTAATGTGAGTACTTGTATTGAGATGAGAAATGACCTTCTTTCACTACCGTTCAAGCGTGAGAAAAATTATCCATTGATTACCCTTTTTGAGCCTATTATATTCTTTTTGATATAACCCACCAAGAATCACCCTCCACATTGGGGGGCAAAGAGAATAGAAGATGAAAGATCAGTGGGTTAAAGTAAAAATCTAAAAGGGGAAAAAAACCCTTTTGTGAAAAAAAGAGAACAAAAAAAGAAAAAGAAAATGAAGAAGGAAAAAGGGTTTGAATCAAGAAAGTGAAAACCCTAGTCATATTTGAATAAAAAAGGAGAGAAAAAGCAAATTAGAATGGGGCAAGAGTCAAAATGCCTAAATGATTCATGAAAAATGATGGCTGAATGCTCAAATAAGGATCTAACGTTTTCGGAAATGTTCAATTTAGGATCTAAACTTTTATTTTGCTCAATTAAGGATAAAACGTTTTCGATTTTGCTCAAATAAAGACCTTTTAACGCGCGTGAGTTACATGCGCTGTTAAAATGATAACGGCGTTTATAAAAGACACGTGGCAGCGTGTGATTGGGCCACGTGGCAGAAGTGGACACGTGGCAGCATAAGAGCGGGACACGTGGCAGTGACATATAATTAATTTTCTTTTAATAGGTAAAAATACATGGACACGTGGCAAGGTTGACACGTGGCAGTGTGTGAATGGAACACGTGGCAGTGACTTATAATCATTAGTAGGACACGTGGCAAAGTTTAGATCCTGAATTGAATATTTCCGAAAACGTTAGATCCTTATTTGAGCATTCAGCCAAATTTTTTTGTTATAAATATTAATAAAAAATTAAAAATTTAAATATTATTTATAATATTATAATTAATAGTTAATTTTGTTAGTTGATTTTTTAATAAAAAATAACTTTTAAAAATATATATTACATTTTCAAAAAAAAATATTTTGTTAAAAAATAAATTTTTATAAAAAATATTTATGTACTTTTTTCACTTTGTTTTTCTTTTCATTCCTTTTTGTTTTTATTTCTTTTATATGATTTAAATTTAAAATAATTATTTATTGTAAATTAAATATATTTATTTTTAGAAAATTGAGTTTTTCTAGGAAATACGTTTATTTTTTTAATTACATTAATTTTTCTAAAAAGAAAATTCTTACATATTTTTCTTTATTTTTATAGTTTCTTTATCTTCTTTCTTTTTTTGTCAATTAGAAGAAAATATAGAAAACAAAAAAAGAAGAAAAATTCAAATTCAAATTAAAATTTGTAATTTAAAATTTATTCTTTAAAAAATATATAATTTCTAATAATTTTATGGCTAATAGTTTTTTTCCTTTTTTATGGTAAAAATGAAAAAAAAAGAAAGAAAAAAATAATAATTATACTAGTTAAAAAAAATTTTATAATAATTTTTATGTTTGAGAATTTATTTTCTAAAACAAAATTTAAAAATTTTAATTATTTCAAAAAATAATTTTAAAAAATTTATTCAAGAAAATATTATTTTATCAAAATATATAGTTTTTCTTAATAAAAAAAAAAAAAAAAAATAAAAAAAAGAATAAAAAAAAGAAAGAAAAAAAGTAAAAAAATACGTGGACACGTGGCAGCGTATTAGTGTGACACATGGCAGGAGTGGACACGTGACAATATGTGAGTGAGACACGTGGCAGAAGAAAAATACAAATTAAATTTAGTAATTTAAAATTTTATTCTTTAAAAAATATATAATTTCTAATAATTTTATGGCTAATAGTTTTTTTCCTTTTTTTATGGTAAAAACGAAAAAAAATTAAGAAAGAAAAAATAATAATTATACTAGTTAAAAAAAATTTTATAATAATTTTTTATGTTTGAGAATTTATTTTCTAAAACAAAATTTTTAATTTTTAATTATTTCAAAAAATAATTTTAAAAAATTTATTCAAGAAAATATTATTTTATCAAAATATATAGTTTTTTCTTGAATAAAAAAAAGAAAGGAAAAAAGTAAAAAAAAATACGTGGACACGTGGCAGCGTGTGAGTGAGACAAGTGGCAGCGTGTGAGTGAGACACGTGGCAGAAGTGGACACGTGGCAACATGTGAGTGGGAGACGTGGCAGTGATTTTATAATTATTTTCTTTTAATTTGTAAAAATACGTGGACACGTGGCGGCTTGTGAGTGTGACATGTGGCAGCGTGTGAGTGTGACACGTGGCAATAATTGTCCTTTAATCGTCACCCACTCTCTTTAACAGCGCGTGTAACTCACACGCGTTAAAAAGTCCTTATTTGAGCAAAATCGAAAACGTTTTGTCCTAAATTGAGCAAAATAAAAGTTTAGATCCTGAATTGAATATTTCCGTAAACGTTAGATCCTGATTTGAGTATTCAGCCAAAAATGATTCTTGGTTTGATGAACTCTGAAACACTTATTTTGGGCATATATTATCCTTTCTTTCATGAACCCTCACCTGAGCCTACATTACGTGCCTTAAAAGTCCATTTTGATCAAATATGAGTACTCCTATTGAAGAATCATGTGTTGAATAAAGGCATACTTACACTATGAGATGATGATCCTTTGGATGGAAATAGAACAAGCAGATCAAGATAAGCAAAAAGATTTCATCTAGATGAATAAGTGGGATTCCAAAGACTCTCTTGGATCTATGTGAGCATTAAATTGGGTGAAGAAATATCTGATGTTGAGGCATGAATCAGAATGGAGAACAGATAAGAGAAGTTTCATTAAGGACAATGAAGTTGAAAATGAAGAGAAATAAATAAAAAAAAAAAAAAGAAAAGAAAATGAAAAAGAAGCAAAAAAAGAAGAAGAAAAAAGAAGAAGAAAAGAAAAGAAAAAAAATGAAAGGAGGATTCAGATCGAAAACCCAAAAAGGGCGGTTTGGATCAATGGAGTGCATCTAAGTTGAAAACTTGAAAAGGCGGCTTAGATACCAAAAAAGCTGGATGTCAGTGATACTGGAGCAAGAGGATATCTTGATGAACTCAATATGATCAGATTAATGGACCTTTGAAGGGGATTTTGTATTCATTGATCGGAATTGCTTAAATTGTTGTTATTTGGATACTATTACCTGAAACTTAATCCTGAAAATTCTTGCTTTTCATTCAAGCCTACTTTCCTTTTATGCTTGGCAATTTCTTGTTAAATCTTTCCAAATGTTGAATAATACCACTCTTTTCTTTTCACCTATCATTTCTTTGCTATATCCTTACCTTGAGGGATTGAGAAATTGTGTTGCATTGATCTTGAAATTAGAATGGTAATGAATGTTTGATTGGCAAAATATGTGAAAAACTCTTATATTATTTAGGAAAATGAAAGAAAAGGAAACTTGTGGATGAATGGAAATTGGAAATCAAGAAAAACCAATGAATAAGAAAGAATGAATGATGAAGTCTCAGTAAAGATTTTAATGAGCAAATGAATGACCAGATAGAGAGAATAGTAAAGAGAAGAAACAAGGGATGAGATAAAATAAAGAGGGCACGAAGACAAGAGCTTCATTGGGAAAGAAAATGGAAAAAGAAAAATGAGAAGAGAAATAGGAAATATAAGGACAGGATGACAAATGAAAAGAGAAGAATGCATGAGATGGACTGATACAGAAAAACCTTGTTATTGCCACAGTTAAAGTTGAAATGCTTTTCAAAGAAAACATTGCATGAATAGAATAGATTGTTTGAGTAATATTGCATGAATGGCATTACACAAATGACATTGCATAGATAGGATAGAATGCATGCATAGTTGCATACATGATGCATTGCATGAGAAAAACTACAGACAAGGTTCCTTGAGTACAATCTATAAGACCTTCGGGCATGATTCCTCCAAATTTTAGACAAGATTTTTAAAGTTTGACTGCCTACCTGTTTAGGAGGAGCTTTTGGACAAGATTTTAAAGTTTGACTTCCTACCTGTTTAGGAGGAGCTTTTAGACAAGATTTTTAAAGTTTGACTGTCTGCCTGTTTAGGAGGAGCTTTTGGACAAGATTTTTAAAGTTTGACTGCCTGCCTGTTTAGGAGGAGCTTTTGGACAAGATTTTAAAGTTTGACTGCCTGCTTGTTTAGGAGGAGCTTTTAGACAAGATTTTTAAAGTTTGACTGCCTACCTGTTTAGGAGGAGCTTTTGGACAAGATTTTAAAGTTTGACTGCCTGCCTATTTAGGAGGAGCTTTTGGACAAGATTTTTAAAGTTTGACTGCCTACCTGTTTAAGAGGAGCTTTTGGACAAGATTTTTAAAGTTTGACTGCCTGCCTGTTTAGGAGGAGCTTTTGGAAAAGTTTTTAAAGTTTGACTGCTTGCCTGCTTAGGAGGAGCATTTTGGACAAGGTTTTAAAGTTTGACTGCCTGCCTGTTTAGGGGAAGCCTTTTAGACAAGATTTTAAAGTTTGATTGCCTTTCTGTTTAGAGGGAGCTTTTTGAAAAAATAAAAAAATTAAAAATAGAGAAGTTAGACAAAATAGGTGTCTATGTCTTTGTGCAATTACTGTTTCACAGCAAATGCACAAAGAGGGGCAGCTGTAGACACCCTATTTTGTCCGGGGTCTTAATTTGTAAATAATTAATTGGGTTGGATGACATTGTATTTTAATTTAACAATTTAGAATTATGCTAGAATTAAATTAGAATTTTTAGATTTAGAATTAACATTAATTAGGAAATTAAAATTAAAATAGGATTTAGGAATAAAAAAAAAGAGGGAGAAAAGATAAAAAGTAATAAAAATAAAATTAATTTTAGGATTAGGATAATTATTTAAATTATGATTTATATTATTAGAGTTTATGATAGATTAGAATTAGAGTTAGATAATTATTAAAGTAAAATAAAAAATAAATAAGATAAAAATAAAGAGATTCACTTAGGGTAGGATATGGATACTACTTGTGTATATAAAAGAGGGAGGGGAACGGGAGCCAAGGGGGAGATTTTTGGATCACCATAGCCATCATCATCTCCATCGCTTCTGTCTTCATCACCAGCACGCCATCACCGCCATTGCCATTCCTTTCAATTTCTGTTATAACAATTTTGTCATCTCTGCTATCACTTGCACCGATTCCCTTTGCCGCTTTGCATCATCCTTACTGCACCGACTGACCACCTTCATCATCTTTGCTATCACTTGCACCAATTCCCTCTGCCGCCTTGCACCATCCTTTCACGCTAACGACTTGGCCCCGTCTCTCCTTGAACCACTTGCACCATCTGTTTCACTAACAAACCTGCAGCCGAGCATCCATCATTGCCTCACAGCCTAGTGTGCGCATCTGCTTCTGGATCATCGTGATAGCCCTCGTGCCAGCCAGCTCCCTGCATCGCGTTGCCCGCTGCTGTTTTTTTGGTTCATTGTTACTGTTTCAGGCTTCACCGTTTGCTGCTGCTTCACCATCTCTGCACCAATATCATCATCATCATCATCACGTGGGGCTAAGCTACAAGTCTTTTGAAACGTGAAACCAGGAAAAACAGAAGTAAAAAACGTGTAGCAATAAAGAAAGAAAAGAAATAATCAAGGTAGTGGGATAGCTCGGTTTTTTCCAGGTTTGCTCTTTTCTTTTCTCCTTTTTTGGTTAATTAATTAGTTAAAGCAAATATAATCTAACAGCATGATTTAATGATATAATAATTATTGGCATGATTTATTTAATGATTTATGTGGTAATGGTCTAACTTTGTTATTAAATTCGACTCAATAATTTGGAAAAATTTTGCATGATAATTAAATTGAGTTGATAACTGCTTGTAAAATATTAATTTGTATATTTGTGTTATTTGATTTGTTGTATGACTATAGTATAGTACATTGATTTAGTTTGCATGTAATTTGTATGAATAATGTGATATATTTTGCCCGAGAATATTATGATATTGTGATAACTTGACTTGGCTTGCATGTGTCGTTAAGATTTAACTAAATAATGGAATTGTGTGATTTACATGATTGACTTAAGAATTTTGTTTTAGAAAGTACGGCTTATAAAATAAGATAGATAGGACAAAAATTATAAAAAATAAAAGCATAAAAAATTAAGGAAATAAAGATGAATTATTCCGACGATGGAATTCTAAAAGGACTACGCTTGAGTAGTACTTTTAGATATCTTGAGGTGAGGAGAGTCCTCTTAAGTCTCACCAGCTTGATGGAAGATTTGAGAGGATATTTCCAATATTTAATAATTCATCATAAAAATAAAATAAAATTGAAATTAATAAATTCAAATTAAAATAATTAAAAGAATAGAATAAAAATAAGATAAATATGTGATTGAAAAATTAAAATAAAATTAAACAATAATAAACAACTTGGATAAATGTGGATTATTCTGATGATGGAATTTAAAAGGGAATTGCGCTTGAGTAGTTTTCTTTAAAATTCCTAGGTGAGGAGATTTCTTCCAAGGTCTGACCAGCTAGATGGAAGGTCTAGAGGAAATTTTCAATATTAAATAGTTCATATTTATTTAAGTTATAAAAAGTAAAATAAAAATAAATATAGGATTAAAAATAGAAAAACAATTAATACTTTTTTTATAAATTGGGATAGGAGTCAAAAATAGGTATTTCATAATGTATTTAAATTATCCGACGACGGAGCCTCTTCAAGAAAGGCGATTGGTCCTGCTTGAATACTCTTGAGGTGAGAAGAACTTTTAAGTTGTCCAACCAGCTTGATGGAGGAGACTTAGAAGATTTTTCAATATTTAATCATATCGAAATTAAAGCAAACAAATAGGCAAAATTAAGATAACTTTAGACTATTTGGTACCATCTAAGATGGGCGTTGTGGGGGTGCTAATCCTTCCCCACACGTAACCGTACTCCCGAACCTTAGAATTTTTGAACGTAGACCAAGCCTTATCTTTAGACAAGAATAGGTGACCAATCACACCTAGGATTGAATGGTTGGTGGCGACTCCTAGAAATAAAAGTCTAGCGGGTTAGGTTTTAGGACTTGACACGTTACGACATTTAGTATTTTAACATTAAAAAATTTTAAAAATAGATATTTTTATTTCAAGTAAAAAACATCACATATAAAACTAAAAGCTATCACATAATTGAATTTATTTTTAATAGTCAATGTTAAGAAAAAAATTAAAACTAATTATAAATTTAAAAAATAAAAAATTACCTTTAAAAGGATAATGATGTATCATATGACAACTACTGACTCATTAAAGGATAACTTTTATACTCACCAATATTTTAATCCATGCTTTGCCATGACTTTTATTGAACTAAAATAATATAAAAAATGTAAATATATATAATTAAAAAGCAGACTAAAAAAAAGACAAATAAACTCAAAAAAAATGATACATGTCAAACGAAGAATCCATCGGGGATTCTTTTTATATATAGTTATAGATACTACTTGCATATATATTAATAATATAATTACACATTTTATGAAAAAAATTAAAATCATTGTAATATTAATTGGCTCCTCTAAGTTGAATATCAAGATTTGTCATTGACTATTATCCGTAATAACAATAACAATATCGGTGATGGTGTCATAACTCGTGGAAGCAATGCTGTCTTGGGCCAAAATAGCTTTGGTTCAAAAGCATCATCAACTAAAACCCACATATAAGAGAAACAAAATCATCCATCACTATGAAAATGAACTTGTTAGGGTTTAATACAAGAAATATATATTATATGATTGTAGAGTTTACATTTCCTTTCATTTGTTTAATCGTTTACACCTACAAGCCATACATTTCATGTATTCCTTTTTAATTCTTCAGAAAAAAAAGGGATAAATTCTCAATATTGTATAAGGCAGTAATTTTAAAAAAATTATTGAAATAGTTTAAATGTAAATTAAACATTAACCATGACATCAATATTAATATGATAAAGGAATCATGAGTTCACTTTTAGTAAATTTACAAATAAAATTTGTTAATTTTACAAATGATATTAAAAAATTGTCACCTGTTACTAACAAGTGATTGGAAGCAGTGAAAGTAAACTTCTTTCCTAGGTATTTGAATATGATTCGAATCTTGGAATCTCCATTGTTGGGAGGGCTTTTATCGTTTATCATTTCCAGCTTGAACACGATTAATCCTATATCGTAAAACGGATGAAAATACTTGTAGTTATAAAAAAAAACACATGTTCTATTTATTTTAGTTGTTTTTATACATTTTTAATATATCTAAAGACTATGTATCAGTTTATAATTATTGAAATCTAAAAGATTCATGAGTTAATTTTTCAAAAATTATCACCATTTTAAGTCAGTATATTTTCTAAATTTTTCTCCTCTTTTTCCATATATGAAAACCTTCTTATTGTTGCACCTCTTTGTTTTTGGGTTTTGGTCATTTTCTTTTTCGAGTAGGCTTTTGTCTTTATGATCAATGAATCAATTTAAATAATTTTATGCAAAACTAGGGATTTTGGTAAAAGGGAAGATTGCATTTAATTATTTGTAAATTATCAAAAACAGAAATAAAATAAGGTTTTGTCTAAGGCAAAAGTTATTTTTATGTCATATAAATTCTTTTTATAACATTTTTCATTTACATTAAGACATTTATTCTAAATTATTAGCATATCATGGAAAATTCTATAGTAAAGTCACAAAATGTCCTCACTATAATTTCAACATAAATAATACATTATTAAGTGTAAAATTATAGTCATCGGACGTAAAATATGTTAGAAGTATAGTAAACACATAATAATAAACGTTAACATATCTTATAGTAAAATTAACATGTGTTTAAGTTTATTAATATTAATATTAATTTTAAGTTTATTTTCATGTGTTTACGACACTTTTAACATATTTTACGCTTAATGGTTCTAAATTTATGCTTAATTGTATGTTATTTATGTTAACCTTACAATAAAATCAAAAATTATGATTTTATTGTAAAAATTCCTATCATATAGAGACCATATTTTGTTTCGCTAAACAAATAGATTTAATTTCTTTTTACATTTATTAAGAAACATAATAAAAATTTTATCTAAATTATTTATTATTTACTTTTTCATGAAAATTAATTTCATACATCATATACTAGAATTTTTAAATCCTGATGGATTTAATAGTATGACTCATATTTTTTAAAAATATACTAAAAATTATTTTTTAAAAAATAATTTTTTCAATTGTTTATAAAATATATATTAATTTTGTTAATAAAAAATAACTACTGCTAAGTATCTCATTTTTGTCGTCCCTAATAAAACTTGTCAACTTTATGCATGCAGTTAGGCAAATTTTTTTTAACAAAATTTGTAGACAAAACATTGTTAGTATTGAAATGACTAAATTGGCCTTGATTTGCCAATGACTTTCTATTCCAGAACACACTAAGGCTTTGGTTGGTATGAAGGATGGAAAGAGGTGAGGATGAAAAATTTGATAATCTAACTGTTAGGATTCATAACCATTTTCCTATTTTGTAGCTTAACCATTAGATTAACAAATTTTTCATCTTTTTCCCTTTTCATCCTTCCTACCAAGCAAAACCTAAGTACAGTCACTGACTCATTGGGAAAGAAGACAAGGGTATTTACAGTAATTTTAATTGCAAAATGCCAAGCCGGCATGCGCTCAACAATAAAAACTTCCCCAGGGAGACACTTGGCAGCTTTTGTAATCAGAGCATTGACTCTCTCTCAACAGCTGCCAAATGGCCCAAATTATTGTTATGTCCTTCTAAACATTCATTTATTTAACAATTATTTTCTTTTAAATTGTGCAAATGCTGATAACATATAAACTTGAAAAAATGCAAGTGGCTATCACAAACTTGAGAAAATGATAAAATATAGAGCACTCGACATATTGGTTAGGAGTGACTTGACATTTGAGGAAGTCAAGGGTTCAAGTTGCTTTGGACGCAAATTGTGAGTGACCTAGTGAACGGGCTGGGCCTCACAACAAAACCTTGAGGGGGGCTAGTGGGCTCGCAAAAGAGGACAGCACGGATGAGTAATGGCGAACGGCGAATGAGCTGGGGCCTTACAGTTTTGGGGAGAGGCAATTCTCACAACCACCTATCTCATTAATCGGGTGCCATTTCGTGTGTTAAACTTCCAGACACCATGCAATAAACTTCTAACCACCTATCCTAACACTTGTCTTCTATCCAACATTCTTGTCAAAGTTTTTGGTTGCACAAAATTTGTCCACATCCATCAACAACATCGCAGTAAGTTAGACCCAAGAGCCATAAAATGTATCTTTCTTTCTTGGTTACTCCCCACACCAAAAGATCTACAAATGTTATTCCCCTGCCACAAAGAAATTTTATAACTCCTAGATGTCACTTTCTTTGAAGATC
This sequence comes from Heritiera littoralis, assembly GCA_031772115.1. Taxonomy (NCBI): domain Eukaryota; kingdom Viridiplantae; phylum Streptophyta; class Magnoliopsida; order Malvales; family Malvaceae; genus Heritiera; species Heritiera littoralis. The sequence continues at coordinate 85,128 of JAPDPK010000119.1, forward strand.
AACCATATTATCCCAAATCTAACATTCAGGGGGAGAACCCAATCACTAAGGAATATCATCTTTGGGATAGAACTGAGTTTCTTAAACCTAAGCCGTCCTTGTCCTTTCTTTTTCCTACACTAGTTCCCAACTTGGTTGAGCCACACCTTGAGCTAAACACCACACCACAACTTGATTCTTCAAATAACCTAGACCCTGACCCTACTACACAAGTGAAAGGAAAAGAATTACTTGTCTATTCCAGGAAACATAAAACTCAAAGGGAGACAGAGGACCACACATTGTCATTGCAAAACCAAGAATTTGAACCGGGTCCTGAAACTCAAAATACTCACACAGGTAACACTTCCAATACTCCTACTAAATCAATTTTGGTTGAGACTACTGATGATCTTAACAAGCCAATAGCTTCGAGAAAGGGTGTAAGATCATGCACCCAACATCCTATTAGAAACTTTATCTCATATGACAAGTTGTCTCCCAACTTTAGAGCATTTGTGACCTCTCTAACAAAAATACATATTCCCAAGAATGTGCAAGAAGCGTTTACTCAACCAAAATTAAAGGCAGCTGTCATGGAAGAAATCTTAGCCTTGGAGAAGAATTCAACCTGGGAAATTATTGATCTACCACCAAGAAAGAAACTAGTTGGGTGCAAATAGGTCTTCTCCATTAAGCATAATGCAGATGGGAGTGTAAACATGTTCAAGTCTAGACTAGTTGCTAAAGGAGTCACCCAATCCTATGCCATTGACTATGAGGAGACGTTCGCCCCTGTTGCCAAGCTAAACTCAGTTCGTGTCTTGTTATCACTTGCAACTAATTTGGACTGGCCTCTACATCAACTAGATGCCAAAAATGCATTTTTGAACGGTGAGTTGGAAGAGGAAGTCTACATGGAAATTCAACCTGGTTTTGAAACTCATGAAAATTCTAGCCAAGTGTGTAAGCTCCAAAAGTCCATATATGGTCTTAAACAATCTCCTTGTGCTTGGTTCGAGAGGTTAACTAAGGTGGTGAAGAAACACAGGTTCATTTAATGTCAGACATACCACACTATGTTTGTTAAAAGCTCTCTTGATGGAAAAAGGCCATCCTAATAGTCTACGTCGATGACATTATCTTGACCGGTGATCACACGGAGGAAATAGACCATTTGAAGAGTTTCTTGGCACAAGAATTTGAGATTAAAGATCTGGGTCAGCTTAGATACTTCCTCGGCATGGAGGTGGCTCGATCAAAAGAAGGCATTTCGATTTCTCAACGAAAGCATGGTCTTGACCTTTTAAAGGAAACTGGGATGCTTCGCTGTAAACTGGCTGATACCTCTATGGATCCAACAAGAAAATCTGAGATGGAGGAAGTGAGTTCTTTGACAGACAAGGGTAGGTACCAAAGGCTAGTAGGCAAACTTATATATCTAGCTCACACTAGACCAGACATCGGGTTTGCAGTAGGATAGGTTAGCAGATTTATGAATAGTCCAATTGAAAAGCATATAGAAGTTATACTACGAATTCTTCGATACCTCAAAAACAATCCAAGAAAAGGATTGTACTTTAAGAAGACTACAAATAGGGGTCTTGAAATTCTTACTAATGCAGACTGGGCTAGTTCTCTAGAAGACCGAAGATCAACTACGGGATATTACACCTATGTGTGGGGTAACCTAGTCACGTGGCGAAGTAAAAAAACAAACAGTGGTAGCTAGGAGCAGCGCTGAGGCTGAATTAAGAGCTATGTGTCATGGCATGTATGAGGGAATATGGCTGGAGCTAATGCTAAGAGAATTAAAGGTGCCTATGAGCAATCCTATGGTGTTATAATGTGATAGCAAGACAGCTATAAACATCGCAAAGAATCCAGTGCACCATGACTGGACAAAACATGTGGAGATTGATTGCCATTTTATTAAAGAAAAGTTAGAAGGAGGTTTGATTAAGTTGGTCTACATTCTTACGAGCTACCAAACTGCAGATATTCTCACCAAGGCCTTACCAAGAAACAATTTTGATAGTTTGAAGTCCAAGCTGGGCATGATTGACATTCATAACCCAACTTGAGGGGGAGTGTAGAATTCTAGATGAGGATTTCTCTCCTCTTTTGCTGACAGATAATCTCCCTGATTTTTTTAGAGATAATATCCCTTATTTTTAGGAGAGATAACTCTCCAATAATTATCTTTTTCTAATAGATATTCTCCCTGATCTTTAGGAGAATATCCCTGTAGTAATTTAGTTTCTGTTTTTGAATAACCTAGCTGTTTGAGGCATGTCTCTTCAGCTATTTATATCCTACAAATAAGGCTGTATTTTTATAAAGTAATATAGTAAAAAAAAATACCAAATCGTTCTTTTATTTTCTACATTAAGTTATCATTCTTATTTCTCTCAGATGGCACCCTATGTATTTATTTTATTTCCCTTGAATTTTAAAACCGCTATATTTTCTTTCTAACTAGTTTTTGTAAATCTAAACAAATATAGATTAGACAATTTTGTAGCTTTCTCCCTATTAAAGTTCAAAAGAGCAAAAACTCTCTCTTCCTCTTCAAGTTTGTAGTATTTTGTCCCCTTGACTTTTATAAGTTTGCATGGTCAACAAAAATTACCCTTCAAGCTCAATTGTTATAGCAGCATAAACTTCTCCCTCGTTTGCGCAGGGTTATGGATTTCTGTGGAATGTTCAATAATAACCATATCTCTTTATTTGGAATTTGAATAACTTTTTCTTATGTATAATGTGGTGTTTGAAGTGTTTGATAGGGGTTCAGGGTTCAAAATTAGAGGTGGCAAACGGGCGGGTTCGGGCGGGTTTCGGTCCGGGTTTTTCGGTTACAGGTTTTTTCGGTTACGGGTTTTCTCAGTTACGGGTTTTTTCGGTTGCGGGTTTTTTCGATTTCGGATTTTCTCGGTTTCGGGTTTTTTCGATCTCGGGTTTTTTCGGTTGCGGGTTTTCTCGGTTTCGGATTTTTTCGGTTGCGGGTTTTCTCGGTTTCGGTCCGGTTTCGGGTTCGGTCCGATTTTAATTGGGCGGGCTTACCGGGCTTAGTCAAATTATTTTAAAATTTTATAAATTATAAATATTTTATAATTTTGAATGTAATAATTAATTTAATTTTATATAGTTAAATAAAAATATAATAAAAATGCTAAATTAAAGTTAAAATTTAATAAATGGGAATTGTATAATATATATATATTGAGAAATTTGGTTGGGATGATTTTGAAAATATTGGGAGTGGATTAATGAAGAATATAGTTATCTACAATAATAAAAGAGAACATATCATCTATAATTATTACATTATAATTAATTAATCAAAATTTAAAGTCACGTGAGATTTATCAAAATAATACATAAAGTTCGCACTTGTAAATGATGGACCAGTACATAATTTTTAATTATAATTGATTAATTATCGTAAAAAGAATTACAAGTAAAATACTCGAAGACGTAAAAGACATTGAAAAAGTTTTAAATCTTGCATTGCATTTGCAAGAAATGAAAGCACTCTTGCTATTGTAAACTTTTGCCTTGGAAGCATCTGTATTTCTGTACTAATTAATTTTTTTGTCCACAAACTCCAACTACTAAAAATCATCTTTGAATTGCCAACAACCTCTTGGCCTAGTGGTTAAAGATAAGTTGTCGCATATTATAAGTCTTGAGTTTGAATTCAACACCCCTATCTAGAGCTGTTAGTGGGCCGGACCGGGCTGGTTCTCACCGGTTCCGGCTGACTAACAACTTAAACCGGTCCGAACCGGTAGTGGACTGGTCCGAGCCGGGTCGGTTCGCATTATTTTTACTTGCGAACCGGCCCGGTTCATGGACTGGTTCGGTCCTTTTTTAATTTAAATTTTTTATTTTTTTAAATTTATATTAATTTATTTTAATAAAAATAATATATATTAATATATTTTTATAATTTAATCTAACAAATTTATTTTTATAATTAATAATGTTAATAGTTTAATTTAACAACAATTTATTATAAAGTTATTATAATTTATTTAATTAATGTAACAATAATGTAAAAATAAATTACTATAAAATTATGTAATAAAACTATTGTTATAATAAAATAAAATTATATTATGAATATGATATTATAATAAAATTATTATGATAAAAAAATGAAATTTAGAGAATAAAATGATAATATTATAAATTTGAAATAAGAGAATTTAAGTGAATTTGAGAGAGTTTGAGTGATTATTGAGAAAGTATAAGTGAGTATTAAAAGAATAAGAGTGGATAAACGTTTAGATTTAAGACAAAATATGAAAAAAAAATTTTAAAAAATAAAATAAAATAAATTGATATTTATAAAAGAAAAATGAAAATTTAAAACAATTTTAAAAATTTTAAATCGTAAATTTAAAAAAAAAAAAAGGGAGGGATACAAAGTTGATGGGCAACGGTCAGGCCGTTGCCCATCAACATAGGCAGTAGCCTACAAAGGCTGCTGCCTACATGCCTGCCACTGCATGCGCAGTGGCAGGCTGCTTTTTAAAAAAAAAAATATTTTGTTGAACCAGACCGGTTCAACTTCGACCCAATAATCACCTCTACCCCTATCTTCAGTTATTTAATATTTTCCTTGTAATAAAAAAATTATCTTTGAATTTTGATTATAATTAAAATGATTATAATAGACATTACATTATATTAGACTTAATAATTCGTGTATATATATATATATATTTTGTATTCGTATTGCATCAAATATATTTGTGTCATATAAAATATAAAAATTATTGTATTAAAATTTATATTGATATACCAAACACAATTTTTTTCTAATTTTTAACAAAATTTGATCCAATGTCACGTTCATTTCTTTAATTATCATATCTACATTGCATGACAGTATATTGAGATAAAGATATTTCAAAGTTTGCTTTGGAAGTTTTTTCATGTGATTCTCAAAGGAGGGAAAAGGTATATTCCTAAAGAATTTGAAATTTTTTTGTAACATGGGAAAAGCTTGTTTGGAGGGAATTGAAAAATGACAATCAAACAGATCTCATTTCACACGAAACTCTTATAAATAAAATATTATTATTCATTATTTTTAATTTCTTTTGTTGTTTTGACTAAATTTATATAAATATAAATTTTTACATTTTAATGTTTTTATTACTTGATAATTATTATTTATTTTTTTAAATTTCCTGTGATATTTACATTTGTTATAAAATATATAATTATATATTAATAATTATATAAAAATTTATTTTTTAAATGAGCCAAATATATATAGTAAAACTAAAAGAAAGTGAAAATCCAAAAGTATTAGCTATACAAATAAATAATTAACAAATTATAAATAAATCACACTAAACAATTAAACATTTATATAAATAGCTTTATACTCTTAACAATAACTTATTGAGTCATTGTTTTTTTTTTAGGTCAATATTGGGTCATTGGAATTTAGATAATCTTAGTTCAATAAAAATTTTTTTTTTTACTTTGTTTAATTAGCTTTTTTAATAATTATATTATATTTTTAATAAAATTTTAAATTTTTAAGAATCTTTTTTACATTTATTTTGTCTTTTAAATGCCAACATAATTAGTTATTAAATTAAATTTAACCGCATAACTAGTTAACTAATTCTTCAATTATAATATTAAATAAAATTATAGTATACATTAAAAAAATAATTAATATTATGAATAATTGGTCAATTAATTATCTCAATTTTATATTTATTTTGTTTTTAGTTTATACATAAATCATAATATAACATTATTTTTATTAAATATAATCATACTCAAACACATTAATTAATCAAATATCTCATTAAAAATTTAGAGCGTTAAATTAAACAAGTTATATACATCAATTGACATTATATTATAAATAATAACATTCGATATAATGTACCAAAAAAAACCATTTGATATAATGATGTAAATGGGTAATATATAATCAGGTACCGGACACTACCCGACTCTATGAATAATTATGAGTTCGGATAGTGTTCTTATTACCCGTATCGGATTCGGGTAGTACCCTTATGGTACGCTATACTCGATTAACTTTTGATCAAGTAGTATATGGTACCTGAACTTGTTCATCAATTATATGAAAGTAATCAAAATTATATGCTTGTACAAAGATTTGAACCATGACCTCTTATATTTATTGTTATATGTTTAACCACGTGAGTCTAGATTGGAATTGTTATATTTGTTGTAAATTTTATTTTTATTTTAACACAACTTGCAATTTAAAATTTAATGAAACATTGTTGGCCAAAAAAATAGTTTACTGAATAATAATAATTTATTCTTAAGATAATAAGATTTTAAAATTTTAGATATAAAGTACTAAAATTAAATTAATAGAAATTTCATAATATGTTAAGATACAATTCTTAAGATATTGATAATTTAACATATATGACATTTTATTATAATGTAAATCTTAATATATATATATATATAGTATATTATGTTTATTATTTTATTTGTAACTCATTATAATAAATTAAAAAAAATACTTTTTTGACTAAAAAAGTAGTTGAGAAGGTCAATATCTATTTAATCATCCAATATTCTGATTATTAATTGATCAAGTTAAACTAAATTACATGAATACATCATAAGAGATTAAATGTTTGAAATTAAACACAAGAGTATATTCTAAAAGCATGATAAGAAATTGGAATGAAAAATGTCTGAAATTAAAACTATAATATGCTATGAGAGATTGTTTAATTTATTCTATATTACATGGTAAGAGATTATTATAATGTAACATACAAATCATTATGATAAGATAAACATATTAATAATCTATTTTATATAATTAAGGGCTTGTATAGTTGATTATATATCACATGATAAGATATTATTTTTAACAGTTATAATAACATACAAATCATTATGATAAGGCGTTATTTATTAACTATATTATGTATTTTATTTGCTATCAAAAAAACTATTACAAGTTGAGTACTAATTTTTTTTCATATTCACATTAACATAATAATATTAGATTAACATAATAATATTAGATATACACCACTTGATTGAAAATCTAATTAAAATGTTAAATAATAGATATTACTAAATTAATTAATATAATGCTAGTTATTTAAATATAATTAATAATAATATTAACAAAGTATAAAAAATAAATTTGATTAAAATTACCACTTACATAGTAATACAACTTTAATATATTATTAAATTACACTTTAATTTACTATTAGAATTATTATTTTTATCCACACTTTAATTTTACATTTAATAGATAATAAATGAATTATTTTTAGTAAATACTTAATTCTATCAAAATAATACTTACATACTAAGAGATTACATAATTTATTCTTAAAAGATTATTATAATATAATATACAAATCATTATTATAAGATACCAAATTAGTTTATTCATGTATAAGATTATTATAATATAATAAATAATTAATTATCACTAGCTTGATTTTTTAATATCTTTTGTTTTAAGGCTAAAAATAAAATTACCACTATAATTTTCTTTTTTAATGATACCCAAGTATAAAAAAATTGTACTTGTATTGTTTAATTTAATTACTTAACTTTTTCTAATTTTAAAAACTTTGAATTTTAATTTAAAGATTAGGTTTTTTTTAATCTAAATTTAATATCTTTCTATACTTGAAACTTTAAGAAAATATAGTTTAAATTTAATTTTATTAAAAATATTTTTAATGTGTTGCACAAAATATCAAATTCAAAGTTTCAAACAAATATTGAAATTATATAATTTTTATATATTTGATTTATTGTTGTATTAAAATTAAAATTTTATTATAAATAAAAATAATAAAATGTTAAAATGATTTTTATAATAAAATCAAATGTCAAATTAATAATATATTTATTATTATAAATGCAGTAAGGATAATATTAAAGATTATTTGATATCATATATTATATCATATATTATGGTGTTTTAAATTAATTTAATTTAATTAAAAAGATTCAATATTTATTATGCTGGTAATATATAATTGATAAAATTGTATAATAAATAATAATTGTTTTCAAAATTTTAAACTTTTTAATTAAAAAAGTGTATCAATTATTTATTTATTTTTAAATAATAATTATATAATTATAATTCGGGTTTTCACGGGTTATAAATTCGGTTTTTTTCGGTTTTCGGTTCGGGTCGGTCTCGGTTTCGGATCGTATCGGGCTCGGGTTATGTCGAGTTCGGGTTGTGTCGGGTTCGAGCTTTTTCGATTTTGAGCTTTTTCGGTTTCGAGTTTTTTCGGTTCCGGGGTTTTTCGGTTCCGGGCTTTTTCGGTTACGGGCCTTTGACTTTTTTGGTCAATTCGGGCTGGTGCCGGTTCGGTCTCGGGCGGATTCGGGCGGGTTTTCGGGCTCGGGCCAATTTTTGCCACCTCTATTCAAAATATGTAGGGAACCTCTTCGTAAATGATATCCAGTGTCATTGCATTGGCATTACAGTTACCTCTTTGTTGTGTTCTATTCTCTCTGAAGCTTGAATATGCAATTTGACCACCAGAGAACCAATGATGCATGTTTTTCATGTATGTTTTGAATTGTTGAATGCGCTCTTAATTTGCACTTCATCACCTTGAATCTCAACGGCATTTAGATTATCTTAATCTATACCGACATGTTAGCATGTGTGTGTTATTTGTAAATGATCGTGCTAACCTCTTTTGATTGTCTTAACTAGGTTTTGCACTACAAGTTACACAATGACCCTTGAAGGCGGCAACTTGCTTACTTTGAAAAGGAGCATGGATTACCACCAGAATGTTTGATAAGAAACAAGTGAAGGGCTATGAATTAAAACATATAACATTCTGCAGTTGAAGAGAAAAAGTGGCCAAAACAAATTTACATGGATCAATATTTTTAGCTTCCTGTAAAGAGCCGAGTTTCAGGGAAGTGTGCCAGAGCTTAGATGTGTATGGAAACCAGCCAGCTGCATACCAACAAGAAAGTCGGATTATGTCAATTGTGCTAGATCCTTAACCAAGCAGAAGCAGATGCAGAATATAGGATTTTGTTGTAATTTTTTGAAGAGTATTTAAGAGAATAATAAGAAGGAAAATTGTTCGGGAAGTGAGGTGGGGCTGAAGGGGTTGTTGGACCATGCAAAGTGCATCTTAGCAAAGATATGTGGAAATTGAAACCCTTTTTTTCTTTTCTTTTTTGTATTATTAGAATGCCAATAGATTATACTGAAAGCAGTTATCATACTCTTTGGCCTTTCCTTTTTCTTCTGCTTTCAATTTTTTTTCACTTTTCTCAAAAATACCCCTAATAATTTATTTTCATCTCTACTTTTTTTTTCTAACAAATGAAAATAAAGTAAAATACCAAATCCGAAAACCCTTATTTATGAATCCAAGATTTCATATCAATGACTACATAATTAAGAAAGCGAAATTATCTTATACACAGTCACTAAAGTAAGAATTCACAGATCGAATTAACACTTAAACATACCTCTTAACATATAATAAAAGAAACAAATAAAAAACGTGAAATATGTAGTAGTTTGTTAACTCGTCTATGGAGTTAAAAATTTTAATGTTAATGTACCAAAAGCTAGCCCATTAAGAAATTAGACATAAAATTAGCAATGTTGGATATCTTTTATGTAAATACTAGAATGTGTATCTGCACTTCGCTACGGGTTTTGATCATTAATCAAGAATTGTTTGGTTGTTCAACATCAATTCATATATCAAGATTATGTTTAATTGAATCAAGAAATCCACCAAACAAATTTAAATTATTCATACGCTTAAATGCATAATAATCAGATAGATTTAATGGCTTGCTCTTTACAGACACAAAAAGTACTAAAAAATGAGATTAAAATCTAAGTTATATTAGTCATGATTGCCACAACAAAAACGGATAAGAACTATACATTTTAGGCTTGGCTTATTGTTCATGCATGCTAAACAACTAATTGCTTCCTAGCATCGAAAGAAGGACAAAAAACTTAAAAAAAAAAAGCATGACGGTATAACAAACACATACACTGTATACAATGTTTGCTAAACCTCAAGTTTAGGAGTCTTTCTATTTGTACTCCACAATTTGCTCTTTTTACCCCACTCAACCGAAAAAACCAAACAACTAAAGAAAAAACTAAATATACTCCCTATTTTGACAGTTTTAACCCTAAACGTAAAAACTAAATAAAAACTATTAAATCTTCTCCCGCCAACACCATCATCATCCTCGCTTCCGATCTCCTTTTGCTGGTTCTTCCTCCATCATCGTCGTCAGGTGAGGTTTCAGTCGAAGTAGACCTGCATGAGACCAGTGCAAAACCCACCTGTTTCGCGCAACCAGACGCCACCAGTGTAGGTGTAGCTCTCGTGGAAGACCCACCGTCGGTGGCAAATGGACTTGGGCGAGATCCACAATCTCGCGCAGGTGTGCTTGCGCTAGACCACGGGTCTTGCGCATGTCGGTTTGCGCGAGACCCACGGTCTAGCACAAGTCGATCTGCGCAGGACCTTTGGTCTTGCGCAAGTTGGTTTGCACGAGACCGATCTCCCTGTGACCAGATTTTATTTTTGCGATGATGGAGGTATACGACAGTGGATGCAAGGTTAGAACAGTTGGTGGTATGCACAGAGATAGTAGCAAACGATGGTTCGCAAGGGCAATGCATGGGTTGTGTGTTGGAGACTGTTACAATGATGGATGATGAGGTTATGAAGCAGGGTAGCTTACAAGAAGCTGGGCAGCAAGCTCGGCCAGATGCATAGCAAAAATGGCGCTCAACAGCGCTTGCACAGTAGCAAAGGAGATGAAGGTGGCAATGGTAGAATGGTGCCGCTTTGCTCTGTTTTTTTTTTTTCAGCAACTTGAGATGTGGCGAAGGATTGAAGATGATGGACAACGGCGGCTAGTTTTCAAGGGTGGCCGAAGATGATGAATTTATGGCAAAGAAGTGGTTTTGTTTAGGACCAAAACGGGTGGGAACAACCAATAAGCAAGAGTTGATGAAGATGATGATGAGGGTGAAGCAGAGGAAGGCAAAGGTAGTCGAAGGCTGGAAGACAAGGTTAAAATGGTAATAAAATTGGGATAGATTTGGTTGTTTGTTTTTTGCATTTTAGTGGGGTAAAAAGAGCAAAAATTGGGGTATAAATAGAATCTCTCCAAGTTTAGATAGATCAACAAACTAAATTAATGATCTTAGATTGATCATCATTTTATTATCTGTTAATCTTTGCAAAAGAAAGAAATAAAGAGGACAAACACGGAGAAACAATATCATTTAAATTCAATCAAGCAATCTAAATTCGAATTTATTTTTTTCTTATGAAAGAAGCAAATTAATAGGAAACTAACTTTTAGCAATTGACATCAATCTTTGCAATAAATATAAAGGAGGATTGTTTCAGAAGGATGAATTATGTTACATCCAAGAAATTTTATTCATAGAAATTAGATCAAATGATGGTTTAAACATAGTTTAATAAACTTTAAGATAATTGGCAAAGTTAAAAAAAGGTTGTTAATAAAAGAATTAAAGAAAGTAAGTTAATAAAAGAATAAAATGAAAACAAAAGGACACTAGGCAAGTAAAAGTCTGACTTTTCAGCCTAAAAAAATAAAAGAGAAAAAGAAATGAATTTACAAAATGAGACAGGAAAAAGATAAAAAAATGCAAAGGAAAGAATGGCATAAAATGGAAAGAGAGGTAATATTACATGGTCGCTTGTGACATAACCATGCCCAAACACTATAGATGACCAAACCATGAAAGGAAATAGAAGTAAAAGGGCAACAGGGCGAGACATGCACGTGCGGGAGAGAGAATGGAACACATCAAATTTTCAATTTTAGACAAAGACAGATGAAGAAGAGAGAAGGAAAAGAAGGATAAAAGGTGGGAAAATCACAAAACTGAAGTGGCCGCACGAGGCTTCAAAGAATCCCAAAAATTTATTTATCTGATGGCCGAAGGATGAGAAATATCTTCTATAAATACGGCCAAAAGAGAAGGAGAAATCAAGGAGGAATTCTGGAAATTGCTTCATTGTTTGCAAGCTTTGACCAAGAACATGTACTCTACTATAAATAGTAATTAGTACGGTTCAAAGTTCCATTTCTTTTCCATATTTATCAGAGTTTGTAACGGAAAAAAGATAGGCGAACGAGTTGACGTACTTTAATCTCCTTAACAATCTCCTTCACGTAGCTGGTTGATCTGGTTTTCCCATTCTTAATTTACATAAAAATATATAATATTACATATACAATTACCAAAGTCCCTAAAATTAGTGCAACTCAACCTTTCCTTTGTTAGTTTCTCTTTTACAGTTCGATTTTGTGGCAACAAAGCTTGAATTTCATACATGCAAAATCCATGACATTATATAATTAAAGATTAAACAGATGGTGTAGGACTTGGTGTCTCCTTTCCTTTTGTCTTTGTCAGCCAAGTTGATCTTTTGCATGGTTCAAAAATGGCTTCCAACAACGCCATTGCTGCGCCTGTTTGCCCTTCGCCAATGAAGGCAACGTCCGATGGAGCTTTCCAGAATGAAAATCCGCTCGACTTTGCTCTTCCTTTGCTCATTGTTCAGATAGTTTTGGTGGTCGCTTTTACCAGAATCCTTGCTTTCATTCTTCGACCTTTGAGGCAACCTAGAGTCATTGCAGAGATCATTGTAAGTTCTACCTCGGAGGAACAATGTCTGATTACTGATTATGTAAATAAGTAAAACAATTAAAAGGGACAATTCTCATGTACACAAATAGAATTTAAATGTTGGTTTCTTAAATGATATGAGTTTTTCTTTAAACCAGGGAGGAATTCTGCTTGGTCCTTCTGCCATGGGAAGAAACGAGGAGTTTTTGAACAAAATTTTTCCGAAAAGAAGCATGACTGTGTTGGACACCATAGCCAACATTGGCCTGCTCTACTTCTTGTTTTTGGTGGGTCTTGAGCTCGACATTCGAGCAATTCGTCGAACAGGCAAAAAGGCCTTAGTAATAGCTGTTAAAAATTGATGCAAACAATTATTAGTTTAAGTTGAATAAGTCTTTCACTATGTGTATAACATGGAAGAGTGGTTTCTAGATTTTAGGAGTTAAGTTCCCACTAACCCACTTTATGTTTGTGTACTTAGTGAGTGAATATCATCCCATGAAGTGAGAACATGGGGGTGTGGCTTTCATTTCAGTTCATCTATTTATAGGGTTACAAATTAAGTTTTTATCAATGAAGAAGATTCTTTGAATTCTTAGCCAATATTCCTTCTTCTGTCTTTTTTCTTTGCTTACTCATACTTTGCTCAATATTTGTTTGTTCTTGTCAAACACACCCTTATTCTTTAAAAACCAACAATAGCCGTTGCGGGGATCAGTCTTCCATTTGTTCTTGGCCTTGGCACATCGTTTGTTCTTCGTTCCACCATCAACAAAGAGGTTAATCAGATAGCTTTCCTCGTTTTCATGGGGGTTGCTCTCTCTATAACGGCCTTCCCTGTCCTTGCTCGCATTCTCGCTGAGCTCAAACTTCTTACAACCGACGTTGGCCGCATAGCGATGTCTGCTGCAGCTGTCAACGATGTTGTGGCCTGGGTGCTTCTCGCACTCGCAATTGCACTCACAGGATCCAACAATTCTCCTCTCGTCTCTGTGTGGGTGCTGCTTTGTGGCGCAGCTTTCATTTTATTTGCCATCTCAGTACTGAAACCGATTCTTGCATACATGGCAAGGCGTTCGCCTGATGGTGAGCCAGTGAAGGAGCTCTACATTTGCATTACACTCTCACTAGTGTTGGCTGCAGGTTTTGTCACGGATACCATTGGCATTCATGCACTCTTTGGGGCCTTTGTGGTGGGGATTGTAGTCCCCAAAGACGGTCCTTTTGCGGGCGTGTTGATAGAGAAGATAAAAGATCTAGTTTCTGGGCTTTTCTTGCCGCTTTACTTTGCATCCAGTGGATTGAAAACCAATGTTGCAACTATCAAAGGAGCGCAGTCATGGGGATTGCTTGTGCTTGTTATATTCAATGCCTGTTTTGGGAAGATTGCTGGCACTGTTGCTCTATCAATGTTGTTCAAGGTACCTTTCATGGAAGCTATGACAATCGGATTCCTCATGAACACCAAAGGCCTAGTGGAGCTCATCGTCCTCAACATAGGCAAGGACAGGAAGGTATATATTTTTCGAAATTACTCTCTTAAGTGTACTTTGTGCAATAGTAAAAGTTGTTTTTTTGATAACTTAAAAACAGTTTTTCTCTTAATATAGAAAGAAAACTGTATACATATAACTTTTTTCAAACATCATAATATGAAAATCTTATGCACTGAATTTGTCATTTACTATATCTTGAAATGCACCATAGGTTAGGTATTTGATTGAAGTACTGCAAACCAACTTTGAGCATTGTGCCATTGCAGGTGCTAAACGACCAAACTTTTGCTATCTTAGTTCTAATGGCGTTATTGACTACCTTCATCACAACCCCAGTTGTGATGGCCATTTACAAGCCTGCCAGAAAGGGAGAGTCTTACAAGCATAGAAGGATTCAGCGCAAAGATCTTGACACAGAGCTCCGAATCCTGGCTTGTTTCCACAGCACTCGTAACATTCCTACTCTGATCAATCTGATAGAGTCCTCTCGAGGGACTCGGAAAAAGGGTCACCTCTGCGTGTACGCCATGCATCTTATGGAACTCTCCGAACGATCATCAGCCATTTCAATGATTCACAAAGCCCACAAAAACGGTCTACCCTTTTGGAACAAGAAACGCGAGGATCAAGACCAGATGGTCATTGCGTTTGAGGCCTATCAGCATCTAAGAAGCGTCATAGTCCGCCCCATGACTGCAATCTCAGCTCTGAATAGCATGCATGAAGATATTTGCACCAGTGCAGATCGAAAGCGAGCGGCCTTGATTCTTATGCCATTCCACAAGCACCAAAGGCTAGATGGATCAATGGAGTCGTTTGGACACTCATTCCAGCTGGTCAACCAGCGCATCCTTCGGCACGCGCCTTGCTCTGTCGGAATTCTCGTCGACCGTGGCCTTGGCGGCACCAGCCAAGTCGTCGCTAGTGAAGTGTCTTACTCGGTGGTGGTGCCTTTCTTTGGCGGTCAGGACGATCGTGAAGCACTTGCGTCTGGAATGAGGATGGCCGAGCACCCTGGAATCAAGCTGACAGTCTTTAAGTTCATACCCAAACCTGGAATGCCACTAGATATTCCAAAAGCTGATGTTGGAGATGAATCAGACAAGAACAATGAGATTCTGTCGGAGTTCATTAATCTAAGCAATAGCAACGAGTCAGTAAGACATGAGGAGAAACCAATGGGAAGCAAGGAAGACATCATTGCAGCTTTGAGATCAATGAGCAATGCCAGCCTGTTTCTGGTCGGACGAACATCGCCGACAACGCCATTGACGGAAAGGAGTACTGACTGTGCTGAGCTAGGCCATGTCGGGAGCTACTTAGCCTCGTCTGACTTCTCCACCACTTCATCCATTTTGGTGGTCCAACAATACGATCCTTCAAAAAATGCCATGGACAGACTTCAAAATGACAGCAGAGAGGCTTCAAATGCAGCAGAGCCTGGTGCAGTGTGAGGGTGGGATTGAGTTCAGCTCCACAATATTACAGTAGAAATATCTTTTCCCCTAATCATAGAAATTAATTTTAGAAATAAAAGAGTGAAACAGAAGTGAGTTACAGTATTTTTCTTTGCGGTGCACGAAGGAGACTCACATTAATTAAGATATTACAATGCATCATTGAAGGAGAGTTTTGTCATTGCCCTCAGTTCCGGATTGTTCATTTGTTCTAGAATACTAATCAAATGTGAAAATATATAGTTGATATTAGCTTATAAATTAAATTTTAAGTAGAAACACTGTACAATATTGTGATCCATCATTGAGTATTAATTTAAAAGATTTATTAATTTAAAGGGTTTATTTGTAAATTATTATTTTATCTTAAAAGATGAGTATTTAATTTTTACATTCATTAAATTCATCTAGTAACTTTATAAAATTTAACTTCTTATAATCTCATTTTTATTAATAAACATTTTAGAAACATATATCCTATGTAATATATTTCGTATATTTCTAGTTTTGAAAATAAAAGTCTCAAGCATGATAACATTTTGTAAATCATGCATACCTGTCAATTTTTTTTTTTGGTTTAGGTAGCGCTTACATGTATAGTCACGCAACATTTACAGATCAAGAAAACAGTAAAAAATCAGTTTATTTTTCTCTTCCTCTATTCTTTAATAGGCAACATAATTTTAGTTGTTAATGTGGGTGACATTGTAGCATAATTTTTTAATTTACTCGTTAATGAAATGTTAATCTCGAATGTATTAATATCGTATATATTATATACTATTAATACATTATTTATAAACTTTATTTATATGTTTCTGAATGTAATATGTGCAAATATATATAATATTTTAATGCACTTGGCAAATTATTTTCTCGTCAATCCTTCTTGCATGTATTAATATAATTTATTTATATTTTGGACATATAAACGATTACACAATATTACCTTATGTGTCATTAGTAAAATAGATAAAATCATCTATTTTACTTTATCTATTTTACTAATGACACATAAGGTAATATTGAGTGGTAAGAGACTCATTTTCCCTTATGCATGATCCGGGTTCGAGTCATGTATATGGAGCAAACCGTGCTGAGAGGAGCGCCCCACTTCCATGTCGCCTGACAGTTCCTCGACTCCGGAGTAGTTGCATAAAGCAGACACCGGGGGGTCAAAAACAAAAAAAAATAAAATCAATTCAATATATTAAAATGTTTTTATAGTTCTTGAATATTATGTTATATATGTTTTGTTTTTTTATCAAATTATTAATTTATGCAAGAGTTAGAAGTAAAATTTGACATTAATTCTTAAAACAAATTATTAATTATTACAATAGAAAGATTTATTAATTTTCTATATTGCTCTAACTCAATATTATAATTTTTTTTTTTATAAATTTTAGAGGTTATTATTTTAAAAGAGATTAAATTCAAAGGATTCTAGCATAATGAATTAAAGCCAAGCATTTTTTTAAGAACTAAGATTTATTTTTATTACTGATTGAAAATGTGTGTGTGTTTTTTTTAAAAATCAACGTGTCACTATTCATACACAATTTAAAGGTATTGTTTGCTTTAATTCATTAGATCTCACCATTTTATCATTTTTCTCAAAAGACACCTCACAGTTAAAGAGTAGTGTGAACACTTAAATATATAATCAAACTCCAATGTGGGATTCATGATTCCTTTTTTAGGAACGTGTGGTTCTTTCCCACTCACTCGAGGGTCTATTGTCTTCAATAACATATCGTTAGTACTCGGAGCTGACTTTGATATTAATTTTCACGGTTCATACTCAACTGTAAAATATAATTCGCTTTGACTCATTGGAACTCACAGTTTTACCATTTTTTCTCAAAGAACGCTTCATAGATAAAAAATAATGTGAACACTGAAGTATGATATCAAAGTCTAATAAATAACTAATGCGAAATTCATGACTTTCCTCTGTAATTAGAACACAACTTATATTATCAAGGAGTACAAAACAATCTTTAAATCCACGTGTCAACCATTCACTAGTCATCATTGATCACCATCCTGTAACTTGATCACTCTACGGCCCCGCCACCAAACCATCCCTCCCTTCAAAAACCCTTGTTATATAACGTTGATTGTCATGAGCCAACCTTGTATAGGGCCATGACCGGGAGGATGTCATGAGCCAACCTTGTATAGGGCCATGACCGGGTAGAGAGGCATCGGGGAAAACAGAATTCATGGGCTTATGAAAACAGAATCCATGGAATTAGGAAAAGTGTCCCTGTTTCAAACATTTTTATGGTTACTGGTAGCATAGCTATAAAATCTCTTTAGCTCTTTAGGGGGGTGACCAGTCGGCGGAATGTTGGGCTGGCTCACTGGTTAAGGTATGTGCAAGCACACCCATCTAGGGCTACCCTCCTTGGCCCCGACGATGGTATGGAAGATCCAACTCATTTTGTAATCTTTTGTAAACTCTCTATTATTAATAAAACAACTTTTTCCTACGGGAACACCTGTGGTTTTGATGTGAGAATTCTTTATGCCCCGCTATACCGTGGCGTGCCCCATATCTAACTTGTTGCTCGATTGTTGATTGTTCAGATAGTTGTGATATCTTGGCTGACTTGTGTGGACGAGACCATTCAAGTGTCGCGCGGCCAATCGCTTTAGTGAGAAAAAGCCTTTTCCGTGACACGTGGTATCCGAGCTTGGTTAATCGCACGAGCAAAAGAAGGGAAAATGGTGACGACTCGAGGAGGGTCGGACAAGAGAATGAGAATTGAGGAGCTCGAGGCCGCAGTGGCCGCCTTGAAAGCTCACATGGCTACTAATGACCGATTGGATGAGATTGAGGCAGCCCAGCGGGAGCTGTCTGACTCTCTAGCCAACTTGGGCGAGGAGACTAGAGATGCATTAAGAGTCATTCAAAAGGAGTTCGAGGAACTCAAGGCCCAACTAAGTGTGCTTCAACTAGCGGTGGGCAGGGCCGGCTCTAGCTCAACAGATAGGGGGAAAAGAGATAAGGTGCCGGAACCACGCCATTATGAAGGGGCAAGAGATGCGAAAGAGCTTGAAAACTTCTTGTTTGACATCGAGCAATACTTTCGGGCAGTGCGCACAGAATCGGAGGAGGAAAAGGTTGCAATGGCCTCGATGTATCTTGCTGGGGATGCTAAGTTGTGGTGGCATTCAAAGTTTGTTGGCGATGAGTGCCCCATCAAAACATGGAGTAATCTAAAGCAAGAGCTGAAGAACCAATTCTTCCCTGAAAATGTGGAGTATTTGGCTCGAAGAAGACTACGAGAACTGGTGCAAACAGGAACAGTGCGTGAGTTTGTCAGGAGCTTCTCTACCCTGATGTTGGATATTAGGGACATGTCTGAAAAAGACAAAATGTTCTATTTCCTTGAGGGACTTAAGCCTTGGGCTAGGACGAAACTCCAAAGGCAGAAGGTACAAGATGTAGCCACAGCTATGGCTGCCGCCGAACGCCTAAACGACTACAATGATAGCTCAAGCAAACGTAAGTACCCTCCATCAGTTGGCAGTAACTCTAATTATGGGAATGGGGGAAAGGTGGCCAGAACGGATAAGTCATCGAGTGGGGGAACAGACAGGAGGCCCTCCGATAAGAATACTCCTCCGCCCAGGACAAACAATACCCCAACATTCAAGCCTAAGCAACCGTTGGCCTGTTTCTTATGCCAAGGTCCACACCGAGTTGCTGAATGTCCGCATAGAGGTGCCCTTAATGCATTAAGAACTTCTGCCCAAGTAACGCCCCAAGAGCCACAGACTGTTGAAGAAGTTGTCGAAGAGCCAGCGAGGATGGGCTCTATTAGGTTTCTCAATGCTCTCAATGCTCAATTAAGTCAAATGAAGAAAGAGCCGAAAATGGGCCTAATGTACATGGAGGTGACCCTAAATGGAGAGGCAACAAAGGCCATGGTCGACATGGGGGCAACCGACACCTTCATCACACCCGAGGAAGCCAAAAGGTGTGGCTTAACGGTTAGCAAGGATTGTGGGCAAATGAAAGCTATGAACTCACCTGCCTTTGCCATTTGTGGGTGTTCTAAGAACGTGATGACCAAACTTGGGCCATGGGAAGGAGGCATCAATTTCACTGTTTCCCCCATGGACGATTTTGATGTTGTCTTGGGAATAGACTTCATGAGATTGGCTCAGGCGATTCCAATTCCAACTGCCAGTTGCCTGCTATTCTTGGGGGAGCGCCCATGTGTAGTACCAGCCACAATCCTCCCTCGAAGTGGGAAGATTATTTCAGCCTTACAGTTCAAGAAGGGGATCAAGAGAGGAGAACCTTCATATGTGGCCGTGCCAGTTTATAAAGAGGAAAGAGTGCCAGAGTCGGCTCCCGAGGGGATAAGAAAGGTCCTAGAAGAATTTAAGGATGTGATGCCAGATCAATTGCCCAAAGTCCTATCGCCTCGAAGGTCAGTGGATCATGAAATCGAGCTTATACCGGGAGTCAAGCCACCCGCAAAGGGACCTTATCGCATGGCTCCCCCAAAGTTGGCTGAATTGAGGAAGCAACTAGATGAGCTTTTGCAAGCCGGGTTTATTAGGCCATCTAAAGCACCATTCGGAGCTCCAGTACTATTTCAGAAAAAACATGATGGGAGTTTGCGATTGTGTGTAGACTACAGAGCCTTGAATAAGGTTACAGTGAGGAACAAATACCCAATCCCTTTGATAGCAGATCTTTTTGATCAGTTGAGCCAGGCAAAGTATTTCTCTAAACTTGATCTCAGGTCAAGATACCATCAAGTCAGAATTGCTGAGGGTAACGAGCCGAAAACCACTTGTGTGACACGGTATGGTGCATTTGAGTTCTTAGTTATGCCTTTCGGACTAACCAATGCCCCTGCCACTTTTTGTACTTTGATGAACCAGGTATTTCATGATTATCTTGACAAATTTGTGGTAATATATCTTGATGACATCATGGTTTTTAGCCCTTCTCTAGAGGAACACCAAAATCACTTGAGGCTTGTCTTCGAAAGGCTTCGACAGAATCAACTGTATGTGAAAAGGGAGAAATGTTGCTTCGCTCAAACTCGGGTTCAGTTCTTGGGCCATGTCGTGGAACAGGGACAGATTCGAATGGATATGAAAAAAGTCAAAGCCATTAAAGAATGGCCTGCTCCAAAGAATGTTAGAGAACTTTGCTCGTTTTTGGGACTGGCCAATTATTATCGAAGATTTGTGGAAGGGTATTCTCGGAGAACAACGACCCTTACAGAGCTATTGAAGAAGGACAAAAAGTGGGAATGGACGAGTGGCTGTCATGAAGCTTTTGAAGATCTCAAGCAGGCCTTGATGAAAGACCCTATATTGATCCTTCCTGACCTTGGAAAGCCTTTCGAAGTACAAACAGACGCATCAGATTTTGCCATAGGGGGAGTGCTTCTGCAAGAAAGACACCCGGTTGCTTTTGAGAGTCGCAAGTTGAATGAGGCAGAAAGAAGATATACGGCGCAAGAGAAAGAATTATTAGCAGTCATTCATTGTCTGAGGGCATGGCGTCATTATTTGCTTGGGTCAAAGTTTGTTGCCAAGACGGATAATACAGTAGTGAGCCACTTCTTAACGCAACCAAAACTCACCGCGAAACAAGCAAGGTGGCAAGAGTTCTTAGTAGAGTTTGATTTTTGTTTTGAATACAAAGCGGGAAGTTCGAATCAGGTTGCATATGCATTGAGCCGATGAGCAGAGTTGGCCGCTCTTAGAAGGATCGCCCCAATGTCAGCTACCAAGGTGACCACAGACATCCGCAAACTAATTGAGGCAAATTTGGAGAAGGACCCCCAAGTGAAGTCGATAATGAAAATGGTAGAAGAAGGGAAGTCCAAGTACTTCTGGGTGGAGAATGGAGCCTTATTGACAAAAGGGCCTCGGTTATTCGTGCCGAGAGCAGGGAACTTGCGGCGAATGCTGATGCGGGAATGTCATGATACCCCATGGGCCGGCCATCCGGGTTGGCAAAGAACCCTTGCTTTACTAAAACAGGGATACTATTGGCCGCATATGAGGCAAGATGTGATGGACTACACCAAAATGTGCATCATTTGTCAACAGGACAAAGTTGAAAGGAAGAAACAGGCAGGCTTACTTGAACCGTTGCCGGTACCAACTAGACCATGGGAGAGTGTCTCCCTCGATTTTATAGTGGGCATCCCCAAGGTGGGAGATCTTGGGTCGATTTTAGTGGTCATTGATCGTTTTTCAAAGTATGCCACATTCATTCCAGCGCAGAAATTTTGCACAGCAGAAGACACGGCTCGATTAATCTTCAAGCATGTGGTGAAGTATTGGGGTATTCCAGAGAATGTTGTTAGTGACAGGGATCCGAGATTCACTGGGGCATTTTGGAGAGAACTATTCAATATATTGGGATCCAAACTTAACATCTCATCCAGCTACCACCCCCAAACAGATGGACAAACGGAACGCTTCAATGGATTACTAGAGGAATATTTGAGGCACTTTGTACAAGCCAACCAAAAGAATTGGCCTCCGCTGTTGGATGTGGCCCAATTATGCTTTAATTCCAAGAAAAGCTCCTCCACCAACAAAAGTCCTTTTGAAGTAGTCATGGGGCAACAACCACGACTACCCCACACCGCTATTGAGCCATATAAAGGGAGGAATCCTCGAGCCTTTAATTTTACAAAAGAGTGGAAGCAGAACACAGAGATTGCTCAAGCTTATCTAGAAAAAGCGTCAAAGCGTATGAAGAAATGGGCAGATAGAGGATGAAGGCCTCAACTGTTTCAGATTGGAGATTTGGTATTGGTCAGATTAGTGCCCGAGCAGCTTAGATTCTTGGAGAAGAGAGATCGTAGGTTGGTGCGCAAGTATGAAGGGCCGGTGAAGATTCTTAAGAGGGTGGGACAAGCCTCTTATAAAATCGACCCCCCAAAATGGATGAAGGTACATCCGGTGTTCCATGTAAGCAACTTGAAATTGTATCATGCAGACCAGACAGATGCGAGTCGAAGTAAAGCAACCAGGACTGCCATCAGTATGAAGCCACCCTCAGAACGGAGAGTCGAAGAAATCTTAGCCGATAGAATAACCAAAGTGTCAAGGAGAACATATCAGGAATACCTAGTAAAATGGGAGGGCCTCGGACCGGAAGAAGTTAGCTGGGAAAGAGAATATGACCTAAAAGCTTTCAAGCAGAAGATAGAAGAGTTTCAAGCAACCAAGTTAACGAGGACGTCGACAGATTAAGTGGGGGAGAATGTCATGAGCCAACCTTGTATAGGGCCATGACCGGGTAGGATGTCATGAGCCAACCTTGTATAGGGCCGTGACCGGGTAGAGAGGCATCAGGGAAAACAGAATCCATGGGCTTAGGAAAACAGAATCCATGGAATTAGGAAAAGTGTCCCTGTTTCAAACATTTTTATGGTTACTGGTAGCATAGCTATAAAATCTCTTTAGCTCTTTAGGGGGGTGACCAGTCGGCGGAATGTTGGGCTGGCTCACTGGTTAAGGTATGTGCAAGCACACCCATCTAGGGCTGCCCTCCTTGGCCCCGACGATGGTGTGGAAGATCCAACTGATTTTGTAATCTTTTGTAAACTCTCTATTATTAATAAAACAACTTTTTCCTACGGGAACACCTGTGGTTTTGATGTGAGAATTCTTTATGCCCCGCTATACCATGGCGTGCCCCATATCTAACTTGTTGCTCGATTGTTGATTGTTCAGATAGTTGTGATATCTTGGCTGACTTGTGTGGACGAGACCATTCAAGTGTCGCGCGGCCAATCGCTTTAGAGAGAAAAAGCCTTGTCCGTGACATTAATCCTGTTCTCGCTTTGTCTTGGGAAGTTCTATTTGTACTCCACTTATTGCTCTTCTTACCCCACTCCAAAAACAACTAAATATACTCAAAATATTTTGACGTTTTTTACCCTGTACATACGCCAGGAGCAAAAAATAAATGGCGGGAAAATGAAAACTGCGTCTTTCTCTTTAGTGTAGTGTGCAAGATAACTTGCGCAAAATGAAGTAACACGCGCAAAACAGTATGAGCAAAAACATGAATAATGCGCAAACCTACATGCGCGAAATCTGTATATCTGCGCAAGCCTTCTTGCGCGGAACTCATGTTACTGCACAAGAAAGATTGCGCGTGGAGACATAGCCCGCGCAAAAAGTGCTTCATGTAAACATTGATTTTGCGCAAAATGTCTTGCGCAAAATCATGGGTCGCGCAAATCTTCTTCTCCATTTGCACGAGACCCACAGTACCCAAATGTTAAATAAATATCTTTCTTATTTGGTGCCAACAATAGCTACAGCACTTTTCCTCCTTTTTTCTCTTTTTTTTCCTATGCTTAGTTCTCTTTTTTAGCCTTTCGTCACTATTTTCTTATAAACCTTAAAATTTCTATTTTTTCACAAAAATAATGAAAAATGCAAGTGAAAGTAGCTATTATGATAGTTACGAAGAATATAAAACCATTGAAGAAGGAAAAGGAGAAGAAGAAGAAAAACAGGTAATTTGGCTTTTTTCACGATTTCCCTGCGCTGAATCAGATTTGTGCGTGTGCTGAATCAGATTTTTGTGTGCGCAAATCAACTTGCGCAATAATTGTAAATTTGCGCATGCTACCTTGCACAATTCTTGCATATTTGCGCAGAGTAGTTTATGCAAATATCAAGATTCCGCGCAAGCTAGCTTACGCATCTGGGCCATTTATGCGCAAGTATATTTGCGCATAAATGAAGTTGTTGTGCAAGTATACTTGCGCATATATCAAGTGATTGCGCAAATGTGTTTGCGCGGACGTTGTCCTTTGCACCAATTGACTTGCACAAACAGCTTTTTTTTTTTAAAGTTTTAATACAATTGATTTGTGGATCTGCGAGCACCCTGCTTGCGCGACCCACATCCACCCAACGCCGGACAGTGGATCTGCGAGCACCTTGCTTGCGCGAGACCCTGTGGCACGCTAATCTGCTTGCACGAGACTAATGGCCTGTGTAGGTCTGCTTCAAGCCTCACCTGACAACGATGATGGAGGAAGAACTAGCAACCGTTGGAGAAGATTCGAAATGGGCAGGAGATGGGAAGATAGGATCTGAAGATTTTGAGATGTGGCGTTGGCGGGAGTTTAGGAATAGTTGTTATTTAGTTTTTATTTGTAGGGTTAAAATAGGAAAAAGATGGAGTATATTTAGTTTTCACGTTTGGGTGTTTATTTTTTTTGTTTGAGTGGGGTAAGAAGAGCAATAAGTGGAGTACAAATAGCACTTCCCAGGCTTTGTCTTCTTCCATTTTCATTTCCTCTTCTTTTTTGTACCATGCACTTCTCATCTATTGCTCTGGACAACAGTCCTGTCGCAACCTCATTATGGACGCATCAGAGGCCCAGTCTCCACTTTCAACATCACCGCCGCAACTTTGTTGTCCGCTCCTTGAAGCCCGCCCCCTCCGCTTCTTTGGGTATTGCTGAGTCAGCGGCCAATGAGTCGTTGAGTCCAATCGGGTCTCTGAGTCAGGTATCCGGCGTGTTGGGGTCTCAGTGGGGTGATGAGGGCAAAGGCAAGCTTGTTGATATCTTGGCTGAGCACTTCGACATCGTCGCTCGCTGCCCCGTACCACTTTTACTCGCGTAGTTTTATACGTATTTTCTTTTTTGCTCTATTTCTTTTTGGTTTCATAACAAAAGGTACTTATTTTGGATAGTATAAAACAAACAGTTTCAGTTGGACTTAGAAATGACTAGAGTTGATTTCTTCATTAAAAAATGGGAAAATTATTAGCTTGATTATTTTCAATTTGAAACGTTGGGAATGGGAAATTATTGGTGTGATTTAGAATTTCAAGTTTGTTTAACAGAATCAGCAAGGGCTTAGAATTTCAAGTTTCAACCTATTACTTCTTTAGTAGAAGTACAAATAGTAAGGTCTACCCTTTCATTTCACAGTTTTAATTATTGATAATTGTTTTTTGTTTTTGCCACCATTGATAATTAATAATTGATTTTGTGATTGGCGATTTGTGTTTGGGAGAGTGTGAGATCGTGTGTACGGAGTGTTAAACATGGAAATATGCTTATTTCACAACTTTACTTGATATACATTGGAACATAATTCTTATTTAAAGTTTGTTCTCCTATAGACTGGACCTTTAAGTTTTCTCTTTAGGTAGAATGACCCTTTTACTTCATACTACGGGTAATTTTAGGAACATTTACAGATAGTAAGTAACACGGTATGACTTGGCCCTGCATATGAGATAGGTTGTTCATATCATGGTAGGATCAATCTACTGCTTCTTTCTGAAAAGGAAAATGGAAATAAAAAATGTTGGATGGTTATGACAAACTATTCTTTGTGCACTACTACTTTTTCTGCATAAGAACATGCAGAATTGTGTTGTTAAGATAAAGTGTGACTGCATTAAATAATGATAATTTAAGAGTTTAATTAGCCTGCTTGAATTTGCGGTTTCTAATTATTCATTGCATGATCCTTCTTAGTATTGGAAAATTTTATGATTTCAGGGTGGAGCTAATGCTGGACATACCATCTATAATTCAGAGGGAAAGAAGTTTGCCCTTCATCTTGTTCCTTCTGGCATCCTTAATGAGGAGACTCTGTGCGTTATTGGAAATGGAGTTGTAGTACATTTGCCAGGTCTATTCAAAGAAATTGATGGTTTGGAAGCTAATGGGGTCTCCTGCAAAGGAAGGATATTGATATCTGACCGTGCTCACTTGCTATTTGATTTTCATCAAGAAGTTGATGGACTAAGGGAAGCTGAGCTTGCTAAGTCATTGATTGGCACAACTAGAAGAGGAATTGGACCTTGTTACTCAAGCAAGATGATCAGGAACGGCATTAGAGTAAGTGACTTGAGGCATATGGATACTTTCCCTCAGAAGCTTGACATTTTATTATCTGACGCAGCTTCAAGGTTCCCAGGTTTTAACTATACCCAGGAAATGCTCAGGGAAGAGGTTGAAAATTACAAGAGATTTGCTGAGAGATTGGAGCCTTTCATTGCTGATACTGTGCATGTGATGAATGAATCAATTGCACAGAAGAAGAGGATACTGGTGGAAGGTGGCCAGGCTACCATGCTTGACATTGATTTTGGTACTTATCCCTTTGTAACTTCCTCAAGCCCATCAGCTGGTGGAATCTGCACTGGGCTTGGTATTGCTCCAATAGTTGTTGGTGATCTAATTGCAGTTGTAAGTGAATGATTTGTTTTGTCAATGTTTCTTGGTTTCTTCATCAGAGAATTGTTTGTTGTTTGGTTGGTGTATGAATTAGAGGCGATACAAAATCAATTGGCTCTAAATATAGTTGTTTTTCTCACTGTGTAAAGTATGCATAACTTTAATAAATTTTCTCTCTTAAACACTCTGTGTGCAGGTAAAAGCATATACCACAAGAGTTGGTTCTGGTCCTTTCCCAACAGAAATCCTGGGTCATGGGGGTGACATCCTTAGGTTTGCTGGGCAGGAGTTTGGCACAACTACTGGCCGCCCTCGTCGTTGTGGTTGGCTCGATATAGTTGCTCTTAAGTTCTGCTGTCAGATTAATGGCTTTTCTTCTCTAAATCTCACCAAACTGGATGTTTTGTCGGATCTTCCTGAAATTAAACTGGGTGTTGCTTATAAACAAGTTGATGGTACACCAGTGCAATCATTCCCAGCTGACCTTCGGCTTCTTGAGCAGTTGAAGGTTTGTCAACCTTTCTAACATAATTGACACTCATCAGATCTCTATTTTTTTTTCTCATTTCACGCAAACCTAAATTCTCTAATGTCTAATTGATACTGCATTCTAAGTTTAAATAAAGATCCAACTGGAAGTCCTATAAGAGAACTCCATGCTGATTGCTTTTTCTTTGATCTTTTCATTAGTGGGTGCAATGATGATTAGTTTTGCAATCTCTATTTTGTACGAAGACACTGCAAAAGGTTCCCCTATCCATGAAAACGATAAATATTTTGTTTTATTCTGCTCAGAATGCTAACAATGAATATTTTGAAGCATTGGCAGATACTAGGTTCGATCATATTTGCTATTTTTCTATCAGTTGTTAAAGCACTCTTGTTAATTCAACTGCTTCCGATGTGTATAGGTCGAGTATGAAGTTTTGCCTGGATGGAAGTGTGACATTTCTTCTATCAGAAACTATTCAGATCTTCCAAAGGCTGCACAGCAATATGTTGAGAGGATAGAGGAGCTTGTTGGTGTGCCTGTCCATTATATTGGTGTCGGACCTGGCCGTGATGCTCTTATTTTCAAATAAATTTTGATGACTTTTCCATTATATTTATTGTTGGTTGATTTCTCTGCACGCAGGCAAAGCAATGCATATATGAGAAGTTTGAAGCCCCTAATGATGGGGAAATTTTTGGGATAAAATTAGGGAAATACAAAAAATTGTTGTAACAAAATAACAAAAATCTTTCACATATGCAGGTTACTTGCATTGCATT
Source organism: Heritiera littoralis (assembly GCA_031772115.1). Classification (NCBI taxonomy): domain Eukaryota; kingdom Viridiplantae; phylum Streptophyta; class Magnoliopsida; order Malvales; family Malvaceae; genus Heritiera; species Heritiera littoralis. The sequence goes on from JAPDPK010000119.1 coordinate 113,248, forward strand.
GGGGATTTTGTTTCAATCTCTACCTGAAATGAATGTTCATGTTTTCATTATACTTGAGAAAATTTTGTTCAAGTAGTGCTGGAGCAGAATATTGTGTTTAGAACTCTCTTTCATTGCAGTGGGAAGTGAAGAAGAACCTTTGTTAAGGATAGCTCAAAAGGGTTTAAATGTAAGAACATTTGGTATGAATTTTGGCTGTCTATTGCTGTCTAATCCTTTAAATAAAAATAACTTTTGAATCTTTATTTACTTAATTTATCTTATGAAAATATTATGTGTTTAAATCATAAAAAAAAAAAATTAATGAGAATGAATGAAGTCTTGTGTCTTGGTAGTTTATAAGTATAATTTGCTGTATAAATTCGTAAATATTCAACATTACTTAAAAGATTTATATAATTTTTACATTTACAAAAAAAAGGCCAAATATGATTTAATATTTTTTTTTAAATTTTTAAAGATACTCCTAACCTCAAATTTTTATTTATATTTACTTAAATTCATATAAAAATTTATCGTTGGAATAAGTTTGGCATCATTTTGTTGAATAAATTTCCAATTTACTTAAGTTTTTTTATGGATACAGTAAATTATCTTTGTAACAAAAAAATTTATCTTTTGAATTATCATAAATTTTATGAATAATTATCTTATATATACTATTAGCAGAATTTTTTAACTCCATAAACAAAATTAAAGTTAAAATAATTATACATGTCATTTAAATCTATTAAAAAATAAATAAAATAAAATACGTATAACTATTCTAATTTAATTTCATTTGTGAAATAAAAAACTTCATTAATAGTTTCTATAAGTTTGCAACAAAGAACAAGCCCACCGCCCACAAAAGAAAAATCCCTAAACCTCTCAAAAATCCAAAACCCAGTTTCTCTGCTAACTTTCACAGTTCTCTTGAGCGGTAGCTATAGCAGAGAAGTAGCAGCGGCAATGGAGGGGGAAAAGAAAAAGAAGAAATCATCTCCAATCTCTCTCCAACAGTTCATCTCCACTATGACCCCTTTAATTGATTTGGAGAAGGTTCTTTCGTTGATTCTTTCTTTGTATAAATATATATATATATATATAATTACTCTCTTTACATTTTTCAAATGATTCTAAATAGATTTCTGTATTTAGTGCATCTGATATGAATTCTCTGCCATTATCATTACTAACCAAGAAATGGGTGTTTCTCTAAATCACCTTTCAAATCGTCAAATAGCACCAAAGTGAAGAGATTTTCATTTATGACAACTTAGTTATTGTTCCAGAATTCCTGAAGTATCAAACTTTATTTGTGATTTTTAGGCATCATATTTTTGGATATATATTGGTTGATTTTTTTTTACAAAATTTTGAAAAGAAAATTTTGTTTCTCTTCAGGAAGCTGAGATATCAGCTTCTATCAGTTCAGGAGCGTCAAGAAATTTGGATACTGCTCAAAAGAGGGGCTCTGCAATACTAAATTTGAAGTGTGTTGATGCTCAGGTTGTATTATTTTCTTAGCTTTTTTGTGCGGACTTTATGCTTCTTTTTAATTTGCAACCTTTGGTGGTTCAGAAAATAGAAGGAAAGGAAAAAAGGGAACCGCGTTCTTTTGTTTTGTTAAAAGGAACATGCTGAAAATGACCGTTAGAAATGGCTTGGGTTTCTTATTATTTCTTCTTCTTTTGATTTTGCAAATAGACAGGGCTAATGGGGAAAACTCTACTTGATTTCCAATCCACCAAAGGAGATGTTCTTCCCGCTCACAAGGTGAGGATTTTTGAAGTGGCAGAGCTGGAAAATTTTGGAATTTTTGTTGCTGTATTTACTTTCATAATACTGATGTACTGTAGAATACATTTTAAATCGTAGTGAAGAAAGCATGCTTTGTACTTAATTATTCTTTAGTTTTCAGTATAAGATTTTCTTAATACGTTGTATAATTGCAACAACTGTTAAGTTTTTTAAACATTTCTATTATATGCATGCCACTTTTCTAGTTTCTATGAATGCCATGAATGCTGGATTTCAACAGTTATTTGGCATACTTCACTATTGGAGTAATGTTGCTTGAGAACATGAATTGGGGTCCAAATGTTCTAATTTATTTACTTAAAAATTGATGTAAATAGAAATGGCATAGATTCAATTGCATTGGTAACAGTTGATTAAACTTCCAACACAAAGTAAAGCCTGTAAGGAAGGCTAGCTTATTGTCTTGTTCCAGTTTTGAGAAACCTGCATAAATTATCAGTTAGCTATTGCTACCGGAAAATGAGTAGTAATAAATGTCCCATCGAATGACAATGACGGGTTAACTTTTATCTTGTTTTGAAATAAATATTCCCTTTTTTATATGAGCTTATGTTTTTCCCCTCCTTGCCATGCAGTTTGGAACCCATGACGTGGTTGTTCTAAAACCAAACAAGGCTGATTCAGGGTCTCCTGCTCTTGGACAAGGTGTAGTTTATCGGTTGAAGGTAATAGTGACTTTATTACAGATATAGCACAGGCATTGGGTCATTTCTTTATTGGTTTTGTTGTTTCATCTCATGTATGATCCTCCTCTTAAATTCTTGTGCCACTGATTGGTGTACGCATTGAATAGGATTCCTCAATCACGGTTGCTTTTGATGATGTCCCAGAAGATGGTTTGAACAGTCCCTTGCGTCTTGAAAAAGTGGCAAATGAGGTTTGCTATTCAAAATTTTCAGTTGCTTCCAGGTTTTTCATATTGGTTGCTTCTGTTACACTGTGTCGACAATAGTTATCTTTTATTTTAAGTATTTATGCAGACTCAAACTTTCCCCTTTGCATTTCAAATTCATTTTCAGTTATGTTTTTCGGTTTTTTATGTTTACCCAATAGTTCATTGCGTTTGACCTTGGGAATCATATACAAGTTCAATTTTAATGTTGTACAGTTGTAGAGTTCATTTGACTATTAACGTCCAATCATATGTACAAGACCTAAACTAGATTGAAAACTGTGGAAATAATTTCAAATACTTGGCAATTTACAAGATATTGTAGAGTTGATACTATCACTTTTTTGTAGGCTTAAGCTTGTAAGAAAAAGAGCACCATAGATTTAATTGCCTTTGCAGGTGACATATCGTAGAATGAAGGATGCTTTGATACAATTGAGTAAAGGTGTGCTGAAGGGACCTGCTGCAGATCTAGTTCCTGTATTGTTTGGAGAGAGACCACCAACAGTATCAAAGAAGGGTATTACATTCACCCCCTTTAACTCCAACCTTGATCATTCTCAGGTGCGTTGTATGGATTTATGGTTTTTTGGCTTTTCAAATAGTTTATTTATTTCTCTTCTTCTTATATCCAATTTATGAGTTTTATGCATGCTACGTCTCTACAAACTGAGGATCTTTTTCCGTACCCTAATTTATTCATTAACCTTCTTTTTCGGGTCAAGAAAGATGCCATTTCAAAGGCATTGTCATCAAAGGATGTGTTTTTGCTGCATGGGCCTCCTGGAACTGGAAAAACTACAACAGTTGTGGAAATTATCTTACAAGAAGTGAAGCGAGGATCAAAAATCCTTGCTTGTGCTGCTTCAAATATTGCTGTTGACAACATTGTTGAGCGACTTGCTCCTCAAAGGTATACTGGCTCAATGTGTTGGGAAATGGTTCTTCTAGCTGAGCTAGTAAAGATGTCTTTCCTGATTTACTTTAGCCTTGATCTTTTTTTTTTTTTGGTCTGTTTTTGGGGCCTTTTTTGGTAATAATGTCAGGGATGTCTCCAAGCTTTGCTTGGACTCAATCCCCTCCCCAGGCAACTCTAAGGGCACACTCGTCTACATCGACCTTGTGCATTTAGGATTTTATTCCCAGAACGCTTCCTATAGGGATGAAACCTTGTTTGATAAGGAAAGAGAACTTCCCCCTTACCAACTAAACTAATCCCTTGTATTTGTGACCTTACGCATGCAAAAGGACTAATGGTTTTTTGAAAAGATAATATCCAAAAGGCTTTAATCAACCCTTTTTTCAATGTGTTATGTGATTCTGTTGAAGTCAGCAGTTTCTAGCATCTTGCATTTTCCATAAATTTTCAGTTGGTGGGATTTGTTTAGCCGAATTGCAGAATTTACAAGAGGAAATTCCTGTTCTGAATTGTAAAAGGTCGAATAAAAATTGTCGGTGTGCTGAACATAGTAGAGAGGTTAATCGGCATTGAAACGTGATTTAAATAATCCATTTCAAGGAGTGAGTCTTCATCTAATAAGCATTGTCAAATATATATGCATCCCCAACTTGTATGACTGTTTATTTAATTAAATGAGTTCAAAGTATCTTCAGTCAGAGTGTTAGATAAAGGTTCTCATTTAAAAATGATAATAACTTTGAATGTTTTCAACTTAGAACAAGTCTTTGTTAAACCCTAAAACAGTTGACAGTTACAAATTTATCTTTATCAGGGAATTGTAGCTAGGTGGTTGTATTACTATGTAAGATTTTATAGAGATATTTCGACTTGAATCGCTAGTTGATAAACCCGTTATCATCATCATCATCATTGTTATTATTCTTTGGCCATATACCGGTTATTCACTTCCTTGGTCTTTCTTTTTTCCGTTTCTTCCATATGATTACTGTTAACAGTTAAATTGTAAGATGTTTTTGAGATGAAATATGATTACTCAATTTTATTTCTGTTTCTTTCATCAGAGTAAAGCTGGTGAGATTGGGGCATCCTGCACGTTTACTACCTCAAGTTTTGGACAGTGCACTTGATGCAAAGGTAAGCCTTTAGCTTTTGAAAAGGGACATAATTGAACAATGAAATTTGAATTTATATTTTAAAATAGGAAGACTAGAAATCTATCTTAATTATAGTTGGTTTTAGCTTCAGGCAAGTGTATGAAAGTTATCCCAGTCCAGTGATTTACATATTTATGTTAGGCTTTTTATTATGCTTCTATGGTTTTGCTCATCTGTTGAAAGGATGTTATGGATGCTTCTGGGTAAATGAATACAATGATCTTTTATCATTTTGTTATTCTTACTTTTCCTAGGGAAGAAATATTACTCCTTACCATGTTCTATTTCCCGAAAAATGGATCCTGGTCTTGTATTGTCACTTTATTTGAGTGGCTATCCACAAAGTGTGGAAACTTTGTTTTGATGTCATCTGCTTCTGTATATGGTGGTGAGAATGAATATTTCCTTTGTTTTCTGAACTTTATCTTTTGAAGTGGATGCAACTTTTGTTTTTTTGCAGGTGTTATTAGGTTTGAGATTATCTCTGGCATAAATCATAGTGCGCCTATTTACTTGGTTGTTTTTGCTATTAGGTTCTACGAGGAGATAATAGCTCTCTTGCAAATGACATTCGAAAGGAAATGAAGGTATAAGTTTATGCTATAATTTGAAGTCTCAGTTGTACTATACCCAAAAGAAGGAAAATTCATTGAAGTCTGAGTTTGCTAATAATAAAGCTAATCCTCTGAAGTATGATGCTAACTTGAGAGATTTGTTTAGATATTAAGTTTTTTCATCCTAAAATGGTCTCTAATGGTAATATATTATATTTGAATAAGTGACTGAGTATTGACATTTGCTTGCTTTTTATAAAAGGAAATACTTGCATACTGAAGTCAATTTAGACATTCAAGCTTATCTCTTTGATATGTAAGGCAAGAAATTTTTTCACTGTAGCATAAACAGAGGAATTTTACTTTTAGTCTGTTCTTCAGCTTACCTTGGTTCATTGCTTCAGGCACTAAATGGGAAATTGTTGAAAACCAAAGACAGAAATACAAGGAGAGATATCCAGAAGGAGCTTAGGACTCTTTCCAAAGAAGAACGTAAAAGGCAGCAGCTTGCTGTGACTGATGTAATTAAGGATGCTGATGTCATATTGACAACTTTGACTGGTGCATTTTCTCGCAAACTAGACAACACTACATTTGATTTGGTTATTATCGATGAAGCTGCTCAGGCACTTGAAATAGCCTGCTGGATAGCTCTATTAAAGGTAATTGTGTGTTGAAAATAGATGTGTGCATTCATGTTGGAAATCAGAAGAGAGAAAAAATAGGAGAATCTGTCAGGAGTAATTTGGCTGCTACTGATTTCCATATTTGGAGCAATTAGGATCACACTTTAGTAGGAGAATATCATAGGAAAATCAATTAATTGTAAATACAAGAGATTTCTATTCTCTATTCAGTTTTCTTATTCTTTAATTCATATAAAAAGGAAAACTGATATGAAGTAACATTTTATGCAGTTTAGAAGACACAGAAAATTGTTTTTTACAATCTGAAACCCCCCTTTCCCCCCATTTTACGTAGTTATTCTTGCATCTAGTAAATATGGTTCTTGAAGATTTATGATTGTAAAACATGCCTTCTTTCTGGCTGCATGTTTGTTCTTTCATTTTTCTAAATGAAATGATATTTTACTAAGAAGATTTATTTGCTGAGCATCAACCTAGTGCAGTTCAACCTAGCATGTAGAGCAATAACAAAGTGCAATCCCACCTAAGGATCCATTATCATTATTTCAGGGTTCAAGATGCATACTTGCAGGGGACCATCTGCAGCTTCCTCCAACTATCCAGAGTGTTGAAGCTGAGAGGAAAGGGTTAGGTAGAACCCTCTTTGAACGCCTTGCAGATATGTATGGAGATGAAGTCATGTCCATGCTCACTGTCCAGTACCGCATGCATGAGCTTATTATGAACTGGTCATCTAAAGAGCTTTACAACAGCAAGGTTCTAAGATTCTGGCTTTATGCTTGCTTACAGATTTAAATTATTGGTTAAAAAAATAATTTGGTTTATTTTACTGATGGAAGCTACATAATTATTGCAGATCAAAGCCCATCCAAGTGTTGCTGCTCACATGCTCTTTGATCTTGAGAATGTTAAGAAGTCATCTTCAACAAATCCAACACTTCTTCTCATAGACATAGCTGGGTAAGCAATAGGCATGTTTTTACATTTGGCATTTTCTTCTTCTTTTTGGATTTCTTGTAGGGAACCTCATGAAATGGGTTCATTCCCTTTCTTTTCTATTGTTATTTAACCTAGTTTGTGGTGACATCTATTGACTATTTCATTTCTTAAAGAAAAAGTGAGACCAAATTTGATAAAAGTTTAAGATAAATGTGTGAAAATAAGAATCTTTTTGAATCTGCCACTATAAATGTCTCAAACGCCATGGGAGGCCTATATGACTTTATTTAAATTTGCTCAAGGTGTGATATGGAAGAGAAGAAGGATGAGGAAGAAAGCACATTGAATGAGGGTGAAGCTGAAGTTGCTATTTCACATGCCAAGAGACTTGTTCAGACTGGAGTCCATGCTTCTGATATTGGAATTATTACCCCATATGCTGCACAGGTATAAAAGAGTTTACTGTGAAGTGGTCAATTGTTGCATTTCTGTGGGCTTCACAGCTTGATTAAATCATTGAAAGACTGGAACGCTCTACTGAACGTATACCCTATATCTATGCATAAAAATCCATGGATGATTTTGCAGGTGGTCTTACTGAAGATGTTGAAAAGCAACGAAGATAAGCTAAAGGATTTGGAAATCTCAACTGTTGATGGTTTCCAGGGTCGGGAGAAGGAAGCAATTATTATTTCAATGGTTCGATCGAACTCAAAGAAAGAGGTATTCTAACCATTTCTGTCACCATTGTCTTCCTTCAGAATATGGTAGATTTCTCTGCATTAAGATTATGTTGGGCTTCTTATAATTCTCAAATTGCTTCAGGTTGGTTTTTTAAGTGACCATAGGCGAATGAATGTGGCTGTGACACGAGCAAGAAGGCAGTGTTGTCTTGTATGTGACACTGAAACAGTTAGTAGCGATGGATTCTTAAAGAGACTAGTCGAGTATTTTGAGGAGCATGGTGAGTATCTGAGTGCCTCCGAGTACTGTAATGAATAACTGACGATCTGAAGGGGATAGTATCTTTATCACATTATGTTGGCTTTGGGATGTCATTCCTTGGATCTCTTGATGTATTTGAGCTGAAGAAAATCGATGTTCTTATGTTCTATAAATTGATCTTGTCTATTTTGTTATACATGCAATGGCAAATGGAAAGTGTCCTGATAGACAGATCCTGATCATTCATGTTTTATCCATACTGGTATTGAACAAGTAGTCTTTAGGCTTGGGTTGCATGACTGGTATATGAACATCAGAATTTTGACAGATTATGACAAGACCTAAATCTAGATTTGGTTGGATATAGAAATCTTTAATTGTCACGAGAAGTATATGGCATCAAATCGTATGACAAGCCAGTGTTTTGGATTCTAGAAAAGATTTTATAGATGGCTGGCGCTTGAACCTCCTCATTAACACATGGAGAAAAACAAAAGCAGAAGTTGGATTTTGTCGGAAATGTCTAAAACCTTGCACAAAATTCTTCGCTATAAAGCTTCACATTTTCAAAATAGTGTTTGACCGACATCACATGTTCCTGCATTTTTTTTCAGAAGAGGTTGGAATTGAGAAAGTGTTTGCAGGTATTAAGACTGAAATCTCTTAAGAGTGATTGCATAAAGTAATGATCCATTTGAGGTCAGCTCCAAATTTAAACTATTCATTACTTAGCACTGAGTGTGATAATTTGGCAACTTAAGTCATTCATGTTGCTTTCTTTTACTTGGTTTGATCCTGTAAATGAATTTTCTTCTATCATGTTATGTTAGACGCCAGCTTTTAACTTTTGTGCTCTCTGGGAATCCGCTACCGAGGTGTAAGAGCCAAAATTGCCGAAAATGCAGACTAGTCCAGTGAAGTTCAATTGACTCAAGTAAACATTTAACCTGTTCCCATCACACATTGGTCAGAAAACTACCTAATTAGCTTCTACCTCTCTCCTGCTCCCAAAATTTCTGTTGCAACTTAGAAATTCTACTATATATAGCCTCTCTCTTTCACTCTCTTGTTTATCAATGTCCCAACTATTTTCTTTTATGATCACTTCTGCCAGCAATGGATAGACATGCTACATTTCTGCATCATTACAATTTACAACCTCAAAACATGTCTAGATGTAGCATCAAATCTCTATCCTAGCTCAAATGCCCACTGAAATAGTTTAACAACCTATAGGAAAAGTTGAAGCTATCTTCCAAGGTTGACTACTACTCCTAGAAGTTCCAAATAGAAGTTGGAAAAGTTAGGTCCTCTTGCGGATCATGAACTTGGAAGCTGGCCTCTGCTCCTTGGTAGTCAGCAACTCCATGCATCTCCATCATAGCACCCCAGTTGAAGTTATTCTCTGCAAAGGCAGCTAATTCATCATAATTTTGTATTGAAGAATCTGTTGCTGTTAAAGTTTCTGCAGCATTCCCAGCTCCTTCAGACTGATTTGCTTCACTCAGTATTCCCAGCTGCTGAAGGAACTCATGCAAATCAATCTGCGGTTTATCCTCGTAAGCTCCCGTCATTTCATCTGATGAAATTTCAATATCTTTCTCCTTCATTTGAATGTCTTCTTCAGGGGTTTTATCATCTATAATCTGAATCTTGGGTTTTGATTCGCACGAAGGAGAGCTGGAAGAACCTGTCTGACTTAAAACCCCATTCTTCTTAAGTTCTTGGAGCCTTTGATGAATAACATGAACACTAGGTTGGGCGTTTATATTGAGCAAACCATAAGAAGGAAACATTGAGATGAAGTTCTTGGAAGGAATCCATTTGAACTTCTGCAGTTTATTTGGAGAATTGGAGATTGGTTGAAGGTGTGGAAGATTAAGATAAGCATCCGGGCCATACAATCTCCTGGCAGCCTCATCATACGCCATGGCAGCGTCTTCGGCCGTGGCAAAGGAACCCAACCAGAGTCTAGTTCTCTTCTTGGGTTCTCTTATTTCTGCCACCCATTTGCCCCATGTTCTCTGCCTTACTCCACGGTATTGACATGAAGCATTCTGGGGGCCGCCTTTGCCTCGAGTTGGACCTTTTTTCCATGGCTTCAATGGCGATCTTCTGTAAGTGTCCATGGTGTTCCAGTAGGGGAAAAGAGGAAGCTGAGTTTGGGGTGAGGAGAGTGAGCTAAGGTGGAACTATGGGAGTGAAGAGAATTGGGCCGAAAGGCGCGGGATATGTAGGGAGTGGAAGTGTAGTTTGGTTTAAATGTTTTCACGTTCCATAAAAAGCTTTCGACACCATGTGACCGTTATCGAGTGTCAATCAGATAAATTTCGAATCCAATGGCTTATAGTTTAACCATTTTGTTTGTTTTTTGGGGAAATCTTTTTAGTAAATATAACATTACATAAATCACGAATGGATAATATGATATGACATTATTTATCCAAAAAACAGGAAAAAAAACTTTTATAAAAAAAAAATACATTAAGACTGTAATTGAGTCAAAATGATTTAATACAAAGTTGGAGTTTGAGTCGATTTGAAAATTTGAGGGTTAAAACTTAACTTGAGCTCAATTGAATTTAAATTTTGAAGTTCAACTCGATAAAATATTCAAACCACTTGAGCTTAATTCAATAAGTTTGATTTTTCATTTTTCAATTATATATAATAAGAGTAAAATGATAAATTAATTATAAAATATAAAAATATATATTAAAATAAAATAATAAAATTCGAACAATCTTCAAAATGAGTTTGAGTAACTCATAAGTAGCTTAACTCGTTTATATGTCTAGTGTACATCAAGAAAAAAGTCAAATATTTTATCTTGACGTAAATTGACATTCATAGTATATCAAACCATTTTGTCGAAATCTGAAATTTTTCAGAAATTTTTTTCTCCTATCTGAATCTTCTAGCACTATGTTCCATCCATGTAAAATAAATGTAGGGACACTAAATTTTTAGGATCAATAGTTTTCAAGATCTTCCTCTCAAACGGCTATGGATAACACATTACATTACATTTGTTGGATCAATGGCATTTGCAATTTCATCCACTAGCAGTAAGCTTTCTTGTTTGAGGGACAAGTATTTTAGTACAGAGCAGTGAGTGCTGGTTTACTGTTAAGAGGAAGAAAATGCGGTGAACATTGTGATAGTTCTTGGTCTGGCAATCTCCCTCGGATTCTGTAAGGATTGGTTTCGACTTTCCAACATGAACTGAATTTTACCATTGCAATTGCACAGAGGGAATCCACCTCACAACATTTTTCACTTTCACGAGCCAGCATTATTTCACATGTTTTCCTGCCATTCACGACCTGATTCCCGGGACTCCCTTCACCTTTTTCCCATGCCTTGCGCTCTCTCTCTCAAGGTTTCCATATTCCTAACCTAAAGCATGTCACATGTTGAATTGGTATCCTACACACTACCCGCTGCATGCATGTTATGATCGAGATGGATGGTCATGATGACATAACACGACCATTAATTCATTCTCTTATTGGATGATTAATGGTTAACTTCATGTACATAAATCATCATCATTATATTCAAAGTTTTTATCTCAATATTGTGATATATTAAGTGAATCAATATATAAAATCAAATTGTCAGTATGATTTTTTTTTTCACAAGCTAACTTAAGATGATAATACATACTTTACTGAAAATATTAAAAAAATAAATAACCCACCGTATAATAATCCATATAGTTTATTATAATCTGAAGTGTTTTCTGAAATCAAGACTTGTAATATACATAAATCAGATGAAAGGAGTTAATTAGAAAAAAGGAGTGAAGAACAATGACCAAAAGTTGCTTATCAAATCAACGTTGACCTCTGTCACAGTTGGCATATTAAACAGGACATTTTTTTTGTTTATTTCTTTCCTTGTAAGTAACTATATATCTTGTTTCTGTTTTGCAGTTGCAAGATTTCTCGCTTTCAGAAGATGTCCAAATGAAAAGGAAAAGAAGTACTAAACACCTGCCAAAAATCAAATGTTTTATTTTTTATTTTTAAAAACAAAAAGATAAAAAAGAAGAGCAAAGGCCAAACTTTAAAAGCAAAACTAGCTTACCTTTAATCTAGAGATACCAAATGTATATATATATACATAAACATCATTCAAAATATTGGCTTCCATCAAAGCCAAACAAGCATTTCACAAAGACCAAAAAAAGAAGGGGTAAACCAGCCAGTCCCAACTTCCTAACTACTGCCTTAGCCCGGATTCTGAATACGGTATATGATAACAACAGAGCTATTGTGTCACAAAGCTATACACTCAGCTGCTTCCTTTAACCAGATAGGATGCAAAACCACAAAACTCAACTGAAAATATAGCCTTCTGGAGGCAAGATCAAGATATGATGACATGATTCTATATGCAAAATCACTGAGCTCTGACATCATCTGATTTGTGCTTCGGGCTACCCCTGCATATATTTCTCCATTTATCCTTGAGGTCTACTGTAGTCCTACCCCTCATAAAAGTTTTACTGCCAAAGTCCAAAATTCTCTTCCATGGAACTGTTCCACCAAAATTTGCAAACTTCTGCACTCCCTTCTGCAAGAATAACAGCCATGTTTATCCAAAAATGACGGAGAGAAATTCACAGCCAGTTGAATCTAAGAAAACTATTACTGAGAAGAAAAGGATGAAAAAAGATGCAGTCCCTTTAAGCAATCATGATTCATGAGTCATGCATTAAAAACCACAGGCTTGGAAAATCTAAATGTTAATATTGAGCTAGCTGGATTCCTAAAATCTTCATTAGACTGCACATGATAATGCAGGCATATAGAAAATAAACATTCAGGGTGTACATTTCTGAAACCAAAATTCCGAACAAAAGGATTACACAATAATAAATCTACAGAACTATGAACTCAATATAATTTATATAACTTCCTCTACAAGTCAACTGTGACAGAATATAATTACCCTTAGCATCTCTTCTTCTTCATTCGTCCATGGAACTTTGTTTCTCCTCAATTGTGGAGCTGGAGGGAATGAGCTGCAAATAAGAATCACATTAAGATTTAATTATCAATGAAATCAAAGGCTCCATCATTTCTTCCAGAACAACTATTCATGTTCCACAAAAGTAAAAAAATTTATACCATGGCATGTTAAAGATTTCAAAAGGATGTTTGAAGATGACATGAATATTACAGGAATAACAAGAATATCAATTTATGCAAAGGGAACTTACTACTTTGTCTCACGTTTCCTAGGCCTTATGGAGTACCTAGATATCATAAACTCGTGATTTGCATCAGTAGAAGATTCTTCTTCATCAGTTTTGAGAGCAGAGGCAATTTTCTCAGGTGGATCAATAATCTGAGGCTCTACAGCTTCCTTCACAATATCTCCTTCAACTTCTACCTGATTTGTGGGAACAGTTACATTGTTTTCACTGGTTGGATTATCATGATTGGAATTAAGGTTGGCTGGTAGTTCCTCCGGTTCATTCTCTCCCCTGGACTGATCTCCAAAGACCACCTTTTCTTCCTCTTCATTATTTTCACCTTGAACATCTACTGCCCCACACATAGATGTCTCTTCTTCTACACACAGTTTATTATCATTTAGACATGATGCAGAAGGTCCGTGATTAACTTCTCTATTTTGACTAATAAAATTGTGTTCTCTCTCTCCTAGATGCCTATTTTCCTGAATTCCAACAAGCTCTTCATCATCATTTAATCTTGAATGACTCTGAAGCTTTCTCTGTTCCTCAGTAAGTTCTTTTGAACAAAGCTCCATAAATGCAGCTAGTTCCTTCCTTACCAAGGAGTTCTTGCCCTTAGCTTCTAGGTACTCTGAGATGGAAAGAGAATACGCACAGAAAGGGCAATACAAGTTGTCCTTATCATCAAATCTTGCAGCAGAACCCAAGCAGCTCTTGCAAACCACAATTGGGCAACCACTAGAACTGCAGACCACCACCTGACCATATTGTTTACACTTTACACAAAAATTTTGTTCTGTCCACCCAGCTTGCTCCACAGGATTTTGACTTGATCTGCACTGTGCACTCAAGAAAAGACTCTTCTTCAAGGCAATAGTAAACCTCTCATCTTCATTTTCACATATTTGTTCCACACAAGGATGCTCCATGTCAGCTTTGGCCTGACCAGGATCAATATTTTGCTGCAATCCATCAGCAGAGGTGGAATTTAGGGAACTCAATGGAAAACCTTGATCAATATTTTCACCAGCATCACCACTGGAACCCTTTTGCAGAGAACCATTTTCAACATAATTAGATTCATCCATCGCAACATTTTGGCAATGTCTATCTACATGCTTTTGCTCAACCATTACATCGACATCAGCATTTTGAACATTCTCCATCTGATTTTCCTGCAATTCTAAATGACTAACAGCATTATTCTGCTCAAGCCTTGAGGCAGCATGCGCATCTTGATCACCCTCCCCTACTTGAGAATCCTTTCCAAAGTTATGACCTTCTACTTCAGACGCATCTTCCACAGACTGAATATTACAATTGGCATCCTGCTTGAACTTCTTTGCATTCAAATGAAGATCATTATGCATATTATCCTCGTTAACACTGACTAGTCTTACCAGATTTCCAGCAACCAAGTCATTTCTAAGCCTCTTAAAGGGTAGTAAGTCTCTTTCAAGCAACCCAGCTTGCAACACTTCATTATCATTTTCAGTAATTTGAGGAATCAAGTTACCCTCTTGATTGTTACCATTTTCATCATCACTGTCATTAAACCTCGATGTAGGCCCATTTTCATCACCATCAAGAACAGGAATTTGCTCCAAAATTGAAGCTTTCAACTATTCCAAGAAAAGGGTCAATAAGAAATGATATATAAATAAATTAGAACATGAGCACAAAAAAAAAAAAAGGAACTGAATGAAGATTGGTACCCATTTGCCACTATTGCAGCAGGAACAAAGAAATAAGAAAGTCCGAGTTTACCTGTTCTAATGCACATTTAGGTAGGGAGGTTCTTTTATGCCTAATAAAGGGCTGAACATCCCATCTCAAAAGCTCTGGTCCAGCCTTTTTCAGATTTGAAAGTGGGATCTGATAAAGAAAGATACTTATAACTGGCAACGTATACATTCCAGCTAGCAAGTTCTAATGGGAGTAAGGTGAAAAAGTTTTTCTTTCAAGACAACCAAAATTCATAATATGTTATATATTTTACCTCCTGCAGTATGTGATCAAGAACATCTTCACAGCTTGACGAAATATCAAACACAACTCTTGAATAAGGAGGAGCAACATTTCCAATACCATTTTTAAGATCAAATAACTCCTCCAGACATCTTAAAGCAACCATTTCACTTGTTTTTTCCCCTAAATCATCTGGTAATACTGGAGCTGCTTCAATCAAACCTGAAAGAAGAAAGAAAATGTAAAACACCCAAAGAAGTGTCAATAAACATCAATAGATTTGTACTTGTAAAACACCCAAAAAAGCGTCAATAAACATCAATAGATTTGTATTTGTCCGTACCACGTATAATAGAAGTATCTATCTGGGGGAAGCTTGATAGGTACTCAATGATCCAAAGCCATGCGAGACGTGGACCAGAAGAGTAAATGCCGAACATCACACCTAGTTCATCCATGCTTGTGTTCAAGAGTAGAACTTGATCTACCTATTATAAAACACGAGTTTCATAAGTTTAAAAAATGCTTTAAAAACAGAAAATCTACCTTTAACAAACAATAAAATACAAATAAAAAACTAAACGATGGAAGCATTAAACCTCTAAAAAGTTACTGTTTTTAACTCCATTCGGTTCATTCTACAATTTCATGCGCACAAATGAGCAATGAAACAGAAATTTCACAAAAAATGAAACATATTACGTGCTTACTGAAATATGGAAAAATCATCTCAGCAATGATATTATTATGGGATAGATTTCAAGAAAACTCCTTTGATTAAGTAATGCTAGAGTAATAGTTTCCCGTTGGCAATTTAACTGAAGATACTAAAAATTCAAAATCAAATCCACATTTAAAAAGAAAAAAATTTGTCCTTGAACAAGACATCTAAAAAAACCCTCGAACCAAAAAAAAATTCCAGACGAAAACTTAAATTGGAAAAAGTAAAAAAAAAAAAAAAAAGAAAGATTACGAAACAGCAACAAACGAAAATGAATATTATTATCTCATCTCAAACTCATAAATATAGCTATTTTTTTATTCTTAAAAAAATTAAAAATGAAAAAAAAAAATCAAAAGTCGGGTTTAAGGCACGAAGAGTGAAAACAAAGAAAAATAAATAAATTTTCACCAAAAAAGATAAATAAATAAATAAATAAAATAGAAAGCTGTAGCGAACAATTAGGTTGCTTACCAGGAGACTCTTAGGTGAAAATTATACCTAAAAAATCGCTTAAAATTTTTGGACAAAATCCACATTAACAGAAATGAGAATCGTTTGGGTTTTTTCTTTTTTTCCTATTTTCCTTTTCTTTTTGTAAAGAAGTAAAGATCTTTCATGCGAAAACAAAGATTTATAGTTTTTTTTTTTTAACATAACAAAGATTTATAGTTGGTTTTTATTTTTATTTTTATTTTTTTAATTTTGAAAAAGGATATTGCTGGGAGGCAGAGCTCGCTTGGTAATAGTATTGGGTTTATTGGGCTGCTCTCCTGTTAGGACCATAATTTTAGTGTTTATAGTTTTTATTAATTTATAATTTTGTAATAAAATTTTTTTAAAAATAAATATTATTAAATTTATGAATTGTTGTCATTTAATAAAAAATTTATATACTAACAACGCATAGATAATAATTTTTTTTACTTTAAATAAAAGAATTACATTTAAATAACTATTCTCATCAAATTCAAGCAAATAATATATTAATTACAAAAATATTACTGTAAACATCACCTTAACAAATGTCTACAGTGTTTTTTTAAAATTTACTTTATTTTATGTAGGTTGGGTTTAGTTGGCCCATTAGCTCATGTGTGGGCCGATCTGTCGGAAAGAGACAAAAAGCAAAAAAATAAAATTATCCACTTATTTTACTTTTTTTTAATTATTTTATTAAATATATATTTAAACGTTTTTTTAATTTTTTTAATTTTATCAGAACTAATTTCATTGCTCATTCAAATTAACCCGTAATAATTTGAAATTGTTAAAGCTACAAAATGATTTATATAATTACCAAATGTTCATTTATCAATTAAATAACTTATTTCATAAATATAGAATAAATTAGATTAGTTTTTTATTTATATATGAGAAAGAGTAAATTATATTGATGTAAAATAATCATATTTTATAATTTTATATAAGATTAATATATTTTTAAAAACTAATTATTAGATTTAATAATTTTTTGCATTTATTATGAATTTAATAATCTATTCGTAATACATGTAAAATTCTGAATAAAATTTAAACTTATCCAAATCTATTATCATTTCGATAAAATTAATATTTTTTATGATAAAAATTTTATCATTATGAACAAATGATTAAACATTTTTAATTAGATTAAAATTTAATTTGTATATTAATATCAAAATTTTAACTTATATAATTTATGTGAATAAATTATAAAATTTAACAATTGAATTAATAAAATATAAATTATATAAAAATATAGAATTATATAAAACTAAATTCAATTGCAGTCGATATTGTTTGGGTATAAATAACTACAAAATTCGTTGTGCCAAGAGAATATGGGAGGTCAATAGGTCACAAAGAAGAATAAAAGGGTAAATAAGAATAATGAAAAAAAAAACTGAGATTAAGAACAAATAAGAGATTGTTCGTTATTTCTCTGTTCTTTTCTCTATAGAAGGTGCTTCTGCTTCTAATATTATTATTTCTGGTCTAGCCTCAAGGGTTACAGAGGAGGATAATGCCCAGCTTGGAGCTTTATTCACTGAAGATGAGGTGACGAAAGCTTTACAGCAGATGCGGCTTAGTAAGTCCTCGGGTCCCGATGGTATGATTGTGGCTTTCTATCAAGCTTATTGGCATATTTTGGGTTCTGAGATATCTGATGTTAAATTTTCTAAATGGTGAATTGGATATCAGTAGTATTAACAACACTACTACAGTGCTTATCCCCAAGACGTCGGCACCACAAACGATCACAAATTATCGGCCTATAAGCTTGTGCAATGTTTTGTACAAGCTTGTCTCCAGAATTCTTGTCAATAGGCTGCAAGAAGTGTTACCTCGAATTATAGGGGGTATGCAAAGTGCGTTTGTTTCTGGACGCACCATTTTTGACAACTCCATGGTTGCCTTTAAAATATTTCATCACATGAAGTCCAAACGAGTCGGCAAGATTGGTGATGTGACGCTCAAGTTAGACATGGCTAAAGTATATGATCGAGTGGAATGGCACTACCTGGAGGGGGTGATGAGGGCGTTGGGGTTTCTTGATAGGTGGATCTCATTAGTTATGGCGTGTGTGCATACTGTGCAGTATTCGGTTCAGATTATTGGGGGTCTAAGTAGGACTATTGTTCCATCTAGGGGTCTTCGTCAGGGTGATCCCTTTCTCCTTACCTCTTTCTACTTTGTGTTGAGGGATTATCGTTTCTCCTCCAACGTGCCATGGAACAAGCAGTTTGACTGGAGTCAGAATTGCGCATCATTCACCAGTAGTGATTCATTTGCTTTTTGCAGACGACTGTCTCCTTTTTGTCCCCATCACGGTACGATCATGTGATTTGGTGATGTCATTACTGAATATTTTGTGAGGCTGAATCAGGGCAGCAAGTGAATTTGCAAAAGTCAACAATCTTCTTCAGTCGGCTAGTTTCACCAAATGTGAGAAATGATCTGATGAGAAGACTGAAAGTTAGTAGGCCTTTTGTTCATGATAAGTATTTGGGCATGCCACTACTGTTTAGTCGAACCAAGAAGTTCAGATGATCAGAGACCGATTATGGCATCATGTACAGGGATGGCAAGGCAAATTATTATCTTTTGCGGGGAAGAGTATTCTTATCAAATCGGTTGCTATGGCACTTCCTCAGTATTATATGTCTTGTTTCAAGCTTCCATCAACATTTTTATTGCAATTGAATGGAATCATTGCGCGTTTTTGGTGGGGAGGCACTGAGACCCGAAGGAGAATACATTGGAGGAAGTTTGAAGACCTGTGTAAATCGAAGTTTGATGGTGGGTTGAGTTTTAAGGATTTTGAGGCCTTTAATTTGGCTCTTCTTGCCAAGCAATGGTGGCGATTACTACAAAACCAGTCTACATTGTGCTATCAGGTACTGAAAAGCAAATATTTCCCTTCAACACCTGTTTGGAATGCAACCGGTGGTCCTCAAGCTTCATACCTTTGGAAAAGCTTGATGAGCTGTGGTGGATGGAGGGTCCCTCTAGCGTGTAGGAGATGGATTGAGCATTAATGTTTGGCATGACCGTTGGTTACGTAAGACACCAACTTACAAACCAGATTATCTACTTATAGGTGATCCTACTCCCATGAAGGTATCGCATTTAATTCATGCTGTTGACAGAACCTGGAATGAGGATATGCTACATGAACTTTTTTCTAGAGATGATTGCACTACTATTCTACGTATTCCTTTATCAGTAATCTCTTCCCCAGACAAATTGATATGGGCTGCTTCTAAGCTTGGCACTTTCAATGTTAAATCCGCTTATCATGTAGCAAGGGAGTTCCTAAGCAGAGATTCAAATTCCATGCAGCAACAGTTCCTTTTCTGGAAGTCTCTATGGTCTCTTCACGCTATGCCTAAGATTCAATTTTTTATGTGGGGGTTGGCTCTTAATATCTTGCCCACAACACAGATGTCACAGTTGAAGCATCTTCCATTGGAAGAGATGTGTCCGGTTTGTGTTGCACTTGAGGAGTCCTAGTTCCATGTCTTTTTTTAAGTGTAAACTCAGTATGTAGGTCTGGGAATATACAGTCCAGTGGATAAACCATCTCTCTTTGGATCCATTGTCAGGGTTGCACTTTTGAGAGGGATTGTTTTCTCAGTTATCGCAAACTGATATTGCAAACAGATTTGCTGTGGATTAATCGCAATGCTGCTTATCATGATAAAAGGTGTTGGACCTCTACTTTTTTGGTAGCAAAAGCCACCAATTTGTTACAGGAGAATGCTTTAGACTTCCCTTCAGCAAGTGCAGCTACACCACGGCTTTTAGATTTGCGACGGCTAAGGCCACCAGTTGGTTTCCACAAGGTCAATGTTGACGCTGCATTTTCTGATTATCAAGCTACTTTGGGAGTGGTGATTCAGACATCAAGTGGAGAGGTTAAATGCTGTGCGGTGACTAAGTTTCAACATGTACATGATTCCTTATTTGCAGAAGTATTGGCCATTAAGTTCAGGTTAGATATGGCTAAATGGTGTCAACTTCCTTCTATTCTCCTTGAAAGTGATTGCTTACAAGCTGTTCAAGAGTTGCATTCCAGGCAAGATTCATTTTGGGAGGGAGCATCACACATGGAAGATATTCGAACACTGATGACAGAGTTGCACGCTATTTCTATTGTTCATATAAGTAGATCAACAAATGACTTTGCTCACAGGCTAGCAAAGCTGAACTGTGAGGCAGGCGAGCTAAGAGTATGGGATACTGATATCCCTCTGCTTGTTAATAATCCTGATGTATTTGATTTGCATTAATAAAATTATGATAAAGTTCCTATCAAAAAGAAAAAAACAAATAAAAAAACTGACGTTTCATCATCTGTGATTTCTTTTGTTTTATTAATTGACACTATTAAAAGATAAAATATATACCACTTTTTATATACTAAAAAAAAGACAGAAAAAAAAAACAAGAGAGAAAAAGGCACAAATTTATCATGAAAATTAACGAAAAGAGAGTACCACTTTTTAAAGAACATATTTATTTTGTCTTTAATTAGAGTTCTTATGCAGATAATGGGTTTTTGAATTTACTCAAACATAAATTAAAGGCAACACCAATAAACCTGGTAAAGCCATTAAATAAGCCAGAAGATTCTTTATTTCTTTTTTTTTTTTGGTGAAAGAAGATTCTTTATTTCTTACAAACAATAGCCAGTGCACCAGCAACGGCATAAGTTTTTCCGACAATAAGAAACAAGATCAGATTAACTGTAAATTTTTTCAACCATAATTAATGTAATAATTACTAACAAAAATAAAATAAATACAATCAATAAATTAATATTGTAATTAAATTAACCTACATAAACAAAAAAAAAAGCTTTGCTTCATTCATGGATCATCAGCATAAACAACAAACAGAAATACAAAAACCCAAAAAAGAAGAAAAATTTATCAGAAATTGAGTTTTTAAGAGAAACCCCAATTGACGAATTGTAAGTAATCACAGGTTATTTGCACACAATCATTTACACCAAACCGTATCATCTCCATCTCCAAAAACATCCCAAAGGAAAATTAAAAATTAAAAAAAAAAAAAAAGGAAGAGAAAGGAAATATAGCTGAGGGATTATTTTTCTTTTCTAAAAAAAAAAAACTACCTAGACAAGCGAAAAATGGAGTTGAAGATCCGAGAAAAACCGAGGCGGATACGAGGATAAGCCCTGAGTGTGTACAATGTAGTCTGTCGGAGCACATCTTCGATTGTCTCGACGAATAGATTCAGGCTCCGAATCGGCGGCACGTAAAGAGTCAACGGCACCGCCGAGAAAGCCACCGCGAAAAACAATTGCAGCATTTGCTTTGCCTTTTTCCACTCTCAAAATATCAAATTTCCAAACTTTGATTCTTTTGTTTTTTTATTTTCAACTTTGAAGAAAAAGGAGAAAAAGAGATATAATTGAGGGGGTTGGGGAGCTTGAATAGTAGTTGAAATGGGGTTGGGGGATCTGTGGACAACAACTCTTCCTCTTTATAATTTGGTTGATGAATCATTGATTATCTGTTTATTATTATTTTATTTTATTTTTCAAGACAAGGTATTTTTAAGGAAATAATTGCTGTTTATTAATATATTCATCATTTTATTAATGGTTTTGGTTTGGATTTAACGTGTTCGAATTACTTTTCTGTTTTATTCTATGGGTTTTTTTTTTTTGACAGAGTTATTCTATGGGTTTTATGCTTCGGTTTGTTGTAATATTACCTTCCAAAACAAAGAATTTTTGAGTGATAAACATTCAACACAGTCAATTTTGCCAGCTGTCTCTGACCATTGGACCACTATATTTGTTTGGTAGAACATTCTACGCGTGAAGCCGTTTCTCCTCTTCTTTCAGTTTCTGATTTATGGGGCTGGGAGAGAAACAGATTCTCTTGAATGCTCTGTAATTTTCTCATCATAAATAACTGTACACCAATGAACCAAGTATCACTCAAGTTCTTGATAAAACATGGTATTTTTTTTTTTTGAAGCTAAGCAGAAGTTATGCATGCAAGCAACTTTTGACAAAGTTGTTGAATGTCAAACGATGGATCAGACAAAGATATATCTGAAAGTACAGATCTTGCTTCCAGTAATCCACCAGATATACTCTCCAAAATGGAATCTTCACTCCCCATTAGAGAAGCCATCAGCTTGGCAGCAGCCATCCTTTCCTGATGAAAAGCAAATGGACATTCAGCACCAGTTAACTCTGATGCATTCTAATAATGCAGGATGCAAGAACTAAGTTATGGGGCAGGCGGTGACTTGAAGAGTCCCTGATTCTTTAGTCTTATATTTATTTGTTATTCTAATTTACTGTGACATTGCCCTTTCAAATAGAGAAAAAGCCAACGGCATGCATGAGCGTGATAAATTGCCATGGCGATAAAAAATGGAATACCTCCACAAGAAAGCATGCTGTAATAGTTCTGTACAAGTCAAACAGCAAAGATAAAATAGAGATTATTGAATTTCTGGAAATAATGCTCTCTTTCATAATTTGAGATGACTTCAAATGGATTTGATACCGGTTAGAATTCAAGGCAAGGAATTTTAGTTACGATACAGACCACATCCCAATCATTGATGGAAATAGCTATCATCTAAAGATAATTGCCCACAGGGAGGGAGGTTATGATACCTTTTCTGATCCTTTTCCAAGAAATTTCAGAGACAGTTTGAGAAGATCACAGGAATAAGGTAGAACTGCAGACTTCAGATGATACACAACAGAGAACAGAACCTGGATGCAAGCAGCTCTAATCTCTGGTTGCATTATTGCCTACGTAATTTTTGACCCCATGTATAAGAAAAAAGAAAAAAAATATGCAGTGGTCAGATGATCAACCTCAGTTGTTGAAACTAAAAGAAATTAGATGCTAGAAGATACCAAAACAAATTTAGTGACAAACCTCAATTGAATTAATGAGACATGGAAGAATCATCTTTGCTAGGGGTTCTTTTCCATAGTCAGATATCTTCTGACAAGCACTGATGAGAACATTAGCCATGCACAGACGAAAAGAAACATGAATCGGTGCTTCAATTTCACAGGTTTCATCACGCAACTTGAGCCCAGGGTTAAGTTCACTCTTATCATTTATTAATTGATTGATCACATGTCTGAGGGCATAGAGTCTTGAGGTAGCTTTCCCTACAATTTAAGCCAAAGAGGTTATATCTTCCCCACTCTATAACATAAGAATGCATACAAAGAACAAAATACCAACCAGGATCGCCTTTCTTCCTAACAATGTTGCCCCTCCATGAGGTGCATTCCTTAAAGGATTCAGGAGCTTGCAACTCAGCACATATCATCAGTGCCAGACAATCAATGCAACCATGTTGTGCTTTGGAAACTGAGACAACAAAAAAAATGTAGTCATACTCTTAAATACATTAACTGAGGGATCAGTAAACAATTTGTGTGTGGGTGGGGGAGGGAAGGAGAATTAATCAGTTGCATAGTTGTGCACCTTCTTCTCCATCCGATGATGGCCATAACAGAATCGCTTCAATAGTTCTCCAGATATCAAGAATAAAAGGATGCAAAAGGGAATCCTTTCCTCTTACCTAGAAAAACAAGATGAAACCTACACATTAAAAGCAGCTTGAATGGAAAAGATGAGCGTAGAATCATTGCAGAAACTTTGAAATACACCATATCGTAACAACTATCTACTAAGACGAGAAAATGTTTACCACAAGGGATGTACACACTGAAAACAAGCAAGCTTTAATCTTTAATATATCCCGAGAATCTGCAGCATGTTCTAATTGCGAGCAAACAAGTGGAAGCAGAACCTAGAGATTAGAGAATCAAGAGGCAAATAAGATCGAAATCTCTATATAAGGATCAGGAAAATAAGTGTTTTAAATCTCAGAATATGTCAAGGAAAGATGAAGTGATGACAGATAATTAAGCAAAGTCATTGCTGGTTACTTGAGGATGAATGCGCCCACAAAGCTCAGCAGCAAGCTTTCGTACATCTTCAAACTCAAACTTACTAAATGCCCTGAAATGGGGAAAGTAATGAGACATCATGAGAATATAAATCAGATTACAGAAGTCTGATAACACTCATTGTCAAGGATCGACCTGTTTACAAGGAAAGCAGCAACACTCTTATCATCAATAATGCTGAAATCTTCATATTCTGCAATAGAACATAATAGAACAATCAAAATTACAATCACGATATTATTTTCTTTTTATTCTTTTTTTCTTATTAAATAAAGAGAGTAAAAAACGCAAGCAATTAGCCAAATTCATATTCACAAATCACATTTTCTTGAATAAATGGAATGTGTTAAACTTAATTTTTGCAACTTCACAATGCAATCGAGCCAACCATATCTTCATTCCATAAAAAGAGTTGAGTTTAAAAACTTAGATTGTCGTAGGAAGGGAAGAAAAGATACCATGCACAACAGCTGGATTATGAAGTTGACCATACATGACAGAGGAATTGAGATCATTAAATACTCTCAATGGAAGCAGCCTAATTATGAGTAATGGACAAAGTCGCTCAAACAAAGATTGCTGCATGCCCATTGAGTCATCACTTGTATATGTTCTCGTCTCCCATTTGGAGAAGAAACCTTCATCAATCCTACAAGAAAAGAAGAATTAAGTATTTCATACAAGAAAAAAGTACACACTCCTTAGATAGGAATGAGTGGAGGAGAAGAATTCACACTGAGGATTTAGCGTGAGTTCGTATATTGGTTCATTTAGCCGACCCCAATATTGGGATAAAAGCTCTAATAATAATGATGATGATGATGATGATGATGATACAAGAAAAAAGTACGATCAACAGTGGAATTAATCCTTTCAAATGTCAAGCAAACATGTTCCATGCAACATGATTTATCTGATACATAAATAATCTCCTTAATGATCCACAAATGGAAAAAAGAAAACATTGTATTGACAAGTAGAAATGCTAACCTCTTGGCTTCTAGTATTTCAATGGCTTAAGAAGCCAATGAGTGAATTTACAAAACAATTACAAGCTCCTAAAGCTGGAATAAAACAATGACAACAACATTATTAAACGGTTTTCCCTCCTGTAGAACTTGTTTAAAATAAGAGAAAAATTGTAACCCAAATATCCTTTAAGTTATTGAATGAATCAATGATTATTGGTCAAAGCAATTACTGATCTCAAGTACATGAAGATGTTTGCTAGGAGTGTGATAGAAGATATCTGCATACCAGACAGGCACAGCCCTTTTTTAAAGTGTTAATGCTACTTAGCTTGCGTTAATATCTAACATACATTAAAATATTATTAGATATGACTTAATACATTAAACATAAAGTATGTGAACTAACAAATCTTTTTTTTTCTTAAGTTTTATCTTATGTTCCGAAACTTTCTTATATTAGTGGTCCCATCATGTATTCTCATTTGACTTGACAAGAGACACTGTATAGAATCATTGGTTAGGTTGCCCAGTAGCCATATGCATATCTCCTTGAATCACTTACCAAGACTTTATTGCTCACACTTACCAACACTCTCCCATTTCCCTAATTTCAATTATTCTCAACAGCTTCCACACCTAGCTAACCAACCTATCACTCCACTATATTCCGGCCACTTTTTCCCCAGCTGATATCATACCTACCCCACTTTTATGGGAACATTTTCTTCTCATACACATGCTTTTCCTCTCATATTAAATGCTTGCCTAAACTCCGCCTATGTGAGTTAACGCAGCCGGTCTCAAGCCCGGGTAAAGGAGGAGGGTGGCGGTAGGTTTGGACAACCAGCCATAAAAACTAGTCCAATCTCATAAAATGAACCAATATTAGAACATCGTTGGGGCGTCCCCTACTCAGCGACGCGCTGCATCGGAGCCCGGGTGTAGTGAAAAGTGGGCAAGGGTTGCTAGGCCGTCGCCCGGAAGTGACACGCCACATCGACGTTATGTGGATATACAAGAAATGATAGAATGAGAAATGAAGATATTCGTAAGATGGTTGGAGTAGTACCTATCGAAGACAAGATGTGTGAAAATCGTTTACGTTGGTTTGGACACGTAAGACGTAAACTTGTAGATGCTCCAGTTAGGAGAATAGAGGCTATGGAGGTTGAGAGAAGGGTTAAGACTAAAAGAAGACCGAAAAAGACTTGAAAGGAAGTAGTTTGAAAAAATATGGAGGTTTTAGAGTTGGATGAGCAAATGACCTTAGATAAGAATCTATGGAGGAAGAGAATACATATAGACAATCTAACGTGAATTCAGTTATTAGTTCATATAGCCTACCCCAAGCTCTTGGGATAAAAGCTCTGATGATGATGATGATGATTAAATGCTTGCCTAATTTTTTGACTATACCATTGAGTGCCAAATATGACCCTCCGTTAATATGGAAGGAAAGCTGCGTACATATGCCCTCCCTAGACCCCACAATGTGGGAGCTTTGTGCACTAGGTTTGCCCTTTTTTTTACCATTGAGTGCCACATGGATACTCATGGCTCCAATGCAATCAGCCTAATACATAATACTTTCAGTCTTTTTCAAGTTAAAATAAACCTTACATAGCTAAGATGATAACAGAAATAGTTTGGCTTATTATGTGCTTACACTTTCTGTCCCTTCATCTGCAAAACAACACGATAAAGGACTACATCTGCAGCTTCTGCTAACTGTTCATTTATGCAACTCAAAAACCTTACAACAGTAGCATTTGATGGCTCTGCAAACATCTTGTCAATCAGGGGTCTGATTAATGTGCTCCAGTCTTGAACCTAAAATATGTCAAAAGCACAGGACAGTTAGAACATTCAAATACTGGCACAAAGAGTGGAGATCCAACAAGTGGGAAAACACAGAGTTCCAGCTGTATTGTTCAATTAATTTGTTATCTTGGAAAATCTTCAAATATTTGAATTCTTAGAATCAAAGATAGGCAATTCCTCAATCATAGGGGTTAGTTTTAAGCAGATTTAGTTTCCTGTTTGTTCTGTCAACAACAGCTGCGTATAGTCCTTAGGGCTTGTATCATTCAAGTAAGTTTTTTTTATCAATACAACCCTTTGATGTTCCAGAGGACGATTCAATTTCATGGACATGCATACAAGAAACCTATCCAAATGATACATGCATGAGGAAAGGAAGAATGTATCAAATCCAAAGGGCTTTTCTAGGCATAATCGTTTGGCAATTCTCTTCATTGTCAGATAGTACAGACCAACAAAAGAATAGGACTACATCAACCAACCAAAATCAAATTTCATTCAAACAAGTTGGGTCAACTCTACACATCATTTTCTTGCACTCAGCCCCATCCATGGGCGTACTTTCTACACCAGCAAGGCAAATAAAATATTTTATATTCAAAAAGTATTAAACTTGATCATCCAAAAATTGAGCTTTTCTTAACTGAGTGCTAATATCAACTTTGATTTTTA
This sequence comes from Heritiera littoralis, assembly GCA_031772115.1. Classification (NCBI taxonomy): domain Eukaryota; kingdom Viridiplantae; phylum Streptophyta; class Magnoliopsida; order Malvales; family Malvaceae; genus Heritiera; species Heritiera littoralis. The sequence continues at coordinate 140,939 of JAPDPK010000119.1, forward strand.
ATAATTAGGGGGTACAGTTTGAGGTTTCTTGGACTCAAACCCAACCCTTAAAACATGCCACAACTTTTTCTTAACCATTCGGCCAATAAGTTGTTGGCAATATACCTTAGTTATCGTCATGCACATACAACTTTGGTTGCATTTATGTGTCCACTGCGTGCAAATGCATGCTTGTCTTAGAATGTCTCTATGTCTCAGAGAGAGAGAGGTTCACAAAATTTAGAATTTCACATACCATCATATCATACTCTTCAAATTCAATATTACAAAAAGCAATAACATATGTTGCAAGAAGTAACTATGCCAGAAAATTGTTTCGACAATTCAAATTAAATTGTAGTAAAGTTCTCATGTTAGGAAGAAAAAGGGTAAATATGAGAAAGAAAGTAAAAAGTTAATGACATTAAAAGGCCACTTTTTCATTGTACAGGCATTCTGCCCAAACAATGACAAAAATGACACATTTCCTAATAGGCCACTAACAATCTAAAGAGATAAGCAGAAGCCAAGATACAAAGACATAAGATGCATACAACAAACTTCCTGTGGTGTAAGAAAAACCTGCACAGCAATGATGATGCACAAACACTTCAGCACCTTCAGAATAATATTCAAGAGAATGCAAACAAATATGCTGAGGGATGTACATGACGGACGCATCAAAATCAGAAAGAAGTCAAAGGAGATTTCCAAAGAGACAAGGAAATAAGAAATAAGTCTAAATGTATCCCATTCAGTTTTGAGGAGGCTAGAAGTGTGTAAATCAAACAGCTCCAATGACATAAAGCTATTCTTCCCTCGAAGTGTACTCGAGTATACAAGTTCCTAGGAAACCAGATTGTTCCTTTTGTCTTGCCCTTTATCTCCTCTTTCCTTTTCCCATTTTGTAGTTTGGAAAACAAGAATTCACAATGTTTTTATCCATCTAGATAGTGATGGTAGAAAATAAATGATAGTAAATATGCATTTATGTATGCATGTACATATGTACGCATATGTGTACTCAATAATATGCATGCATGCGCATGTATGGATGTATGCATGTGTATGTATGCATGCATGCATGTATGTGTGCATGGATGTAAGGATGCATGTGTGCGCATGTATGAATGTATGCATGTGTATGTATGCATGCATGCATGTATGTGTGCATAGATGTAAGGATGCCTGCATGCATGTGTATGCGTGCGCATGTATGTATGTGTATGTATGTGCGTGTATGCGTATGGATGCATGTGTGCGCGTGTGTGCGCGTGTATGTATGTGCATGCATGTATGCGTATATATGTATGCATGCATGCGTGTCTATGTGCGTGCGTGCATGCATGGGTACGAATGTGTGCGTGCATGCATGGGTACGTATGCGTGCATGCATGCATATGCGTACGTATGTATGTATGTGTATGTGTGCGTGCATGCATGCATGCATGTGTATGTATAAATGCATTATGTATGCACGCATGCATGTATGTATGTATATGCATGCATTCATGCATATATATATGCATGTATGTATGCACGCATGCATGCATGTATGTATGTTTGTATATGCATGCATTCATGCATGTATATGCATATATGTGTATGCATGCATTCATAATGCATCATGTATGTATGTATGTATGTATGTATGCATGCATGCATGCATTATGTAAATATTTCATTGCAATTTCAAATAATACTTTCTAGAGAAAATCCGTAACCTTAAAGTGTGGCAGTTCACATATCCTGTCTCTATATCACTTCTTCACAGATCGCATGATTTTGATGTATAAGAAAAAGGGAAATATAATGGCAAAACATACATCAAAAGCAGGATAGCATTATCATTCTCAGTTCTTACAGTTTTAGACCACTCTGGGATCAGTCTGAGCACTCTATCACAGTCTAAATTTGAACCTGCCAAAACAATATAAAGAAATTTCATGAATCCAAGATTGTTTTATAGTCCAAAGAAACTACTGAAACTTGCAAAGAAATAGAATGCTTAAGTTCGAATAAATAACGCTTAATCAACAAGGAGTTTAACAAGAAAAGCAAACAGTGAACAACGGAAAAAACAACAGAAGGGAGACATTGAACATCCCTGTGCATTCAGAATCCAAACAAAAAATATAAAGTATGAGAAAGTATCAAATGGCAAAGTCCATTTCCTTGAAGTTTAAAATAAGACAAAGCTACCAGAAAAATAGAAATACACACAAACACCCGCACAAATATTTGATGACTAGATTCACAGCTCTTATATTGCATCCTTAATGACTTAATTTCAGAAATTAAAGAAAGTTAAAGCAATCCATAAACTACATCCAAAGCACTCTGGTTCAGCAATAATGGAATGGGAAGAAATTAAAATATCAACGTAAGGAAGGCAAACAGCAAGAGGCACACCTTTCCCTGCATCAGATAGGCCCTGGCTGAGGTTGCTGCAAGGAGTTCAGGAGATTAATATTAAACAAAAGAGCAAAAACTGTTTAATTTAACACAATTAAGAAGTAAAATTTGCAGTTTATGGAGACTCCCAGTAAGCATGTGCATTTTCACACTCTTGCAAGTGTATATGCCGCTATTTAAATTATTCATGATGGATAGAATACCCATTTTTATTCCTAATATTTTAAGTTGAGGATTTTTGGAGGCAAGAGTTAGAGAAGAAAGCAAGATACCTAAGACTGTCAAGCAGTAAGCATATAACTTCAGGTTTCTGGTTATGATGTTTGAGCACTCTAATGAGGGCTTCACTTGCTGCTGGTCGAATTTTTTCATCTGATGAGCAAACAAGATGAACTAATGCAGACAACACAAATGATGGGTCTGCAAAAATAAATAATTCAGTTATACAGCAAGCAGTCTTCAAATCGTCAATCTTCAATAGAAGCAAGAATAAAAAACAATTTGCCAAGATACTGAGGCATATTAATAATCACAAGAAATATTCCATAAGACTTTATATGCAGTTTATTCCCAAACCAGTTGTAGCACATAAATATGGCATTAGAAAAGAATTTAGCAAAATAGTTTTCATGAACTTCCTGTTTTCAAGAATTGTAGCGAGGGGATGCAAATACACTTTTTGCTAAATTGATAAAATTATGGAAGTCACACAATAATATACTTACACCATCTTTTAACAGTTATCACTGTATAATAAGGTTAAAACTAACCAATCAGTGGTAGCAAACTGGGTGTTTGTTCTCGGATTGCAGTTTCTTCATCTTCAAGGCACGCTAGTAAGTGATTTGCTATCACTTGCCTGTAATAATAATAGGGAGAAGATAAATGAAGAGACTAAACAGTTAAAACTCAAGAAATCACAAAAGTATAGCACCTAAATCAATGTCATACCAGGCTGAGTGATTAGCTTTATGTGATGAATCTGTTGTTATGTGAATCAGTTCTGATACAACATCAAAAGCATTCCTTCTCTGAATAGCATTACCAGATGCTAGGCGTTTAAGAACTTCTTCAAGACAATGACCATCAGCACTTCTGGTGCACCATTAATCTAGGTCAGGTGTAAACCCCAAACAGAGGACATTAAATTATTGATTCTGCCAAAAACTAGCAAATGATAAATTAGAGGTTACATGGAACAGTATTCTGCTATAAGCATAACGGCAGTTCTAGCTGCAACATCTCGCTGATCAAGAAGGTGAAGTAGCAGTGATACCACAGCATCCATCTGATTGGTGTCAGTAAGACTGCTTCCAGGCTTAAAAATCAGAGTCTTGAATAAGCAGACAACCCCATCTATTACATCTTCATCAGTGCAGTGAAGCTTGCCAAAAAGCATCAAGAGGAGACAACAGGATGAGTATGTCAACATTGAGACACTGTATGTTTTTTGCAAGATGATATTAATATTGCATAATAACTACTCAAATCCAGAGAATCATGGATGCTATAATTGAGTACAACCAGTCAACTTATTTCCAATAGAGTGTAAGAGACATATGCAGCTCTTGTTTAAATAAAGAACGTTACTTCAAAAACCTCATGCATACTTACCAGTGATAAAAGAACATGTGATATCTGCTTTCCATATTCTGACACTATGCCTTCAAATTTTTTCCCGTCAAAACGCCCCAGCAGAAGGCATAAACAATTGAGGAAAAACTTTCTGGTCTCTAAACCACTATCCTTGCTCTCAGAATGCACCTCATTGTAATTATTTGTATAGTGCTGCATTTTTTTTCCTTTTCTCGCATCAGCAATTTGACAAATCCATTGAATCAAAGAAAACTTAATAATAAAATGAATAATCGATGTCACAAAAACTTCATCCCACAAAAAAGCAAGCGACAAGATGTGTATGCTATCCCATCAAATAAATAAAAGCATACACACTAAAAAGCTCTAATCAAAACCATGTTGCCATTTATAGGAACTCTTGTGACACTAGACATGAGCTGAGATATGCAAACAAATATGTGTCTTCAAAAAAGCTAGCAATAAATGTTCTTTAGTATTACTTACTTTCAATAGTTTCACAGGTAAACTTCTAAAGCAACAGGTAAGAACAGCTTGAATGTGTATGATAGTATTAACTTCTAAATCTAACTGGAAGATCAGTGAATTACTTGCATAATGACTAATGACTGCACCCACCTAATGAGTATGCCAAAGAAGCATGTGTGTGCACATAGGGGAGTGGGGAGGAGAATCATAGGGAAGAAGCATTGCAACAAATAACCATTCTAGATGATGCATAAAATAAAATACAACATGACAGAGTAAGGAAAAACAACAAGGGAATGCGAAAAAGTGCATCCTCAAAGAATAAGTATTAGCATTAGCATGGTTACAAGGATTCTGGTTTCACCTTATAAAATCATAAGTCATCAGGAAAAGAGAGAGGGAACTTGGAGAAGATAAAAAGGGATTCAAGTGCTTTACAGGATGCTAGTTACACGCTCTCTTGTGCCTTAGTGTACCTATAAATCTGTCTACAATTGCATGCTCAATAAAATCTTCACGTAAACTTGACAAACTGTATATCCAAAGATTTGTTTTCTGACTTCTCTTTAGAATTTTTTTTCCTTTTTTAATTAAAAGAAATGCAAGGATCTTTGAAGGGCACTTCTCTTTCTTTAATAAAATATAGGATGCGTCTCTTATCCTCCCTTTGTGCTATTGATACCAAGAAACTAGAGATGCCTGATATCAGGTGTAAATGTATATTGGCATGTTCTTGACTCTTGCATAACATACAATGCTACAAGCAAAGGATCATTTAGATAGACAACTTTAAGTAGTTCTATACTTGTAACAAACTATTTATAAGGTAAAATCCTCCATCAAAATATAGATTAGAACAATTAGAGCTAACCATTCAACAAGCATAAAGCCATATAACCATAAATATCATAAAATTATAAGATATAATAACGACCTAACCTGGATGCCTAACAAGTACTGGTCCAACAATTCCTTGTACTGCTTAAGAAATTTTTTATCTTCCAAGTGCAATAGCATGCCATAATGCTTCCAACATGAAGAAAGTAGCAATGCTCCAGTCCTAAGAATCTTTGAGCCTGCCTTCAATATTGCAAATGAACAAATCATGATGAACAAACATTAGGCATAATTAAAAGTAAATATGCTTAAAAAGCATGATGAAGGTATAGTAGCTGCCTCATCTTGAAGGCCACCATAATGCACTTGTATCTCCTGCAACCACTTAAGCACATGCTCCAATCCTTTAGCATGCAATGGACGACTTTTTCTGCTCCACTGTAAATGAATCAACATCTTATTATATTCAGCTAATGCATCATCAGAATGTAAGAAAATAAGAAACTGAAGAAATTTACATACACATTTGACACAAGTGATATTCTGATTACAATTAGTCATCCCAACTTTGTTTCTTAACTTCCAAGCATCTGATAAAACATTTTTTGTAGAATAACTCTGGTTTAAAATCTACCCTTCACAAAAGCTTCACAATAGTTGTTCAGGAAATATGCTTAATAGTCAGAAAATAACACTTTCAAGGGCTAACAAGGAGTCATACTAGTTAATATCTATGTAACAAGCAGCAAAAGCACAGAATCCTCGAAGGTAATTCCTCAAACAGGTGGGTGCTTTTTACCAGAATTTGAAGGTAACTTCTCTTTCTCTAAATAGTAAATACCTATCAGAAAGACTGTGGTACAACCTGTTGGAAAGACAGCCATACACCACAATAAGGTCAAAGGTTTTCTTTGAATATTTAAACTTTCATCACAAAGCTATTTTGAATAACTGTTTTATATATAACCCATATCCTAAAGAATTCAAGTTCATTTCCTCCCATAATACTCAAACCATAATTTGGAGGCAGATCAATCTTTTCATGCAACGATAGCTCACATTTCACTTTAGTAATTTGTTAGCATTTGATTTCCTAGCTATGATGGGTGTTAACAGCATGCCTCGGTTTAATAACTTCTCTTGTTTAGTATCTGAAAAGTTCATTCTTGACTCTCGGACTCTGTGAAATATTCTCTGATAAAAGAACACCTTTAAATTTTTTTCTGTTCCCCACTAGCATTAAATGAATTTGTAGGATATGCTACAAGACGTCAACCTCAGTTCTAGGCAACTTTTCTATTGCTACAGTCCCTTGTGGCTAGACTCTTTCCAATATGTAATACAACTAATATAATCACCTTATAAATAAATTCATCAAACCATGGACAATGCCAATAAAAAACTCATTAAGGACACTTGCCCTCTAGTAATTTAATGTGACACTATCGAATGTATAAATTTTTTCAATCCTCATATACTAAAATCTGAGCGACAAAAGACAAACATTGTGCTGAAAGAAAAGAAATAAAAAAAAAAAAGGATAGTAAGGGTCTTAGATGAAAAGAAAATAAGCATCTTATAACACTTACAGCGAGGAGTCTCTGCACTAGATAAATGAGATCCTGTAGATAATCCCAAAGCAAATATTCCATGCCCACGTTTAAGACTTCAGAAGATTCATGAGTTTCTTTCGTTTTTTTCTCATCAACACTTGATGCTAATAAATTAATTGGAGGGTTGGATTCACGGGATTTCAATGATATAGGCCTGTTGCTTAGCATATTGGACTTTTTTGTCAGCCCGTCAGTTAAAGCCAACAAACAATCTGCAGCAGCAACTGAAAGCCGAGAAGGGAGCTCAAATTTATCCTGCAAAATGCTAGAGGAACAAGCGGCCAACAATGAGACAAGTCAAGTCAACATAAAATCAAGTTTTACATATAACTTCTATGTTAAAAGACCATTAATCACTTTCCAAGATTGTATAACGACAAACTAGACAAACATAGTAGCAACATGTCATGTCATCCTACATAATACTTATATACTCATAATACTCCTAATTCACAAGTTGCAAATAAAGCACGGACGACAGGAACACGACAACCCAATGATAGACCTAATGTCTATTTCTGACCTCAGGGAATTAAAAAAAGAAAAAAAATCCTTCCAAACCCTTCCCAGAAACCAGAATACCAGATTTACATGAAGCTATGCCTTTGAACCATCATTCACATTAAGAAAAGAAAACTGTTATTAGCATTCAAAATCAGATCATGCCCCAAGGGAACACCCCAGTCGTGAGGACTTAATCTTCATCTTGAAGGTCTCAGGTTTGGATCCTAAAGATGGGCAAGGTAGATGGGATAGGAGATGGTTATCTCCCATTATGTATCTCAAAAACCCTATGTAACAAACAAAAAAATAATCCAGCTAACATGTAGATGCCTAATTTACCATCCAACATATCAAAAAAGGTTCAAGTTCGGACCAAAAATTTAATGAAAGGCAAACTAATTCATATCATACGTGGAAAACAACCACTAATAACCACTTAATCACATCAGCAGCACTTATTTGATGCCAACAATATGATATTAAATACTACCTTCCTTTACGTATAATACATGATATATGCGGGATAGAAGAGCAAAGTATCTTCAATAAAGCATTGTACTTCTCCTTTATTCCTGAAATCAGTGATTCAAAAGAAAACAGTAAAAGCACAATTATTAATTACTAAAGATTATTCTAAAGGGCTTCACAACAGAAACATGCTAAATAAAACAGCAAAATTGAAATTTTGGCAAGGAATTCAATTTCTACTGAATCACAAAATACAGATTATAAGGCTGTGTCTGGTTGTTCCTTTTGCTACTTGGTTTTTAATTCAAGAAAACTTGCTTTAAAAAGTAAAAGCAAATTGTAGTAAGTAAATTCATGATTAATTAAAAATGAACAAACTGATAAAATGCAATAACAATTCTAACATATTGGTTCCGCATAAAACAAAATCATGCATTTTCTTATTAAAACAATCATATTTCTAATTTTTGAAAAATAATGGTTGTTTTAGAATCAAACGCACTTTTGGCATCTGAAGTAAAAAAGAAAATAGTAAAGGCAACAAGCAAAGGATTACATAAGTTATTTAACACCTTAATCTAAATAAAACACCAACAACATATAGATAGATACACAAAATAGTAAAGGCAACAAGTAAAGGATTACATAAGTTATTTGTCCTTTTACCGTTAACCAAATACTGATCCATGGTACTCTCGTACTCCATGAGCTCTCGCACAAGAGTACACCAACCAAAAGCTATATACCGATCATCTTTCCTCATAATTATATTAGCAAGATTCAAGGAAACTGCTTGAAAAAGCAGCTCATCTTGGAAGAGCCAATTGAGAAGGATCATAGGTTGACTGCCATGCTTCGAGTCCCTGTACTTCATTGACTGGAAACAAGCAAAAAACACATCAAGCTCGGTTTCACTAATTGCATTTTTCATTTTTTTTATATATGTAATATATTTGAATACAAAGTCAATTAAAATTTTGAATATTTAAGTTAAAGATCGAATTTTGTGAATAAAAATGCATTTTTACATTCATTTCGAACATGTATTTGTTTGAAAGGAAACAAAAAACCAAATAGCAAAAAGAAAAAAGAAAGATAAGTTTGGCTACGTGTTCGATCATGGGAACGAGAACTTCATCCAAAGTTTGGTCTCTCTGAACTGCATCTTTGACGTACTTGTGAAGGAACCAAAGTGACTCATCCAAAGAAGCTGCAAATTTAACATTCAAAAAAAATGTCAAGTTTTTACAGGAATTATGTAGAAAGACAAGACAGGAATGCAAATTCAGTAAGTCGTTTGAGAGCGTTAACTACCGGGCGAGGGCCTGTTGGAGAAGCCGGGAGAGAGGCGAGAAATGGAGTGGAGGAGCTTTTTGGGACGGGCGGCGAGGAGAGTAGTCATGGCTCTCCCGACTGTGACCGAAACCAACGACTCCGGCTCTGATTTCCATATTAGCTGTTGGGCTTCTTGCTCCTCTGGTCGCTCCATCTGGGTAAAGTTGAACGGAAAACTTTGTAGCTTTTGATAGCAATTTTAGTTGGCAAAAGCTAGGGCTTGCAATGTATGGAAATGTACAGCAACTCCATAGAAGGGCTGGTTTCTGATTCACTCTAGGAACTAGAAGTGGCTGTTAGCCGCCATATTCGACGGGCGGGTATTTATTTATGGGTCCGGGTCCCGGCCCGGAAACCGCAGAATAAAAGAAATACTAGTTAGGCCCAAGAGAGAGAATACTGGGTCACATACATATGGGCCTTGCTGATTGGGGTTCTGGGTTAAAGATTTCGTTCGATTTATTAAAAATAATTTTCGAAAAATAATTTTTAAAAATATTTACATTTTTTGGGAGGTAGAAGAAGTAAAATATTTACATTTTTTGAAAAGCAGAAGTTTTTTTATTGTTCAAATAAATTAATGAATCAATGAGTTGTGGCTTAGTCGGTAACACAGGTTGAATTTGTAGAAAGAGCTTTAAGATTTAATTCTCATTAAGTACACTTTTGAGGAGAGGTAAAGAGCGTTAACTGTGATTAAGCTCTGAACAGAATTGGTTTTTTTTAATCAAAAAATAGAATTGGTTTCAGACCAAAAAAAGTTAATGAAAAATATCTTATGTTGTTTGGTGAAAATTCTGTTTTTTAGATGATATTAGCATAATTAATAAAATATTAAAAAATAATTATATTTTAAAAAGAATATATTTAATATTAAAATATTATATTTCTAAATATTTAAAAGAAAATTATTCATTATTACTTATATTTTTAAAAATTTAAAGTAATATTACTATTTTAATAAATAATATAATATTAGTATTCGGATTCGGACATTAAATACTCAACTCGTTTACTTAGATTGGAGTTATGTTTTGGTCAATGGAATGGTTGCACTGGCTTCAGATATCGGTTATTTACTTCATAGCTTTTCTCATCTTCAATAGTTTCCTGTAACCAAAAAAAACCTTCAATAATTTCCCAAAAATCTTCCATTTGCTTCGTAACCTCTTGGATTAATGGATCATAGAGTACATAGCAAACATACTACATAATTCCATCTGCCGCCAGGTCAAAGCAGAACAAATAGCAAGATGGAAACAACTGTTTAAATTTCTGTACGGTTGACAGATACTGTTAAAAGATCAAAACATTTGAACCTGATAATCATAGTTGTTCAACTACTATTAATAGAATAGACCTTGAATTAAAAAATACAAATGCTTTAAGCTAGCGTATGTAGGGAGAATTTATGGTTGAGCGAGAGAGTAGCCAGTTTATCCTGCAAAACATGCAGCTTTTACCTCACATCTAGCAACTTTCCTGTTTGTATAAGCAAGAAAATCTTGTTTTGGTTCCAGGCTTATTGGAATCAAAGGCAAAGCAAGTCATTGCTGAAGACCATGGTGCATGAAATTATGTAAACCATCGGTCTACCCTGTCAAGGAAACTGTAATCGCCTGGTCCAGCCATGACTGAAACAGGAGAATCTGTTTCAAACTATTTGTCCTTGAGCAGTTTTTTTATTTATATAAATCTCGTCATCCTTGATTTTGTCTCGGCTTTACTTGGGGGCGTTGAATCCCATACTTTAATATATTATTTGATAGTTTTCCTTGGAGTTCTGGGCCTTGTATATCTAAGGGAGGTTTATGCAGAACGTTTAGTTTGACATTACAGATAACTTCTTTTCCAAATTTAAAATCTACCCATTGCTTCCTCGTTGAGCCTGATCCAGTTGAACTTCTTTATATCCATCTTGATGCCAGTGAATACATTGGCTGCATCGAATTGTTGGTTGCTGGTTGAACATTTCCTGATATTGCCATTCTTTGGACTTTGGAGGTTCTTGAACTTCTGCTAGAAGAATTTCATTTGTGGCATTGTCATAGTAAAAAGAGTCGGTGAATTGTAATGAACTTCTCCTGTTTAACTTTTTATTTTCTTGAGGAAGTTTGAATATCTTCTGCCTGTTACTTGTTGCCGGTTGGACAACAACATTCTAATCATGGCAGTTGATGCCATTTTACGTCTGTGGAAGAATATCGGAAAGTTACCCCTCTTCGTGTTCTTCAAAGACACGAGGTATTCTTCATATTGCAATTATTAATTTTCGTTTGCCCTCTGCTTCTGTTAGTTTAAAACGTTTTGCTTGTCGCAGCCTTAAATGGCAGTCTCTTGATAATCATGGTTTAAACCCAGATTTCCATCTCAACTGCCCCTCTCCCCCCACCCCAACCCAAATCAGAAAGGAAAGAAAAGAAGGAAAACACCACATAGTCTGGCTTTTTGGTTTTTTTGATAAAGTTGTATTCTGAACCATTAATTATGTTGTGTTATTATTCTTCTGATTATATTAAAAGTCAATACTTTATAGTTTGATGACAATTTTGCCAGGAACGTTCTCAAGAAGGAAGAACTGGGCGTAGAAGTAGTACATCTCGCACTTCCAGCTACACTTGCTTTGATGGCAGATCCTGTTGCCTCTCTGATAGACACAGCATTCATTGGCCGTATAGGTCTGTGGTCGCTTTCTTCTGGCATGATTATGTGATATACAATGTATACATGAGACTTATAGATTTGCAAAGACAAAATTAACTTATTTTAGTATGGCAAAGATAGAAAAGTTGTTTCTCTCTTTCTAATGATGCTAATTGCTACATACCATAGTAAAAAAAAAGTGGATTTTCTTCGTTCTTAATTTATGTGAAACTGTTGCACACCATCTTTTTTTGGTAGAATTAAAGGAAACTAGTTCAACATTATGATTTCTGAAGTAGAAGCTATTGCATCATTGATGGTATCCATACAGGTTTGCCAATTTAAAACTCCTAGCATTTATAGTTTCTGTATCATCAGTGGCTCGGTTATCTGTTTAGCATACCCGTAGGTGTTGTCTTTTATTCTCAGCCACCATTCAGTTCTGCATGATTGATGCGTGAGAAATCCTCAATAAATAATGTTTTCTTCTTAATGATCAATTACTCAGCTAATTAATATTCAATCAGCTATAACATTGATTTCAGTCTATATATTTTGCTCATATAGGTTCTTCGGAGCTTGCTGCTGTAGGAGTTTCTGTTGCAATTTTCAATCAAGTATCAAGGATTACCATGTTTCCTCTAGTCAGTATTACTACTTCTTTTGTTGCTGAGGAAGATGCCACCAGCAGATTGAGTACTGAAGCAGAGGAAGACGAAAACCTTGAAGGGGGTCGTGTTGTTGACCATGAGATGAAAGAGCTTACGCCTCTAGTTGGTATGCTTTCTGCATATTCTCTCCCCTGCTTTTGTTGAATGCTAGTCTGAGAATGTGGATAAATTGCATCCTTAGATAAGGTTCACATGCATGAGGTCCTTTCTGGTCTTGACTATAACTGTTACATTTAGCGTGTTTTGGCTTATTTGTTTAGTAATGAGAATCTCCATACCTCATTTGTAGGGAGCAGTAACACAAAAATAACCAAGTCTGAGCATGAGAGAAGGCATGTACCATCAGCATCTTCAGCTCTGGTGATTGGGAGCATGCTTGGGATTATTCAAACTTTGTTCCTCATTTTTGCTGCTAAACCTCTCTTACATTACATGGGTGTAAATTCTGTGAGTGTTCCTTTAGTAATTCCCTTGTTGATGCAATCTAAAAATTGATTCTCATCTGATGCATGTGTTCCAAACTATGAATGAATGACTAAAGACCCCATAAATGCCTATGTAGTTCTTTCCTATCGTTGTTGGTGCACTTTTGGAGAAGTTTTCTGCTTGTAAGGTTGAATGGGTTGCACCACTTTTATAATCTTTTACACTGCTATAAATGAATGCATAATATCAGGTAACCGAGGATTGATCAACAAAGTAAACATGTTTCCTTTTCCAAAATGTCTTCTGCTGACACCTTTCTTAAGTGAATTTCTTCAAAACCATGAAATTTATCAATGATGAAACAAGAAGACCTATATTTGGCCGTCAATCTTCATCTTTGTGCAAAAGAATTATCATTCATTCAATATTACTTTGAAGTGATTTTGTACATGAGAAAAGGCATGCAAGATTTGTTAATTTGAACAATTAGTTGGAGTTGACCTTTAGGAATTAAATCGTTGTGAATCTTTTAAAAAGAAATCTCACATATACAAATTGTATGTAACATAAAAGTAATACCTTTCTTAGGTCCTTTCAACTTTTATAGTTTAAAGATGGCTGAAGGGACATGTTATTAGTCATCTCTCAAACATATGAACTCTTGGGCCACTGGACACTGACCTGTCAAAACCAGTCAGGATTATAGTTTTTATGTAGTTTATGCTTTTACTACCATTGTGCAGATACCTTACATCTTGAAATATTATAGATTGCCTTTTTCCCTGCCAAATGTTTTCTAATCTAATTACAAGAGATAAATTTGGAAGAGTTTTGGTCTTCTTAGTAAGGTTTGAAGGTGAAATGGTTTTCCATTTGCAGTTACTGCAAAGGGACAATAGTTATGTATAAAGCTCTGCATTCCAATAACTATCAAAAATACTATTTCTTCATACTATTAAATGACTATCAGAAATAATATTTCTTCATGCTATAAAGATATTCATGGAATTTAAAGAAAAAATTCCCTGCCAGTTAAGATGAAAATCTCCTTGTCGTGAAGAATTGAACAAGGGTGCTTCTTTAAAGTATATTCCAGATCACTGAGTTCAAATTCGATTTCTTTTTCGATAACAGAAATGGTACTGGTTTCACTTTGTACAGGAATCTCCAATGCTTAAGCCAGCACAGCAATACTTGACATTAAGATCACTTGGTGCTCCAGCTCTTCTTCTCTCTTTAGCTGCGCAAGGAGTTTTTCGAGGTCTAAAGGATACCAGAACTCCCTTATATGCTATCAGTAAGCAAGCTTTTCTTTTTAATCATTTTCATGTCAATTTTGTTGGTGATCAATCAACTTGTAGGGCTTATCTGGAAAAATCCCATTGAAAAGAATTCACTGAATGCAACTTAAACATTTGAAGAACTATGCTTCCATGGAATTTAATGAATTTTATGCACATTGCACATTGCATATAATTTGGAGGATTTATGTATGCTGCCATTGCTTTGACAGGATAAACCCATTCATGCTAACGACATATGTCTTCGAATGTTAGAAAAACCATTTGGAAATCCCACTTGTTCTTTAGAATTCTCAATCACCCATTTAGAAGTGAAAAACATTTTATAAAGTTGCAAGGAGTCTCATTCTTTATGTGTATACTTCTTTTAGAGGCCCCTCAATCTTATTAGTTATTTGCAAATGGTAATGTAGTTCTGGGAGATTCAGCTAACATTCTTTTGGACCCAATATTTATTTTCACACTTGGTCTGGGTGTCAAAGGTGCAGCCATTGCTCATGTCTTTTCTCAGTAAGTTACTACATTTTACCTGATTCATTTTTGTTGAATTATGAGTTGTTGGCTGCAATGTCTCATCTTGGTTAATCACTTAGTGCATCATTCTTTTTGCAGGTATGTAATCGTTCTCATACTCTTTTGGAGATTAATTTATAGAGTTGATTTGTTACCTCCAAGTTTTAAAGACCTGCAATTTGGCCGATTTCTTAAAAACGGTGAGTGCTCTGATATGAAACTTAACAAACTCAAAGGATGATTGTTTTAATTCATCACATTTCATGGTTCAGTAAGGACTTGTAATCCAGTTTTTGTTTACTTCAAATTTCTTGCCAATTGATTCACCTTAGTTACTGGGAGAAAGAAAATGATATGGAACACTTGCAGAACTATGGTATCTATGCGGTCACCACTTCAGCATTTCAGCTACTGGTGAAGGTACTAGCTGCCACATTCTGCGTGACCATTGCAGCATCATTAGCTGCTAGGCAGGGATCCACAACAATGGCTGCATTCCAGGTTTGCTTGCAGATTTGGCTGGCAACCTCTTTGCTTGCTGATGGATTGGCAGTTGCAGGACAAGTAGGAACTTATTTAATTCAAGCAACTACCTCAATCATGTTTGCCCTTAACTTCCTATTTTTGCAACAAGTTCGGAATCAATCAGAACCATAAGCTTCCTCTAAAAATATACTATTGTTTTCAAAGAGTGAACTACAAAACTGTTCTACCTTTTCAGGCAATCCTTGCAAGCGCATTTGCGAAGAAAGATTACGAGAAGACCATTGCCACTGCTTCCTATGTGCTGCAGGTGCTAATATTTAAGGTTAGACTTCTCTTGTTCACTTCTCTTCATGCTCTAAATTGCTGATTGTTTCTATCTGCAGATTGGTACTGTCTTGGGGCTTCTGCTGTCATTTATTCTGGTCGTTGGCTTACAATTTGGTTCCAGACTATTTACAAATGAAATTGATGTTTTGCAACTTATAAACCTCAGCATTCCAGTATGGGCCTCTTCCTTCATCAAAACCTACACTCGTTCATTTCTTTCTTTAAATACTAACTTGTTCTGTTATCAACATTTTCTTGCTGATTAGTTTGTTGCAGTAACTCAACCAATCAATGCTTTAGCCTTTGTTTTCGATGGAATCAACTATGGAGCTTCTGATTTTGCATATTCCGCCTACTCTATGGTTAGTTGATCAGTAACCATTTCAAATATTACGTCCTTCTGCATTTGAATAAGCATCTCAGCAAAGTAGGTGCACTGAGAATGTTGTGCAAACAGTGCAATACTTCTCTAATAATTAAAGCCACCATTAAACTCCAATGGTGTTTAAAGCTTTCTATGTCATTTCTTTGGCTTTTCGTAGGTTGTGGTTGCAGTTGTCAGCATCTTTTGCTTATTCATGCTATCCTCAAGTCATGGCTATGTTGGCATCTGGATTGCTTTATCAATCTTTATGAGTTTGCGCGTGTTCGCTGGTCTTTTGAGGTAATAATAACTTTAAGAAACTATGGTTTCATTATCTTTGCTTGCAAAGAAGAAATACAATTTTACGAATTAGAAAATTTTCACTTGATTTAGATTACAAGCAATGAATCTCCGGATGGAAATTAGAAAATTCTGCATGACAAACAATTTCTCGTTTACATGTTCAGGATAGGAACTGGCATGGGGCCTTGGAGCTTTCTCAGAAGCTGATAGTTGTAAATAGATTACTTGAGCTTTCTTAGACCTTGCACCTTCATATTGCTGTTATTGTAATATTTTTTTTTCTATTTTTTGAACCCACTTATCGATAATTTCTCTTGCATTTTAACACGAGATGAAGGCAACATGTCTTTTGCTTACGTGGAAGCTGAGTTGGAAAGTCTGTTAGTAGAAGTTGGTTAGCTCACGTGTTGGTCGTGTGTTACTGGTTTTCTTCTCTTCTGTTTGTTGATGTTAGTTAGCCAGATTACTACAAAAGGCAAACACACTGTAATTTGAATTGATTGAGATCAATACAACTCCATTTACTTTCAAAATTTAATATGGTATCAAAGTGGGAAATTTTCTTCTTCTTTCCGCTTCGATTTTAACCAAATAGTATTTCTTTTGTTCTTCTTCTTCCTCGTAACCATGGCAAAGCTGGATAAAACCAGTCCATACGTTGTTCATGTGAATGAGAGCCCTGCCTTGGTTCTTGTTTCAACGATTCTTGATGGATCTAACTATCATTCTTGGTCAAGAGCAATGCGGATGGCTTTACTTTCTAAAAACAAACTCCAGTTTGTCAATGGCGTCATTTTTGCTCCGAAAAAGGAAGAGCTGACGTTTGCAGCTTGGGAGAGATGTAATACTCTTGTTTTATCATGGATTTTTCATTCAGTATCTCCTTCTATCGCACAAAGTGTTCTATGGATTGAAAGTGCAAAGGATGTTTGGAATGATTTGAGAGATCGATTCTCTTAATGTGATGCCTTACAGATCTCGAAACTTCAAGAGGAAATCTATACTTTTCAACAGAATTCATTGTCTGTCACTGATTACTTCACTAAGCTGAAGGTAATGTGGGATGAATTACTTGTTTACAGACCTATTCCTCCAAAATGTGGTTGTGGATCTGATAATATAGCTTTCAAATATCAAGCGAATGATTATGTGATTCGATTTCTAAAAGGCTTGAATGATAATTTTGCTACTGTGAGGACTCAGATACTTCTCATGGATCCGCTGCCTCCTATAAATAAGGCCTTTTCCTTGGTTATTCAACAAGAAAGGCAGTACAATGCTTTGGTAACATCACAGCACATTGAGACCAATGTTCTTGCTGTAAAAAGTTACAGTGGAGGTGGCAACACTGTGACAAATTCAAACACAGGGGGCTTTAAGCATTTTGTGGCAAATAATAAGAAACCAGTTTGTTCTCACTATGGTTTTACGGGGCATACAGTTGAGAAGTGCTTCAAGAAGCACGGATATCCTCCTGGATATAAGTTTAGAGGTAAGTCTGTCACAGCTAATCTTGTTGAAACGCCCAACTGGTCAACTGCTTTCTAATGCTAAAGAAGAGTCCTCAAATCAAGTGAGTATTCCGAGATCCCTCACTGATAGTCAATACCAGAGGTTGCTTACGTTGCTCCAAACAACTGAAATAGCCTCCTCTCCATCTGCTCATGTTAATGCAATATCTGACTTTAGTCCTAACTCAGGTATATTAGCAATAGCCTTTACTTGCACCTCTATTTCAACAAAATTTATCTTAGATACAGATGCATCAGATCATATAGTTTGCTCCTTACACTATTTTGATACATATAGACCAACCAACAAAGCTTTTGTTAAACTTCTTGATGGTACTCATGCACTTGTATCACACATAGGCACCGTAAAACTGTTCCCAAATCTTATTTTGCACAATGTGTTATTTGTAGCTAGCTTCACCTTTAACCTTGTTTCAGTAAGCAAACTTACAAGCTCAGCTAATTGTGTGCTTACATTTTACCCTGACATCTGTATTATTCAGGATGCATAGAGTTTGAAGAAGATTGTGTCAGCTAAACAAGCACAAGGTCTCTATGTTTTGTTAAACCAATCATGTTTTTTTGTGTATACAGATTCTGTTTCAGCTACTTCTTGTTCTGTTCGACAACATACTTTTGCCAATATATGGCATTTACGTTTAAGACCTCCTTCTAATAAATGCCTTCAAGTTTTACACACTATTGATCAATCAATTTCTATTTCAAATGTTTCTCCATGTGATGTATATCATTATGCTAAGTAGAAAAGGATTCCTTTTCCTCTCAACTCATTAATCAATGTCTGAAATTTGTTTTTATCTTGTTCATTTGGATATCTGGGGTCCTTATCCCACACCTTCTCTACATGGTGAATATTACTTCTTAATCATAGTAGATGATTATAATAGATACACTTGGTTACATTTGATGAAAGTAAAATCTCAAACCAGATCCCTGGTACAGCACTTTTGCAACTTAATTGAAACTCAATTCTCAACAAGAATCAAGGTTGTTAGATCAGACAATGGACAAGAATTTAATATGCCAGACTTTTACAATTCAAAAGGTATAATTCATCAAACCTCCTGTGTCGAAACCCCACAACAAAATAGTGTAATGGAGCGAAAACATCAACATTTATTGAACATGGCTAGAGCTCTAAAGTTTCAATCTCATTTACCTGATAAATTTTGGGGACCTTGTGTTTCTCATGTTGTTTACCTTATCAATAGAACCCCAACACTAGTTCTTCATAACAAAACACCCTTTGAAATATTGTTTAAAATCCCTCCTTGTTTTTCTAATTTAAAAGTGTTTGGTTCTCTTTGTTATGCTTCAACATTAAGTCATGGTAGGTCCAAGTTTGCACCAAGAGCTCATAAGTGTATATTTTTAGGTTATCCTCTAGGTAAAAAAGGCTATAAATTATATGATTTGGCAACTGCAACTGTGTTTGTTTCCAGGGATGTGATGTTTTATGAATCAATTTTTCCTTATTCATGTAACCAAGAGTCTACTTCACATGATTCTACTGATATATTCAATCACCAAATAATTCTACCTACTGTTATTTTTTATCCTTCTACTTCTATTACCACAGATCCTACTGCTTCAGATTCTGTTTTTTCTAACTCTAATTTTTCGAATTTTGTTTCTTCTGAACATACTACTTCTCATTCTGTTCCTAATGAGTCTTCTCTCATCTCTGATTTTCCTTCTTCTCCTTCTTCTTCCTCTATTCCCATTAGACGATCTACTAGAGTTAGAATTGCACCATCATACTTACAAGACTATCACTGTGCTTTAGCTGCATCTGATTCTTCTTCACTTGCACATTCTATTAATACAGATGCTCATGTTTATCATCCTTTATCTCATGTTCTTTCTTATGACCAATGTTCTTCTTCTCATAAGGCCTTTTCCATTAGCATTGCTAGTATCATTGAGCCTAAGACCTATAGTCGGCTGTTCACCATGAGTGTTAGAGACAGGCTATGCAGGCTGAGTTGGAAGCTTTGGAAGCTAACCATACCTGGACCATTGTTGACTTACCTCCCTTAAAGGAAGCTTTTGGTTGCAAATGGGCGTATAAAATCAAACATAGGGCAGATGGCAGCATTGAAAGATATAAGGCTTGGCTTGTTGCTAAAGGATACACTCAGCAACATGGCCTTGATTATCTTGATACGTTTTCTCTAGTGGCCAAGATGACTACAATTCGCACTTTACTTGCTGTCTCAGCTGCCAAAGGCTAGCATTTTCACCGGTTAGACATTAATAATGCTTTTTTACATAGTGAATTGCATGAAAAAGTATATATGCAACTTCCTCTTGGGTATACCCATGGCTCTACAGGTCAAGTTTGTAAGCTTTTGAAATCCTTATATGGACTCAAACAAGCAAGTAGGCAATGGTACTCTAAGCTTACCACAACTTTGCTTGCTAAGGGGTTTCATCAGGCTTTATCAAACCCTAGCTTGTTTATTCAAAGTTTTGGCTCTTACTTCATTGCACTTCTAGTTTATGTTGATGACATAGTGCTGGCCAACAATGATGTTTTACTCATTCAAGATGTGAAAGCATTTCTTGATATTAATTCCAAGATCAAAGATCTTGGTATCTTGAAGTTTTTTTTGGGGCTTGAAGTGGCTCGGTCCTCTACTGGATCAATCTGTCTCAGAGGAAATATGCACTAGAGTTGTTGCAAGATAATGGTTTTCTTCATTCTAAACCTACCCCTACTCCCATGGTTACTTCTCTTAAGCTTGACAAGACTACTGGTGTTGCTCTTTCAGATCCATTACAATACAGGCAACTCATTGGCAAGCTTCTTTATTTGACCACTACCAGACCTGATTTGTCTTTTGTCGTTCAACATCTTTCTCAATTCATGGAGCATAATGGTACAACATATCACAACTCTTTTTTAATCACTATTGTTGCTGATATACTTGTCCTTGACAGATCCAAGGATCTCTAAAAAAGACCTTACATTGAGGACTCTGAAGAGGGTTATGTGTACGTAACTTTTCTTTTGCATTAACGAAAAGACTATTTCTGTGACTTAAATCTATGACTTTCATATCATACAGTAGTTTTTACCATTGCACAAAAACTTACCTTCTAAAAGGGCAACATAAATGTTTTTGTTATAGACCAAAAGCAATGAAGTTAAAGAACGCAGTCATTTAGCTAAATATTGAGTAAATCCATATGTTAGTTAATACTTTTAATTAGCATGAGATTAGTTTGTTAACAAGGAGGAAAAACATGTGCTATTGGATGCTATATATACATTCCAGAATGTAATGGAATAGATATAGATGAATATACAATAGCTTTTACAAATTTCTCTCTCCCCTAACAAGCTCTGTCTCTCAAGTTCTCTTCTCTCTGGTCTATATCTTCTTCTATTCTTCCCCTTCTGCTATCCTCTTCTCTTAATTTCATCATCATTTCGGTAAGGAGTGTGACAATTGGCATCAGAGCGGTCGATTCTTGGCTATGCAAACGGTGTATCGATGATTGCTCAGTGGTCGGTGGAGCAATGACAATTGATCGTGGAAATGATGGTAAGAGTAGACAAGATGTTTGATGAAATGAAGGCTTCTCTCAGATCTGTAAAATTTGAAAATGAAGGTGTAGTTAGTGGTTTAACATTAGAAGATTTTAACTCTAATGTTGTTGATGATAAAAAAGAGGAAGAAAAGGAAAATGATGGTTTGATGTTGGGCATAAAACAAAATGAATCCGGCTCTGTTGTTGGCTGGATTCCTCCTTATGATGACCAAGTTACTGATTCAACGTCAAGGTTGGATTGCCTGAAATTAGATGAGCTCGAAAACTGCGACCAGATTTCCTTCTGCAAGCGGGATCTACATGATCAACATCAAATCAAGGCAATGACACTCTCTCCTTCAATCCATTCTTTGGATCCGTTTGAGCACAATCCATTTGAGGTTTACGAAAGAGAGAAAGTAGATCTCAAAAATAGCTTTAATCTCATGGCTGTTACCATCGTCTCTATCAATGCTAGGCAAATCTTTGACCATCGCAGAAATCTAACATTCAAGGTTGATGCGAAAATATTGGATGGCAACAAGGTTAGAGCCGCAGTTTCTGGAGCTACATCCACTGGAATTTATGAGATTCTTGAATGGAGAGATGGAGGGTTCGATTACCTTGAATTGGGTTCTCCAAAATTAGAACCCAAGGTCGACCAAAATACAGTCCTAATTAAGCATGGAGATACCCATCCTTTCCATCCATTTCAACATTGTAAACAAGAAAATGCAGGTATGGTAGCAGTGAATAGAAAGGTTTTTCAATTTATTATGGTACCTATTATCGCAGAATACAAGTTTGATTTTGAAGAGGTTGTGAGCAATTATAAATTAGCTTGGCCTTTCGTTTTAAAGGCTGTTGGTGCTTGTGAGAATCGTGAAAGAGCTTATTCAATGTTGTTTTTGTCTAAGAATAAGCTGATTACAATTCGAGACCCCTACGGTTTTCGACTTTTAGTAATGGAAAGAATAAAGCATGGAGTGGTAGACATAATGATTTCTCTTGGCCAAGATATTGCAAATGTTTTGGGATTGGCGGTTAGAGAGAAACATTTGATTGCTAGAGTCAACAAGCTAAACAAAAAGATAGTTAATATTCTTGGTGTCAAAACTGTGTCCTTGCATGATGGAGTGGTGGAGTTGTGGGAATTGTCCAGTAATTTTGTCTTCTATGAGAATGATGTTGGGAAGAACAAAGCACTTGCTTCTGTTCAGAGGCTGCAGAAGCTAAACAATGATTTTACAACAGCTAGAGTGGACAAAACAACAGGGAAATGGGCAATTTCTACAGTGCTAGGAACAAAACCAAAGCCATGTAAAGACCATTCAACCATTCTTTTGAAAGAAGATGGAACAATGATTATTCTTAAGGGTTCCAACCCAAATGGCTACGACTGGTTTCTTGAGGTGGACACTATGTATGTTAAGCAACAGAAGAAAGCTTTGAGGACTAAAATTGTTGCATGGAGTAAAAGTGTGAGGTGTGATGCTGAGATCCAGATTGATGTCACCTCCCTACTCTTTTGGCTTGAAAACTATTGTGATATGGCTGTATTGAAGATTGAAAGAGCTAATAAGACTAAAGTTGGTGAGAAGAGGGATACTAGTAAGAACTCTGAAGTGTTGGGAAGGTTAAAGACTGCTTGTGAGAGAGCTGAGATAACACTTTCATCAACTACTCCAACTATCATTGATATTGCCTTGTGGAATTTGGAGACAATCAAGTGTTTCTGTGTCGTCATTGAGGTCCTTGGACATTGTGACTTCATCAAGAACAAGACAATTGGTACCTCTCAGGCTGACTATGTTGTCCTTATCTTTGATTTTACCACTAGAAATTTTGAGTTTGGTATTTCCAAGGAGGGGCAGACACGTGAGTATGCTCTGTTTTATTTCACTTTTGTTTTCAAGCAAATGAAGTGTTGCTACGACAAGATGCATGTTTATCTACTAGAACCATTTGCAAGTGGTGCAGAAGATACATTGGTAATTCAAGATGGGTTTCTGTCATGGAAGGGTACAAAAAAGGATGGTATTGTGGATGTTGTTGTTGCTGCAAGGGGTGGCTACCCTATTATCAGTACACGGCTGTAAATTCTTCTTCCATTCCTTGGAGATTTTAAGATCCTTACAAGGGCATTGAAGATGCTTCCTCTAACATTGATCCTTGTATCTCCTGCAAAACAAAAGAAACTGAGTTCTTTACAGAAGCTCTGGTATTTGCTCACTGGTGCCTTCCTTGGTCTTAATCTTGATTTCATCCTTGAGGACAAGGATTTTTTGAAGGGAGGGTATTGTCATAGACCAAAAGCAATGAAGTTAAAGAACGCAGTCGTTTAGCTAAATATTGAGTAAATCCATATGTTAGTTAATACTTTTAATTAGCATGAGATTAGTTTGTTAACAAGGAGGAAAAACATGTGCGGTTGGATGCTATATATACATTCCAGAATGTAATGGAATAGATATAGATGAATATACAATAGCTTTTACAAATTTCTCTCTCCCCTAACAAGCTCTGTCTCTCAAGTTCTCTTCTCTCTGGTCTATATCTTCTTCTATTCTTCCCCTTCTGCTATCCTCCTCTCTTAATTTCATCATCATTTCGGTAAGGAGTGTGACAGTTTTCGTTTAAATGACATTTGGTCCATTATCAAACTTCTTGCGGTTCTTGTTTTGGTTCATGTTACGAAGCAAAATATTCAATTTAGGTCATTGTTTCCGGATGCTTGCCATAAACTATAATACAAATAAATATGGTTGAGACAGACAAATAATTGGAAATCTTTCAATATCAAAGTCATTAAAACAGAATTCCTTGATATAAATGAAACACAGAGTGAGTGCAACTACCATTGCTAGTGCCAGAAGTATATACAAACAAAATTAGCCGAGTCATTTACTTACTGTCAATTACTACAAATATCAATTCCTTGAAGATGCTACCAACCCAAACTCCATCCCTCTACAATGGTGAATTGGGGTCGCCTGCCTTCCCTACTGAAATCTTTCCTCCCCAGTTTCTATTTGAAGAGGACCATTGACCTACCAAAGATTGAAAAGTCTTGTATTTAAATATCTTCAAATCATGGGAAAAAAAATAGTCCTTTTCTGTACTGTTTTTTTTTTAATAATTGGAGGTGGAAGTTGAAGTAATTTGTATTCAAATCGAAATCTTACAAAATGTCATAATTTTTTCTTAATCACTCAATCAAAAGATTATTAGCTCGCCAAATCCTATTCTTTGAATCTTATAAGTGGCCAGTCCAAAGAGTTATTAGGTACCTTACACTAACTTCCTACCCATCGTTCAGTTCACTGCATAACCTACGATAAGCCTTTTTTCCCTTTTTAGTTTAGTTTGGAGGCAGCTTTGCATATAATATGGCCAATGTGACAATGTCCACTTTAGCTGATGAAACAGGCCTTCCTTGTGCAAAATCTGTCTAAATATAATATATAATGGTTTCTAAATTTGTATGAGAGATTCCTACTTTTCCACTATAAATTAAAAAAAATAAAAAAAGATATAATTCAACCCTTCCATTATTAAAAAAAAATGAAGAGATATTTTTAATTAAAGGTACTAATAATATACCAAACCAGAATAGCAGAAGAACCATTCACAGCCTTCACCATAATGAGGTTGATGTTTTGATTCTTTTGAATATGATATCATATCATGCACACTATGCTTATTTTTTATTTAACATGAAATTTATATATGAATCACATCATTTTATCTGAATTGATTTGATAAATATAATGATTAAAAAATTCTTTAAATTTTATCATTTTATTTAAATAAGTTATTATGCTTTTATTGTGTTCAAAATTTTTCTTTTTTAAGTAATTGATTGTTCCAGTGATTAGGATTTATTATTTAATAAAATATTTTAATTTAATGAAATAAGGACTAGATTAGTAATTAGAAATTAGTTAATAGCTTTTACAATCTCTCTTAAAGAATGATAATAATCGATATGCCAAACATTAGTTGTTAATTTATACGTTATAAGTGTGTGTATATATATATATATATATCAAAGGACATTTATTATTACCTAATTTACCAGTCTTTTGACACCATTTTCCATTTACTACAAACCAAACCCCACAATGGCGACCAAACTCAACCACTAGTTCCACACCACCCAAAAAGAAACTAAAATAAGAACTTGATGTAAAATTAGCAATTGAGCAACTTCTTTAATTTATATATTTTTCCATAGACACATAAATAAAACTAGGAAGAGACAAAAAAAAAAAAGTAGATAGGATTATTTTGTGCCCATTTGTAATTGAAACTCCACCACTTTCGCTCTTGTTTGGTTTTATTAAGTGGAGAATATATAAAGAAAGAAAATAACTAGAGAATAATATGTGAAAGATGGAATCACCACCTTTCTCCAATTCTTCTAAAGAAAGCAAAAGAAATTAAATTGCCAACTTGTTTTTTCTTTGTAGATTTGAGTGTTGATGACTGTCCAAATCAATCCCTTTAAAAAACCAAAAACAAAGCTTTGCATGAAATTCACTGTCAGAACCTGAACTAGTCAGTGTCCACATTCCCATTGTAAGAGCATTTTGGCCACTTTGTGTATGCAAATTGATTGCTCATAAGTTTATAAAAATGGGGTTTAACTTGATTAGTGAAAACTTATAAAGAAATGTGTAGCAACTAAGGCACCGAAAGGTGAAGAGGAGAGCAACGCTCCACTCACCTTTTGTCTTCACTTTTCTATTATTTCAACAAAGCAAAGAGGAAAAGCACAAAGGGAATTTTCACCATACCTTTTTCTCTCCATTTCTCATTTTAACTTTGTACTTCTCCTAAGGAGGCCTGATAGAATGAGAATGAATGTCATCCATTTCAAATGATTTCTGAAACAACTAAGTTGTTGAATCATAGCATCAGCTCTCACCAAAATCTACGCAAAATGAATTTAAAGCTTTGTGAAATATATGGGTTAAGCAAATCACATGCAAATTCATTTTCCGAATTTTAAGATGTAACGAGATCAGTTTTATGAAAAAATAAATGTTTGTTCATAATAGAATATTAAATTCTCAATTTTAATTACCTCAAATTAAAAAAATTAAACAAAAAAAAAACCTCATTTATAACTCCAAATTTTTATACATGGAAGAAATAAAAAAAATGAGAATATTATCCACCATTTCATGCATACCGATAATTTCATACACGATACGAATACAACACGAATAAAAGACGCAAAAATAATAAAATTAAAATTTGGTAAAAAAAATCTAAAAAAAGAAATTTTATGTATAACATATTGACGTGAAATTTTTTTTTGTATAAACCACAAGTATTATCATCCATTTTAACAGTCTGAGATTAATCCTGCTCGAGATTTAATCACAGATAAAACTCTTTACCCTTCTCTAAAAATGTGTTTAGTGAAAGTCAAACCCACAAACTCTTTCCACAAACTCAACTTGCGTTGTCGACTGAACCACAACCCATGAGTAAATCTATGTCTAATTTCACTTACAAAAATTAATACAATTGGCTTGGCTCATATGCACCGTACGGAAAGTTAAAAGGAAGCAAAAAAAGAGTTGCTAGCACATATGAGAATCTAAACTTTTAGCTGAATCCCTTATCATTCCATCTTGCACCAAAAGGAAAATTTGATAATGCTACTTGCTTCACAATTGAGTTTTCTCAGCGGAGATTAAAAAATTAATAAAATAATATACCCGGAATCCATTCCCCTGACACTCACGTGTTGCATCCAACGAAGAACAATATTATCCTTGCTAAGGTCAATCTGCTTAGCAGAATCCACATCCCTAAGCATAAAAAAATGTAAGAACCTAGCATCAGATCTTCCCCGTAAAGATTTAAGAATCGATTATAAATGCTTTTATTTTTGTTTTACTACAACAATCCTCGGATTCTACAGCTGGGGTTTTGGAACCCACCAACACCAAAGAGATAAGATCACAAGACAGAAAAAGATTCAGCAATCATGGAATAATAGTATATGTAACAATGAAGGAATTGGAATAGGAATTAAGCAATAAAACTATAGTTGAATGTTACATCATCATCAACATCAACATCAAAGGATCATTGTTTCTCCACCATATTCTTCCACAGTACAGACACCAACAAGTTATTGACTCCAAACTACATTTGAAGAAACAAATTTTCCTCATCTTATAATCTCTCCAAAAAAATTTTGGCCCAACCCGAAAAACCATCAAACTCTTGAGGTGAGAACTGCATGATCCATCTTCATTTGATTTCTCACACTGGTTGATAATGAATATAACAGGAAATGGATAGAAGGAAACATAGGACTTCTGGCTTTCATCGTCATCTAATAAAGTAGGCTCATCTTAATAAAAAGGGCAAAAAAAAATAGAGATAAAATGACAGAAAAGGAAATCTAATTTCAAAATATTGAAGAAAAAGCACCTAGGCTGGGCATAATTTCTTTAAACATAACCCAGAGGTTATCCTCAACCTTTTTCTAACTGTTCTGTTGTAGTAATAAATGCTGAAAAATGAATTTTGCCTTGTCAACTGACCTTCTCTCTTTACCTTCACCTTGTGTTACTGTTTACCTTGCACTTTCACCACAAACAAAATCCCCAAAAAAATACAAATCTTATGTACCAAAACCTTTTTGTTTTGTCTCTACCTCAGGGCTCAGTGCAACTGGTTTTAGTTTTGCTGAGCCACAAGCTGATCAAGCTGCATTTGCTCCAGCCATGCTCCCAACGCAGCACGATCGACAGTATCAATTTGAGAGTTCATGTTAGAACCCTCACTTGAGGAGGCATTAAGCGCACCACCTGATACAGGTGCCGCCATTTTCTCTTTGATCTCAGTGGGAGATTCTTTTACAAGGGATTGAACCCATGATAAATCGGGCTCGTCTCCATTGCCAAGCTCAAATGAAGATGACCTGCGATGCTTGCCTAATTCATCTGCATTGACAGCCCAGTCTGGCTTCCCATTGGAGGATCCCCATTTTGACCAAGAATTTACTGGGGAACCAACAATGGCAGCAGAGCCAGAGCCAGAGCCAAGCTCCCTAGAGCTTAGGCTGCGAAACTGTTGCTGCTTCTCCCGTTGAGCTAACATTGAAACTCGAGAGCTCATTGGTGAGATAGGTTCTACATTTCGAGGAGACATCCTGCCGGACAAAGAAGCCTGCAAAAGAGGATGCTCAATATTTTTAGGAGAAAAATTTGTATTTATAGGTGATAGCATGCTTTGCTGCTGCTGAAATTGATTGAGAACAGCAGACTTATGGGTTGGAGAGAAAACAGCTGCAGCCAATGCCTGATCAGAGTATCGCGGAGATGAGCTCTCAGAAGAAAAGAGATCATCAAGATTTGATGGGGTCAGGGTCTTCAATCGACCAGATCGGTTCAAAGAACTAGAACTCATAGATGGCTGAGTGAGACTAGATAACTCATTCATCAGCTGATGTTGCTGCATATCAAAATCGGGCAGCAAGTTGAAGTCTTCAGTAGGAATGTCTCTCGCATTAAGAGAAGATCTCAGGCGACTAGATTGAAGATTGCTTCCTGGAAGATGCAGGGCTGGAACATTAGGCTGTGCCCAGGGAACATTAGAATGAGACATGCCATTCGCAGATGGAGACATGGGTGGTGTAAATGGTGATGGTGATGGTGACATGATGGACACAGATGAAGGTGATCCAGGTAAGAGACTCAAGGCGGCAGCAAAGTCCATGGCTGTAGCACCAGAAGTACTTGAACGAGGAGATGGAACAGCAGAACCAGTGGAGACATACAAAGGTCGGAGTTCCTCAGCAGTATGAGCAAAGAAGCAGACTCTCCTTGCACAACTAGTACCATCCTTGCACAGTCGGGTTCGATATTGAGCAGGGTGTAGCCAGCATTCAAAAACACCATGAGCATATTCACACATATCTCCACGCCTACATGCCCCCTTGCGAAAATCAGGGCAAGGAACACAACTGTAATGGAACTTCCTAGGATCCCTTCTTCGAGCATTCTCCCCAGGGTGAACAAACGGGCACTCTGTCCAATCATGGGAGTAGGCACGTGAACAAGGCCGCACCTTGAATGAATACATCCGGAACTCATCAGTTGAATAGATGCTGTTCTTGATGTCCGGAAGAGATGGATCAATTGGGTATTCTTTCTTCTCCGATGCTGAAGAAATAGGAGCATCAGTTGACTTCGACTTCATTGGGGAATCTGAACCAGATGAGAATGACCCATTTTCCTGAGAAGGCGACAGAGGAGGAGAGTTGGAATTGGCATCGGCTGTTGACAACCTTAAATTCCGCTCAAGAACAGAACTCTCAGTTGCAAGGAGTTCTTCAAGAGTTAATTTCACAGCTTGTAGTTTTGGAGGAACAACAATAATATCAACAGGAAGATGGCCATTTGCATCAACCACATTTGCATCAGCACCAGCTGCTAAAAGCAGCTTCACAACATCAATAGCATTCACAGCCCCACCCGAGGCAGCACAATGAAGGGCAGTGCTTTTGTCATGGCCACACACACGGTTAACATCAGCATCCGATGAACAAAGGATCAGCTTAATAACATCAATGCTACCATATGTAGCAGCAACCATCAAAGGAGTTCTCTCCTCATTAACCATCTGTTTTGAGCCCTTCTGCCGACCATACCACAGCCCAACCTCATCGACACCGGAAGGATCACGTTCAATGGATCGCTTAAAGCCCTCAACGTCATTATTAGCTGCAAGCTCAAGCAAGCTTGCAAAAGTATCTTCAGTCTCTACAGTCAAGTGATTCATATCTACGCTAGGAGGTCTGCTATCTTCAAAAGAAATATTATTAGATGTTGTTGGAGACGACCTGTGCTTTAACCGCTCCCATTCACAGCACATGCTTTCATTTGATGAGAATCCAACTGAGATTTGAAACAGCACCCATTAGAATCAACCTGTGGAAAAACGTCAACTTCATATATGTGATCAAATATTCCATAAGATTTTATTGAAAAAAAAAAAAAAAATTAGTACAAAATAAACCCACTTGGTATTTGAAAAAAACAACAGGAAAGGCTAAGTCAGTGTTTATCAAGAATATGTCAAAAAAAATGGTAGTGGAAATAAAATTTAGATTTAGAACAAAAGTGACTTTAGGGATTTAAATAATTGAAAGTTATTTAACGAACCTGATAGATCATCAAAGGGAGAAAATATAAAGAATAGCTTAAATAAATAATTTTTACTTCGAAAGAAAATAACATTACAACATATTTTCTTACACTTTCAGACAATTGCCAGGAACCAAACATAGTGTCGTCCTAAAAAAAATAGAAAAATGAAGGGTATATTATTATTATTATTATTAATATCAGGAAATTTGAGTTTTAAGAATTAAACATAGGGTTTAGCTGAAGGCAGGAACTAGTAAGAAGGAAAACAAACATAGTGGTCTGTTTGGCAGCCGTTAAAAATGTTTTTTGAGGCTTTCACTTCAAAGGTTCCAAACTTAAGAAAGCTTTGGAACAAGCTTATTAAACAGAACATCAAACAAATCAAGTTTGATTCTCTTCCATTTTCTTTCTTTAACTTTCACTTAGTTTTTCCCAGTAACCAAAAAGAGAAGAAGAACATGAATATCAGTAGAAATGATTTTAAAAAAAGAATTGAAACACACTATATTATCATTAAAGGATCTTGACACAAATCTATCAATGGTCATCACTGTCAAACTAAAATAATTTTTAAAAAGTTAAAATAATAGAATCATTTAGAGCAAAAGAAGCAGATAAAAGATCTGATTCTGGAGCAATCAAAATCAAAATCTTAAATAAAAATGATGGTGAAAATAAAAACAAAAACAGACATGCCCCGTGAACGAGATCTTTCTCACATGTGATCACCCCACTCATTACATCAAAACAACATAGAAATTTCTAAACACGGTTTCTGTTTAACTGAAAAAGAAAATGAACTTAAACTAAAACAACCAAAAAATTACCAGCTCAAGAATCCATCTCTGGTGCAAGAAACCAAGAGGTTTTTACAGATCTACTTGGAAGAAGAAGAACTGGGTACTTGAGATATAGCTTCAAAAGTAAAGAAAAAATTTTGATCTTTAATTAGATTTTTGCTTTTTCCTTTTTTGGGTTAAGCTAGAAAGAGAGAGTTTTGAGAAAATGAACAGCTGCTGCTTCTTCTTCCCATCTCTATTTCCTATGTCACTGCTGCTTTTTTTTTCGTGAAAAATACAAAAACCCAAAACAATTTTAAAAAATGAATAAATAATTGAAGAATTTCTTCTTCTTTTTCAGATAAAATCGCCCATCCAATAAAAAAAAAAGAGAAAAAAAAATAAAAAGGCCATCGCACTGAGATGACGTTAATTGAGTGTAGCTTTGAATATTCCTCCTGACCAATCAAATAGTAACGCGTCATTTCCATCAGGAAAAGCATGTCATAACAAATTAAAGTTAAGGGTATTTTTGTCAATTAGATAAGCCTGCAATTTTTTTATTTTTGACGTGGCGTGAATTAATTGGCCTGGTGTGTTTTAACTAGGGCAACCTTTTGACAGACAACCTAAGTTGTTGTGTAATAATTTAACCTTGTCCTTAGGTCAAATTCCTTAGAAATTCAACCTAAATTCACCTTACATTGTTAAATTTCCGAAAAAGCAGCTATCGACTGCAACTTTTCCTACCGAATAATATTAAGGAAAAACTGGCCTGGCACCGTTTCATTGGCTCTTGATACGTAAGGAAACCTTTTATTTTCCCTTAAATACCCTTTCTTTTTTAAAAAGACATCCGTATCCAATATATAACCAATGCGATTCTGACAACTGTTTAGTGTCAATAAGGCAAAAAATTAGCTTTAACTAAAGCGTAGGTGCAACTGATAACCGGTTGAGGAAGTGGAAAGGTGGGAGGGGTGACCGGTTAGGTGAGTAAAGGGTGGAGAGGTAACCGGATGTGCCGGTGAAAGCGCGGGCGTGCGCGAGAGGGGAATTGAACTGGGATTTACAAAGAGAAATGGAGTCCGCCAATTAGTTTTGTAAGCGTCCGACGGACTCGAAGGGCATTAGTAAATTTTGATTAATTGTGGAATCAAATTACAAAATAACAAAAAATAAAATAAACTTTCAGATTTTACTCAAATACACAAATAAATTATATTTTTTTTATTATATCAAATTAACATTATAATTAGTTTATTATATCATTAAATCTTAAAAATAAATAAACGGCATTTATCAATCCCATAAGTTCACTGTACCTAACAGGCAACGGATCAAGCACCAAATTTATGATCGTCCAAGATTGAATCCTAATCACTCAAATCAAGTTCTTATCATTTATTGATCAGTTTGGATCTCGTCGCACTTTCGATACAGTAAAATCAACTCACTTAAAATTTAATTTTTTTAATGAGAGATAATAATTATTAATTATTTTTTATTATTTTATTAAAATTATTTTTATTTGATGATTATTTTTTTAATCTCATAATCCCTCTAAACTAGTCATATATCAATCAATTACAACATTAGTCAACTTGATACTTTGAGTTGGTGCTCTAACGATGATAAGATTCAATACAAACAAACACAACATAAATATAAGAGAAAATTTCAAAAGCACACCCACGAATAGACTTATTCACCCTCATTGCTCCCTAAGCTCTCCTTTTTTTTCTCTAATCTCAAGTTCTCTTCTTCTATTTTCACCATTTATCTAGAGTAAACATTAATTTAAGTGTGATGAGTGTCGTGAGTCATCAAAAATAAAATTCTTAAACTCTACTACGTAAATAAAAGAGCAAGAGTCGAACTCACAAGGATTAAATTTATTTAAATCAATTACCTAAATTAAAAGCCTAAATTTTTGGGATTTAGGGAAAGAATGAGAAATTTTAGGGCTTCAAGAATTTTAAGGTTTTAGGATAATTATAAGATATGTCTAAAATAGAAAAAGAAATAATTAAATAATAAAGCAGAGAAAACAAATACAAAAAGCTTCAGTTACCAGGCAATTAATTATTCCTGATGTTTGATATTGATGATTGATATCAAAAGATGATTATTAATTAAATAGTCAATCGTAATGCAACAAGTACGATGAGTCATACCATCAATCCTTACTCAGTCGTTAACCAATAATACGATCCTCAATTAATCTCTAAGTAACTAATTCACCTATGATAATATTAGCAACATTAAAAACTAGAAAGATACAGGTTAACTTAAGCAACAAACACATACGATGTAAATTTATTCAACTTAAACTTCCATTTCCCTAACCTTATTGTGATTAAACCCAAAAGCAATTACGGACTTAAATTTATAACCTAGGAATAGATTATTTAGTTAAACTAAATAGTTGCACGCCTATCTAATCAATCAAACAATCATAGAATCATGCTCAGGGAATTTCAAGTTCTTAACAACAATTATATCATAAGTTCATAAATCTCATAACATTCTTTTATTCTAAGACAAATCAATTTATCTCGTAACTGAATAAAAGAATTATTCACTAGACATGATCAAGAACATAAAATCAAAGTTAAATATTATAAATATCATGCAAGAACAATCAAATAAACAATATTTATAACAATAAATCTTAGATCAAGATTATAATATAGTGTGTAAGAACAAACAAATAATATTAAACTAAAATAAGAAAACGTAATTAAAATAAGAAAAGAAACTAGTTTAAAAGAAAAGATATAAAAATTGAAAATGAAAAATCAAAGAGAAAAAAATAAAATAATTTTACTAAAATATTAAGAAAAACCCTAAAAGACTAAGAGAGCGGAAGGAGGGGATCACCCCCCAAGGGAAAAAAGGGATCAAAATTATGACGGGCCTAGTGCTCTTTATATAGGGCTAAGAGTTTTAGATAGAGTTGAATTAGAATTCTAAAGATAAGAGTTTTTTTATTTGGTTACAAGAGAAACATTAAATAATGGGGGATAAGGTAAGGGTGCTTAGATTCGAACCCAATACTTACAATATGCCACAAACTCATCCTTAACCACTAAGCCAAGAGGTTGTTGGCTCTAAAGATAAGAGTTAGACTTGAATTTTAGTAGTTAACTTCTTATCCAAGTCTTATCTTTTTACAACTCTTTTCCTAACTAATCTCTACTTGTCTTTATTTTATTACATTGGCCTAAAAATAATTACAAATTTAAGACATAATAAAAATTCAGACAACTCTTGTCTCAACCAAATCTTGTACTGATCTTACTTTATTGGAATTTCTTCTAAAAATTGTAATTATTGACAAAATTTATATGCTGTATTTCTCCAAACATTTAACCTATCAAACGAACTTTGATTTTCGCAATCTTGAACATTTTGAAAACCTCGAGAAGTTCTCTACAACTTTCATGAAGACATCTTATTAATTTCATATCGTTAAAGTGGTCAAAAACGTAAATCATTGAAACTGGATAGAAAATACTGCATATTGTTCTTTTCAACTCCTTTTATTCCAACTTTGATATTTAATACCTAAATCATAAAATAAACATTAGCAAACTATTTTAGGCATGAAACATCAATAAAACAAATATATTAACACATTTATAATTCACAAAACATCATCCTGTCAAAGGGTCTGAACACAACTTAAAACCCTAACTTTCAATGCCTTTTGACATTACTTTTTTTCTTTTCAAGACTCAAAATTACTACGACTCACATGTCATTGTACCCTTGAAGAATTACTATTGAGAGATAAAAATACCTCAATAACATTGAGCTGATAAAATTTTAAATTAACATTTCTTAAATATTTATCATTCAACTCGTTCAAATAAATTTAAATAAATATTTTTTACAAATTAAATCCTTTAACTAAAAATAATAAAAAATCAATATTTTATATCATTAAAAATTCTAATTATAATAAAATAAACAAATCAGAATCTTAATTTCATTTAATATGCCATCAAAAAAATTCATATCATAAAAAAGAACTTATTTTTAATTTTAAATAAAAATTATTAAAATTTATTTGGATATTATTAAAAAAAAAGTTGTTGTAACCCACGCTCTATCTCCTAACAATTCACAATCTTTTCTAAGACTCGGTGATAATTTTGTAAAATTAAACAAAAAAATTTGAGAAAACTAAACAATGTCTTTTAAATAAAAAAATATAAATTCTTAGAAAATTTTCAATGGAAAACGAACTCTTTATAGAAATACAGGGTTTTCCATTCTCTTTTAATGCATTTTAATTTGAAAAAATAAATCAAAATTTATGAAATACATTTTTATTTATATTTTTGCACAATTCTAAACCTATATAAAATAGATTTAATAGCCAAATATACTCTCAACCTTTTATACAAAATGAATATAAGTCCTCAACATTTTATTGTATAAAAATCAGTTCATAAACTTTTATTTTATTGTAACTAAATAATTAACTTTTCAAAATTATGCAATTAAGTCCAAATCTGTTAAATGACACTAACTTCCCTTAGTATTACACACGTGGCAGCCAACAAAGTTATCCAAACAGTTTCACCTAAGATGTCCAAACGGTAAATAGTACATTTAACATATTTGGACTTAATTGTATAATTTTGAAAGGATGAAAGTTTATTTACAGTAAAATAAAAGTTTATAAACTGATTTTCACGCGATATAATGTTGAGGACTTAATTTCATTTTATACAAAAAATTGAATGTACATTTGGCCATTTAATCTATAAAATACATGATTAATTTTTTTTTACTTAAACAATAAATGAGTTGTTGTTATTATTATTATTGTTGTTGTTGTTGTAAATATCAAAGTTGGGTTAATAAATTTGCAAGCTACGTATTTTTTTATTAATTACTTAATTAAAATTATTGATTTTATAATTAAATTTCATTTGTGTAGTTGTGACTTTTATCAACATTAATAAAATGGATAGAAATATAGAACGAAATTAAAGGTTAATAAAAATTTTTAAATAATGTTTCTAATTTATGCATAAAAATTTTAAAAAAAATAAGAGAATTAAAAAAGCCTTTTTTCCATAAAATTGTATACCGTTACACTGGAGGTTTGATTGTGATAAAGTTGTTTGCAGAGCTGAAGTGCGAAGACTGAAGTACTGTTTGTTTGGCAGGAAAAAAGTACTGTGAATGGAAAATTTTGAAAGAAATATTTTTTTTGAAAGTAAGAAATATATTATTCAACAATGAATAATTAATTTAGTGGTTATTATTTCTCTTTAGAAAGGATTAAGTCTAAAGTTCAATTTCTCAATTTTCTCCTTATACCTCCTTATGAACAAAAAAAATTAGATAATTATTTTATACATCCTTGGTGAAGTTTTTTACTCAATAAGCAAAATTAGGATCATGACACATGTAATATTTTATTTTATTTTATTTTTTTAATATTTTTATAGAATATGTGTCATGATCCTGTAGAATAAAAAAACTCCACCTACTGTATATGATCTCCAGTGAAATATTTTTACTTCACAAATAAAGTTAGGATCATAACTTATGTCTTATTTTATTTATTTATGATATGACAAAGTCTACCCATGTTGGGCTAGGCCCAATGGCGTCCAGAAACTACCACGCGGCAAGAACTCACTGGTCCACGTGGCGTTCGGCGACAGACGGTAAAAGCTTCACACCTGTCGCTTGGCGACAGATTCAATCGTCTCCACGTGGCGTTCGGCGACAGATGGTAAAACGCTTCACACCTGTCGCTTGGCGACAGGTGCAGTCTCCTCCACGTGGCGTTCTGCGACAGAGGTAGAGGTGTCGATCACACCTGTCGCTCCCGCGACAGACTCAAAGTCTATCGCCTGCAATCATAACGCGACACGTGGTACACGTTATCGGCTCCCGCTAGCGACAGACCCCTGACGCCACAACGTTCCACGTGGTACGCATCTCTCGTCGGCGAGAGGCTCCGGAAGCTCCCGATTTTCAAGGAAATTGTGTTATATTGGGACACAAACTCTCAGCAAGATAATGGACTTATCCTTAAACAATTAACCTAGATTGTTGGCTTATAAATAGGCCCCCAGGTACAATTTTACTCCCTAATTTTTGACTACTGGCTTTTACGCTTCCCAATACTGAAAAACTTTTTGCTGACTTAAGCATCGGAGTGTCTACGCAGGGAACCACCCCTGCGTCCCTCTGACTTTTCTTGTTTTACAGAAGATTCTTGGACACACGTGGAGACTTAGTACGAACATCGACGTCAGCATATCTTTATTGTTGTTTTGTGCAACAACAATTGGCGCCGTCTGTGGGAAACGTATAAAAAGCCAATCAAGATTTACTAAGATGGTGAGAACAAGATCGACAAACGCAAGGACTGGCGGTGAGGAAAATTCTGTAAGTTCCCCAGAACAGCATATTCGCCAGAGGAACCAGGTAAACAGGGAGGAGAAAAGAATCACTGTGTCAGCGGCAGAATTCGAAGCTCTGAGGCGACAGAGCGAAGAAACCACCCAGGCGCTACGAGCCATGGTGGATCTGTTCCACGGAGTCCTCCCGCAGTTGAATCTGCCGCCTGCCGTGCAGAACTTGGTAGGAGGAACGAGTCAAGGAGTCCCGCCGCAGGTGCCTGGGCGACAGGACGACGCGGCAGCGGCAGACCCCTCTCGACAGCGAGAGGCTCCCCCTGTCACCGAGAATGACATTCAACAGGGTGCGACGGGGCCTGCGAACATGAGGCCTGTCGCCGGTACCCAGCGAGAGACTGATGAAGCGGCAGACCTAGATCGGGCGACAGGGGTCAGGCGACAGGCCCCATACGTGGGGCGACAGGATACCGACAGGGCGACAGGGTCTACCGCCCATCACCATGACCTATCAAATTTTGCTGGTACAGACTTAGAACATGGTGTTAGAGGTGCTGGAAAGAATGGTGCCGAAGATCAAAGCACTTGGGGAGCCGGGTCGGAGTTTGACCCCACTTGGTGCACACAGATGATACGGACAAACGCACCCCAGGCGAAAGGTAAGGAAGTAGTCGTAGACCTACCTGATTCGTCTCAAGCTAGAAATCAGCTTGCTCCCCCCGTAGACATGAAGAAAATGATAGAACAGGTGTTAGAGGAGAAAAAATTAGTATCTGCAGAGGAGAGCCAGAGAAGAAGAGTACCGTTCTGCACAACCATCATGCAAAAACCTCTGCCCTCGAAGTTCAAAATGCCGCAGATGGCCTCATACACCGAGAAAACGGATCCCTATGATCATATGCAGAATTATGAGGCCCTAATGTTGCTACATGGATGGGAGGACGAGATAATGTGCAGGGCCTTCTCCTTAACTCTGTCCGGACATGCGATGAAATGGTTCAACAACTTGCTGGAAGGGTCTATTGCCTCTTTTGACCAATTGCGAAGTGAGTTTCTTAAGGCGTTTGCGGTGAACAGTCAAAGGAGGAAGGAACCGACCTATTTACTCACTATCAAACAAGGAGCTAAGGAGTCTTTGAAGAGTTATGTGGATCGATTCAGAGATGCTACCTTAGAGGTACGAGACCTGCAAGTCGGTATAGCTGTGGCGGCTATATTACAGGGGACAAGGTCTGAGAAATTGCAAGAATCCCTGTCGCTAGACCAGCCAACTACCATCTCAGACCTACTCTCCCGTGCCAATAAGTATGTAACTCAGGAGGAAGTAATGAAATTGGTGACGATAGGAGAATCCAAGGATGGAAGGAAGCGAGGAAGGGAAGTCACTGAAGCATCTTCTAGCCAACCAAGGAAGTTTGAAAAACCTCCTACACTGAAATACTCAGCTTATACCCCACTCACTGAATCTCGAGCTTCGGTGTTAGCAGCTATTGAGGGGTCAGGTCTTATACAGACTCCGAAGAAGGCGTCAGGGAATCTGGGCCGTGATTCAAGGGCGTATTGCGATTATCACTCAGCGCATGGGCACACAACTGAAAAATGTAGAGAGTTGATGAATCAGCTAGAAAAGTTGGCACGGGAGGGAAAAATAAACCGTTTTGTATGGAGAGGTGGTGATAGAACTAACTATCCCGCGCAGAACAGAGGAAACAATTTCAGAGATAGAAGAGGTGAAAACAGAGGACCTGTTAGACGAAATGAAGATGAAAGAAGAGATAATGACAGAATGGTAGAAAGAAGGAATCGAGAGGAAGATAATGAACCCACAGGGCCAGCTATTAACGTGATATCCGGAGGTGAGTCATTAGCTGGCACTTCTTCCTCGTCTCGAAAGACCTACGCCCAGCATGCTTATCAAATTAATTCAGTAATGGAAGAAAAGCATGATGAAGAGCCTATTACTTTCACGCCAGATGATAGAGGTGATGTAGTGATCCCTCATGATGACCCAATGGTGATTTCGGCAGTAATAGCAAAACACCCAGTAAGTCGCATCCTAGTTGATAATGGAAGTTCGGTAAGTTTGATTTACTGGAGTTGCTTTGAGAAAATGAGCATCTCGAAGGATCGACTGGAGCCAGTCACCACACCTCTGTATGGATTCTCAGGAGAAAAAGTGAAGGTGGAGGGTGCAGTTCAGCTACCTGTGACATTGGGTGAAAGCCCGAAGTGCGTCACTCGACAAGTGTTATTTATGGTTGTGAAGTCAACGTTAGTGGCGTACAATATGATCCTCGGGCGGCCATTGTTAAATGACATGAGGGCTGTGGTGCATCCCTGCTATTTGTTGATGAAGTTTCCGACTCCCCGCGGTGTTGGACAAGTAAGGGGAGATCAAAAGAAAGCCAGGACGTGTAATATCGCGTCTACCACATGTAAAGGGACGCAGAGGAAGGAAACCCTTACAATTGAAGAACCGCCTAAACCAAAACCTGATGAGGAAATGGAAACGATCCAGT
This sequence comes from Heritiera littoralis, assembly GCA_031772115.1. Classification (NCBI taxonomy): domain Eukaryota; kingdom Viridiplantae; phylum Streptophyta; class Magnoliopsida; order Malvales; family Malvaceae; genus Heritiera; species Heritiera littoralis. The sequence continues at coordinate 181,126 of JAPDPK010000119.1, forward strand.
TAGATGACAAAGATAAAGGGAAAATAGTATATGTGGGGAGCCAGCTGCCTGAACAAGTAAAAAAGGAGATGGTCCGATGCTTGAAAGAGAATTCTGATGTGTTTGCATGGACTCCAGCCGATATGCCAGGAATAGACCCTGAAGTTATTTGCCATCGGTTGAACGTAATCTCAGTGGCAAAGCCGATAAAACAAAAGAAGAGGAATTTTGCTCCAGAGAGGCAACAGGCAATTAACGAAGAAATCTCGAAGTTGTTGCAAGCAGGATTCATCAGAGAAGTTAATTATCCGGAGTGGTTGGCCAATGTCGTGATGGTGAAGAAAGCCAACGGGAAATGGAGAATGTGTGTGGACTTCACAGATCTGAATAAAGCTTGTCCTAAGGATTCGTATCCACTACCTCGAATCGACAAGTTGGTAGACGAAACTTGTGGGTATGAATTACTTAGCTTCTTAGATGCCTTCTCGGGATACCACCAAATCATGATGCATCCGGATGATGAGGAGAAGACTTCATTCATTACCGATATCGGGACATATTGTTACCGAGTAATGCCATTCGGTCTAAAGAATGCGGGGGCAACCTACCAGCGCATGGTGAATAGGGTGTTACAAGACCTGTTGGGCAACACCATGGAAGCCTATGTTGATGATATGATAATCAAAAGCCGAAAGGGAGAATCACATGCCAGAAAAATGACAAAGGTGTTCAATGTGTTGCGGCAGTACAAAATGAAGTTGAATCCCAACAAATGCTCATTCGGGGTGAGATCTGGAAAGTTTCTAGATTCATGATTACTAATCGAGGGATAGAGGCTAATCCCGAGAAAGTCCAAGCTATTCTGGACATGAGGCCGCCTAATACAGTCAAAGAAGTTCAAAGGCTGACCGGAAGAATAGCAGCCTTGAGTCGTTTCTTATCCAAATCAGCTGAAAGAAGTCTACCATTTTTCAAGGCAATAAAGGCAGGAAAGAACTTCAAATGGACGGAAGAATGCAACGACGCCTTTGAAAGGTTGAAAAACTACCTGAAAGAGTTGCCTCTGTTATCCCGGCCACGTCCTGGAGACCACCTCCTTATGTACCTCGGTGTAGGAGAGAAAGCTGTAAGTGCAGTCCTACTAAGAAAAGAAGGGGATAGAGATTGCCCGATTTACTATGTAAGCAAAGTCCTGCTAGATACTGAGGCAAGATACCCCTTAGTTGAAAGAATAGCTTTATCCCTGGTGATGGCAACTCGGAAGTTACGGCCGTACTTCCAAGCTCATTCAGTGACGATCTTAACAGATCAGCCCCTCAGGAAAATATTGCAGAAACCAGAACACTCCGGGCGTCTGATTAAGTGGGCCATCGAATTGAGTGAATATGACATTCACTTCCAGCCTCGCCAAGCAATAAAAGGACAGGTATTGGCAGATTTCATTGTAGAATGCACTGGCCGAGAGGTGCAAGAGGAAACAGAGTTGGTCTGGTGGAAATTATTTGTTGATGGAGCTCGTAACATGGACGGTAGTGGAGCTGGAATTGTGCTAGTATCGCCTGAAGGGGAAACCTATGAGTATTCCCTACGTTTCGATTTCCCAAGTTCAAACAATACAGCCGAGTACGAAGCCTTGATAGCTGGAATGAGACTTGCTGAGAAAATGGGGGTCAGCAACTTAATGGCACACAGCGATTCGCAGTTAGTGGTAAACCAGTTCTCGGGTGAGTATGAAACACGAGAACCCGCTCTAGTCCCTTATCTGCAGAAGGTACAATTGTTGGCACAATCATTCAAGCACTTTCAGCTGACTCAGATAAATCGAACAGAGAACAACCATGCAGACGCTCTTTCAAAATTGGCTTCTTCTAGAGGGGTCAAAGGGGGTATGGTCAAAGTGGAATCCCTTGCTAGGCCAAGTATTGAATAAGAAGATGTCTGTGATGTCGAAATCGGAGGCGATTGGAGAAGCCCAATAAAAGACTACATACTGGGGGGCACACTCCCCACTAACAGAGACGAAGCTCGAAGGCTGAAGTTAAAAAGTGACAGGTTTACCGTGGTGAATGGGGAACTCTATAAACGGGGGTTCACAATGCCTCTGTTGAAGTGTCTAGGGCCTCAGCAGGCCGAGTACACCTTAGCTGAAGTTCATGAGGGAATATGCGGCGAACATCTGGGGGCTCGAGCCTTGGCCTCGAAAATATTGCACACAGGGTTCTATTGGCCCACACTGAAGAAGGACGCCACAGACAAAGTGAAAAGATGCGAAAAGTGTCAGAAATTCGCTCCTATAGCTACAGCGCCTGTTTCGGCTCTTCAGAACACTCTCCAACCAACTCCATTTGCACAATGGGGACTAGATATCCTGGGGCCTTTTCCCCTAGGCTCAGGACAAAGGAAGTATTTGCTTGTGGCCACAGACTACTTCACAAAGTGGATAGAGGCCGAGCCTTTGGCTACAATCTCCGAGAAGAAGGTAGAAGCAATGGTGTGGAAGGACATAATTTGCCGATTTGGGATCCCCCGTGTGATAAATGCAGATCATGGGAAGCAATTCGACTGTGATGCTTTCCGAAGTTTTTGTAATGGCCTGAAGATTATCCTAAGAATATCTTCTGTGTCTTACCCACAGGCCAATGGGCAGGCAGAGGTAAGCAACCGAACCATACTACACGGGTTGAAGACTAGACTGGACAAGGCAAAGGGAGCAAGGGTGGATGAGCTCCCAAGTGTCCTAGGGGCCTACAGAACGACAAGCAAAGTGTCAACAGGCGAAACACCGTTCAACTTGGTATATGGCACTGAAGCCCTCATCCCGGTAGAAGTTGGAGCTGAGTCACCCAGACTAGTCCCTTACATTGAGGAACGTAATTCTCAAGGACTAAGGGAAAATCTTGACCTAATACATGAGCTGAGAGACCAAGCAAAAGTAAGACTGGCTGCTTACCAACAGAGAATAGCTGCTTATTACAATGCACGGGTCAAGAACAAAGAGTTGCAAGAAGGGGACCTCATATTGAGAAAATCGGCAATTACGAACGCTCACAGAGAAGATGGAAAGCTCCGGGCTAATTGGGAAGGACCATACAGAATCAGAAAAATGGTCGGACCTAGCACTTGCACCTTAGAGACCTTACAAGGAAAGAAGATCTCGAAGACTTGGAACGCCAACCATCTTAAGCTATATTGGCAGTAAAAATTGTAATTTCTGCTTTCTGATTGTTATTCTTGTCTTTATTTTTCCATCTATTGCTACATTACTTCATAGATGATATTATTTTTTCTGATTCATGAATAAAGGCCAGCCAATCATTTCCTATATTCTCTAACGCAAAATGTGAGACAGATTATGTGCTACAGGAATTGAAGTGAGACAACAGCTGGCAACCAAATAAGTCCCTAAGCGAAAAATGCGCGAGATGGGCACAAATAAGACCTTAAGCGTGAAGAAGACGCGAGACGGGCACAAATAAGTCCCTAAGCGAAAAACGCGCGAGATGGGAACAAATAAGACCTTAAGCGTGACGAAGACGCGAGACGGGCACAAATAAGTCCCTAAGCGAAAAATGCGCGAAATGGGCACAAATAAGACCTTAAGCGTGAAGAAGACGCGAGACGGGCACAAATAAGTCCCTAAGCGAAAAATGCGCGAGATGGGCACAAATAAGACCTTAAGCGTGAAGAAGACGCGAGACGGGCACAAATAAGTCCCTAAGCGAAAAATGCGCGAGATGGGCACAAATAAGACCTTAAGCGTGAAGAAGACGCGAGACGGGCACAAATAAGTCCCTAAGCGAAAAATGCGCGAGATGGGCACAAATAAGACCTTAAGCGTGAATATACCAGTCCTTGAACACGAAAAGTGCGTGCGATAGGTAAAAGTACAAACTATGTAACCAATTATGAGGTACGTTACAAAATCTCTAAATTCATATGTTGTAATAAGTCGACAAGTTATGGTTAACACTTTGGCTATTTTAGTCTTGATTATCCTTAAGCGAAAATAACGCGATATAGGAACAGCACTCGAGAAAAGTTCATTTTTTGAACGAATCGACAACATGGTTCCAAAAAAGAACTTGGGAGCAACATAGTATAAGAGTAAAGTCATACAAGGTACTCTACTAAATTTACACAAGCAAGAGAAAGAGCTACAAAAATGAAACGGACGGTATTTTCCATTAAGAATGAATCTATACATTGGAGATTAACAAAACAAACAAAAAGTACATTGAAGTTAACAAACAAAACAAAAACACTAATCTATGGCAACAACTAAGTCAGCAGGCGGAGAAGGCACTACGTCAGCACCAGCATCTTCAGAAGCTTGAGGCTCGGGAGCTGGAGGAGTCAAAGAATCAGGGCCCTGGGGAGCCGAGGAAGCCATCCCGGAAGAAGGAACATCACCTGATGGCCCTACCACTGCGGCCGAGTCTGGCACGGGATCAATTGCTGCAGAGTCCGAAATCTGCAGTTCTTCGCTGTCCAAATCCAGCAGCGCCTCGATAGACTCAGGCTGATCGCCCGCCTCAACAGACTCAGGAAGGTTACGGGCTGCGGGAGGCTCAGATCGACCAAGTGCCTCAGAAGACTCAGGCTGATGAGGTGGCTGCCGAGGAGGCCACGGACCTTCAAGATTGTCCAGCTTATCTACGGCTCCCTCAGCCAAATAGGCCTCCGGACTTTGCGAGTCTGGCTCATACTTGGTCCAAGAAGGAGCATCGTAATACTGGGCCTCTTCGGTGAAGAGCAATTCAGGAAAAGCCTCGCTAGGTCGATGCTTCTCCAACCAAGAACGAGCCAAGTAAAAACCATACTTAATAAATCCCGTCGAGAACTCCGCCTTCTGGTCAAAACAATGCTGGGACAAGCGGTATTCACGAACGGCATCGATTCGAGCTTCTCTTTGACGGTCCAGTACGTTATGCAGCTCCTCAATGGCCTCATCTCGCTGCCTCTCCATAGCTCTCCGATCTTCGACAGCCTTCCTGTAAGCTTTTTCAAACCCTTGAAGGGAAGACACCTTCGCCTGCTCTTCTTGGAGCCTTCGCTCGAGATCAGCATTCTTTCGCTCAAGATCAGCGTTCCTTTTGTTGACCTCCTCCACCCTGTTGACATAAGGGCGAAGCTGGTTAACCTCGTTCGAAAGCTCCATCCTTTGATCCCGAACCTCGCGAATCTCTTTGTCAGCTTGCTCCCTGAGAGCCCTGTGCCGAGCATTGACGGCCGCAATTTGTTGAGTTGACTGATAAGACGAAAAACAAAAGTAACTCAAAAAATCTTTTAACGAAAAAAGTTTAGACAGGGAAATTAGTTACCAAACGAACACAAAACTCTTACCTTCATAGCGAGATAATCAGAAGTATCCTCCGCCTCCGGGATGTTGGTAAAAAGCCCAGCCTCGTCACGAGGGAGGATGGTGCTCCAAGCCAGACGAGACGCTATCCCGGCGTCCTCAATGCTGTCATTGTCGTTCACTCCAGGATAGGTCTGAAAATCTTCCCCACTGACGACGACCCCATTATCAATCGTATAACGCCTCACAGTAGGGTCTACCACCTTGGGTAAGGCTGGTCTTGTAGGCATCGAGGCTTCAATATTCAGCCTCTTCCTGTATTTGCGCCTCGGCTGGCGAGGAGCCGACCTACCCTCAGCAATACGAGAGCCACCTTCTCGAGGGATTGGATCACTCCTTTGGGACTCAGAGCTCTCGCGATCGCCTGAACTTCGATCAGGGACAAGAGGCCTCTTCCGTTTGTTTCTCCCGGCCTCTTGTGCAGGACGGCTGGATTCACCAGTAGAGGGAGGAGGAGGAGTAGGAGCACGAGCCGGTCCAGATTGGGCTCTAACGTGCGACTGAGGAGGAGGAGGAGCCGCTCGAGCAGCAGCAGCACTGGCATCCCTCCTACGCATCAAATCTCGAAAGTTCATGCCTGCACGATATATAAAGAAAGGATTAGCCGACCGAGTAAAATATCACACAACACGCTCACAAAAAAAAAAAGGATGGAAAACCTAGAAAACCACCAAAGTCCTCTAAACTATCCAGGTTTGAATCCAACGGAAAATCAACGAAAGGACTCCCAAAGGCGTCAGCTTGAGCCCACTCAGGGCCCTCCCCTGAATAATCACTAATGCCCGCAGCCTCAGGGGTCTCGTCCTCCGAATCCGAAGAGGACCCATCTACAAGGCGGCCCACGGGGGTAGATGCTTCGGCTACTAGGACCGGGGATGGCTGACTAGGGCCAGCATCAGACACACGAGGAGTAGTTGGCAGGTTAGATGGAGCAGCAGAAGCTTCGAGAACAGTTCTGCTTACACCCCAGCCGGCAGCGGCAATGTTCTTTGGGGTTAAAAGAGAAAATAGATTACGCTCCCCAGTAGAACAGATTCGCCGAATAGACTCGCCAAATTGATCTCTTAAAATTTCTGTTTTGAACCTTTCCGAGCGCTGGGAGTGGTCAGAGGTATCGCGATTCCATCTAGAGCGAATCCGCAAGTTACTTGGAATCTCAACAACGACCCACTCGCTCTCAAAACCGCGCAGTTTATTGGGGAGATCCGAGAAGATTTTATTATTAGGAAACTCCTCGACTGTTAACCGTTGAAGAGAAAACGTTATCAACCCTTTGTATCTAAGAAACGCTACCAATTGAGCGAGGGACCGTTGGAATAATACCCAAGTGATGACACACTATGGAAAATGCTACCAATTGAGCCCACGCATGGGGGTGGAGTTGACACGGGACGATGTCTTTGTATCTAAGAAACGCTTCGCCAAACTCCGGAAGAGGGAAGCGAAAACCGAAAGACAAAGAAGCCTTATGGACGGCTACACTTCTAACCAAGTCGGGTGTGACCTCCCCTTGCACAGGAAGTCTATAGACATAGCCCGAAGGAAGAGGGAAACGAGTTCTAAAATCCTCTAAATCAGTATTTGACAAAGAACACACGAGACCACCTGTCTTAAGTGTTTTTCCTGGGCGTAGCAAAGACATGACAAAAACCACCCGGCGACAGACTCTAGAGACGACAGACCCAATAGGGCGACAGACCCTCTAGGCGACAGACCTACTAAGCAAAACACCTGCGGGAGACCTAAACTTATCTGCGAAAAGGTAATAAATAAGCGACAGATGTAAACTTACTGTCAATAATGAAGGCGAGAGACTTCTGGTGGGAGAGCGACAGACTCTTTTGGCGAGAAGAGCTGGAATTGGGCGACAGACGGCTGTTCAGAGGTTTTCGTGGGGTCTCTCGTCGGGTTCCAGCCGTTTATATAGCCGCGACAGGGAAGGCCAAACGTCACGCCTGATCACACCTGTCGCAGAATATAATTTTTCACCTGCAAAAAATACCACAGAAATTGCAAAAACAAAAGAAAAACAAAGAGGACTATTCACAGTGGGTTAAGGCCCAAAAACACATATTTATACTCTCTTGGTTGGAGAAATCCAACAAGAGAGTGGGGAGTAATTGATATGACAAAGTCTATCCATGTTGGGCTAGGCCCAATGGCGTCTAGAAACTACCACGCGGCAAGAACTCACTGGTCCACGTGGCGTTCGGCGACAGACGGTAAAAGCTTCACACCTGTCGCTTGGCGACAGATTCAATCGTCTCCACATGGCGTTCGGCGACAGATGGTAAAACGCTTCACACCTGTCGCTTGGCGACAGGTGCAGTCTCCTCCACGTGGCGTTCTGCGACAGAGGTAGAGGTGTCGATCACACCTGTCGCTCCCGCGACAGACTCAAAGTCTATCGCCTGCAATCATAACGCGACACGTGGTACACGTTATCGGCTCCCGCTAGCGACAGACCCCTGACGCCACAACGTTCCACGTGGTACGCATCTCTCGTCGGCGAGAGGCTCCGGAAGCTCCCGATTTTCAAGGAAATTGTGTTATATTGGGACATAAACTCTCAGCAAGATAATGGACTTATCCTTAAACAATTAACCTAGATTGTTGGCTTATAAATAGGCCCCCAGGTACAATTTTACTCCCTAATTTTTGACTACTGGCTTTTACGCTTCCCAATACTGAAGAACTTTTTGCTGACTTAAGCATCGGAGTGTCTACGCAGGGAACCACCCCTGCGTCCCTCTGACTTTTCTTGTTTTACAGAAGATTCTTGGACACACGTGGAGACTTAGTACGAACATCGACGTCAGCATATCTTTATTGTTGTTTTGTGCAACAACAATTTATTTATTTAATATTTTTATAAAACATGTATCATGATCCTAACATCGCTTATGAAGTAAAAAATTTTGTTAGCGATGTACAAAATAATTATTCTATTATTATTAATAACTATTTTGATAAACTAAAAAAAGGAAATTCTTGCGTGTAAGCCATAGGATTCCATGATGGTGTCAGCAAGAATAATTGCCGCTGATGTTGCAGATTCTTTGAAGGACGGCGGTGGAGAGGGTTGATGTTGAATGAAGCCCACAACTTATCCAATTGGCATTTGCTGTTGTGTCACAGTCGGTTGCAACACCGGCGGGCCTAGTTATTGAAAAAAAAAGAAAGGATAAATTATTTAAATTATGGCCAAAGTTCCCTTCGATATTGAAACTTTATAAATTTGCAATTAAATACTTACTTTTATTTTTATCCATCGATTTATACACAGGACTAATAACATTATTCAAATTTATGATGTTTCTAAAAATAACAATAAAACACATATTCCATGTTACAAAATATCATAATTTTATTTTATTTTGTATACAATTAAAGTTTGTAATCTAAAAATAATTACAAGTACAAAGCATAAAATTCAAACTTACAAAACTTCTACACTTTAAAACTAAAGACATAATCATTATCTCAATACTCAAAATCATGTATCATAAATATTTAATATTAAGGTTATGGTACTTGTTTAATTAATGATATTAAATTTGGATTTAAACTACTGGATGAAAACAAAATTCAAATATTTATTAGGACTTGTAAAATTTTTTTTTTATCATAAAAAATGGGTGTAGGATGGGCTGACCCACCACCCAAGCAGTGTTGGATCTCGCTTAAAAATTGTTGGAGTTCCTCACCATGTTGTAGGTGCTAGAAGCTGAAACAAGAATAAGAAATTGTTAGTAATCAAAATAATATAAGAAAATATAAATTAGAATTATTTTATTAATCACGAAGAGTTGGACTGAGGCACGGATATCTCGCTCTCTTTAAGACGATTCACGCCTCTGCGGGAATTATATCACCGATGCAGCAGGAACTCTTAGCGTGTCGCCTCCAGGATACAACAGCCCAACCTATCTTCGTTGTACACTCTACAGTTCTGCACTAACGTGTAGAGTAAAAAGCTCTATGATCAAACACCCTTCTCTTGTCCAAGAATATTATAAGTGAATTGGTGTCTTTTTTATATCTTTATTTGAGGCTTGGTGTCTCTATTTATAGGTCTCACCTATTAGTAACCTTCACCAAATATTAAATATACATATTATTACTATTTCCGTTTAACTCAAATTAAGAAACGGTAGTAATAAAACTAAATAAACGTTATATACATTCAATGTTGAAACATTAATAATAACGTTATGCTAATGAATTGCTTTTTATGATATAATAATGTTTGGAATTTATTGTGTTTAATGTTTTAAACGTTATATGATTTTGTTATTAAAATCAATAGTTCCAACAATTCCCTCTCCATTTTAATAATAAAATAATATTTTAAATATTTTTATTAACTTGGACAGAGATGAATTATTATGCTTAATAAAGGTGTGCGACCGCATTGAACCTTTACTTAGTGTAGTAGCAAATCTTGATCCTAAGCCAATAGTGTGCCATACGCATTGAACTTTGGCTGTACAAGGGAGACAAGAGTTTGCAGTACACACATAATAATTCAGGTGTTTACGAGCTTCTTTTTAAGTCAGCACATTACGGCCTTATGCTTGATCCCAGACTTAGTGAGTAATCTAGAAACTTGCCCAACCAAGCTTCATAGGAGCGGCCCCACTCCAATACTCACATAGGTGAAATCTATCAAGAGTGCCCTGTAACTGCTACACTCCACTCATAACGAGCTATAGATTTTCATTAAGATTCTTAAAGAATCAACCCTCTAACGTTACAGGATAAATACACTACACCATAGGGATGGACAAATGAGCTTAAAGCTTCTTAGTGTGTATCTTTTGAACGATCTCTCTATGATTCGTTCTTCCCATTGAACCTAACTCTCAGGATCTCTGATCATTAGGTTGGGTATCCTCATAGGAGATTCCAGATTATTTGGGCAAAAAAATCCCATCCCCCTCGATGCATACCAGATCTTTTCTTGAGCAAAGGCCTTTATTATATAATTCACACTTATAATCCCATTATTCATATGAGATCTCACCATAGGATATTTCCCTTTAACAGATCTGGATTTACCATTGTAATAATGGTTATGCACTCTAGCAATTATAGCGGTGCTATCACAAATGTTTTGACTGTTAAGCAATCACATAAAAGATATATCCAACTTTCTTGTCACAACTATATTTATAGTATGGCTTATAGCATTTTTTATGCTCCATCAAAATGAAAATATCATACTACTAGGAATCACAAAATTTATTGTGACCAATAGTCTAATTTTATCAAACATACCACTAGGAATCATATATTTTATATGACCAGTAGTCTTAGTTTATCCAACATCAATATCATCTACGAGGAATCACAAATATATTGTGATCAGTAGCCTTATTTTATCCACAATATTCAAATTACTTTTTCAGTTCTCCATCTCTTCCTTAGCTAAAGCTAAGGTAATTAGCTTAGCCTCCATCATGGATAGAACATGCAAAATAGATTGTTTATCAATCACTTATATAAGAACCAGTCATTTCAGTTAAAGGATTGCAAACATGTAAAATACAAAAGCATAACTTCAATTGTATATTCCATCACAAAATATAATCTCAACTGGCTTTTAATAATCATAAAAAATAGTTTCATACATCAACAAGAATTTATTCATGGAAAAGAGCTTTTCCACTATTAGAGAAAAACAATAATGGGGTCTCACAATTTTTTATTACAATATGACACATCATCATTTTTTATTTTTTTTATTAATTATTAGTCGTTTCTAATATCTCAGTATGATATCTCAATAGCTCTAACGTTATAATAACTGAGTTTTTATCATAAAATCTTCAAGCTATTATATCATACTAAGTTATTATATCTTACAATTATGGTATAGTTTTAATGCTTACCAATGCATTCCAAGTAAATTCTCAACAGGATATATCTTGATGTACCAACTCAAAGAACTGAATGCAAAAAATCAAGACCTCATACCTTTAATAAGGAACACAAGATCGCAGCAGGCATCTACACCCATAGCATCAAAATTACCCAACAAATTTCATGTCTGTCTCCTAAACCACTCGAATGCTTTTCATTTTCCTCATAAATTATATAAACATATCAGCCCGTTAGCTTTTTAGTTCTCAAAGCTACAAAGAAAATACACTAAACAAAGGATCAACTTCTAAAGAGACCAGGATGCAGGTCTACTCTACACTGGCAAGATAAAAAGTCAACATAAGACAAACTCATATTATAGAGGAACAAAGAATTAGTAAGTCATATTATTCCAAAAGGGATGTGAATTGAAATTAGGCCAACCTAAGCTTTTCATTCACACGTTAGTCGTTTCGGGATCTCAAAACCCTTAGCATTATAACAACCTTATTATATTAATACCAATCCATTTATCAACATTAGAATTCTGGCATTTACTAACTCATAAAAATTATAATGATATTATGGCACTTTCTTTCAAATTCAAAAGGTAGAAAATTATTTGCCGTTATGTGAAAAATGTTTGGCTGTTACTTATGAGTTTAATACCAACCAATAAAACAAAGGATGTCACTTATATTGAAACACACACAGCAAGTCAACAAAGCTTTAGCAGATAACAAACAAATCAATAAAAGTTAGTAGTGACTGATTAGCGTTTAAAAACAGAACACTCAAACATTTTAAATATATAAAACGATTATAAGATATAATTATATAAACAAATAATGTTCAAGTATTACTATTATTATATTAACGTAAAGGCTATAAAATAATAACATGTGCTAAATTATGATACATTCCTTCAGTGTTTAATTTTTTTAAGATTTGTCTTCTCTTAGCAACAAATCATTAGATAAACAATAAATATGATCTCACAAAAAAATAATTTCCTTTGGCTTCACTACTTTGCTGCAACAGCTTATTAGTATGGTAAAAATAAGCAAATACTGCGTGAATAAATAATCAAAATTTTCTATCACATAAAAATAACTTCCAAACCTTATTTTCTTGAGATGAAATCATTTTTAAAAAATTCCTAAATCGTCTTAAAATTGATGAATCTCGCTTAAAAATTGTTGGAGTTCCTCACCATGTTGTAGGTGCTAGAAGCTGAAACAAGAATAAGAAATTGTTAGTAATCAAAATAATATAAGAAAATATAAATTAGAATTATTTTATTAATCACGAAGAGTTGGACTGAGGCACGGATATCTCGCTCTCTTTAAGACGATTCACGCCTCTGCGGGAATTATATCACCGATGCAGCAGGAACTCTTAGCGTGTCGCCTCCAGGATACAACAGCCCAACCTATCTTCGTTGTACACTCTACAGTTCTGCACTAACGTGTAGAGTAAAAAGCTCTATGATCAAACACCCTTCTCTTGTTCAAGAATATTATAAGTGAATTGGTGTCTTTTTTATATCTTTATTTGAGGCTTGGTGTCTCTATTTATAGGTCTCACCTATTAGTAACCTTCACCAAATATTAAATATACATATTATTACTATTTCCGTTTAACTCAAATTAAGAAACGGTAGTAATAAAACTAAATAAACGTTATATACATTCAATGTTGAAACATTAATAATAACGTTATGCTAATGAATTGCTTTTTATGATATAATAATGTTTGGAATTTATTGTGTTTAATGTTTTAAACGTTATATGATTTTGTTATTAAAATCAATAGTTCCAACAAGCAGGGCTCATACGGGATGCTCACCTCATCAGAAGTCACTGGCACTCAAACCCACGACATGGGGCAACTAAGCTTAACGAGTTACTAGCTGAACCCACCTCTGGAGGCTACTACTTGTAAAATTTTGAAATTAGTGTATTCAATCCTTTTGAAATTGTCAACTTGAAACCAAGTAGTTGTCCTCAAGTTTTCTTCAATTTGTTGTTAGAACATTAATGAATTATTATTTTATGCAATAATGGTGAAGTTCTTTATTTTTAATAGAGTTAGAGGTATGATAAATGTTTAGGGTTTATATTTTAAATAATGATTATTAGATAGACATGAAACAACATTTTAAAATTACTTCGTGAAGTGATTTCCGAACTAAAAACTAGTAATTTGTTCAATTCAAACATTTTTTGGAACCATTTGTGGTCAAATTTGATCAAAACTAGTTAATTTGTGTTAGTTTGACTATATTTTACATCTCGAAATATATTTTTATAAGGGTGAACTTTTTTAATTGGAGGGTTCATCCTCTTAATTGCATAGAACAATCATCCCATTCTATATTGCTTTCCTTTATATTCGAAGTTTCAACATGTGCTAGTCTGTCTTCTTTTTCCTTTTTTCAAACTCAAGTGGGGACCATGTGTTTCCCTGAAAATTCATACGATAAATCAAAATGAGTCACCCTATTTCTATGAATATTTTGTCATAAAAATGTGATTTTATCTATATTGCAACCAAAACATGAATGGAAATAAAGTCACACTATTTATGGGTTGTGGCTCAATGGGTAACGTAGATTGAGTTTGTAGAATGAGCTCTCGGGTTAATGGGTAACGCAGATTGAGTTTGTGTAAGGAGCTCTCGGGTTCGACTCTCATTAAATACACATTTGAAGAGGAGTAAAGAGCCTTAATTATGACGAAGCCTTGAGCAAGATTAGTCTCAGACTGTTAAACGAATGAAGATACATATAGTTTATACAAAAAAAATAAAGTCACTATTAAACTAACATTTGACATTAATATTAGAAAGCATAGTACCCGTATGGATCTAAAATTTACATATTAAATTATTGATTGTTGTTATATACACCAACAATGAGTTTTTTAACCTTACCCTTGAATTTATATGGTCGTCATGTGTTTATTTAATAATTTAAATAATTAATATTTTTTAAATATATTTACGTGAGCTGTTTTAAATTTTGTTTGTAAAATTAAAAAATTGTTACTGTAAATGCATTTTTATGCTTTTTTTTTAATAAAAATATTTATTCACCTAGTACTTGGATCTTTATTTCTGGTCACAAAACCGAGTCTTGGGCTTTAGTTCTACCTAACATAAAAAAGAACAATAAGACTGGGATTTTAAACATCATTGTTTCCTCAAGCCCAACAAGATTAGGGTAGGGTAGGGTTGCCATATAAAAGAAAATTTGCTGGTTTATAAACACCTCTATCCTACTTTAATAATAATTATTAATTAGCAATTGACCATTTCTTTTCATGAAAGTTTGAACCTCTATTCGGTTGTATAGTTTTAAAATTTTAAATAGGATAATATTTGCTATTCTAAAAGTTAAGGTATTTAAAATATTATTTAGATATTCAAATTATAGTTTTTTTTTAACTTAAATTAGTGCATTTCACTTAGTTGTTATGTTTACTTTTTGGACTTTTATCTTTGGTTACAAGAGGAATATTAAATAATTGAGGATGAGAGTGCTTGGATTCAAACCCAAGACTTACAGTATGTCACAACTCATCCTTAACCACTAAATCAAGAGGTTGTTGGCTTGAAATTTTACTTTTGAAAGTAAAAACAAAAAGCCAATTTTGATAAATCAATAAATTAACTTTCTTGAATAATTAAATATGATATTTTATTTCAGATATTTTTTCTCATTTATAAATTATCAATTTTACTTTATTTTCAATATTTAAATTGAGACCTAAAAAAATATATAAATTTACTACTACTAACTACATGTCCTTAGATTTGCCTACTCAAACAAAATGGACTGCTCATGTACATAGTAACCTCTTTAGTTGCATCTAAAAGTGTTAGTAAATATTAATTCAGTTATCTTTTCTTTTGGAATTTGTCCACAAAGTATATTCTATTCTAGATGGCTTGGCAAATGGAATTTATTCCATTATTTCCTCGAAAGCTTATGTTGCATCCTTTATTTAGAGGATTTTTTTTTATTTTAGAGAGGATAATATGTTTTGTTTTCTTAAAATCTACTAATCAACAGTTTTCTCTCTCTAAATTTCATATTCTAACTACTCAATCAGTTCTACGTATTTTTCTTAAATCTAGTAAAATTTTAAAATTAGTTTTTCAAGAGACAGTCTCATGATCCACAAAGTGATTAATTAATTAACATACATTTGTAATAAATGATATTTGTTTTAAACTTTAAAGACATCAGCCTTTCATTAACGAGTTTTTTTAGTACAATATTGAGAAAAAAGAAATTTAAATATATTTTTGTGAGTATAAAAAAATTATTGAATTCACTAATTAATCAAGTGCCATAACATTTGACAGAATATGAAATTTATACACTAACAGAATAACAGTCCATTATATATATATATATATATATATATGTATATATATCATTTATGTCATTATATTTTATGCTTTATGCACAAATAAATATTCAGATTTACTCAAAAATACAAATAAATTCTCAGTCTATAAATATCCATTAAATCTCAAAATTGGGTGAATAATGACCAATTGGCAAATTTTTTGAAATAGTATTTTTTTCAAACATTTGTCATCTAGTTCATCCAAATAAATCAAGATAAACATTTTCTATATATTAAATCATTCAACAAACAAAGTTTAATAAATATTTAAATATTTTATACCTTTAATATTCTAATTACAATAAATAAATGTTCATAACTTTAATTTAATTAATAAAATATCAAAAACTTATTTCTATTTTTAAGTAAAGTTCGAAGGCTTAATTGAGTATTATCTCTTATATTTCACTACCATAAAACATATAACATATAATATACTAATAAAAACAAAAAGCTTATAAAATTATAAATTTCATCAATTCATAAACAATATATAAGGAACGAAGTACATCTAACAAATAGTTTTATCTAAAATCATGAGCTACGTTTTCTCTGAAGAAATAAAATCTTTATTTTTGTGACAAACTGATTGATTTTAAATGTTTAAGAAAATGAATTGAATTTTATTTAAAATTATGTGATTGTAACTTGATATACTGATTTTATTTTATTTTTTATATAACTTAGAGGACTCAATTTTAATTTATTTAGTATATATATAGTGATTTTTTAAAATTTAGGGTAGGGAGCAAAGCCCCCTATGCATGCTTATGTCACATACCGAGGGCTTAAGCCCAGCAACCGTGTGGTCTTAAGTGGGAAACACATATCCCACGAGTCTAAGTCAGTCTACTCCTTGTCCAGGATGCTTGCACAGCGGAAATCTCAACACACTGCAGCATACAACCAAGCACACAAGCCAACAAGCTAGCAGACACGCGCACATAATGCACACAAATGTGGGGGAACTGTACACTTGCATTATTCCCAACAAATACACTGTACAGGAGCTATACAAAAGGGAGACATAGCCTAGGACTCTACCCATAGGGAGGAGCATGACCTTAGGTCTCTACACAAGCCTAGGAGACTCACCAAGGGGCTCACTCCACCTAAATGAGCCCTAGCGGCTCAATCTATCTCAGCAGCTCTCTCCCGCACCCATAATGAGACCCTCTCCTCTGCTGCCCAAATGTGGGGGAAGGCACCCTTTTATATAGGCAAGCCCTCACATAGCTGTGTGGTGGTGGTTATGCCAAGTGTGTGGCTGACAGACTACTTTGGGAACCTCTCCTGCTTGTGGTAGCTAGCTGGAGGCCACTGGAGCCGAACTAGACCGGGGCCTGCTGGTGCGCACACTGGGCCGAGCGGGTTCCAAGTCTTTCTGCTCAAGGCCCATGTCTGGAAGGGCACTTGGGGCCTCTCGGGTTTGGCAATGTTCTACCCGCGAGCCTTCTACAGCTGCTTCCTCGCCTGCTCCTTTCGCACGCTTGCCTGCCTGGTACGCTCGCCCTCACCTACGCCTGGGGCCTCGCCCGCCTATCTTGGTCACCTTGCAAGCTTCGACCTCGCCCACCTTGCGTCTAGGAGCTCGCCACCGAACGCTCGACTTGCTGGCCTGCCTAGCTTCGCACTTGCACACCTATGTGCCTTTCTTTGCGCACACCTTCTGGCCTGCATCCTCATTACGCCCACCACCTCAAGCTGCCTCAGATTGGCCCTCCAACCTCTCATCACCTTGGCTGGAGCCTGATTTGACCTGCACTCGTCAATCAGGCCTTGAACTTGCACGTGGGACGTGACACTTACAGTCTGTCATTGTTTTTTATGATGCAGTGGATACTGATACTGTGGTATCTAATGGGACTTATTTGATGGTTTTCTCTTTTGTACATGTTAAAGTAGAGTGTGGGTCAAATTGATCCAAAATTAAAGAATAATTATCAAGTTGACTCAAATAAAATATATGGGAGCCACAATGAAATTTTGTGTATAATTAGATGGCCAAAAAATGTTATTATGTCAATTTAAAATTATTTTTTTGACAAATTATATATAATTTTTATGTTACTCTTGAAAAAAGATAGGTGTTTTTAGAAAAGAATTTGTGTAGTCCCCATATTTAGTCTTTATTAGTTGATATAGCATAATTAGTTAACGAAACTCAGCTAATTAAATATTTATTTAATTAATTAATAATACAAGTCATGTTACTTGGACGTTTAACTACTTTGATATTATAAAATTCTTGTCTTCAAGGGCAATATACTAATTTCTCAAATTTAGCAACATGAAAAATATTAAAAAAAATCTTAATAAAGTATGAAATCTCCAACCCATTTTGTTTAATAACAAACGAATTAAACTATCCCTCTGACTAGAATTAAAAAAATTCCAACAAATAATTTAATATTTCAATTAAGACTTTCAATTCCAAGGGACAAATTTGAGATAATTAAGGTTGCAAACATTTTTAGGAGCAAGTTGCTGTCTCTTCACATTTCATTTTCAATTTCTTCACGAAACGGACATGGGATGAGCATCGATTCTAATTTTGACAAACACAAAGTAACTTTGCATGTTTTATATATGCAATAAGATAAGAATAAATGGTCCCAAACTTTGGAGATTTGGTCATGTAGGGATGAGATTGCACCCTTTTCAACTGCTTCTAAATCAGCCTTTTTGGACTGACTCCCTAAGGATTTGATAAATGGATTGAAAAATACTTTCTTGGAACAAAATCTTATATCAAGAAAACCCTATTGGACATTGATGTTTTCACTTCGATATTGGTGGTAGGCCACATACTAAAATGGACTCCAACATTTCATATTCGTATAAATTTGATAATTTTAAACACAATATCATGATTTAACATGAAAATAAAAACGATATTGATTAAAATTTGATAAAAAAATATTTAAAATTGGTAAAAATTAAAAAAATATATATTTTATGTTTTTTATATTAACATAAATTTTGATACGAAATTTTTATATTTTATATGATATAAATATGACTAGATGTATTCATCAATATATATATATATATATATATATATATGACTAGATGTAAACGAATAATCATATCTATTTTCGTGAGAACATCACATGGGCATGGTCGGTTCAATCGGCTCCCTGCCAGGGGGACCGCAGTCGAATCGTCCCGAACACTTGGCACCCTCTGGCTGCCTCGACCGGTTCAATCAACAGACGAAGATCTTTATGTTTGGTTCTGGACTTCACCAGAAAATCAATGCTAGAGTTGTGGTCTATGATCAAAGTTGCCTGTTCCTTTACCTTCATGTTCGTTCAGCTTGTATGTACCTTATTGTTTGCATAATTTGTCTATTTTAGATGGTTAGTGGCTTTTAATTTTAATTTATTAATAAATTTTTATTGATATTTCAAAATAAAAATTTTATTCCAAAAAGATTAATTTAATTGTTGGAGATCAAAATTCAATTTTTTACAAAAAAAAAAGAACGAAATTTTGAATACATTAAATTCGGACAAAAAAGTAAAAAAAAAATTTTTGATTGTATTATAAAAATAGTAATAATGAACAATTATTTGTCGTAAAATTTTGCCAGAATTGAATAATTAATTTAAACGAAAATTTTATTTATTTTTTTATTAAAAATAATATTTTAACATTTAACTCACACGATTGATGATATTTAAATTTGAGACTTCTTTGCTCCATAAAAGTCTCAAATCCCTCTCTTTGTCATTAAAACTTTATTGAAATAGAAAGAATGACTCAATGCATGAATATGTAGAAGCAATTTAATTAATTGAGAGCAGTGAGCAGACTAGGGAGGTGTCGAATGAATTGAGATATTTGGTGAAAATTGAGACAATGGGGATATTGTGAGCAGTGGATGGGTCATTTTCATTTAGGTGATGGATGAATTAATGGGGGAAAACTTTATGGATTCCCCTATCATTTTATATGAGGATGTCTGTAGTCATTTATGTGTTGGGTACTTAGCAGCCAAGTTAGACATTCTACTTTTGCATTGAACCTAGATCGTTTATAAATAAAATAATAAAATGTGAACTTTAGATTTTTTTTTTCTGCTTTTAAAATTTTTTTAAATTATATACAAATGTATACGTAATTGTGTATATGTAAATAAATATATAAAATGATTATTATATAATATATTGTTAATAAAATTTTTAAATTTCATAAAGTTAAGAGAGTGACGCATACTTGACTTTATTTTTTAATTAAAATTTTAAATTATCACTTATGGAAGTTAATAACTCAATTGACAATGTATTGAATAATAATTTTATTAAAAAAATCTGTAATAAACCATATATATTATTGCAGAATTCAATCAAATTTGATAAGTGTTCTAATGCGAACGCAAGTATATATTCTACTATAATGATACACAAGCCACATAATACTGATATAAATTAATCTTTTTTTAATTGAAGAAAATTAATGGATCATACAGATTAGTAGTTGAAGTTATGGATCATTGCACTAAAGAAGACAAATTAATGGATTGAAGAGCTTGCGAAGAGCATGCATTTTAAAAATTAAAGTAAGAAAGTAATCCTTTTTTTTATAGGATAGGTGATGTAAATACAGGATGCCAACTCAACTTTCAAAAAGAACGTTGCAAACGTGTGCGTATACGTGTATAGATATATAGACACATACGTAGATACATGCATAATGTGATTAGTTGAGCGAAATTCATGAATCACATCATTTATTGTAAAAAATATGTTATGTAATATCTAATACATTTAAAAAATTTATCTAAAATTTTACCCATTTTAAAATTTAAAATTTCTAAATTATTAGATGAATATGTATACACATATTTAAATAAATAAATTTAATTTGTACATTACACGGGATCACAAACTAGTATTATATATATTTGAAACAAATGTTAATATTTGTTACTATATCACAGCAAAATACATTTGATGTGGGACTGAATGAACGGTTATATAGAATCAATAAAAAAAAGATTAAAAAATTAATCAAGAGAATGTGATGAATATAATTCTAAATTTGATAAGACTATAATGAAATAATTGTAGATTAAGGTATATATATATTATACTAATTAGGTGGTAAACTTTAACTCAAATGATTTTAATACTACAATATAATAATAATAACAATCTCTACCTGCAATTAAAAAAAATTCTTTTAATTTGTATATTTTGGCCAAAATAAACTTTTATATATTTTCAATATGAGAACTTTTAATTAAAAAAGAACTTTTGTTAATAGTACTATTATTTATGAGTTTATATTTGATATATTATTCGTGTATAAATCTCATACATTATTATTAAATCATATTACAATTATAATTATAACACCCTATTAATTTCTAAATTTAACAATACTTATATTTAAAATTCTTTATTTGAAATTTATGAAATAATAAAATAATATGCTATAATTCACTTACAGTATATAATATAAGATTTATATATTGATTGTTTATTAAATATATTAGAATCATATTTTCTCGTCAAACCTACATTTATTTATATAAAGAATTTTAGAATTAAAAATTTTTAAAGTAAATTTTTATATATTAAAAAAACTTAATGATATTCAACTTTTTTTTTAATGCTATAGAATAATAAAACTATTTTAAACAAAATATAATTATTCAATACAGAGTTTTTAAATTCCATAAATGAAATTTCGATGATGATAACACATATTTTATTTTATTTATTTATTATTAATTATCCTTAAACAAATATATATATCGCAGTTTTGAGATACCGTAAAAGCTAAAATGAAATCTGAGCAGAAAAAAAAAATCTCAACGTTGAATTTCGTAGCAGTTGGGCCTTGACATAGCAACCATTCGGCCTAATAGAACACTGCATGCCTGTTTGCCTTAGAAATTTCAAATTTCCGGTGGACTCTCAAATTATACCCACATTTGTTTCCAACAATTCGTTACTATTAGCCCAACGTCAATCGTCAACTGTTCATACAATTAGAAATTCATTTTTTATCGATAAATCAGATGATTGTATTTGCTGGTGACGTTTTATTTGTCTTTAATGACAAGTTTTTTAATAACAAATTAAAAGATGAAAAATCATCTTAAACATCAATATTTTTTTGAGTAAATGAACAAAATTTTTTTTTTGAGTGGTACATTTTCATTCAAAGTTTCAATCACAATCAGCATATTACATTCTATGAACTGAAAACTTGATAAATTAATAAATACAAATGATAATAACAAATTAAACAAATAACAAATAAACTAACTTAAACTTATACTCAGTGAGACTCAAACTTTGGACCTCAAAGTCCCAAAGTCTCTTCCTTGTCATTAAGCTAATGCTTCATTGGTTCTTAAACATCAATATTAAATTAAGAGTCAGAATACAAAGGACTAAAAAAATAATACTTTCAATTAATATGTGGTAAAAACTGTATATAAATTAATAAAAATAAGATATTTATTTTTAATATGTTAACACAAATTCTAACATCAAATTTTTGTATTTTATATTATACAAACATCAATTATCTCTTCTATGCATATTGTTTTGAGATTGCCTAAAACAATTTACATCTCCGGACATTTCTTTTACTAAAGTTTTGATTGAAAAACTCAAGAGTGGAGTTAAAATGCCGACAACCTTATCAGATAATTAAAAAAAGACTAGCTACCTCTTATGAAATTTGATTAGAAACAACCTCAATCATTAATTTCATTTATGAAAAAGAGTGGAGTTAAATCAAACTCGAAATCACGTGATTCTTCCACGGATTGGCCTTAGCCCACGGAGTGGAATACTAAGCCTTACGGAACCCCGCATGCCTTTGCCACTCACAATTTGACATGGATTTCAAAATCAATCCAATTTCTCTAGCTGTTTGTCTTTTTCATCTGTGAATTTGTCTATTTGTGTATAAAATTTATATTTGTATTATGTAAAATAAAAAAAATTCATGTTAAAATGTTAAACTAAAACTTATTTTTTTTTATTTTTGTTATATTCTTATACAATTTTAATCAAATTTTAATTTATGTTACATTTATGTATTTTATTTTTATCATTTTTGTGTTGTATCACCGTATCGCATAAAAAAACTATCATATCTTATTCTCATCCTCTTCGGTCTTCCTTTTCTCACTTCCCTTTAAGGAAACTCAATCGTGGCTACCTCTTTAATAATATTGTCAAAATGAGTCAAGGTCCATTGGGCCGACCTGGCCTAACCCATTTATTTAGAGTTTTGATCTTATTTTTGTAGCCATGTAGGAAAGAGGGCTTTTTAGCTAGGTTCATTGAGGCTCCAGCCTAAATGGATTTAGTCCGAGCTTAAATGGGTCGGTCTGTTTAATTTTTTAATATTTTTAAATTTTAATTATATTGAAATTTTATTTTTACTTTAATTATTTACATATTTAACACATTTAATCAAATTAAAATATATAAAATTAATTTTATTAACTATTACTAAATTACTTGTTTCTATATCTCTTATATATAGAACACTACATGGACTTTCTCTTTTTTTTTAAGTACATGGGCTTTCTTTTTCAATTCTCTTTATTTCTCAATTCTATTTTCTTTATTTATTAAATCTACATACATATTACACGCACACGCTACTATACAAATTTACATTTCTTTTTCAATTCTCTTTATTTATTATTTCTACATATATACAAGGATAGCAATAGCATTATTTCTACATACATACCGGGACGTACATGCTACTTAATATTGGTTCTTATGCTTTCAATAAGTATCAAAGTTTTCTATATCATGAGAACATGGAAACTCTCATTTACACCCGAAATTGGATTTTTGGTTTTGAAGGTATTGTTATTAATTAGTTGACAATTTTTAATCAATTTATAAGTTTAATTCTTGTGAAATCTTATATTGTTCTTTATTTATGTTTATAGATGGTGAAGTTGAAAATGAGTTAATTGAATGTGATTGAAACTTGATGGAGGAGATGAACATGGATTTATTTATCATGTTCTTGATTTTTAATATTTTTGAGACATGTTATGTTTTCTAGTCTCTAAGTTTGTTAAAACAATTTATATTATGCTTGTTAGTCGATTAATATGTAATATTCAAATGATGTTAAAGACTTGATGTTATAGATTTGATATGAATTTATTTGATGTTTGTTTAATATTTATTTTAAAATTTTATTTTGTTTATTTATTAAAAAATGAGATGTTAATATAAATTTTACTTTTTTCTTTCTTAATATAAGAGCTGACACATTTAAGCCCGTTAGCCTTTAAGACCAAATATAAACTTGCATTTTTTCAGGCTAATTTAACAAAAAAAGTTTTTTGCCCAACTCATATATGACCTGGCTCATCAAGGCCAACTTAGGCCAAGCTAGCTCATTTTGACGGTGCTATTTTTAATAATCGAAACTCTTTCATTATTTTGGTTTGATCATGACAAGCGTTCCTACCAATTCCAACCAACAACCTTCGTTCCTTTTTCTGTTTTTCTTTCTTTGTAGCGCTATCCAACTGAGTATTGATTTATTTTCTTTTCAAATTTTTCTTCTTCAATTATCATATAAATTGAAAAATGAAAACTAGTTTGGGTTTTGATTAATATGCCTTGGACATTTATGATTTATTATAAAATTTCGCTTAAATTTCTTATAAATCATGAATTTTTTCAACATTTTTGTACCTTTGATGTAATCCCAACTTATTAATTTAAAATTAATATTTCATTTATAAATTAATCAATTTACTCGTGAGTCTACAGACCCGTTGTAAAATTTGTTTGATAATTACATGTGATGCTGAGAAGCTGAAGTGGAAAGAAGCTGGCACATAACCTTATGTGTTCGATAAAAAACCTCTTAGACATGAGCGAGCAAAGTGGGTCCGCTGTACTTGAGAATTCGAGGAAGAAAAAACAACTTTATGCATTTTCATGCACCTCGTGGGTGCGACCTCCATGATTTTCCCTTGTATTCTTTTGAGGAAAAGTAGCTATGCAAAAGAGATTATCATATCAAAATTTCCTGTTTCTCAAACCTACATTTTTGTTGTTTTATGGCTTTCATGGACTCAACAGTTGGGGTTTGGTCATATGTCTCGAGCAAAATAGTATTTACTAATACCAGTCAAGAGGATCGGTTACCGTCTCGAGGAAATTTTAAATACAAATTCAGATATAAAATCAAAGTATTCAACAACCAAGTCGTGGTTGTTATTTTTTAGGAGGAATAAAAGTGTAGGCAAGTTGAGCATCAATAATGAAGGTTATTATGTTGGTGTTCGTTAATTTATTTTTTTAATTTTAAAATTAAAGAAAATGCGTTTTTGAACATGTGAGTGTAAAAATTAAATAAACATACTTACAAAAATATATTTGTAAACATTAAATAAATATGTTTATGAATATGTAAATAAAATATGTTGGCAAACACACATTAAACATGTTTGTAAACATCTAAAAAAAATGAAACAAACAAATTATATTCATCTCAATATCAAATTAAAAAATCATGCATAAATATGTAATTTTAAAAATTTATTATTATCTAATAATTTATGAATATTAAATGATTTATTAAATTAATGAGTTTCAAACGAATCTTAATCAAATTTGTTCATAAAATTAAACAAACGAAATATACATTTATTCGTAATCGTTTGTTAAACTCAATAAACAAACATAAATAAATAATAATTGCATATGTTCACAAATGGTTTACAATACATTTTGCTCATTCACACCCTAAAAAAATTTTAAAGTTCAAATCTCTTTTTTTTTTTTTCATTTGTATCTCCTTACCAACCAGAAAATTTTTTTTAAAGTATTTTAGTCACTGTTATAAATTGAAATGTTTTTTATATATATAAAGGTCAACTTTGTGACTTTAACTTTTATAAAACTATTATTTTCTTTACAATAGTTAATTTCAGTATAACTTGCTACAATAAATTTATAAGTCTTTCTTTTATTAAAAAATATAGAGTTAAAATTGTATGGCATATTAGTCTTGTCACACCCCATAAATATTTCAATTAGCTTTTTATTTTTTTTGGTGAGCAAATATTTCAATTAGCTAATGATGATTTTATCTGCCAACAACTTTGATTTTAGACTTTGTGGTTATGAACTCAAAAGTAAGTTAAGGGATTTTTTTTTTCTTCAATTTTATCCTGTCGATGGCGAAAGTGGCGACATTTTTTTCAAGTCTTAAAAAACTAGAAAATTACTTAACGGTCACTAACTCACTATTTATAATTAGCCTTTCTTTGTCATTTTGACTTTTTCAAGTAATTGAAATGTCAGCATTTGCAAAATGCTAAAACTCTATTGCATTGTAGTTTTTTTTTTATTTTAATTTTTGAAGCACTAACTATTTTTTGAAATATTTTAATATTGTATTTTTTATTAAAAAATAACTAAAAATTGAAAGTATAATAATTAAAATTCAATAAAATCGAAATATAATGTAAAATTAAATATTGAACAATAATAATGATGAAGTTTATTCTAATTTCATTTTTTATATAAAATTTTGAGAAACTTATTCAAGTTATATTCAAACCTTCAACCTCCGAGTTATAGGATGGTACATCTTATTTGAGTGTATATTAATCAAATCAAATTGAAACAAAGGAAATAGTTTGAATTCAACCTGATTAGGCATCTCAAATTTCGATTGAAAACTTGATTGTATTTTTTTTTATTAAATTTCAAGCTCTATTCGTTTAAAAAAAATATCAATTGATTTTGTTTGTGCCTTATGAAATTAAACTTGATTATGGTCAAGTTCAAATTTGAATTTCATTGATACTTGATTCAAAGATCCAATAATTCATCTGAGTATGCAAACTTCATCCATTTCAATCTAGGTTAACTTCATACGAATTTATTATTTTTATTAATGAATCATGTATATTATTTAGTTTATATTAAAATTTAAGATTATAAATAAAATTTGTACTTAACTCTAAAAATGTCATATCCTACCTACGATGAGTTCCTTAAAGTTCGTTTAAAATAGTTCATTAATCGCTTGAATTTAATTAAACTTATTATAATCTCTATATTATAAATTTGATTTTCAAACTCAGCCCATCCGACCCAATTCATTTAGACTTATTTATATAAAAATATTATTAAAATACTATTTACTATTTTACAATTACTTTTCTAATAAAATAATAATTTTGACAAAATCGAAACAAATATTTACTTCAAAAATTTTATTTAAAATTCAACTCCAACTAAACCGACTCTATTTGTGGATATATTCCGTCTAATCCAAATACCTGTCTATCATGGTAATATATATTTTTTTATATTTGTTTTGAGAATAAAATTTATTTGAACAGGCTAAAATATTGAAAAAAAATTTAAATTACTTTTTCTATCTTATGGTCAAAGAACTATTCTATATATTAAAGATAAGTTCTTATTAATAAAAAATTATGAGAAGTAAAATTTGATTTAAACCAGAATTTAAGTTAATTTTTTTAATAGTATATTTTTATTTAAAATTATAATTATAATTAGCATATTATATTACATGAATTGATAATTTAATAAAATATAAATGATAATAATAAATTAAATAAATAATAAATAGACTAACTCAAATTTACCTTCGATAAGATTCGAACATAAAATTTGAAAGTTAATTTTTAGATTAATTTATTTGGTTAAAATGACAGTAAACGTGAACGTAGTGGCAGTAAATGTGATTATGGTTAAATAAAGGGGCAAGAATGAGTGCACAGAAACTCCGACATTCTCGACTATCGAGGCAGAGGTGGACGACATTCGTCCAAGTCTATCCTACAGTCCCACTGGCATCCGCACGATGGGACCACTTCTGATTCCTCCAAAGCTGATTTATTATTTTACTTTCCCCAAAGCCTTCAGCACGTGGCTTCGCATCCCTTTCTACCATAGCCTGGCTGCTTTTCCTGACCTTTTTACTAACAACGTTTTGAATTTAAGTAGAAGTTATTAATAATTAAAATATACAAATTTATTTATTTATTTTAGTTTGCTACTAGAGTTGAATTCAATTCTTTATACTTTAATTCTTAATTTTATATACTGGATTTCAATTCCTTTTATATTCTTTCAAAATTTTATTGATATTTGTCCTCATATATAAAACATTAATTTATTTTTATTTATATTCGATAAACTGTTTGTGTACATGTATAATATAATTAATAACATGTGATTTATTGAGAAAATATTGAATTCTTAAAGTTTAATTTATTTCAAGTTCAAAATTTTATATATATCATTGAATCAAATACTTAAATTTTTATTTAAATGATTGTAAATTACAAAAAAAAAACTTTAAATATGATTTTATCTTTTTTTTTTCAACAAAATGTACCCTCGTTCGTTTTACGTAGGAATATAATTGGATAATACTTAATGGAGTACCTGAGATTATTTGCTTCGATTAAATCGAGTTCAGGTATTTTATAATCGGGTTAGAGTAGTGATTTTATTACCAGTATTGGGTTTAAGTAGTGCTCATATGATACCCTAAACTCAAACCCAATTAACCTTTTTATTAAATATATTTGTGTCTTTTATGAAGTTATATTTGTTTGTAATTTCATAAATGTATTTATCTGGGTTTCAAGTTGTTGAATTACTAAAATTTGTTGAATTATGATAGAACTTGTATATTCTTATTTAATTTTATGCTTTTAACTAATAGAAAATTAGATATTAAAATAATTGATTTTTTTATTTTGCATGAGTTTGGGTTTGGGTTAATTAATGGCTTTGTTAAAATTTTAATTGATAATCAAGTAATTAAACAGGTTCGGATAGTAAACTTTTAGTATGAAATTTATTAGGGTGTGGTTCAAGTAGGACACTTAAAAAATAATTGGGTAATTATAGGATTCGAGTTCTTTAATCAATAATTGAGTTCGGGGTTAGCTACCTCAAAATTAGTGACTACTTGCGTCGTTTACATTCTTAATTTTACGGCTTGAAATTAATCTTATTTAGACCTTAAATGGTAAACGGCAAAACCTTCTCAATAGTGACAACTCTAAGATTCGAACTATTTCTAAATATTGGAAAGAAGTCTATTTCTTTCACTTCTTCTAACCACTTGTCGATAATATGATTTTATTTCTATGCATTTTTTTATTGAACACATATCATCAATCCTATTTACTTGCACTGGAGTTTCCAATAATTAGGTTTCATAATTTCTTTCTAATTTAGTAACTTAATTATTAGATTAATAAATTTTTTTTCACTTATTTCTTTTATTCTTACCAAACAAAGACTTTAAATTTGAAAAAATCAAAACATGTCAAAACATATAACATATATAAAAATTAGTTATAAATAATAATTTTAAAATGATAATTACAAATTATATTCCAGGATATTGAATAAATTTATACATAAAAACATTAAATATAAATATAAATATAAATTATATATCCCTTTGTTTTCTAAAGCACCTTGATGGAGTAATATTGATTAAAAAAAATACCAGCACTACATTTTTTTAAAGAAAAATCATATATTTATAGTAATATTTTAACAAGTTCATGAGAAATTTAAGCTCATTAATAGTCTCTTATTTCAAATTTTTAATTGAAATTTAAAAATGATATATATTTTTATACATTTTTAATATATTTGATTTGTTATTTTTTAGTTGAAATTCTCTTTTTTATACCTTTGATTAAAAATATATATATAATAACAATTAAGCATAAATAAATAAATAAAAGGCAAAACCCACCTACTCTAGCACCAATCATCAGTTCAGACAATCACATTAGTTTCTTTCCTTTTCCTCATTTTCTTCGTCTTCTTTCTCAGGCTACTCTGTTCTGCCTTAGCCCTTAATAACTCTGCTGTTTTCTGGCTTTCTGCCTTCTTTTCCTGCCCACACATCACAATCATATTCTCTTCAATTCCTACTTCTCCATTTCACATTTCAATTCTAAAGAGTCTTTGTTCTATAAATTTAATCCTGATCTTTTTTGTTTCCTTTTCTGGGTTCTTTCTATTTTCACCAAAAAAAGAAAAGAAAAGAAAAGAAACTTTTTTAGTTCACCTTGTGAGTTGTGAAGAGCATATATTATTCCCACTTTGCAACTTTACAAAGATATTTCTTTTTTTTCCTTAATTTATCAGCTTTTTCCTAATCTTAAAAAGAAATAAACAGAGGGAATCATCTGTAGTATCATTGTCTCCAAAGTCCATTTTTCCAGCTCTGAAAATAATTGCTTTTTCCCAACAGTACATTTCTATTCGCCTAAAACTAGGGTGGGTCCCATCCACGCCTAAAGTTATAATTATTTTTTTATTGACTCCATCTGCTCAGCAAATCAAATCACATCGTTTAAAATCCGCAAACAAATATATGTTTTTTCATTTTGATTAAGTCATAACATCTTCTCTTCTGTTATTCTAATATTCATTCAATCACTCCTCAAATCTTGTTGCTTTGGTCAAGTTTTTGGTGCTTACTCGTTGATAAGGGCCCTGAAGGATAACCTCGGGTTCTTCCTTTCCCGGTTATGGTCAAGTTGTTATCGTATGCCGGCTGCTTGAATTTCTGCGTTCTTGACTAGTCCTTTCGGGTACCAAACTCTGAAAATGCTTGCTTCACTTTCTTCAATTATTATAATTTCTATTATTCATCTAAAGTTTCTTTCTTTTGAATTTTGTTGCTAATCCCTTGAAATTTTAAGTTTTCAGCTGGCTTTTACCTAATATACATTGAAATGTGGTTTCATACCTTTGATTAAATGTAGACAGTTCACAATTTTTGAAGTTTTTAGTTTCGTTTTCTATGAGCTGCATTATGCTTGGTCTTGAAAATCATGTATTTTGCCTACTTTCCTCTTTTATTTTAGCCAAGTTTTAGTTTTCTTGTTGCAGTGGTCATTATACTGAAAAGAATATGCAAATATGCCTGAAGAGGAGAGATTTCTCCATGGTTCTGCGCTTCTGCTATATATCTTTCTTGGGTCTTTGCTATTTGGGGTTGCAGTTTCAGAAATCCCATTGGGATCAAAACTTTCTGTAGAAGAAAATAATTCATGGGTTTCTTCTAATGGTGCTTTTGCGATTGGATTCTATCGCCGCCCTGATCTGCCGAACCAGTTTAGTGTTGGCATTCGTTTCAATTCGAAGTCAATTCCTGTTGATAAACAGACTGTGGTTTGGGTTGCCGGAGGTGGTGATGTTACTGTTGGTAACAATTCTTACTTCCAGCTTCAAGAGAATGGAGAATTCGTTCTTTTCGATGCCTTGCAGAGTCAAGAAGTGTGGACCAGCAAAACAAGCTTATTTTCTGTTGCGTTAGCTGTTCTTCGCGATGACGGCAATCTTGTCTTACTGAATGAGACGAAAGATGTAATCTGGCAAAGCTTTGATAATCCAACGGATACGCTTCTTCCTGGCCAGAGACTTCCCGCCTTTAGGTCATTGAGAGGTGCTAGCAAAAATTATATTTCAAGTTTATATACCCTCTACATGAATGTCTCTGGTGAGCTACAGCTAAGGTGGGAAAGCAGCATAATCTATTGGAGATCTAGAACTGCTCATTCAAAACTCAGTGCTGTTCTCACTTCTGATGGAAGCCTGCAACTTGTGGCCCCAAATTCGGGACCAGTTTGGTCTGTGTTTGGAGAAGATCATAATGACACTGTAAGATTTAGGTTCCTCCGGCTGGATGTGGATGGTAATTTGCGGATATATTCATGGATGGGGGTTTCTCAAACATGGAGATCAGTTTGGCAAGCTGTCGAGAATCAATGTCATGTCTTTGCAACTTGTGATCAGCAAGGCATCTGTTCATTTAATGCTTCTGGTTCTCCTGTTTGCACATGCCTATTTCGCTGCAGAGCCCAGTCTAATTCAAAGTGTTTGGTTTCATCTCAGCATGAGTGCAAATCGGGGTCCATTATGGTTGAGCATGAGAACATGTTTCTTTACGGAATTTACCCAGTCGATGATTCTATCTCCCTCACCAGTTTAGACCAATGCAAAAGCATGTGCCTCAATGACTCCAGCTGTACTGCTGTAACCTTCGCTAATGATGGAAGTGCAAAATGCAGGATGATGAAAACTCGGTATTTTAGTGGTTATTCAGATCCCTCTCTTAGTTCCATTTCTTTTGTGAAGAGGTGTTCAGACCCCTTAGCTGCTGATCTCAACTTCCCATCGAAGTCACCACCACAGGCACGCAAGGAGTCTTATAAGGTTTGCATTCCTTGTATCGTTGGAGCAGCCTCAGGCACAATTTTTGTGTTTGTTTTGATTCACTTGGGAGTGGGATTTTACCTTTTTAAAAGAAAAAACACTTACAAGAGACTGGCTTCTTTAGCTTATTCCAGTCCTGGTTCAAAATGTTTAATCATGTTATCCTTCACTGAGATCAAGGACCTTACAGAGAATTTCAAGCACCAAATTGGGCCTAGGATGTTCAAAGGTGCCTTATCTGATAACCAACCAGTCACAGTCAAAGAGCTGGAAGCAACCATTGAAGCAAGAAAATTTCGAGCTGCAGTGTCAAAGGTAGGAAGCATTTACCACAAAGGTCTTGTCAAGCTTGAAGGCTATTGTTGTGAGTTGGATCACAGGTATTTAGTCTATGAATATGCCAAGAATGGTTCTGTGGAGAAATACTTTGAAGATTCAACACTGGCTGAGAGACTGACTTGGAGAAAGAGAATGGATATTTCCTTAAGTGTCGGTAGAGCCATATTTTATTTGCACACGGAGTGTAGAGAATTTCTATGCCATGGAAATTTGAAATGTGAAAATGTAGTCCTTGATGAAAATTTTGAGGCTAAAGTGAATGAATTTGGGTTGGGAATGCTTTATGGTGAGGCATCATCCCACAGGGCTTCAGCACAAAAAGATGTGGAGGATTTTGGCAAGATGGTTTTGACACTTGTGAGTGGCTTCAAAGAAGTGAATGATCTCCTTGATTGGGCTTATAAGGAATGGATGGAAGGTCATCCGGAGAACATAGTAGACAAAAGACTCGATGAAGTGGATGCCAATGAGCTGGAACGTGCACTGAGAATTGCATTTTGGTGCCTTCAAGCCGACGAACGTGTGAAGCCTTCAATGGGGGAGGTAGTGAAGGTGTTGGAGGGTACACTTCCAGTTGATCCTCCACCGCCACCTTTTACTTGTTGGAGAGCACCAAAGGAGGAAGAAGACTCATCAGAATTAGGCTCAGAGACATAGGATTGTAATGTACAAGTGATCATTTTCATTGATTCTTCTTTTCCGGTTTTGTTGTATAGTAGGACTAACATTCACAGCAATGACACTCTCAGGCTTTGTTCCAAAGGCAGGGGCATATGCCAATTTTTTTCCGTACTAATGTTAGTGCAAGAGCCATACCCTTTTGTCATTTGTCATTCGTCATTCTTTCCTTCAATATTATTGCTTTGCTGGTACTTATACGCATGATCATGAATTTTGCTGTACTTTTTCATGTTTTTGTCTACTAATTAGTATAAGTGGGGCATTTCTTGGTTGTGTGGTTCTCATTTCTCAACGAAAATTTCAAGGCATCAGGCATGAATGGCTGAGCACCGAGCAGAGCCACAGGGTGGCCAATGGGCAGTGCATACTGGGTTGGGCTTCACATTCTTGGTAATTTTATTTTTACACAGATAATATGATTCTAAAATAACAAAAAATAAGAGAATTTCTAAACACACTTTAAGGAATGCTAGGTACACACTAAATAAATAACATTTTTTGTTTACAAAACTAACCTTTGACGATAGTACTATTATACTCCCCCAATCACTCAGCACACCTTAAACTCTCTCCTCATCTTCTTCTTCCCTTTACACACTCTAAATAATTAAAGCTCATCCAAAAATCTAATTCATGAAGTATTTTGATGATGATTCAAGCAAGAATTCATTTATGGATGAAGATGTAGATGAAATGTGCTAGATTCTTAAAGAGATATGTTCTTATTAGTAAATTTTGATAATTTTTTCTCATTTTTTCAGTTTAGGGTTAGATAAAATGAATTTTGATGCTCTCAACAATGAATTACTATGAGTTGCAATGTACTCCCAACAGTGAATTATCGAGAGTGCATTGTATCTTCTGGCAATTCATTGCCGGGAGACATGACGGGTCTTGACCGAGACTAGGGGTGTAATTGAGCCGAATCGAGCCGATACAGTGAAGTGCTCGAGCTCGAGCTCGAGCTCGACTTGGAAACTCGGAGCTTGATACTCGGCTTGAGCTCGATCGAACATTAATTTTTGAGCTCGAGCTCGACTCGAGATTAAAGTCGAGCTACTCGAGCTTGCTCGATTAAGCTCGTTTAGGTTTGTTTATTTATGCTCGTTTTTCTACTCGAACTTAAGCTCGAGCTCGAATTCATTTATATATAATAATATTATCAATTAAATATAATAAAAATACAAATATTTTTTTACATGTCCAGCAAATAAATAAAACTATAAAACAAACTAATTACTGCATAAGGTGATATTTAACCAACAGGACAATAGGATAGAAATACAAACAACAAATGACTCAACTTGCTTTGACATAACATATTACAAGGATGACTTGTAAACACCACAATCCATGGGCCAATTGAAATCATCAAATTTCAATGAAACTGCAGGCTTATTACTCAAATCTGTTAATCAAGCCGAACGCCACCACCACCTGTTGAGAAAAATTCACAAACACTTGGTGCGCAGCAATTGCTACCTTACAGAACCAACCTCCACAACACTAAAAAACCTCCAATAATCAATCAACATTCAAAGATGTGTGCCCATATCACAACCCATCAAACAAACTCATCAGAGAAAGCAATTGCAAGGAGACATGAAAGTCCAAAATGAGCTTGCTACAAATGAACCCCTTACACTCAAAGCCGCAGAATACATATAATAAAAATCCAACGACACTTTCTACAACCAACAATGAATAACAAAAAAATCACTCAACTCAGACACATCAAACATATCACCACGGGATTTTTTTATCAGCAAAGAAATGTCATTATAAAAAATATTACAGTGACAAATCCCAACAAAAAAAAATTAGATGTGTATGTCTCACTATCATGCAGCAGCACCGAGGCTCGTGAGGGTGCATGCGTGACTGAAGAGAGTGGCTAGGGAGTGGAGTGCTTGCTGCGTGCGAGCGTGAGGGAGGAAAGGCGACCGTGCGTGACAGCGTCGTCGGACTTGAGGGAGGAGAACTAGATCTGAGTGACTGAGCGAGGAGAACCAGATCTGAGGGAGGAGAACTAGATCTGAGTGAGGAAAGCCAGATCTAACGAAGGAGAACCAGATCTGAGGGAGGAGAACTAGATCTGAGCAAGGAGAGCCAGATCTGACGGAGGAGAATCAGATCTAAGGGAGGAGAGCCAGATCTGAGGGCTCACGGTTCGCCGGTGTCGGATCTGACAGTTAAAGGGCTAGTCAACGTCGGATCTGTCTCTAAGGGCCTAAGGGCTTGTCGACTTTAGATCTGGGTATGGCTTTAGATCAGGGCTTGTCTGGTGAGGAAGGGAGGTAGGATCTGAAGGTGAAGGTGCCGCCGGAGTTGAGGCGAGGGTGTCGCGTGTCACGGCTGACGCTGGTGTGGAGTGTGGGCGGTCGACGGCAGCGCTGAATGGGATGGCGAAAGTAATGGTGCTAGAGAAGAACAAAGTGGGATAAGAATTCGGAAACTCAAAAAAATAAAATATATTAGGGTTTATATGAGGGTATATATGTAATTTAATAATAAAATAATAAAATACTAAAAGCTCGATAAGGCTCGCGAGCCACTCAAGCCAGGTATATTATTACTCAAACTCGGCTCGCTCGATAGCTCGAGTAGCTCGAGCTCGAGCTCGGCTCGACAAGAATCGAGTCGAATTCGAGTTTTTTTTTTGGAGTCGAGCCCGAGTAGCTTGCGAGCACCACTGTATCGTTTACACCTCTAATCGAGACCCTTTTAATGGTCGCAGCAAGCAGCTGTTGAAGGGTCCCGATTAGGGGTGTAAACGATATACTGGTGCTCGCAAGCTACTCGGGCTCGACTCGAAAAAAACTCGAACTCGGCTCGATTCTTGTCGAGCCGAGCTCGAGCTACTCGAGCTATCGAGCGAGCCGAGTTCAAGTAATATTATACTCGGCTCGAATAGCTCGTGAGCCTAATCGAGTATTTAATATTTTAATATATATTTTATTATAATATTATAAAACTATGTATATAACCTAAAAAAAACCCTAGCCTAATATCTTTTCTTTCCTTTTCCCTTTCAACTTCCAGTTTCACTTTCAAGTTTAAACTTCCTTAAGCACACATAGCAC
Organism: Heritiera littoralis; assembly: GCA_031772115.1. Taxonomy (NCBI): domain Eukaryota; kingdom Viridiplantae; phylum Streptophyta; class Magnoliopsida; order Malvales; family Malvaceae; genus Heritiera; species Heritiera littoralis. The sequence goes on from JAPDPK010000119.1 coordinate 217,106, forward strand.
AGCTGCACCCTTCAACCCATTCTCCCTTTCACACCGGTCACTGGCGACAACACCTCCCTCAGTTCCGACAACCTTTTTGTCTTTAGATGTGGCCTCCCCTCACTGGACGAGTTCCATCCACACCAGATATGATGCCTACGAACCAGTGTCGAGGAGCATATTCCTCAGATCCAACACCGACGAGACTTGCAGCCCTCAGATCTGATGCCAACGAGACCTGTAGCATTCAGATATGAAGCTGGAGAGACCCATAGCCCTCAGATCTGGCACTGATGAGACCTGCAGCCCTTAGATCTGATGCCAACGAGACCTGTAGCCCTCATAGTTGGCACTGACGAGGCCACTGCCCTCAGATCTGACACCGACGAGACTCGTAACCCTCAGATCTGGCACCGATGAGACCTGCAGCCCTTAGATCTGACGTCGATGAGGCCATAGCCCTTAGATCTAATGTCGATGAGGCCATAGCCCTTAGATCTAATGTCGACGAGGCCACAGCCCTCAGATTCGGCTTCTCCTCAGCCCTAGCAAACCCTCTCGGTTGGCCTCACACAGTCGTTGCCCTTTCCACCCGGACCACCCTCACACACGCGACACACCTCTCTTTCAGTCAGTTATGGCAATATTGATTGTTTGGCATAAATTGTTTTGCAGCATTATGGTGGCATAAATTGTTTGGCTATCCTAAAGTCGTTCGGCTTTGTTGGGTGCAACTATCTCTTTACTGGAAGTCGTGATGGATTAATGGCACGCTCAAGAGATGGGCACTGGGTGAAGATGCCGCCACTTGCTCCGCTACATTTGAATCACATGTTGATTGGGTACCTTCTTTTTCACCGATGACAGTTTACTTTTGGCTTTGAGAATAACCGTCACACTTTAGCCTATAATTTTTTTATTGCTAATTTGTGGTTGGGAGGCTTTGAAAATTAGTTTACTTTCTATTTTTGGTCTATTATAGTGTTGTGTCTTGATGTATGATCAAATATCAGTGGTTGCTTAATAACCAACTAGCTCGCCAAAAGGAAAGTTTAGAGAAAGTATTTCACTATGCACTTCAATTATATCAATACTCAATAGTCAATTTAAATGTTGAGAGATCTTTTGTTTTCTTTTTCTTCAGTTTGTGGAATTCACCATCCAAGTATCTCACATATAATGATATAATTTATCTCTGTAACTGTTTAAGTTTTGATTGAGAAATAAAGTATTGTGTAGGTAAATGATACTGTAAGTGCTGGTTATAATACACTTTTTTCCTGCTCGTCAGACACCACATTGAAGGTTTGTTTTAATTAATACATTGTCTTTGGCTGTTCTCTTTTTGACTAATTTCATTAAGTTTGACATACTCTTCCTTTGGGATATACCAGACATGGAATTGCTTGTCTGATGGAAGTTGTACCAGGACTCTCCGTCAACACTCTGACTATGTCACATGTCTAGCCGCAGTTGAAAAAAAAATGTAATTTCTATATCAAATCTTCTTTGGATTTTATTAACTGCATGGATGAAAGGTTCCTTATAGTGCAGTATGACAAAAGACACACTTATGGTTACTTAGATTCTTACTTGTGTTTATGTCGATGATAATTTCTTTTTAAACGAGAATGTGTTGTGTGTTGATGTAGTTTGGCATCTTTTTTATTCTGTTTTGTTATGTAGGCTTATTTGAATGATCAAATATGACAGTAGAATAAGTGTGTCCTCTGTTGGAATGAATATTGTATTTATTTTTCTTTTCCATTTGTAGGTAACAGATGTAATAAAAAAGCAAGATATTTGCTGTTGGAGGCTTAGAGCTGGTAATGGATTAGTTGTTGAATTTGATAATGGATCAACTGCTGGAGCTAGTAAAGGATGCAATGTTACTATTTCTTTATTGTTTATTTCATAATTTCAAAATTATCTAAGATTTTATAATTATCTAAATGATTAATGATGTGTGTGAGTTGTGTGGTCTTAAGTTACTTTTTTTTTATTCTAGGTTTTCATTATTGTTGATGTTGTGTTGTTATTATTATTAAAAATCATTGTATTTTATTATTTTTAATTGATAATTTTTTTTTATGTATATCAAATAAATTCGAGCTCGAGTTCGAGCTCTAAGTCGAGCATGAAAATCGAGTCTGAACAATCGAGCCTAATCGAGCGAGCTCGAGTAGCTCGTTTTTTATTTTGAGTCGAGCTCAATAAATAAGGTTCGATCGAGCTCGAGCCGAGTATCAAGCACCGAGTTTTTAAGTCGAGCTCGAGCTCGAGCACCTCATTGTATCGGCTTGGCTCGGCTCGATTACACCCATAGTCCCGACAGATGCCTGCCGAAGCCTCGATATAAGGCTTGGCAGTGTCCTGTCAAGCCTTATTTTAAAGCTAATAATTTATTTAATTATTTAGAATTTTGGTATTTATTTAATTATTTAGTTAGCCGTTACGTAATAAAACTAATAATTTGTTGAATGTTTGTAGGATGATAGAAGATTAGTGGTTTACCAGCAAGAAGCAAAGTCTTCTCAATTTGATTGCACCAAGTCATTTATGACGGACAAAGTTTTTCTACTCGAGAAGAGTTAATCACATGGGCAAGGGAGATGGGCATAAATGTAGGATTCATAGTTGTGATTAGAGGATCTGAACCAGCAATTTTTTCAAGAAAACCTAGATTATGACTCTGTTGTGAATGAAGTGAAAGATTTGAAAGTCAAAAAAGAAGAAAGCAAAAACAGATAAAGCAACTCGTAAGGGCTTTGTAACAAAGAAATGTGGCTATCCATTCGAGCTACTGGGTGTGAAATTAGAAAAGGATGATGAGCGGCGAGTTCAAGTAGTAAGTGGGATGCATAATCATGCGCCTACGAGGCATTTTAAGGGTCATCCATTTGCCGTAAGATTATCAGTTGAGGAGAAGGAAGTTGAGGCTGATATAACCAAAGACATGGTCAAACCACGAAATATTCTCATGACGTTGAAAAACAAGAATGAAAAGAACGTAAGTACTGTGAAGACCATTTACAATGCACGATAAGTTTACAAATTGATTGAGAAAGCTGTAGATCACAAATGCAACAACTAATGAAACAGTTGAATGAGTGTAAATATGTTAAGTGACATCGAAGTGATGAGTCAACTGATGTTGTGAAAGACTTATTTTGGGCGCATCCTACCTCAATAGATTTGTTGCATGCTTACCCATATATGTTGATTATGGATTACACATATATAATGAATAGTTATCGGTTGCCACTCCTCGAAATTGGTGTCACATCAACGAATTTGACTTTTTCAGTTACATTTGTGTACATGGAGGCCTAGCGTCAAGAGAACGACACGTAGGCGTTGCAAAAGTTAAAAAGTTTAATGACAGGTGTTGCATCACCATCTGTTATTGTCACAGATCGAGATTTGGCATTGATAAATGTAGTTCAAGCAGTATTTCCCTCCATAACCAATTTGTTATGTAGATGGCACATATCAAAGAATGTGCTTGCGAATGGCAAAAAGTTATTTGAGCGCAGGGAGAGGTGGGATGCATTCATGGCATTATGGAGTGTTCTTATGTTCTCATTGACGGAGGAGGAGTATGATAGGCATTTAAGCTCAATGCACTTGGATTACCATAGTTATTCAAAAGCGTTGCAATATGCGAAGGACACTTGGTTGGATAAGTATAAAGAGCGATTTGTTGTCGCTTGGATGGATAAAGTAATGCATTTCGGCAATGTGACAATAATTTTTTAAATTTATAATTAATACATGTTCTAATTTGTATTGTAGAGCGAAGAATGCACATGTAAAGTTGAAACGACATCTTGGATTGTCTCAAAGAGATTTTGAAACATCTTGGAATATGATTAACTCTTTGATTAAGTTGCAACATACAGACATAAAGACTTCATTTGAGGTAAGCCTTACTGTTGTTGAGCACAACTTCAGGCCATCATTATTCAAAGAGTTACGAGGGTCGATGTTAAGGACGGCTTTGCATATGATTTTGAAGGAGGCAGAGCGAGTAAAGGATGCATATATTGATATTCACTCTTGTGGCTATATAATGAGAATGACACATGGGTTGCTATGTGCTCATGAAATTAATGAATATACATAGTTTGGACGACCAATCCCCTTATTTGTCGTGCATTCACATTGGTCGAAAGTATACTTGATGAAGTCCACAAATGAAGACGTGCATTAGTTATCATTGGATGTTAGTGGGAGATAATTGTGAAACGGTTCGATGCTTGTGATTTTTCAAGAAAACTAGCTTTGAAAAAAAATTTGAGAGAACTAGGTGATCTGGCAACAATATTCCTAGTTCCTCCAGTTGAAAAGGCTAAGATAAAGGATCATACTCGAGCATTGAAAATGGACACATCAACTTGATGGAAACTTCTTATTTTGAGATTATCGAGTCTAGTCATGACAGTACCATTTCACCCACAATGGCAAATTCAATGAAACTGGCGAAGAAGAGGAAGAAATTACCCGTGTATCATAGAGGTGCCAAGATTAAATACATATCGATTCTTTTCCAGTCGAGATATGTTCGTTCATTCACGATGTTGTTGATGTCAAGTCTAATGGACATTGCGGATTTAGAGCTATTAAAAGGTTGTTAGGTTTGAGTGCAGAGGCATGGCCACAACTGTGATGAGATTTGACGGATGAGTTAAGTAGACACCGAGATTATTATGTGCATCTTTATGGATGTCAGGAGCGTGTTGATGAATTGATGCAATTGTTGGTGTGTTTCAACATAGTAGCTTATAAGGATAATTGGATGACCTTACTAGACATGGGTCATTTGATATCCTCATGGTATAACGTCATGCTTGTTCATTTATCATTGAGACAATGCTTGATATATCTTCTGCTCAAATCTATTGCACCTCCCTTACTGCAACATAGGTTAATTAATAATTGCTATTCGATTTGTGAGCAACTATCATTTTGTTCAGGTATAGATCATGGTGAAAATTTATTATTGTTTATTGTTTTTACTCGGATTTAATTAAATATAATGCATTGTTACAAGTATTGTTGAATCCAAGAGCACCGATACCTCCAATTGCATGCAATTAGCGCAAGTATCGATATGAATGCGTTCAAGAGTGGGAGCTTGCATATGTCTCTCAGATCAAGGATTTCAAATTATTATTCTCATCAAACACAGATGTTGTGACTTAAGAGACAATCAATCTAGATGAACCATGATTTATTATGTAACTAAATATAATGCATTATTGCAAGCGCTGTTTATTATATTATGTAACTTAAACATCATCATGTTTTATTGGATTAAGTCTATTTTATTTATTAAAATTTAATTGATTTACCGAATCTACCATTTATTTATGATTATGTATTAGTTATATATAAATATTATTAATATACTAATTTTTATTTTAATAACTTATGAAAATATCATTAATAATATATTTATTATTTTAATAATTTATTATTATAATTATTATTTTAAGTAAAAAGAAATAGTTGTTTCAAATGACTTGACAAATATAATATGATGGATGAAGTAATGAGACAAAATTAACCTAAATATATACATAAATATATATACCATTTCTTACAAAAGTAAAAGTCAAACTATAAAATAAAATATCTACTATCTCTTCCTCCTCTTATGTCTAGCATATACGGATGGAAATGTAAGAGGTGGTAGAGGAGATGCTGGTGGTGCAGATGTTATTGAAGGTGATGGTGGTGATGCTGCTAGTGTCGGTGGTGAGCTGCTGGTGTTGGTGGCGGTGAAGCTACTAATGTTGAAGTTGGTGAAGCTGGTGCTGGTGGTGGTGTAGCTGCTGCTAGTAAAGCTGAGGTGTAGCTGGTGCTGCTGATGGTGAGGTTGGTTGAGTTGATGTTGCTGGCAAATGTACATGAGTTACTGAGATAAAGGTTGAGCAACTAAGGATGGAGGTGGACGTAGAGGCCGAGATGAACATGCTGTTTATGAAGAATATAGGGGCACTGCAGTACGCCTAGGCAATCTCGCTATCATGACATAAACATTATGCATAGCCTGCCACTAAACATCCAAGTCTTGATCGTCTTCACCTACCTCCATTATCTAAAGTCTAGCATATACGTGTCCCATGATGCGCTACGAAATAATGAAAATATAAATACATCAATTTCGAGATAAAAAGATATTATTAACATTAAATAAGAAATGAATAACTAACCTTCTAGTCGATCACTCTGTGCTGCTTTGTCGATTTGTGTGCAGGATTCTAGATATAACGATGTGAAATGGTCATATACTAAATCATGTAATTCGTTGTGGGCTCTCCAGGGAGCTTGCATCCCACACCTATCCTCTCCTCATTTATCACATGATAGTCCTAGCTGTCCCAGTACACAGGCTGAAAGCTGTACAACACGTGATAATTAGTTGGCTTCGATCCTCGTATCACATGAGATAGGGTGAGAGGTAGACGTGGAATGCTCAGCACATAGCCCCACTGTTGAAGAACTTTATCGGGATGGTACGACTTTACGATGTCATTGAACTTAATGCATCTGCAAAAGAATGAAATCTTCGGCAATGGATGTCTCTCTCTACTGTTTGCATATGGATCCCAGCAGACCGGATGATACTGAAGGTCATCAAGTCGCTCCCTCAGTATCTATAGAGAGATGCTGCAGCTGAGTGACTTCCATCGTCGAGCATGCGGCTATCTCTCTCTGTATGACATGTCCCGCACTGGATCTATTGATGAAAAATGCTCATAAATCCACGCCTGCATAAAACAAAAGGGACATTTATAATCAAATCATAAGCTAATAAATATTAAAGAAATCAATTTTATTCGTATTAAATAAATATTAAATACCTGACGCAATGTCATATAACCAATTATCGAATGGTACTTCGCTTTGCTGGCTTCGCCCAGCTGTCTATACATCTGAGCAAGGCAAGCTACACCCTATGCAATCTCACCGAGGGTAGTAAGATCCTCCAGAAAAGATGAGTACACGACCGATACTCGCGCTGTACTCTTTTCAGCAAAAAAAGTGCAAACAAGTAGAAACAATAATAATGCGTGAGTTGCGTACTCTATCTGCTCCTCCCCATCAGTGTCAGTAACCATGCAGAACGTATCTTTCAACCATGCATCCTAACTTGTGGTCCTCTAGTGGCAGTTGTCTCTTCCTTTGCCTTTTCTTTAGTCACTCAAAGCAACTGCACTAGCATTCTTTTGCCTCGTCAATGGAGACAGTATCGAAAGATATAGTCCTCCCAACCATTGGGATGCCAAGCAACATAGACACATCATCTAGAGTGATGGTCATCTCTCCGAAAGGCATGTGAAATGTGTTTGTCTCTGGCTGCCACCTCTCGATAAATACGGTAATAAAAGTCTTGCTACATGTGAGATAACTATACTGCAAAAATGAAAACAATCCTGACAGTGAAATCTTGGCAAGGATCCGTGACCAACTCGGATCTAATGGCCATGTACCAACTTTGGGGTCATGATTAATAACTTTCAACTCCCCTCGCTCCTGTAACAAGACCAAATAAATTACTAGAATATTATTAAGTCTAATTTACATTACAATAAATATGTTATAAAGTTCAATTATACCTTTTGCTACCAAATAGCTACAGCAACGTATGATCTATAACTAAGCAAAAGAGATATATCAACTGGACCACAGGATACGATCCAGTAGAAGCGACCGCATGAGTAGATGTACTGGCTTGCTCAGTAGCTGGTGCCTCACCAAATGTAGTTGGTTGCTGCCTTTCCGTCGCAGATGGTGCCTCGGCAGCTGCCTCGCCTCGCTAGCTATAGCCTCAACATGCTACATCTCATCGGGTACTACTGCGCAATCAGGTGTAGTCGCATGCATGCTCTACTTAGCAGCTATTGCCTTTAGAGCTCGTCTCCTCCTTTCAGACGCAATGGGTACCCACCTCGTATCCTTTGAAGCTTCATTGCGTCTCTTCCTCTCACCTCTAGTTGACCCTGTTTCTCGTGTACATGGTGGCATCTGTATAAACATACAAAAAAACCATTTCACATATAAGAAACCAATTCACATGCCAATTCAATTCAACAATCCATTTTACATGTAAGAAACAAATCATCATAAACGAATTCACATCTCTTTAAACCAATTTAGATCAAATAACCAATTCATATTCAATTAACCTTATCTAAAACGTAATTTAACATAAATTAAAAATAAAAAAGTAAAAAAAAAAGTTTTTTTCACTTCTTTTTCGGGTTGATGCACTTGGGTGCCACGACCCAGTGAGAGCTCGCGGCACTAGTCTGCTGCAATTTTTTCTTTCCTCGCAGGACCTGGGTGCCACGAGTCAAAAGACCCATGTGGCACTTTTGTGCCGTGAAGCCTTTAGGATTTGCGGCACCATAGTGTTGCAAATCCAATAATGGACACGGCGCTTTAGTGCCGCAAACTATGATGGATTTGTGGCACAAGAGTGATGTGTATGGTTAAGGACTTGCAGCAAGGAGTTGCCACGAGCTCCTTATAGCTAGCAGCGATTCCCTGTCGCGAGCTGCGATTCCGTGACCTAACCCACCCCACCTGATTTATTTCACTCAAATTCAGTAATTATATACATTTAAATGAGAAAAAAAAATGAACATTAAACATATGTAACAAAACATGTAAGCTACACTTATCTTATTATCTTGAAAATTTCTAAGATTTGAAGGATTTGTGGAAGATAGAAACTTGAATGAGGCTTAGGGTGTGAGAAATGGGAGTTAGGGTGAAGAGAAGAGAGGGTAGTTTAGGAATGAATGACTAGATAATAGGATGTGTCAAATAAAAAACTGGAGAAAAATTTTTTAGATAGGGTTTTTTAGCTGTTAGGGTGCACCCAATAGTTTATAGGGTGTGTTTAGAACTTTCCAAAAAATAATACGAGTTAAAGTTTGTACATGAATTTAATAAAAGCCAAATAAATATTTTGTGTTTGGTATATTAATACAAATTTTAACGTAAAATTTTATTATTTTATATGATACGAACACAATTTAATATAACATGAATTATTAGATCTACTTAAATTTAGAGTTCCTTCTTTATCACTCTCAAGTCGTGAATGATCTGAAAATTCGACTTACTAGAATAAGAAAACATAGCCATCAATAAAACCACGGCTAAGTTTTGAGGAGATTCACTGTTTAGGCAGTAAGCCAACTTTGAACAGTTTTTTTTTTTAATGTCATTTTTCATATAAAAATTATTAAAATAAAGTGCTAAAACTTATTCAAATTATTTCAACTTTTATTTATTTGACCTACTTCTCAAGATCAATTGACATTTGCTTACTTTTAACTTTAAAATTTAGTGTTTATTTAATCATTGTAATAGAAAAACTTGATGAACTTGACATATAAATACCTCGTTAAAGTATCACCTAATTTTAATTTACTAATCAACATGCACGCGGTGCACGTCGCAGACAGTTTTCAACTTCAATAATAAGGGCGAGTAAGCCCATAAATACTCAACGAAAATTGGAAGATCAACGGCGAAATTCCTTCTTAGACAACGTCTTTCAACCTTATCAGGATTTGGTAGCGTTTAGAATAAAATTTTAATGCTCAGTGGTAGTAGTTATTTGCAGCTGTAAGATTGCATTGGATTTTACATTAAAGTTTAAAACTGTAGCACAGATTTTGGTTAAATCAGGTCCTTTTGGAATGTTTTCGTTTGCTATATGTTTCAAGCAGATCCCTTGTCAGGGTTTTGAGGTAAGGCTGGCTGTGTTCCAGAAACCAGTACTGAAGCCAATCCAGGACAACTCTCTTTAAATACACACACTTGACACTTCATCAATGTCTCATCAAGCTTACAGGTTTTCCACGATGCTTGTCTAGATAGCATGTACTATTGTTTAAGCTTCTCCAATGGCTCCAAGTGCAACAAGAAGGCTGAGAAGTTGTTATAGGCGACGGAAGGTTGAAGGAGACAGCGGCCTGGAGTCATCAATGGAGTTATCTTGTAGTCACATTGGCAGTTCCGATGAGTCATCATCGAGGAAGACTATTGCACCTGATAAGGATCCGGAAGAGCAGAATAATGATGTGGAAGCTTTGCAGACTGGCTGTTCTACTCCGAAGGGTCGAAGGTTCAGAATACCAGAGATTTTATCCTGTCCGCCAGCTCCAATGAAACCCAGAGTTGCTCCAAAGTTCCTGGCTAGGAGGTCTTCTGCTATCACCTTCTTTGCTCCTCCAGATATTGAGCTTTTCTTCGTTCTTGCATTTCAGAATGTCTCAGCTTGAATTCGTCGTTACCTCTTCTCTTCTCTTCATAACTTCAAGTCTTAGCTTGTTTAAGAAATGACTAAATCTCTGCTGTAATCTTATATTGTTATAATGTCTTTTTCTTTACCCCTGGTCTCTTTTAATTAATTAACTTTGTTTACTGACCAAATTAACGAAATGCATTCTAACAATCTGGTGTAAGTTCAAAATGCATGTTTAGGAATCCTATGAATTACTGAAACCTCAGCTGGCAAGCTACCTCATGCATTCAAAATAATAATTAATACAGTCAAAAAGTAGTAGTTGGCGTTGTCTTCTCTTTGTTTGATTTGAGAATGAGATGTTTGATCTTCTCTTTGGTAAACATTTTTTTACCTTTTGATTTTAGTTGGGGTCAACTCCATAAAGAAAAATATGTAGAAAAGCTACTTTTGAATATATATTGATTGGATATTTCACTACCAGAAATTGCGGTTTCTGTTCCGTCGCGGAAAACCTTATATCTGTCGCAGTGATAAAAATTGCAAAGAAAATTTGTCATAGTGCCCCTTACTAGTCACTAGTAATACCGTCGCAATTTATCCCATTTTGTCGCTGACTTATTGACAGTTAGTGAGCGAGAAATCTGCCTCTCGCAAAAAATCTAATGCCCACTCTATCACAATTTTTTTCACAATTACTAAATTCGGTTATATTGTCACAAAAATTACTACATCCGCCGTTACTTTTATCAAAATTTATTATTCAATGTTGGAATTACATAATGTTAATAAATCAGCATGATGTTATAATTAATTATATAGTTGCAATATTACTTAGAACATAAAATAAATAAGCGGAATTAAAATCATGACATATGTGCTATTTTACTTATTTTTTATTTTTAAATATTTTTATAAAACATGTATCGTGATCCTAACATCGCATGTAGAATAAAAAAACTCTACCAGAGATACATGGAATAATTATTCAATAAATAAACTATAAAATTATGCAGAGATATGTATGAGATGTAAAGAATATAATGATTAAATAACATTTAAGCGGATGGTCTAACAGTTTTCATTGATTTGGACAAATTTTCAAAAGCTAACGGAACTTTTACATTGTCAAAGATATGATAATGCTTTGTTGAATTTATACAAAAAATATTGTTTTGTTTTACTTCAAAGGAGAATATTGGTTTTTTTTTTTTTTTTCTGTGAAAATGTGCAAGAATTTTATTTTATTTTTTTAAGAAAGATTCATGCAACTGTACATGTATTATGCACGTATCTTAAATCATATATGCACTAAAGCCTTTTTTTACTGCAAAAACAAATACATGAGTTCATTCATTCCCTTTGATCTTACTCTATAGACTTATGACCTAGCTATAGATTTGTGTGTTGTCATATATTAGCAGTGAACTATGGTTTTTCTAATTGCAATGACTATGGTTCTAACTTAAACTACTACCTAATTAAGAAAGGGATGAGATGGGTTTAGGTGTGTGTTTAGGTAAATGATGGAAATTGAAAACTGAAAATGTGGTAAAAAGCAGAAGAATATGGCTTCTTTTTTCACTTTGTCTTTATTGTGTGAGCTGTTTAGATTATGATATTGATGACCAATGTTTTTTTTTTTTGGTATTATGCATGTCAGAGAAAGTGGCAAGAGAATCCAATGTAAGACCTTATGCTCTTTTGATTACAATTTTCATGGGAAGGAGTCCATCTTAGTGTTGTACAAAGGCCAAAATTTTTTTTATTATTATTTTCTTAGATTTGTAAGGTTTGGATTTAGAAAAATTCAGCCCCATTTATTAGTTCGGCCCAAATTTGAGGAAGTCTCCACCCGTGAACATCTTTGCTTGGGCCTCAGAATAAACTTGTTCATAAAGGAAAGCCTTGTAAATGTACAAAAATATAATAATAATTCAAAACTCTTAGCAACAATTTTTTTATAATTATATTGGATATAAATACAAATTAAATAATTTACAGAAAACCATACTTCCATTTAATTAATGTAATAATTCTTCACACAATCAATCAGAGATACAAGTATATACCAATTGCTGCAACACTTCATCTGCAAATTATAACCCAGAGCCCCCATCATCTGTTAAACAAACAAAAAATATTGAACATAGATTATAGAAGCAAGACATAGAAAAAATCAAGCTATAGCTCTCAAAGCAAGTTAATTAATTATATAATATATATAAATGCTTTATGTAGTTCTAGCTGATCTAATGTAGCACCTTCCTCTAGCAGCAGTTTGAACAAGCACTTGTCCAACCCCTTCTCCAAGCCCTTCAATCAGTCCTCCAATGAATTCTAGCACCGCTTGAGAAGCAAGCCTAGCTGCAGTCCCTAGCATGCTCGGCTTACCCGTGCCTTTGATGCCATTTGCTTGAAGTCCATTCACCATGTTCTTTGCACAAACTGCGTGGAGATGATAATCACAAACGGTGCAGTGGTACACTCTCCCTGATCTCTTCCGATTGCACTCGCTACAGACAAAGCCCGCAGGGTCTATGTTCGAAGACTGCCCGGGCATGGGCAAGAGCCTTAGGGTGTGTGGGTGGACTGAAATGTTGATTTCGGTTGACAACATCGCACAGCATGGGTGCATTTGGAAACTGCAGACCGTGCATTTGAAGACGCAGCCTTTGGTGGTCTTGGCACAGATATCGCACCTCGATTTAAGTATTCCACTTCTAACTAAAATCCAATATTTTGTCATAAAGTTATAATAATCGGTATCAAGTGTCAAGACCTTGAACACAAAATATAGTTCAACGGATTGTTATCGCTATATTTGCAAGTTATTATATGCGATATTAATGAATTACAAGTGATGAAGAAAGGTAAGAAAAGAAGAAGAAGAATTAATTAATTACCTGGTTTTGGAAAGAATACGATCTTGTGAATGGGGTGGATGGGGTGTCTTTTGAGAGCCGGAGGAGCCAAGGTGCAGAAATCATGTAGCTGATAGTCGCAGTCAGCGCAAGTGAAGCGCTCGCCGGCGCCATGCTCCTTGCAGGCAGCGCAGGTGAAGAGGTCAGGCAGGTAAGTCTGAGAGATGGGGTGTTGCGGGTGTCCGTCATGGAAGATTTCATCTCCCAGGTGAGGAAGCTGAGGGGAGGTTGGGAATTCTATCCTGGGTCCAAACGTTGTCTGCTGCTGCTGCTGATGATGATGATGAGGTTGATTCAAGGAATTAGGTGGGCTGTTGTTTATGGCAAATGAATCGGTCTTCTTGAAGGAGGGTTTGTTGCTCATCATCATCATCGTCTGGATGCTCATGTACCTAAACCAAGCTAAGCTAGTGGTGCAAATTGGAATGACTGATGGAGAATATTTATGCTGGAAAAGGCGACACTGTTGGCCATTTTGAAACGGAGAATTGACGGGACGACAAAATAAAACCAATGGGGGGAGTTACTAATTAATTAATTATATATTTCTGATCACTGATTAATTTATTTTGTTTGGTTTGGTTTTGCCTGTAAATTAGAATTCAATAATAGTATTATAACATTTAATTTTTTAGACAAAGTATTGTGTTGTTAATTAAATGATTAATATTGATAATGGGTATAGTAAGTCATCATGTTTCACACTTCTAATTCCGTTTGTATTATATGTATAATTTACTTGGGTGAGCACAAGTTGTTATATACATATTTATATAGAGAAATTGTAATATTATAATATCTCATAAACAATTATGAAATGATATACTTCTGAAAAAGCATTATACTAAAATTTAAATATTAACATCTGCATTTTTTTTGACCAAAGACCTTCATTTATATAAATATGATAAAAATATTTTATGTTTAATGTGTTGATACGAATTTTGATATAAAATTAATTTTTATGTTTGAAATGATACGAATACGATTTTATATAACTTGAACACGAATTATATATACAAATTATCATGTCTATCCTGTTATACCAAAAAAAAAAAGAAAAAAAATGTTTCGTGCATTTATTTATAAATTTTTTAAAAAAAAAAACAAAGTTCACTATAAAACACTTATGATTCGGTATATTATAATAATGGTTTAATGTGTAGTTCGCTGTTTAATATAAATTAAATGGTAATATTTTTATGGGGCATTATAATCCTTATGCTGTTCATGAATTGTTTGAACGATAATACTTGTCTTGCCAAAAGTTATTTTAGCATATGCATTTTTGTTCTTAACTCTTTTTTTTAGATGTTCTTGACTTTTGCTCTTATTACAAATTATACTTCTTCTTTTTAATAATTAATAATTACTGACCCCTTTTCAAGAAAGAGTTATTCTATTTACACCCATTGTTTCTCTTACATGAACAATAATTTATAGTGTAAAATAGGATATGAGAAGAAAAAAATGGATTTATATAGAATTTCTCTTCAAGTAATATTGCTTGTATTTAGGTATGTTACTTAGTACTCGACCATTAAAACAGTATTCCACCCTCCACGGTTGGATAGTAAAATATATATATATATATTAATAATTACTGGCATAAAAGGCATTCAATTTTATCTTTTAAACAATTATATTTATAATGTTTCCATTCTAAGTAAATAATTACAGATCTTTTGTTTTTAAATGAAAGCAACTAAATATACTCACTTTTTTTCTTTACACCCACGAACTAAATGTACTTCATTTATCTTTTCATATTTTATGAGGAGTGACGAGAAAAAATTAGTTGCTTTCAAATTAAATTCACACAAGGCCCAAGCACAATATTGATAGTATGTAAATATAAATATAATTTATAATGTACCAAAAATAAATATAATTTATAAATACAGACGAAATGATAATTTCAAATGAACCCTCAAATTTCATTAAAAGTGTAAAAGAATCTTAAATTTTTATTACATGAAATTAAGATTACAAACTTCTGTTTAAATAAGGCGAGAATTTTGACATTATGAAATATTTATATTTCATTAAAACCTTTTTACTTGGCGGATATAATTTATAGAAAGTGCTTGATATGAATTAGAAGATAAATATATAAGAAAACATTATTTTAATAATTTTTATGATTAAATTTAATAGATATGATTACAATAAAATAAAAATTGGTACCATTATTCATGTAATAAAAGTTTGAGAATATATTTTTATTTTTATAAAGTTCAATGATTTTTTTGATATCATATTTAGATTAAATTAAAAACTTAAACTAGTATATTATATTTATTTTTTTCTTACTATTTTTAAAAAAATGTTAGGTTTATGTCTTGTAAAGCTAATAGGAGAATATGTATAGAGGGGCCGGGAAACAGTTTGGATTCTCAATGACGAAGACAACTTTGAAACTGAGCAATCTTTGGGTGCCCACTGCACATTCATTTAGTTAAGAATTCGTAATTTCGATCACTTAATAATAAAGAAGAGAAGTTATAATTATAATCAACGTTTGTATAAAAAATCACTTAAATCAAATCATCAAATCAATGCATAACTGAACAAATATGATATAAAGTCGGACCATCAAACTTAGACAATAAAACTTGAACATAAAATCTCATAATTTTGAACTTTTTTTCTTATTACTTTTTGGTATAGACCACAGATATTTTCATCCGTTTTAACAGTCTGAGACTAATCTTATTCGGAGTTTAGTCACAGTTAAGGTTCTTCACCCCTTCTCAAAGATGTATTTAGTGGGAGTTGAACCGGAAAGCTCTTCTCACAAACTCAACCTGCGTTATCAACTGAAGCACAACCCTTAAATATATAAGAAAAAATTAGTTGCTTTTAAATTAAATTCACACAAGGCCCAAGCACATTATTGGTGGCATGTAAATATAAATATAATTTATAATGTACCAAAAATAAAAATAATTTCTAAATACAGACGAAATGATAATTTCAAATGAACCCTCAAACTTTATTAAAAGTGCAAAAGAATCTTAAATTTTTATTACATGAAATTAAGATTACAAACTTCTGTTTAAATAAGGCGAGAATTTTGACATTGTGAAATATTTTATATTTCATTAAAACCTTTTTACTTGGCGGATATAATTTATAGAAAGTGCTTTATATGAATTAGAAGATAAATATATAAGAAACTAAAACCTCGTTAACAAGAAATCGATGTCTATTAACTATCTATAGATGCCATAATGGGCCATTGGCGTTAAAGTCAAAGGTTTTTTTTCTTTAGCATTTAAACCAGGGACACTTGCAGTATTGCATGTCATGTGAGGATTTCTTCACTTTACGGGAGTCCCATACGACAACCAAACAGAATCCAAATCCTTTTCACAAGAGTTGTAAATATTCGATATAAAGTGAGCAAACGAAGAAAAACATTGCAGCTTTTAATTATTTCTTCTTCTTTTTTCTATATAGCGAATTGAAGATGTGATTCATGCATCCAATATCTTGTAAGCTCCACCTCTTATTTAATCTGTGTAGTTGTACAGCATCTGAAGGCATAAATTTAATAGGATGCCTTTTCTCGATCACCTTGACTAAGTGTCACTGAGGATTCCCCAATTATTTCGTTTGTGTGTACGTTGCAAGTGATTCTTCAATCTCCATGTTAGATTACTACTTTTCCATCAAATTTCTACACAAAAAGAAACCCACTCGGAAACACCCAAGCCTGAAATATTCCACGAGGCTGCCCTAGCTAGCTAATTCATCTTTAGTAAAATAAATACCATTGGCTGCTGCCTAAAATTCATGTTAACGAGTCAACTATTGAGAAGAAATTAATTTGTAATTTATATACGTGTCAAAATCCTTCTTAAGGATGGATTATGAAATTAGATCTAAGGTAAGATTCTATTTGTTTCTAATGTCTTGTACATTCTTATGAAAAAATTAAACAAGTTAAATTATATGAATTGGCACTGTTATCACAACTTATTAACGAATTAGGCTATGTCCAAACTGCCAGATAATGAAAGCAAATCTAAGTGAGCAAAATTGCAAGAATTCTCAATTTGAGGATAAAAAAAAAAGATTGCGAGTATTATCAATTGAATTGAACCTTCTTTAAGTTCTATTGCAGCGATTTTTACCTTTCGTATTTCTTTCTAGTTAATGATTCGAATCAGTGCAGAATCACGAAAGATGTACTGTGCAGCAAATATATATCTTCTTTATGATTTCCGGGTCCTTTGATGAGTTCTAGTTGTAGAGCATCTCTGGACACAAATTTCATAGGCTGCATTTCTCCATCTCCTTTGACTAAGTGTGACTGATTCTCAATTATTAATTTGTTTGTGTTTTACAAGTGATTCTCCAAGCTACAATCAGTCTTTTGCTTTTCCAATTAAAATTCTACAAACAAGAAACTACTAGGAAACACCAAATTCAAAAGGAGGAAATATTTCCTGGCTGGTTCATCTTTAAGACTTCATCAACCCTATCATGATTTTCATATGCAATCGCTGTTTTAGATAGGGCAGTATCTCCAAAGCTTCCGAAATTCATCCCATTTATCGATTGTTTATGTTGCTTGATCTGGGACTTGATCAGAACAAAGTTGTGTCTAATCCTGAATTTTCGACTCCAAACACAAAGAATCATGCAGAAAGAAAAACTTGTAATGTTGAATATAGCAGCTCTGAGTTCCAGGTTATATATATATTATATTCTCCATTTTCCCACTTCTTAATTAATCCAGGTTGAGACACGTTCATTCTTTTGGTTTGGATTTTTTTTATTCTAGATATTTTTGTGTTTGGATTTGAAACATTTGGAGTTCGAATATTTTTTATAAAAAAGTGTTTCAGTTCTGTTTAGGATTTTGTCTATTTTGAGTTAATTTGATTGATTTTATTAGTATTACTTTTATTTTTAAGGTAAATCCATCCTAGAAAGCTTATAAATACACCATTTATATTACTCTTTAAATTCCACCACTAAATACATTCTATTCTTCAAAAAAAATTTCTTTATACTTCTCAAAATTCTGATAAAATTAATAACAACCTTCTATTAAATACACCCCATTTCATACTAATTTCTCTTACTCTTCTTCATCCAAATTCTAAATCTAAAATATCAAACCTTAACCTTTCACATGAAAATCAAATCCCAAAATTCCTTCCAAAATTATAAGAAATCTTCAAAATCATATGATAGTAAAGAATGATCGAGGAGGAATTGCTTCTGCCATTGTGCGAGACGTGCAATCTCTTGCATGAGATATTGAGATATGACTTTTTCACCCGATTTCAAGGTTTTTTTAGAAATCTTATCGTTTCTTCTATTTTTATGCTATATTCTTCTTCTTCCATACTATAATAATATTTTTTAGTAGTACATTTTCATTAAAAATTACAATCATAATTAAAATATTACATTTCATTAATCAGTAATTACGAAAATCACTTTTCTCAAACTAAATAAATCGATAAATAATTATAACTAACTAATAATGGTTTTTTAATCAAACTATCAAATGTTTTTCTTTTTTTAACTTGATTAATGAGGAGAAAACTGTTAGAGAAAATATGGTTTAGAATGAAAAAGAGACAGAGGGAGTAGAAAGACAGGATATTTTTTTTCGAAAATTTAGTAATTTTGTTAATGTTAAAATTATATTTTGTTAAAGAATATTTTGTCTTAAAATTAAAGGGTTATGTAAAGTATTTTTAAGATGCATTTAAGCAAAATCGTATTCTACAAACGAATGAGACCAACGCGGAATTAAATCAAACACACAAAAGACAAGATTTAACGTGGTTCGGCCGAAGTACCTACATCCACGAATAAAAGAGAAAAATCCACTATAAAATATAGAGATTACAAAGAGTACAAAACACCTTAAAACAAACACTAAGCCCAAGCCCCGAAACGAACCTAGTTTTTGCTCCATAGTGTTTAACCCATGAAATTCTTAGGCAACACGGTGTTTTCTCCCACTCTTTCCCAAATCCCTACAAACCCATCTCTCACGGAGAGATTACATAGTAATTATATATCTCTCTCAATCCCATCTAAAGGTTAAGACCCACTATATATTTATATAGCCAAGTTACTTGATCACTAAGAATTCCTATTCACTAAGGAATTTAATCTATTAAAAATATTTATCTCTAAATAGACTTAACCACCAAGTAATTCTCTAACCAATAGAATTTTATTAGAATCCAAATTGATTCTCAATAGAATTTGAGTCAACATCTAACAATCTCCACCTTGACACAAATTTTATCAAAATATTGGTCTTCAAGTAATCTTAGCTACACATAATCGAATCAATTCTGACTGTTCTTGATTCACACACGACTAATACCCATGCGTAGCCAAATCAACTCCACCTAGTTGAGAATTACTCCACCTGCAACTGACACCTTGCTGCAGCAATCTTCTCTTGCGTGTTCCCGATCTCACGAACACAATCTGCAACAACAAATCCCCTGAATAGAATCATCATCTCTGCATCACACTTCATGATAATTCTTGAACCATAGCTCTGATACCACTTGTTGGGATTTTTCAAGCAAAATCGTATTCCACAAACGAATGAGACCAATGCGGAATTAAATTAAACACATAAGAGATAAGATTTAACGTGGTTCAGCCCAAGTGCTTACATCCACGGATAAGAGAAAAAAATCCACTATAAAATATAGAGATTACAAAGAGTACAAAACACCTTAAAATAAACACTAAGCCCAAGCCTCGAAACAAACCTAGTTTCTGCTCCATAGTGTTTAACCCATGAAATTCTCATGCAACACGGTGTTTTCACCAACTCTTTCCCAAATCCCTACAAACCTATATCTCACACAGAGATTACATAGTAATTATATATCTCTCTCAATCTCATCTAAAGGTTAAGACCCACTTTATATTTATAGAGCCAAGTTACTTGATCACTAAGAATTCCTATTTACTAAGGAATCTAATCTATTAAAAATATTTATCTCTAAATAAACTTAACCACCAAGTAATTCTCTAACCAATAGAATTTTATTAGAATCCAAATTGATTCCCAATAGAATTTGAGTCAACATCTAACATTTACATCTACATTATTTATAATTTTAAGTGAATATGTAAATATTAATTGTAGACACCATTTTTGTCCGGTTCTTTTTCAAACATTTTTAATTAATTAGTTTTTATATTTGATTTTTAATTTTTAATTTTTAATTTTATTTTTTAGATTTAGAAATAAATTTTGGATTTTGATTTTGATTTTTATAGAATAAAATAAAGAAAATAAAAAAAGAGAAGGAAATCAGAATTAATTTTGATAGGAAAGTAAAATTAAATGAGACTATTAAAGATTGAAAATCAAAATTTTGTGAAAAGGAAAGTCAAAATTAATATCGGATTCAAGTCCGATTCTTGAAATCTAAAAATATTTTTCCTAGAAAATTGATTCTTGAATTTTATATATATAAAAAAAACAAAAAAATAAAAAAAAAACCCTAAGTCTATAAAAGGAGAGAGCACAATACACAAAGGAAAAACACAAGAAAAACCCTAGAGAAAAACCTAAAAAAGAAATTAAAAAAAAACCCTAGAAAACCCTAGAAGAAAAACCTAAAAAAAAGGTCCTACCTCTCTACGTGAAAGGGAAGCTGACTGCTTTGGTTAAAAGAGAAAAGAAAGGAGAAAAAGCCCTACCTCTCAAGGTGGGGGAGGAAGAAGAGAGAAAAGAAAAACAAGAGGAAAAAAGGAAACCTAAAAATTTCGACTACTCCTAGCTGGAAGGTTGCCATCGTGATCCTCTACTTGACAGCCTCTTTACTGGCAACATCGTCATCGTCTCTTGGCTGGTGGCACTTCCCTATCGCCAACTTCATCACCAGAGCTAGGCTCCTTGCTGCAGTATCCTCAGCTCATCATCCCATCGTTCATCCTTACTGCCTCGTCCTCTCCAGTCCAGCCACCACGCTTTCCCTGCTTCCACTTGATACAACCACGCCCCTGTGAAGAGAAGCCCCCTTGTCGTTGCATCCATGTCGAGCCCCCTGTTCCGCTGCGTCACCTTGTTGTCCTGATCGGACTTTATATTGCTGCGTTCCCTGTTGCGTTGCTTCTCAAAGTTTATGGTTGGTGCATGCTATACAAGGCTCGGTTCATAGAAGGAAAGAATGAGAAGATAGCAAAGAAAATTGAAAGATGATTGCACGTGGAGAGGAAAAGAAATAAAAGGAAAAGGAACTACAGGAAATTGCAGAAGAAAGGTAACAAATGCTCAATGATGGTATTTCCTTCTAATCTATATTGATCATTCAAGTTTTATTCCTTTATGCTTAACGTGTATTAAGCCTTCTTTTTTTTATGGATTATATACATATATATATATATATATATATATTGTGGTATTGTGAAATTTTTATCATGTTTTTTGGTTTCTTAATTAATTCATTATTTTATCTTATTTAATTAACTTAGTAATTATATAGTAGTTTATTTATTTTGTTTTATTAATTAATGTATTATTTATCCTTATTCTTATTTTAGGTTTAAATTAGATTTATTAACCAATAGAAATTAAAAACCAAATTAGCCTAAAAATAAATCTTTGTACATTAAACTTACAGAAAACTTAATTAAAAATTAAATGGAAATAAATAATTAAAATATAAATATAAATATCCGACGACGGAATTCTAAAGGGACTGCGCTTGAGTAGTACTTTTAGATATCTTGAGGTGAGGAGAGTTCTTTTAAGTCTTGCCAGCTTGATGGAAGATTTAAAGGACATTTCCAAGATTTAATAAATTAAATTATAAAAATAAAAATTAAATTAGATTAAAAAATAGTAAATTAAAATTAGGTTCAATATAATAAAGAATAAAGATCAAATTAATAAATTAGAATTAAAATTAGAAAATAACTAAAATAAATAGAAATTAAATTAAATTAAATATTTTAATAAATGTGAATTATTCCGAGGATGGAATTTAAAGGGAATTGCGCTTGAGTAATTTCTTTAAAAATTCCTAAGGTGAGAAAGTTTCTTTAAGGTCTTACCAGCTTGATGGAAGGTCTTTAAGAAAATCTTCAATATCAAATAATACATGTTTATTTAAAGATATAAAAATATATGAAAATAATAATTTATATAAGAAAATAATAACAATAGAATAAAATAAGATAAAATAATAAATAGAAATTGGATAGGAGTCAAAATAGGATTTGCATAAAAATATCTAAACAATCCGACGACAGAACCTCTTCAAGAAAGGCGATTGGTCCTACTTGAATACTCCTGAGGTAAGAAAAACTTTTAGGTTATCCAACCAGCTTGATGGAGGAGACTTAAAAGATTTTTCAATATTTAATTATATCGAGATTAAAGTAAAAAGGCAAAATTAGGATAACCTTAGATTATTTGGTACCATTTTAGGATGAGCGTTGTGAGGGTGCTAATCCTTCCTCACACGTAACCGTACTCCCGAACTTAGAACTTTTAACGTAGACCAGGCCTTATCCTTAGTTTGAATAGGTGACCAATCACACCTAGATTAGAATGATTGGTGGCGACTCCATAATTTTGTGTCTAGCTATTAGGTTTTTCAAAACCTAATACGTTATGACATTAATCATTTAAAAATCAGTGATCTAAACTGTTGCAATTCAGTTTGACTTAATTTGCTTTTTTCGATTATTTGGTGCAAGTTTTGACATATTAAAATATCGGACATTAATCGATTTTTTTTTTAATCAAAATCGAGTTGAATAGATTTTTTTTTTTTGAACAGGAATTGAACCTATTCTTATAAACAAGCTGAAATGCAGGGTCTTAGGGCCGAAAGCCCTAGTAAAAACATCCAGGCTGTTGGGTCCAATTCTGAGTTAGTTTGGTCAAACATCCAATGCAGCCTTGCACATGCTAGATTCGGCCAGCCCAAACAACGACGACGACAATTCCAGAGACGAAATATTTTCCTTGCGGTTTCACTACAACCATAGTGATGGTCATAGAAAAGAATCCTCGGACAGCTGGCACCAACAGAAATAACAGGGTCCCACTATGAGTTGGCCATTGAAATGATATCCACCAACACCTTAAAAGACTGGGCCACACCCACTTTCGACGAAATTAATTTGTTTCTTTCTGTTGCGTCGTAAATCAGGCAGCTTTCGAAGTCATACATTTGGACGCAGTTGTCAATATTAATAATCAAACATTAATTTTGATAAGAAATAATTTTAAATTTAAACATTAAAGATTTGTTTGAGAGAAAAAATGAAATATTTATTAATTTGATTTCTTAATTATTTTTTATTTTGTAATTTAATGATTGAATTAATAGATTTTTTTCTTTTTTTTTTTACCAAGCAATTCATAATGCAAGTGGGCACAATTGCGAATTATGTAATTACATTACACAAACTTGCACACCTAAAAAGCACAGATGCAACTCATATTCCTCGATCCAAATTCCAAATACTCGGGGAGTAATCTCTTTACATGCCTTTGCTGATAAAAGCATGAAGTCTCGTCGGCTGATGGCTGTTAAAAGTTACAAGATGTGAGAAGGTAAAGGATTAAATAAAGTGATGTGTCCCCAACCGACGGTCCCAGCGCCTCAAAACACAAAGGAAGGAGTGAGAAGGGCAAAAGACGGGGAAATTCTACAGCAAGTGGATTTGATAATTTGTATATAAAATTTAAATATATGTCATGTAAAATTATATTCATATTATGTATAACATAAAAATTTTATGTAAAAAATTATATAGATATGCCAAATATAAAACATATTTTTTAGTTTTTATCAAATTTATATGTAATTTTTATCAACTTTTAGTTCATGTCACTTTTATATCTTTTATTTGTGTTATTTTATTGTCGTGTCTATAATTATCAGGTTTATCGATAAGGTCAAAATTATTTTTGTTATTGTAATATCAATATAAACACACATGATGATAAGCACAAGATTAGCATTAATAAGGGTAAAATATATTAGAAGTATCGTAAATACATAAAAATAAATATAAAATTTGTTTCAGTAGACGTAGATGTATGATAATTTTCCTACAATATGTGTTTATGATAAATCTAACATATTTTACACTTATAAAGACTAAATTTACACTTATTATCATGTATTTATGTTGACTCCACTTTAGAAGTTCCCAAAAAAGATGGGATTTTAATTCATGAGTATCGACTAAAATACTTCTTAAAGTTTTAATACGAAAATAAAATATAATCGAGTCAAATTGGATAAGTTAGATTTTTTTTAATGTTTAACCATAGTAGTAAATGGTAAACTAATTTGTTAACCAAAAAAAATGGAAAACTAATTTAAATATCAAAAATATATTTTAAAAAATTAATTAGATTCATGAACAGTTTAAATTAAATATTAAAATACTTAAATTTAATTTCACTTGAGTAACTAATTAAATTTAAAAATAAATAAATTAAATTTGAATAATTATTAAATCAAAATTTGAATAATTTTTAAATAATTTTACTGATTTTACTTTTATTCCAAAATGGACAATATCAAAATTTTATAACTCATAAATAAATAAATAAATGAATAAATGGACAAAGTCATACTGTCTGTCCCCACAAAAAATAAGAGATGTGACTTTAAGACAGATCCCATCGAAGCCAGCCACAAATAATTTGCAACCGATTTTTCCAGCGATTAGGGCTTTTAACACCTTTGATTTTATGATTAACCAGGCCGACCGATTTTTCCAACTCATCTGTAACCACCGACACAAATCGGTTGCATTACCAAGGTAAAATAAACGAATCTGATCATTAGATTTGATTCCAGTTTAACCTCTCACCAGTTAACACCAAACTTTTTTTTAACCGTTGACAAAAAATATTTTATTTACAATCACTAATTTACTCGTTACAAATTTTATTATAAAATTCTTTAAAATAAACTATTTTTTTTACCTTGACTGAAATAACTTTGTAAGTAGTAACTTTATAATTACATTGTCAACAATTTTTAATCCGAATAGTTAAAAAAAAATTATGATGTATTATAAGATTTGAGTTGAATTCAAATAATTTCACATTTACTCTCAAATCTCAAATATCAAATATTTCCCTTACAACATTTTTTTTTTTGTGAAAAAGAAAAACTCTTCAATCACATTGTTTGTCTTTTTTTTTTCTCTTCTATTGAAATAACTAATGGATTATGTTTCAAATGGTGGTTTTTTAATTTAATTTTTTAATGAAATATAACAATTGTTAATTTAAGAATTGGTTGTTGATTACTTGATTTTTTATTATCATGTATATAACTTCATTTATATAATTATTCAATCCATTAAAAAATTAATGAAAATAACAAAATTTCAAATAAACTTAATTATAGTTGTTCGAGAAAGAAATTAAAGTTATTAATAACATATAGTTATTTAGAAAAACCTCTTAGCTACTAGATATCAATATATAAAGATATTTAATTACAAAAAAAAAACTCTTAAAAGTAAAAATTTTAAAAATGCTGTAAGTGACAACTTTTTATCTTTTATATTTCATACATGAATAAAGAAATATATACTCTTGTCCCTTTTGGTGGAGGGCAGATATGCAGAAACTTGTGTGCAAGGAAATTTGTTGGAAAATAATCTTATGAGTTATGAGTAGACCTGTTCATGGATCGGGTCAGATTTGGGTCGGGTTCGGATCGAGCCCATGACAAATAATGATAGACTTAGTATATGCTCAAGCTCGACTCGGTTAGTAATTCGGGCTTGGTTTTTTTTTGTCAAAATTTGTTTTAGTTTTTATAATATAAGCCAGAGTCCGGCCCATTTAAATATAATTTTAATCAATAATATTTTTTATAAATATAAAATTATATTATGTTAACTAAATATATAAAAAAATAATATATAAATAATATAATACATTAATATCGGACCGGATCGAGCCTAGGCTTTGAAAGGTTAAGCTAGGGCCGGAGCCCATTTTTTAAACGAGTCTAAAATTTTTGTCCAAGCCCAATTATTGTATCAAATATTTTTGTCCAAATCGATCAAATATCGAGAGAGCCTTCAGACTTAGACAGATAATCTGATCCTTGAGTATGTCTAGTTATAGGTATATGATAATATTGAAAAAAAAAACTTGGAATTTATTTCGTACAAACAAAAGAAATTAATTGTAGCAATGATTGTCATAATTCTGTGGTGTAGTGGCATGCACATGGCTCGCTTTTTTCCTGAATTATGATCCTCTGGTGCAAACCGTTTGGGGAATTTTGTGTAGAGCCGTCAAAATGCTATTTATTTTATAATTGATAAAACAGATGATATTCAAAAAAATCCTTAAATTTTACTTATAATAAATAGAATTAAGTTCCCGTCTTTTATTATTTTATTATAATTAAAATCTTGCCAATGTAAAATATATAAATTTTTTGTTAATTTTTTTAGTTGGATGATTTGATTTTTAAAAATACTTACATAAATTTATTTAAATGAATTGAATGACAAATATTCAACAGATGCATTGGATGTCATTCATCCATTTTAAAATTTAACATGTATAATTACAATGAAATAAAAATTCATAATCTTAATTTAATGCAATAAAAGATCAATGATTTGTTTGCATTTTTTAATAAAAATTTATCAATGTTTGTTAGGCTGATTGGAAGGAGCTCAGTGCCCCTTAAGTAAGGTCTCAAGTTCAAGTCTTGTGAATAGAGAAAACAGCATTGAAAGAGCTTCTCCCGTATCGAATCCGACCATAGCTGTACTCTAGATTAGTAGATGCTCAAAGTGACTTCCGGACATCGAGGGATCTTAGACCAAAAAAATAAAAATTTAAAATTTATTTTGGTAGTAAACCTTTGTAGAATTCAGAGTTACTTATATAACTAAATATGGAATTTATAAAGTTTCAAACATCAACAATGATATATATATATATATATATATATATTTCTAGCAAGAAAAGGAAAAAGTGGAGTATAGAATTTGCACATCACGTTGCCATCCTATTTACTCTCAAATTGAGTGTACTTGTAAGCTTGTAGCTAAAGAAAAGGGGACAATGAGTTAGTTCATCCACAAGAGCCTTTTGCCTCCAAATCCAATGGTCCTTATAAATCCTGACAAATCTAACGCTTTGTAAGCAATCACTTTTGCTTTTCATTATAAATAAATGCGAATAGATTTCAGTTTCAGGCTTACAACTTAAATTCACTTTTAGAAGTACCACCCACCCTGCCAGCCTGCATGTTTGGATGTTCGTGTTCCCTTCTAAATCACTCCTTTTCAATATTAACATTGGAAATGTATACAAATGTAGCGCTTCCAATTCCTTTTTCTTTTTTCCATTTTCCAATAATACAATTGGATGATGTACTTTGTCAATTCCTAAAAAGACAATGCTACATACACATTGTGCATGGACAGATGTCAGATTGTAAATCAGAAAAATCAGAAGGAGTAGACTTGGTTGATTGTTGTGATTTCGACTAAATTTGTTAATTTGTGTATATATTTATTTTTATATTTGTGTCGTGTAAAAGTGTAAAAAATTAATATTAACATAGTCTAATCTAAAATGTTTTTTTAATTTTTTTAATTTTATATTCAAATTTTATCAAAATTTAATTTATATAATTTTTATATTGTATCGTTATATAAAAATAATCAAATCTAATTTCAGGTGGATAACCTTGGTAAGAAGAAATTAAAAATTCGCAAAATCTTGGTAGTTGGGCACCAATCGTTCATTTGTGATTTATTCAAGTTTTTAACCAATGGGACAAGGTCGAGGAGGCTTCCGGTTTCCACTTCACAACAACTGTGAATGAACTGGTGAGATATGCCCAAAAAAATAGTGTCAAATTGATAAATAAAAGGAGATTAAAACCCAACCATGTAGAACCATTTCTATCTCATATATTGATCAACTAGCTTCTCAAAAAAAAAGTAACACTTGTACCCCACACACGAATTGATTTTATTTATTTTAATTATTATACATAACTTAATAATATTTAATCATTTATATGTTCAAAATATAAATGAAATATATTAGTATATGCACTAATGATAGAAGATAATATAATTTGTCAACTGCATCTAAATGTTTTTTATATCTACACTTTTATATTTGGAAACATGTTGATATGGCAAAGCGCATTCACACTGGAGTAAAGCCCAAAGCGACCAGGGTATGCCATGTGGCAAAGTCCTATTGGGCCACATGACATTGACTAAATAATTTCGAACAACTAGAAGGTCCCTCTCGCCTGCGATAGGACCTCTGTCGTAGGCGACTGGCCCTTTAAGGTTTGTCACTCATTGCTCGTGTGTCGGACACGTAGCAAAACCCAACCTCCCGCATAGTGCGACAGATGCCTCCTGCTGGAATGTGCCGCACAATTCAACAACCTCTCACCGGCGATAGGCTCTCGATAAACTTCCGAGATTGACGGAATTTGTGTTATATTTGGAAACAAACTCCAACAAAAAAAGATGTAATCACCCCAGATAATTACTCTGGAATATTCGCCTATAAATATGCCCCATGTACAATTCTATTCTCTAATTTTTGACTACTGATTTTTACGCTTCCCAATATTGAAGAACCTTTTGCTGACTTAAGCATCGGAGTGCCTACGCAGGGAACCACCCCCTGTGTTCCTCTGACTTTTCTATTTTGACAGAAGCTTTTTGGAGACACGTGAAGAAAAAAAAACAATATCGACGTCAACAAGCATTTATTGTTGTTTTGAGCAACAACAATTGGTATCGTCAGTGGGAAACGAAATAAAAGCCAATCAAACTTTTCAAAGATGGTGAGAACAAGATCTAATACTGTTAGAGATGAAAGTGATGAGAACTCGGTAAGTTCTCCAGAACGACAGCCTCAAAGGAGAACACGGGAGAGTAGGGAAGAGCCTGGCGCAACTGTATCCTTGGCTAAATTTGAAGCTCTAAGACGGCAGAGCGAGGAAACGACCCAGGCGCTGAGGGCCATGGCGAATCTGTTCAAAGAAGTCCTCCTGCAATTGAATCTGTCGAAAACCGTACAGAACCTCATAAGAGAGATGAGCGAAGGAGTCCTCCAATAATTGAATCTGCTTCAAGCGACAGGCGATCAAATTGCGACAGGCTTGCTATCTGCGATGGGCAAGCAAGCTGTGGCAGGGGTACACGTCGTGACAAGCGAGCATGCAGCGACAGGCGAACAGGCTGCTGTTGGTGTGCAAGCCGCGACAGGTGAGCAAAGGGCGATAGATGATCTCGCTGCGATAGGCGGGTGATCCGCTGCTCATGGGTGTGACGCTATAGGCGAGAGAGTAGTGGTAGGCGAGCAGGCTGTGACAAGCGACCGAGCTGCGGCAGGTGGGCGAGACACTACATGCGAGAGAGTAGCGGCAGGCGACCATGTTGCGGCTAGTAGGCGAGCTAATGTGGGCGACCAGGTTGCTGCAGGGTCCGTTGAGATGTGGCAGAGTACGTCGAACCTTCCAGCTTGGCAAACTGGATCCGAAACAGTGGGAGGTGTGAGAGGAGCTGGAAGGATAAGGGCTAGACGAACACAGCCAACTCTTGACTAAGGAAGTGCTTAGTGGACTGACTCAGAGACTGACCCCACTTGGAACACAAGAATGATGCGAAAAGATGCAACTCATAGTAAAGAAAAGGGGAAAAATTATTCTACATCTGCAATTGACATGAAAAAGATTATAGAACAAGTGCTGGAAGAAAAGAAGCTAGTATCTATAGAAGAAAGTCAGAAAAGGCTGATACTGTTTTCTGCGGCTATTATGGAAAAACCGTTACCACTGAAGTTTAAAATGCCACAAATGGATGCATACTCGAGAAAGACAGACCCCCCTATGATCATATCCAAAATTATGAAGCATTGATGCTGCTCCACAGGTGGGAAGACGAGATCATGTGTAGAGATTTCTCACTCACCCTGACTAGACATGCTATGAAGTAGTTCAATGGTCTGGATGAGGCGTCAATCACTTCCTACAACCAATTGCGAAGCGAATTTCTAAAAGCCTTCATAGTTAACAGCCAGAGGAAGAAAGAACCTACTTATCTGCTTACACTTAAACAAGGAAGTAAGGAATCACTAAAAAGCTATGTGGATCGATTCCAAGAGGCAACTTTGGAAGTTAGGGATTTACAGGTCGGTGTCGCAATAGCAGTAATATTTCAAGGGACTAGGTCTGAGAAGTTATAGGTCTGATAAGTTATAGGAGTCACTCTCTCTAGATCAGCCAACAACACTTTCGGAGTTATTCACCAGAGCTAACAAATATATCACTCAGGAGGAAGTGTTGGAAATGGTACAAACTAACGATCTCAAAGGAGGAAGGAAACGGGAGAGAGAATTTGTTGACAAAAGCAGAGATAAGTCCAACAAGGCTCCAAAATTGAAATTCGATAGTTACACTCAACTTAATGAGCCTAGAGCCTCAATTATGGCAGCTATAGAAGAGACAGGACTACTACAACTCCCTAAAAAAGCAACAAAAAGTATGGGAGGAGACGTAGATTCTTATTGTAATTTTCATTCTACAAATGGGCACTCAACTAAAAAATGTAGGGAGCTAATGAATCAACTTGAGAAATTGGCTCGAGAAGAAAAAATAGACAGATACCTTTGGAGGAGTGGGGGAGCCCACTATTCTCCACACAATCAGAGAAATGGTTTGCCATAGAATAGGCAATATGACAATACTAGAAGAGAGGGGGGAGCGGACAGAAGGTGAAATGATGAAGCAAAGGGTGATCAGGGAAACCCTGAACACGATTGACCCCCATATATGAAGATGGATAAGGGAGATTTGAGGCCTTAGTATTTTAAAAGTTTCAATTAAATCAAACCTGTTATTTTGAACATTTTGCCTTTATATTCCATATTGTCGTTGATTATTGATAGTATGCAATGAAGTAATTATTTTTGATAATTTATTTTCTCATCACGATTGCATACCTTGCAACAGGAATACAAGCATGTACTTGAAGCGAAAAGTGCGCAATGTAAGTAATGCATGAAGATAAAAAGTGCAAGGGCTTGAAGCGAAAAATGCGCGAGGTAAGCCATGCACTTAAAGGAAAAAGCCTGAAGTGAAAAATACGCGATGTAGGCTACGCATGAACTTGAAGCGAAAAGTGCTCGATGTAAGTCATGCATGAAGACAAAAAGTCCTTAAGTGAAAAATGCGCGAGACGGGCAAATGAAAAAGCGAAAAATGCGCAAGACGGGAAAAAGTCCCTAAGCACAAAAGGGTGCGAGACGGGCAAATGAAAAGTTCCTAAGCACAAAAGGGTGCGAGACGGGCAAACTAAAAAGCCTGAAGCAAAAAATGCGCGATGTAGGCTACACATGTACTTGAAGTGAAAAGTACGCGATGTAAGTCATGCATAAAGTGTAAAGGACTTGAAGCGAAAAATGCGCGATGTAGGCTACGCATGTACTTGAAGCGAAAAGTACGCGATGTAAGTCATACATAAAGTGTAAAGGGCTTGAAGCGAAAAATGCGCGAGGTAAGTCACGTACTAAAAAAAAAAGCCTGAAGCGAAAAATGCGCGATGTAGGCTACGCATGTACTTAAAGCGAAAAATATGCGATGTAAGTCATGCATAAAGTGTAAAGGGCTTGAAGCAAAAATGCTCGAGGTAAGCCACGTACTCAAAGAAAAAAAAAGCCTGAAGCGAAAAATGCGCGATGTAGGCTACGCATGCACTTAAAGCAAGAAGTTCGTGATGCAAGTCATGCATGAAGTGCTTAGGATTGAAGCAGTAACTGAGCAGCATAAGCCACATATAAAAGGCGAAAAAGTGCACAGGTATGGTACAAAAAATTCGAAACGTAAGTTGCTCATGTGAAGCACGGGAATTTAAATACGTACAAGGTAAATATGTAACCATTGAAAAATTCTTTGCAAAATACCGAGTTCTTTTACAAAGAATTGAGGAGTAATTGATATGACAAAGCCCATTCACATTGGAGTAAAGCCCAAAGCGTCCAGGTATGCCACGTGGCAAAGTCCTATTGGACAACATGGCATTGACTAAATAATTTCGGACAGGCAGAAGGTCCCTCTCGCCTGCGACAGGACCTCTGTCGCAGGCTACTGGCCCTTTAAGGCCTGTCGCTCATTGCTCATGTATCGGACATGTGGCCAAACCCAGCCTCCCGCATAGTGCAACAGATGCCTCCCGGTTGGATGTGCTGCACCATTCAACAGCCTCTCGCCGACGATAGACTCTCAATAAACTTCCGAGATTGACGGAATTTGTGTTATATTTGGAAACAAACTCCAACCAAAAAAGACGTAATCACCCCAGGTAATTACTCTGGAATATTTGCCTATAAATAGGCCCCAGGTACAATTTTATTCTCTAATTTTTGACTACTGATTTTTATGCTTTCCAATATTGAAGAACCTTTTGCTGACTTAAGCATCGGAGTGCCTACGCAGGGAACCACCCCCTGCGTTCCTCTGACTTATTTTGACAGAAACTTTCTGGAGACACGTGGAGAAAAAAGACAATATCGATGTCAGCCAACATTTATTATTGTTTTGAGCAACAACACATGTAAATAATCATTGCTTTTATACATTCATTGAAATTTATAAGAACACAAATTCAATGCTAAAAAAAATTATTTTATAATAATTTATCAAAATATTTTTATTGAAACTACTAATTGTTGTTGCTAAAGTTATCTTTATTTTTTATTTTTTAATAAAAAAAAGTTTAATATATTTAATTATGTTTAAATGGATTGATAGTATATAATATTTTAATTATTTTTAAAATTAAACAATATTTTAATTATTTAAAAAATTTGAAAATAAAACTTGAATAATTGTAATTGTTTTAAATTATTCAGATAATATTTTAATTTTTTATTTTAAAAATGGGTTGTGAAATTTTCGAGATGTGAAAAGGTTATATAGTATTTTAAATGTGTTTTTGAATAACAATAATAATGCGTGATTATACTTTGATATAATTGTTAGATATTTTATATTTATGTAAATGAAATCAATAATGTCATCCATAAATTTAAACTTATATGATTACCATACAAAAAAGGTCATTAATTCATTATATAAAAGAAATTATTTGTTACCAATGGGTTATGACTCAGTTGATAATGTAGATTGAGTTTTTGGAAAAAGCTATCGAATTTGACTCCTATTAAACATATATTTGAGGAGGAAAAACGGATAAGAAAATTTGTGATTTACACAAAAAAAATTATTTATTTATACTATAACAATTACCATACATGCTGCTTTATGTATTTATGGATGAAATTAACAATATCTTGAGTATTAATTTATACTTATATTATTATCACGTAAGAATAGATCAATTAACTGATTATGTAAAGAGAAATAAATTTATTTGCATGTATTGTATATAATTTTAGCCAATTACCATACCATAATAGATCATTAACGACTTAATGACTACCGCACAATAACATAGCATTAACCGCTTATATATAAAGAAGTTATTTATACTAATCTAAGGGTTGTGGCTCAATTAGCAACGTAAATTGAGTTTGTAAGAAGAATTCTTGGGTTTGATTCTCACTAAACACATCTTTAAAAAGGGTGAAGAGTCTTTATTGTGACTAAATTTTGAACAAAATTAATTTCAAATTATTAAAACATATCATGATATACGTAGCCTACACCCAAAAAGAAGTTATTTATACTAATATTTAATCATTAAAAATAAAAAACAACTAAAACAAATATTTAATTATATATAATTAATTAATGGCTAGCGAGAGGAAGCCGAGGCAGAGACTCATAGGTTCTAGCATTTAAAAATATTAAAATACCCTGTCGATATGACCCCAATTTGACCCTTGCCTTTTTTTCTTCCTCTTTTTCGTGGGGGTAAAGAGAATTTAATATCCTACCATCGTTATTCACCGCCACTACCGACACCACAATGAGGAAGGAAACGGCGCCCTCTCTCGCCCCCACCACCGCCACCGCCGTTGGGAAGCTATTCCTTTGCTTTGAAACAAAACCATTAGTTGCCACATTGCTGGCTCTCACCTTAGTTATGCTTCTCTGGAGCCTTCCACCTTACTACCAAAACCTCCTCTCCACCACTCGTCCCTGCTCTGCTTCTCCTCTCACCTCCCTCGCCTCGGTCGCGGCCACCACCACCACCAATTTACTCTCCACCAATGCTTCACTCCCTTATACGGCCACCACCACCACCAATTTACTCTCCACCAATGCTTCACTCCCTTATACGGCCACCACCACCACCACCACCACCACCAATTTACACTCCACTAATGCTTCACTCCCTTATACGGTCACTCCCGTAGCTGAGAAGAAGTACTACTCTGCTCCTAAAGCTAAACCCAGCGACCCAAATAAGCGAGTGTTCGAGACTTACGGTAGCGTGGCTGCTTTATTTGTGAAGATGGGCGCGTACAGAGGCGGTCCTACAACGTTCGCGGTGGTGGGGCTGGCTTCGAAGCCTATTCATGTGTTCGGTAAGCCGTGGTACAAATGCGAGTGGATCTCAAACAACGGTTCTTCTTTCAGAGCCAAGGCCTACAAAATGCTGCCGGATTGGGGGTATGGGCGTGTCTACACCGTGGTTGTGGTGAATTGCACATTCCCTTTTAATCCAAACCAAGACAACCTTGGTGGGAAGCTGATGATCAACGCCTACTACGGGGAGTCCCAAAGGAAGTACGAGAAATTCATGGCTTTGGAGGAGGCTCCTGGATCTTACAATGGCTCCAAGTTCCGCCCACCTTTTCAGTACGAATATTTGTACTGTGGGTCGTCTCTCTATGGGAACCTCAGCGCTGACAGGATAAGAGAATGGATAGCTTACCACGCCTGGTTCTTTGGACCGAGCTCCCATTTCGTGTTTCATGATGCCGGTGGCGTCACGCCCGAGGTCAGGGCAGCGCTCGACCCTTGGGTGCGAGCCGGGAGGGCGACGGTGCAGGACATCCGCGGCCAGGCGGAATTCGATGGGTATTACTATAATCAGTTTTTGGTGGTGAACGATTGTCTGCATCGCTATCGACATGCCGCGAATTGGACTTTCTTCTTCGATGTGGACGAGTACATCTATTTGCCTGATGGGAATACTCTGGAATCGGTGCTGAATGAGTTCTCCGATTATACACAGTTTACTATTGAGCAGAATCCAATGTCCAGTGTGCTCTGCTTGAATGATTCCTCTCAACAGTATCCTAGGTAATCTCATCAGTCACTGTCTCAATTAGATTTCTTTTGTAGCTTTACTTTCCAATTTCATTCAAAGTTACAATATTCCCGTTATTATGTTCTCGAAAAAGGAAAAAATTGGGAGATTAAAGGAGAGGTCTTTCTGGATTTGGATAATGCTTAATCTGGGTAAAAAAGAGTTACATTGTTCACTGGAAAAGAAATCAAACTCACTTGAACAGTTGGTTCAATTGCAAACTGTCCAGAGTTGTGGAGATTGTAAAAATTTCATGTTATTCTTTTATACAATTTGGCAGGCAATGGGGATTCGAGAAACTACTCTTCAGGGAATCAAGAACCGGAATTCGGCGTGACAGAAAATACGCAATTCAGGCAAAGAATGCCTATTCCACAGGAGTGCATATGTCGGAAAATGTGATTGGGAAGACATTACACAAGACCGAGACAAAGATTCGATATTACCACTATCACGACACGATAACTGTACACGAAGAGCTATGCAGGGAATACCTCCCGCCCTCTGCCAAGAACAATGTCAACTGGTTCAATAAGCTACCCTATGTCTACGATGATAATATGAAGAAGCTGGCCAACACCATCAAGGAATTCGAGCGCAATACCATTGGAAACCCACAGCTTAACCGATGATCTTATGACCTTTACTCTGCCTGCAACTACCACATGATCATCCAAGTGTCCGGTTCGCGCTGTTTAATGCTCTAATGGTTGAATATTCACGGTCATTGCTGATTTGGGTTGCTGATATGACCGCACCCATGGCTACCAGTGTGGAGAAACTCATGAAAAAAGCTATAGAGGGCCTGATGTGGTTTTGATTTGTCTGTAAAGATGAGTGTTTTACTTGATCCATTCCCACAATCCCTTCCCCACTCCTTGATGATGATTTAATTTGATTCTATATCTCTAGCTGAATACTTGTAAAATTGTTTTTTTCTTTACATTTTTATGGTTTTGGTTTATAATTTCATAGATGATGGTCTGGTTGTCAAATTATAAACAGAGAAGGTTCTATCATTGTTTCTTTTCCATGTAAAAGTTGTGGCAACTAAATCATAATGGACTGTGAAATGGTGGTACTAGAGATTTCTGGCAGAATGAGACATGCTGCAATGATTAGAAAACTTTTCCATGGTTTTACCATTATAGGATTCCCTGTGTTCTCGTTGAGTATGCTATACTACTATTACCTTTTTTTGGTGTAATAAGGAACTTTCATAAAAAGAAACACGCAAATACAGATACTCCCTGAAGGAGTTACAAATTCACCAGTCTAGGCAACAAGCAACCCATCTTATCATACAAAAGGCTAAGTTCTAAACAAGAAGGAGGAGAATCCAACAACACAAAAGGGGAACTAATGGAAGTTCCCAGTTTCGCAAGACCATCTGCACAATTATTTGCTTCACGGTATATATGGACTATCCTGACATTCCGCAGCTTGTGCATTAGCTCCCACATTCACGGTATATACTGCATTAGCTCTCACATTCACGGTATATACTACTATTACCTTTAGCTTTATATTAGTTGAGATTTGATAAAATTATAATAAATCATCTTTTCAGCTGATATATTAGTGTTGATCTCGTCTTGTGGACTCAATTCAGTTATAACAATTTACCAAGTTTCCACTAACATCAAATTTATTAATATATATAATTATAGTTTTTCAATTGAAATATTTAAAAACAAAATTTATGTTTTTATTATGAGTTAAGATTTTGTTGCAATGAATTCCCCTAAAATTACGGCAAAATTTCATTGTGACTTTCATGTGTGACTAAGTTGGTGACCCAGTTAATGGGACTATTTGTTACAACCGATTATAATATTTTTTTTTTGGTGTAGACCATAAGTATTTTTATCCGTTTTAACGGTTTGAGACTAATCCTATTCGGGGTTTAGTCACAGTAGCTTTTCACCCCTCCCCAAATATGTGTTTAATGGGAGTCGAACCCGAGAACTCTTCCCACAAACTCAGCTTGTGTTGCCAACTGAGCCACAACCCTTAGGTTAATAAAATTTATTAATATATAATCAAAACTATTGTAATATATTACTAATATGATTTTATATAATACAAATAAGTGTTAAATATTTTTCACAACTGTGGGTCCAAATAAAACAAAAGATCCATCTGTCAAATTTAATGGGCTTAATGGTGGCTGGTCCTACAACATTTGTTTTAAGTCGCATAAGTCTTAGATATTTTGGTTATTTGTCTATATATTTCTGCATTGTTAGGTTAGCATATGAAAAAAAAATTTACATAAATTTTCGGGGATAAATGTTCTTAATTATGAACTAAAATTTATAATAATTTTGAAAATTAATTCCATTATTATATAACAAAAGACACTTTAAACTCTTGTTAGAGTTTCCATACAAAAATTAGTAAAATAATAAAAAACTATCTGAAGACAGAGGAAGTGAATAGGGTTCTTCTCCATACATGATTTTTATCATAAACTTACCAGTGCAATCAAATAGTAAAATAGATAATCCAATATAACATTGGATCAAGTTCCATATATGTTGGGGTTTTAACCTTAGAAGACTTCAAAATGGTAGAACTTCATCTAAACCAAGTACTTTTATTTGGCATTAGTGTAGTGTGTCTTTGTGTTTATGAATTTATTGGTATTATAAATATCTCACAATATTTATGCATAAATATGATTTCTTATTTGAATCTTACTTAAACTTTCACCTCAATTATCTTTTTTAAAATTTTAATTGAAAAAAGAAGAATTTAGTTTTTTATTTTGATCCAAATTCATATTTTAATTACAGTTATTTCTTTGATGTTTAATACATTTAAGATCAGCATGGTGATCTAATTATCAAGGTGATAAAATCATTAGGGTGGTTTGATCGCTAGTGATCTTATCATGTTTATTAAATCATCGATGATCTTAAATAATTGTGTTTGATATTACATATAAAAAAGATCACAAAGTAAAACACTCACTTGGAATATTAAAAAATAAAAAATAAATAAATGGATGTGTCATTATCTTGTTTGTGAATTCAAAAAACTCTACTTGCAATGTATTGAATAATAATCCTATTATTAATAATATTATTTGAATAAAGCAAAAAATGACACTTTTATCAAATGAATCATCTAAAAAATAATACTTCATTATTTTATAGAATTTTATGAGCTACGAATTATAGAGAAACATTTTTATGGGTCTCATATAAAATCATTTTATAGATTACTCATTTGATCGTAAAATCTTCGCATTTTATTGGATGAAATTTAGATCACCTTATAAAATAATGATTTAATCAATCTCGATGATCTAATATCAGTGCCACATAGGATTCCCAAATTACTATCAAACACAATGATCTAAATTTATATCACCTTTATACCAAGTGATATCTAATAAAAAAAGAAGAAAAAAAGAAATATACAAATGTGTGTGGAAAAAGTGGATCCAAATTCCAAAATTGTTAACAAAAAGAAAAAAGAAACCCACAACTCATAAGTCACAAGCTGTTGATTATTGTTGACATTAATTGAAGTGGCTTTCAAACCCAAAAAGAATAGCCCACCCACATGGCTACCCAAAATGTTAGAAAGCCTATACCAATTTGTCAATCTTCTTCTTCTCTTTTGTTGCAAAATAAAAAATAATTAGTTAAAAAAATAAAACGATAATTAAAATGAAAAAACTGTAAAAGTATTGTTAAGCATGGGTTATGGTTTATCAAAACAGAAAACTCTCAAAATTGACTCAAGTTTAACAGAAGAAAAAAAAGGAAAAATTATTGTTTAACCTTCTTTTTGGTTTAGGCAACAAATGGTTAAATATAAATTGTAGTTACAATAAAAATTATTTAACTAAGAATAATGGCTTATTGAATCCATTGAGACTTCCATCTTTGATCGTGTGGTGACCATTCTAAGTTTTTGCATTGCTATTCTTCCAATGAATTCTTTTTGTGATCCCTACAAAAAAAAACTTGTGATTTCAATGTACTATAATGGGTTTTTAGATTTTCATCTTTTTTTTTTATCTTGTTTGATGTTTAATTTTGTTTATAGTTAATACTTTTCATTGAAGTTAATTGAATTACTAAGAGTTATATATGGCGTGGATGAATATATAATAATGATTACAAATTATTTAAAAAATATATGAGGTGATATTATTTACTAATGTCTAAAATTTCACTTTTCAGATGATTCTAAAATAAATTAAATTAG
Organism: Heritiera littoralis; assembly: GCA_031772115.1. Classification (NCBI taxonomy): domain Eukaryota; kingdom Viridiplantae; phylum Streptophyta; class Magnoliopsida; order Malvales; family Malvaceae; genus Heritiera; species Heritiera littoralis. Next base: position 256,781 of record JAPDPK010000119.1, read on the forward strand.
TTTATGATATGTATAATGCACATATTAATTTTATCTATTTAAATGTGTGTGAACACATAAATTAACATTATTTAATTTATACGTTTAAGGTATGTATATAATACATATATTATAATAAAGATATCAAATCAAATCATAATAAAATTAATTTTTTTATGTTGATGGTTTTTGCTTTCTTATAATAGTCTTACAATTTTAAATAAATGACAAGTTTCTTTTCTTCCAATAATAGTAACATAAATCAATTAATGATGTGATATTATTAAAATAAAACTATACTTAATTTGCATTTTTTAACTGATTGTTTATTTTAAAATTTATAAATTAATACTACAAGAAGGTTAACAAAATGTCACATGTCTTATTGTCATAGTTGTTAATACCATTTCGGTTTCGGTTTTTTCAATCAGTACGTGTCAGTTTTCATAAAATCTGATACACTTGAGTTGATTTTTTGTACCAGTTTTGGTATTGGGTAATATTGGTTGGTTTTGTGAATTTCGGGTGGTTTTGATCGATTTTGACAAAATTCATTGCTCCGGTTGGTACACAAAAATTAAAAGAAAATTGAATTCTTTTTGTTTTATTATATGTTTTGATATTGAATTAAAACTAATAAATACATAAATAATGAATTAAGTAAATGCATTAACAAATTTAAACATTTTTAAAAATAATTATTATTTGTTGTACAAGTAATTTTATTAATTTTATGTTTATCATATCAATGTTGAAGGTTTTATATATTTATTTTGCTTATTACTAACAATATTATTACATGTATGAGAAATTTATAAATATTATTAAATTAAATCGAAAAATTCAAAATAATATACCAAAACAATCGATATTGATATATCTCATTATAAAAAAAAATCCAAAACGCTCTCTGGTACGAAATTTACAACATTGCTTATTGTTTTTAATTAATCTTTTTAAATTTTTTGATATGGAAAGGATATGCATTCTACTAAATCTAAAAACTCTTATCACATATATATAAGATTTTGAGTAATTCTATTAATAACCTAGTATTAACGGGACACTCTTAGCACCAAAAAAAAAAGTATTAACGGGACACACCCTAAATATTTCAAAACCCTATTTCCAAAACATCTCTCTTTATTCTTACTGCCAATACCTTAAAATAACTAAATGTATTTCTAAAATACCCTCAACCTCTCTTCACATCATCTTTTATTCATCCTCTCTAAAAGAACAAAAACAATTTTTTTCAAAACATTGAATATCTTTTAAGTTTTGCAGTAATCGATGCTAAATGTATCATTAATATTCAGTTAAATGTGTATTTCTTTCATTTTATTGCATTGAGAATTTTTGTAAATTTTTTGAATTAAAATTCATGAATTTTTTTGGATTAAAATTCTTGAATTTATAATTTTTTTTTTCAAAAATTGTATTTCTTGGCATGGAATTACCGGAGGCAATAAATGACTCCCAGCAATTCTATGCCAGAGCCCCTATTGGCCCCACGAGAACTTATTGCCGTGGGGCCCACAACACAAGTGTGTAGTGGGGTTTATTGTGCCCCATAAACCCATGTATATGAGGCAAATGTGAGATAAACCATGTTGCCGTGGGTTTAATAGCCTCTCGGCATTTTCACTTTTGGGAATATCAAAAAAAATTTATGGGTAAGAGTAAAATTATATTTTTAATTAAAGGTATTGCTGTAATAAAAAAATTCATTAACTTAAGATGTGTCTAGCACCCAACAGGGTGTGAATTGGGTGTGAATGGAACCCTTAAAAATAATTTAGAACTCAAACACAAATTTAAAAAATTATGACTTATTGAAAATAATTATTAACATTGAACTTATTTGAATAAAAAATCTATAACTATACGTTAGCTTTAAAATGATAAATATTGTTAAATGGTAAAAACTTAGTTGTACTTAAATGTGTTTTTAAAAAGTAATTTTGTTTTTAATATTTAAGCGTTTCTCAAATCAAAAGATTGTCTCTAAAGTTATCTTCTATCATCTACGAGCTTAATTTGAAAATACAAGTTCAAATTGTTATTTATAAAAAATTATTTTTACTTATACTTGATATAATTAGCATTGAGAAAGAATGTTTTCATTGAGCTCTTAATTGTTTTTATTTTTCTGTATTAATCTATGATGTTTTAATATGCAAATTATATTCAAATGGATCAAACGAAATCAAAATATGAGTTTTCTATTAAAAGTTAGTGATTTTTTTTACTAAAGAATGTGTAGGTTGTCTAACAACTGCACGATGAGTAGTTTTGAAAATTTACTGTATCTTTTATACATTGGTTCAAATATTGATATTTATATGCATGAAAATACAAATAAGTTTAGTTTTCAAAACTTCAAACAGGTTATGATTTTGAGTTTTCAACTCAAGATGTAGTCGATTTAGTAAATAGTATTCAAACTTTTAAGTCGCATAAGAGTCTATAATGGATTTCAATGCACTATAATGGATTTTTTTTTGAGTTTTTAACCTTTTTTTTTATGTTGTTTGATGTTTAATTTTGTTTTATAGTTAATACTTTTCATTGAAGTTAATTGAATTACTAAGAGTTATAATGGTGTGGATGAATATATAATAATGATTACATGTATTTAAAAAATATATGAGGCGATATTATTTACTAATGTCTAAAAAATTCACTTTTCATATTATTCTAAAATAAATTAAATTAGTTTATGGTATGTATAATGCACATATTAACTTTATCTATTTAAATGTGTGTGAACACATAAATTCTAAAATAAATTAAATTTCACATGAAATGTATTTTTCATATACACATGCGTCAAATACATCAAGATCTCTCATATCTTACATAACTTGTATCCCCAAATGACTAATTTACATTACTGTAGTACTGTACTGTACAATAGCTTAAATTCAAACGATTGAGTATACCTTCAGGAATTATCGGGAAACGTATCTCGAAGGTACACTATAATATCCCAAAAGTAAGCTCCTCTATCTCCAGCGGAATTCACTTCAAGTAATCTGTATGAAAAATGATCGTAAAGGGGTGAGTTTACGCTCAGTAAGAAGTATACATAAAAGAGCGTACTATGTCACTATATGCTGATTTTCTACTTGGCTTTATAATGTCATGTGGAAACCTTTGAAATCAATTATCAAATCTCATAATTCGTTTTCGTGCAAGTAAATAAATCCAGTAATACATATTCAGGTAAATCAGATAATGGCATATGCATCATCATGTAAATTTCTTACATATATTCAATTTATTCGAGTACTTGCAAATGCCTTAATTCACTTGAAATCACATATACAAATATCTTTTAATTAAAGTGGAGACTATTAACATTTTAACATAATCATGCACTAGATAATATCCCGTGAGGGCAGGTGGCGTACCCATGTAAGGGCCAGGAATCTTCCCTTTGCCAAACATATAACAGAGACAATTGGCCAATGTCGATAGACCACAATGAACACTAGTCAGGTGACATCTGTGGCACTGAGGACCGGACTAGGGTTCCTCAGCCAAGTACAGATACAGATACTAAGGACTTGATCAGAGTCCTACAGCCAGATATAGATAATGCATGACCAACAAGTAGTCCATAGTCTCAAACATTCGTCATATATTTCTTTATTAATACAAATGTACTTATTTAAAATAGGCCTTAAAACCTTATTTACAAACAGGGCAGTCGACTGGTCTTCAGGGCAGTTGGCTGCTAAAGCATATCTTGATTTATCGAAATTATTTTTTTTTAAAATTTCGATATTTAAAAATCTAAAAACACATGAGGCAATCGACTGGTCATATAGGGTAGTCGACTGGTTTTGAAACAGAATGTTTTTCGAGAAAATGCAGTCGACTAGTCATATAGCAGTCGACTGTTTTCGGAAACAGAATGGTTCTGAAAACAGGGCAGTCGACTGGTTTTGAAATAGAATATTTTTTGAAAAATAGCAGTCGACTGGTTTGAATCGATTTTCAAAAAATTTACGCTTTGGCTATCTCTAGGCAATCGGATGCTCCTAGCCAAATTGGTACTAGGAGTCAAATCCGAATTTTGAACTTCTTGCATTTAAATCAACTTGTATTTCATCCTAAAACATTCAAAACATGCGGACACAGCCACCCTACGTCTGTTACATATATTCCTTACCTCAAATAGTCGATAATCCAATCGCTTGGTTGAAATCGACGCTTTTCTTTTCAACTCTTCAAAGCTGCAAACATCATATTAATTTGGCTTAATAGCCAAATAAGCCCTCAAACTTTAGCCCAAAATGGAATTCAACCCTCAATGTTTTATCGCGTGAAATTCAGTCCATAAACTTTTATTTCAATGGAAATAAACCCTCAACTTTTTAAAATCATGCAATTAAGTCCAAATCTGTTAAATGACACTAACTACCGTTAGTATATCTAACGTGAAAGCTGACGTGGACAGCTTAGTTGGCTGGCACGTGGCATGCCACGTGTGTAATACTAATGGCAGTTAGTGTCATTTAACAGATTTAGACTTAATTGCATGATTTTAAAATGTTGAGGGTTTATTTCCATTGAAATAAAAGTTTATAGACTGAATTTCACGCGATAAAACGTTGAGGGCTGAATTCCATTTTGGGCTAAAGGTTGAGGGCTTATTTGGCTATTAAGCCTATTAATTTCAACCTTTAACTTTCCTTCATTATAATACCATAAGCATACTATACCAACCTAACATAATTCCAAATCAAGGATGGAATTAAAAGAACTAACTTCTTCTCTTATCTTAGTTAATAGCCAAAATTGACAAAAATCAGATCTCTTCAACGCCTTTGATTCAGCCTTCATATTACACATATAGCTTAAGCTAGTGACAAGGAATGATTTTCATTTAGTGAGCTTAACGATTCGTTAACAGAATATGCTTGTTTGTCAAGGGATTCAAGATGGAAACTTAGAGAATTTTGGTAGGACAGCAAGTATGGCTGCCGGCACCCTTAGTAAAGAAGATGACAATTGCCATAAATTCCATTTAATGCATAGCTATCCCTTTTTACTAACTCATCACCTTGACTTTTGACCATTTGACCTTTTGACTATTCATTTGCTATAATTCCATCCATGTCCCATATATTATTCATATATTCATATTTTCATATTTATTTAATTCTTTTAAGCTGAAATACTATACAGATATGGGAAATTTTCAGAAATAGGGGATTTCACATTATTATTTGTTGTACAAGTAATTTTATTAATTTTATGCTTATCGTTATCAATGTTGAATGTTTTATGTATTTATTTTGCTTATTACTAACAATATTATTACATGTATGAAAAATTTATAAATATTATTAAATTAAACCAAAAAATTCAAAATAATATACTAAAACAACCGATACCGATATATCTCATTATAAAAAAAAATTCTGAAACGCCCTCTGGTACAAATTTACAACATTGCTTATTGTTTTTAATTAATCTTTTTTAAATTTTTTGATATGGAAAGGATATGCATTCTACTAACCCTTCAATGAAATCTAAAAACTCTTATCACATATATAAGATTTTGAGTAATTCTATTCATAACCTATTATTAATTGAACACACCCTAAATATTTAAAAACCCTATTCCCAAAACATCTTTCTTTATTCTCACTGCCCATACCCTAAAATACCTAAATTTATTCCTAAAATACCCTTAACTCCTCTTCACATCATCTTTTATTCATCCTCTCTAAAAGAACAAAAAATTTTTTTTCAAAACCTTGAATATCTTTTAAGTTTTGCAGCAATCTATGCTAAATCTATCATTAATATTCAGTTAAATTTGTATTTCTTTCATTTTATTGCATTGAGAATTTTTGTAAATTTTTTGGATTAAAATTCTTGAATTTTTACTTTTTTTTTCAAAAAAATGTATTTCTTGGCATGGAATTGCCGGAAGCAATAAATGACTCCCAGCAATTCTATGCCAGGCCCCTATTCGCCCCACGACAACTTATTGTCGTTTGTGCCCCACAACACAAGTGTGTAGTGGGGTTTATTGTGCCCGATATATATGGGGCAAATAAACCCCATGTATATGGGGCAAATGTGAGGTAAACCATGTTGCCGTGGGGTTTAATAGCCTCTCGGCATTTTCACTTTTGGGAATATCAAAATTTTTTTATGGGTAAGAGTAAAATTGTATTTTTAATTAAAGGTATTATTGTAATAAAAAAATTCATTAACTTAGGATGTGTCTAGCACTCAACAAGGTGTGAATGGAACCCTTAAAAATAATTTAGAACTCAAACACAAAATTTAAAAAATTATGACTTATTGAAAATAATTATTAACATTGAACTTATTTGAATAAAAAACCTATAACTATATGTTAGCTTTAAAATGATAAATATTGTTAAATGGCAAAAACTTAATTGTACTTAAATGTGTTTTTAAAAGGTAATTTTGTTTTTAATATTTAAGCATTTCTCAAACCAAAAGATTGTCTCTAAAGTTATCTTCTATCATCTATGAGCTTAATTTGAAAATACAAGTCCAAATTGTTATTTATAGAAAATTTATTTTACTTTTACTTGATATAATTAGCATTGAGAAAGAATGTTTTCATTGAGCTCTCAATTGTTTTTTACTTTTCTGTATTAATCTATCATGTTTTGATATGCAAATTATATTCAAATGGATCAAACGAAATCAAAATCTGAGTTTTCTATTAAAAGTTAATGATTTTTTACTAAAGAATGTGTAGGTTGTTTGACAAATGCACGATGAGTAGTTTTGAAAATTTACTGTATCTTTTATACATTGGTTCAAATGTTGATATTTATATGCATGAAAATACAAGTAAGTTTAGTTTTCAAAATTTTAAACAGATTATGATTTTGAGTTTTCAATTCAAGATGTAGTCAATTTAGTAAATAGTATTCAAACTTTTAAGCCGCATATGAGTCTATAATGGATTTCAATGCACTATAATGGATTTTTTTAGTTTTTAACCTTTTTTTTATGTTGTTTGATGTTTAATTTTGTTCTATAGTTAACACTTTTCATCGAAGTTAATTGAATTACTAAGAGTTATAATGGCGTGGATGAATATATAATAATGCTTACATGTATTTAAAAATATATATGAGGTGATATTATTTACTAATGTCTAAAATTTCACTTTTCATGTGATACTAAAATAAATTAAATTACTTTATGATATGTATAATGCACATATTAACTTTATCTATTTAAATGTGTGTGAACGCATAAATTAAAATTATTTAATTTATATGTTTAAGGTATGTATAAAATACATATATTATAATGAAGATATCAAATCAAATCATAATAAAATTAAAGTTTTTTGTTGATGGGTTTTTTGCTTTCTTATAATAATCTTACAGTTTTAAATGAATGACAAGTTTCTTTTATTCAAATAATAGTAACATAAACCAATTTAAGATGTGATATTATTAAAATAATATTATACTTAATTTGCATTTTGCTACTGATTGTTTATTTTAAAATTTATTTTAAAATTTATAAATTGATTCTGGAAGAAGGTTAACAAAATGTCACATGTTTTGTTGTTTTTAATTAATCTTTTTAAATTTTTTGTATACAAAGGATATGCATTCTACTAACCCTTCAATGAAGTCTAAAAACTCTTATAACGAGTATAAGATTTCTTAAAAATAATTTAGAAACTCAAACACAAATTAAAATAATTATGATTTATTGAAAATAATTATTGAAATTGAACTTATTTGAATAAAAAAATCTATAACTATACCTTAGCTTTAAAATGATAAATATTGTGAAATGGCAAAAAATTAATTGTACTTAAATGTGTTTTTAAAAAGTAATTTTGTTTTTAATATTTAAGTGTCTCTCAATCCAAAAGATTATCTCTAAAGTTATCTTCTATCATCTATGAGCTTAATTTGAAAATACAAGTCCAAATTGTTGTTTATAGAAAATTTATTTTAGTTTGACTTAATATAATTAGTATTGAGAAATAATGTTTTCATTGAGCTCTAAATTGTTTTTATTTTTTTGGATTAATCTATGAGTTTATATATGATGCACTGACAGTGTACAGTTTCTATACACTGTCAATGCATTAGAGGTTGACACCTCATCAATTGGTAAATTAAAAAATATACCAAGCCCTTAAAAGCAAATATAAATAAAATTTTTTAATTTGCACATAAAAGCTTATTGATGAGGTGTCAATCTCTGGTGCAATAACAGTGTATAGAAACTATACACTGTCAGTGCATCATATATAAATCTTTAATCTATAATGTTTTAATATGGAAATTATATTCGAATGGATCAAAACGAAATCAAAATCTAAGTTTTTCTATGAAAAGTTATTGATTTTTTATTAAAGAATGTATAGGTTGTCTGACAACTGCACAACAGTTAGTTTTGAAAATTTATTGTACCTTTTATACATTGATTCAAATACAGATATTTACATGCATGAAAATACAAGTATAGTTTTCAAAACTTCAAACGAGTTATGATTTTGAGTTTTCAACTCAAGATGTAGTCGATTTAGTAAATAGTACACAAATTTGATTTTGCATGTTTCTTTAGTTGAAAAGCCAAGGTATTGATATATACCCTCATTAAAGGTATCGATAACTTATTGATCTAACGATTATTTTTTGAATTTTTTAGCTAGGAGCAATATCTTAAGGTAAGGTATCGATATCCCTTTGACTAAAATGTAAGAAATCTTAATCGATTTATCTAATGTGTTAACACCAAAAACAACACATCATAGATTATAAATGCGGAACAGGATACTAACCTCCAGCCATTGATACCGAAATATTGAGTTGCATGCCTTTCGTATTTGATCTTCTAATCTTAAGCAAACTCACTAATGGTGTGTTTTTCAGAATGCTCAGATTAGGGACCCAATACCCTATCTTTTTTCTTTATATACGTCTTCCCATTAAAAACGTAATTCAATTTATGGGTAGTTATTACTTGTAGATATGGATAAAATAATTTAAAATTTATTAGATAATGATAATAAAATATAGGATCACAATAAGAAGTTTTAAGAGGTTATGAAACTAACCTCAAGTCTTTTATTTCCTATAAAACACTACTGACTAAGTAGTTAACTCATGTGGGGAACTTACATTCTCCCACTTGGTCTGTATATTTTATTATACTTGTTATTCCATCCATAATCTATGAATCCTTATACTTAAATTAAAGAAACAAAATACATGAATCATGGCGACAAGTCCTCTAAGAATGAGTAATATCTTTCATGTATTACAATATATTTTATCTCTTCAATATCAGCCTATATGTGATAACATAACTTAATGAATAAACCTTATGTTTATTCTAGGTCCAAAATTTATTATTATTCTCAATAATCAATATGTGCACCAAATATTGAGAAAACAAAACAAATGAATAAGAGTTTCATTACAAATAAAAGTTGTCCACACAACTAATTCACAAGATGGAACCAAGTCCCATTCGCACTACATGATCCTTAAAACTTTTTGGTGGCATGCCTTTTGTTAAAGGATATGCTATCATCAATTCAGTGCTAACGTGCTCAATGACCACTATATTCTCTTTAACACGTTCTCTTATGGCTAAATACTTAATGTCAATATGTTTACTTCGACTACCACTTTTGTTGTTTTTAGCCAAGAAAACCGCAGCTGAATTGTCACAGTATATTCTTAATGGCTTTGAAATGGAATCCACAATTCTAAGCCCAGATATGAAACTCTTCAACCATACACCATGTGAGGTAGCCTCAAAACAAGAAACGAACTCAGCCTCCATGGTAGAAATAACAACTAAAGACTGCTTTGCACTCCTCCAAGATATGGCTCTGCCAGCAAGCATGAAAACATATCCAGATGTTGATTTTCGTGAATCAACACATCCAGCGAAGTCTGAATCTGAATAACCAACTACCTCCAGGTTGTCAATTCGTCTATACATAGGCATGTAATCTTTGGTCCCTTGAAGGTACCTCATTACTTTCTTTGCAGCTCTCCAGTGGTCCATACCTGGATTACTCTGATATCTTCCTAACATTCCGACTGCAAATGCAATGTCAGGTCTTGTGCAAACCTGAGCATACATTAGGCTTCCAACAGCTGAAGCATGTGGAATGTTTTGCATTGGTTCCCTTTCAAGTTCATTTTTCGGGCACTGGTTCAAATTGAACTTGTCACCCTTTACTATTGGTGCTACACTTGGTGAGCAATCTTTCATCCGAAATCTCTCAAGAACCTTATTGATATAGGTCTCTTGAGACAGTCCTAGGATACCTTGAAGTCTGTCTCTATGGATCTTAATGCCAATGACATAAGATGCCTCGCCCATATCCTTCATATCAAATTTCTTAGAGAGAAATTGCTTCACCTCATGCAGCAACCCTTTGTCATTGGTTGCAAGTAAGATATCATTCACATATAGGACGAGGAAACAAATTTTACTCCCACTAACCTTGTGATATATGCATTGATCCATGATGTTCTCTACAAAACCGAATGAAGAGATGACATCATGGAATTTTAAATATCATTGACGGGAGGCTTGTTTCAATCCATATATGGATTTCTTGAGCTTGCATACCAAATGCTCACCATTACTAGAGGAGAATCCTTCCGGTTGTTTCATATAAACCTCCTCCTCTAGGTCTCCATTCAAGAATGTTGTTTTCACATCCATTTGATGCAATTCCAAGTCAAAATGAGCAACCAATGCCATAATAACACGAAGAGAATCTTTCTTTGATACAGGGGAAAAAGTCTCTGTGTAATCGATTCCTTTCTTTTGAGTGAATCCTTTAGCTACGAGTCTTGCCTTATATCTATCAATGTTGCCTAATGAGTCCTTCTTTGTTTTAAAGACCCATTTACATCCAATGGCCTTTGCACCATTAGGCAACTCAACAAGATCCCAAACTCCATTAGATGCCATAGAATTCAACTCATCGTTCATGGCATTGTATCACAATTCAGATTTACTACAACTCATGGCTTGTGAAAATGTTTCAGGGTCATCTTCGGCTCCAAAATTATAGTCAGACTCTTGTAGATACACAACGTAATCACTAGGTATTGATGATTTCTTCATTCTAATTGATCTTCTTAATGTTGTGTCAGCATCCTCCTGTGGAGTATGTTGCACAACTGGTTGCTCAACAGTCTCTGGTAATTGTTGAACAACTGGATCTACTAGATTGTCATCAGCAACTTGTGGAGCTTCAATGATTGGTTGTTCAACATCCATTTGAACTTGAGGGAAGTTATGAACAACAACCAATTTGTCACTTGAAATGGGAGCTTGAATATCTGAATGATCCTTCTTAGAAACTACGTTCCGAGATTGATCACTCCCACTAATCAAGTCATTTTCAAGAAACTTTGCATTTCTTGATTCCACAATTCTAGTGACATGTGATGAACAATAAAATCAGTAACCCTTAGACTTTTCAGCATATCTAATGAAATACCCACTTATAGTCCTTGGGTCCAATTTCTTTTCTTGTGGATTATAAACTCTTACTTCAAACGGGCATCCCAAACGCGTATATGTCGCAAACTCGGTTTCCAACCTTTCCATAATTCAAAAGGTGTTTTTGGAACAGCTTTAGTTGTAACTCGGTTTAATATATACACTGCCGTTTTAAGAGCTTCAGTCCACAAGGATTTAGGAAGCTTGGAGTTGCTAAGCATACTCCGCACCATGTCCATCAAGGTTTTGTTTCTTCTTTCTGCTACATCATTCTGGTCTGGAGATCCAGGCATAGTGTATTGGGCTTGAATCCCATACTCTTCAAGAAACCTTGCAAATGGAGTAGGCGCTTGTCCATCCTCATTGTATCTACCATAGTATTCTCCACCTCTATCTGATCTTAATTTGCTTTCCACATTGTTTCTCTACTTCTGCTTTGAAAACTTTAAAAGCATCTAATGCTTCGTTCTTATTATGAAGCAAGTAGAGATACATGTATCATGAATAATCATCTATGAATGAGATGAAGTATTTCTGACCATATGAGTCCATATCCGGACTACAAATGTCCGTATGTATGATCTCTAATATGTCTGAACTCCTCTTGGCACCTTTCTTTGTCTTGTTAGTCTACTTTCCCTTTATGCAGTCCACACAAGTATCAAAGTCAGTAAAATCCAAAGTACTAAGTACTCCATCATTCATTAACCTTTTAATTCTCTCTATGGAGATATGTCCTAATCTCCGATGCCACAATATAGAGGACTTTTCATTCATAACACATCGTTTAATACCTACATTGTCTTGGACGTGCATTATACTATTTGAAATACTATTTTGTAAATGAATTCGAAATAAACCATCAGTCAACATCCCATTTCCAACAACACTAGATTTATAAAGCACGCGGAAAGCATTTTCATAAAATTCAAAAGAAAATCCAAGTGGTACAAGTCTTGAAACTGAAATTAAATTTCTAGAGTAACATGGAATATAAAAAGTTCTTTCCAAATTCAAAACAAAACCAGTATCTAAAACTAATCTACACGTCCCTACTGCTTCCACTTAAGAATGCATCTTGTTTCCTGAATAGATGCATTGCTCACTGGCCATTAGTTTCCTTTGGTTTACAAAACCCTGCAAGGTATTTGAAACATGGATTGTAAAACCAGAATCAATCCACCAAGTGTTATGACAAATATCGACCATATTAGATTCATAACAAACAAGTGAGATTGGATTACCTTTCTTTTCAAGCCAAGCCTTATATTTGTTGCAGTCCTTCTTCATGTGTCCCTTTTTTTTACAGAAAAAAACACTTGGACTCTTTCTTCTCAGTCTAGATAGGTATTTTACCCTTTCCCTTTTGTTTAGCTTGCGCTTTGTTCTTTCCTTGTGTTGCTATATGTGCACTTTCACCCATTTCCATTAGCAACCTCCCTTCCTCTTGAACACACATGGTCAGGAGTTCATTTATTGACCATTTTTGCTTATGTGTGTTGTAAGAAATTTTGAAAGGTCCATATTGTTATGGAAGGGAATTCAGAATAAAGTGCACAAGGAAAGATTTAGACATCTCGACCTCAAGAGATTTCAACTGAGCCACTATGTCCCTCATCTGCATGATGTGCTCATGCACACCTCTAACACTAGTGGGCTTCATAGATGATAACTTTGTCATTAGGGTGCTAGCTAGTGCCTTATCCGAAGACTCAAACTGTTCATCAACAGCCTTCAGCAATTCCTTGACATTTTTACACTCAGGGATTGAACTACGAATACTAGCCGATATACGTGTCCTTATGAACATCATACTTAAGTGATTAGATTGCTCCTATCGTTCATATAGGGCAATCGCACCCTGAGGGCTAGTATAAGTAGGCACAGGTGGTTCATCCTTCCTAATGGCATAATCAATGTCCATGCACCCTAATTGAAGAAGAACTCTCTCTTTTCATATTTTATAGTTATCACCACTTAAATAAGGAACATCACATTTATCATTAGAAAAATTCAGAGGTTGTATAACTGCAAATAAATCAAACATTCATGCTTATGTTACAAATTTAAGGCAAATAAACATATATCATGCTTTACCAATGTAAATCATGCATTAAAATATGAATCAAATAACATATAAAACTGCCTGTGGGCGAAGTTTTAATTTAAACAGATTCATATATAAATTTTATGATGAAACTATCAAATTATATTCCTTTTCTTAGCTCCTGTGGGTGAACTAAGAAAAATAATTTGTTACTTCATCCTAATTAATCACACAAATATAACAAAATTCCTGTGGGATAAAATTTATTATATTAAATATGATTAATTACAATTAATGTCATTTTTCTATATGTGACCGAATATACTTGATATATAATTTAACTTAATCAAAGATGCTGTGGCTATTCCTTGATCAATAAAAATTATATGGATCACATGACATCAAATTTTATGCATAAATAATAATTTTTCAATCATGTATACAATTGATATATTATGAACAAAAAATATTGTATACATATATTCATTACTTACACATAAAATTCAAGCATACAAAAAAATATCATGAACCAAATAATGATATAAACTTTTTTTTATGATTAATTTAATAATCAAGCCCTTTAAATTCTTGTCCACGACATGATGCAAGATTTATCATATTGTTTAAAAACAGCGACAAAAAACTAAACCAAATACCGTATGCGTAATTTCTAAAACTTATCCAAGCATATACAAAAATCAAAGCATACTTGAAACTTGAGTCGGCTAGCATTTAATCATATATATATTTGGTACAGAATTTTTTATATATATATATATATATATATATATATATTAAACTTAAGCTTTCAAATGCTTTCCATCTCCCCTTATTTTAATGCTTTAAGGATTCTGTTGGAAGCATTTAATAGCGTGCCCAGCATACTTTGCGTCTAACATTCAGCCAATAACCTTTTGTTAGCCAAAAGAAAATTGCATATTGTTGCATTTTGAAGTCAATTAGTCAAATACTTCACGTGTTTCTTAGCCACAGAAAGTTAATTTGTAAATTTTCAAAATTTGTCATGATTTGTAAATTTAATCAGGAATCACGACTAACATCGCTTGTTCTAAACAATCTTCGATATGAATTCAGAACATTTTATTCATATAAAACAATCATAGCTTGCTCAAATAAATTCAAGGTAGAGGTTAACAGGCTCGGATACCAACTGTAAGAAATCTTAATCGATTTATCTAATGTGTCAACACAAAAAACAACACATCATAGATTATAAATGCGGAACAAGATACTAACCTCTAGCTATTGATACCGAAAATATTGAGTTGCGTGCCTTTCGTATTTGATCTTCTAATCTTAAGCAAACTCACTAATGATGTGTTTCTCAGAATGCTCAGATTAGGGGCCCAATACCCTATCTTTTTTTTTTTATATACGTCTTCCCATTAAAAACGTAATTCAATTTGTGGGTAGTTATCACTTGTAGATATGGATAAAATAATTTAAAATTTATTAGATAATGATAATAAAATATAGGACCACAATAGGAAGTTTTAAGAGGTTATGAAACTAACCTCAAGTCTTTTATTTCCTATAAAACACTACTGACTAAGAAGTTAACTCATGTGGGGAACTTACATAAATGCATAAAACAATTAGTTTGCAACTTGTAATAGGTATATTCTCTCGGCTCAAGACTCAAATCTAAGTACAAAAGAGGTCTTTCAGGTCTTCCAACACTTCACGAAGAGGGAGAGGCATGGCAATTCATCCCTAAGAAGATTGAATCAATTTTTCCACCAAAATCAAAGAAGGGTTTAGAATTTATTTTTCCTATCTCTATACCTCTAGATTTTTTATTCTACATGATTGTAATTCCTAGAGCTTAATGTAGCAAATACCCAACCTTAAAGAGCTCTTAAAGTTTGCAGTCCAAAGTTAGAGCTTGTAATACATCAAGAGGTGATGTATCCTCTTATAGTCCATTTGTGAGTTTTGTAGAAACTCAAAGTTGCCAATGTTTCTGTCTTTTAACTTTGGAAAAACATACGAAAGTTATACATTCCTTATAAAAAGATAGTAAAGGTTTCTATTCTCAATTTTTGAAAAAGATAGGAATGTAAAGGTTATCTAAATCTTTGAAAATGTAACAATTTTAGTGAATTGAAAACTCATTAGTAGGATGCTAGTGGAGAGGATGTAAGCTTGATTTGTCGAAGCCATATAAATCTTGGTGTCAACTCTTTCTATCGTTACGTTATTACAATTCAATCGCACTTCAAATTATTTCATTTTCATTGAATTGTCATATACCAACAAAACTTTATTGAAAATTGTTGTAAAGAAAAATTAGGAGTCAATCTTACTCGCACACTCTAGAATTGAAACGCTTGAGCTTTTACCATTTATTTCAAATCGGTTCTATTCATTTTTGAGTGGCTATTGGTCTTTGTTTTTTATTGAAATCTTTAATTTTTTTATGAGTTCTCTTACCTTATTTTTTGCAATTTAAAGTTGTTCATTTTTGCCACGTGTCACTATGGTAATAGTCCTATTTTCCTTTTTTTAGTCCAACCCTCTTGTTTCATTTTTTTTTCTCAACAACTTATTTGGTTTTTTTAGTTAAATTCTCTAATTTATATTTTTACTTATCCCTTCAGCTCTTTTTTTAATTACGTTTTAAATTTATTTTAAGTTCTTTTATATTTTTTGAGTTAAACCGTTTAATATGTTTTTTTTTTATTTTTAAATTATATTTGTTCAGATATTGTTACTAGAAAAAAATTTATGAGTGTGATATACCATTTTTGTCGAGATAATTTTAAGCTAGAAATTCTTTTTAGCTTTTTGCTCTGTATTTATTTTTAATTATTTATTTGTCCGGTAGAATATTATCGAAGGAGAAGAAATTTAATTTTCATTTAAATTTAAAAAAATAAGTAAATAAAAAATCAAATTAATTAAAATTTTAAAAATTCAAAATTGTTAAAATAAATTGAGAAAAATAAAAAATAATTATGTAAATTAATAATTATTTAATATTTTTAATTAATTTTTATACCTTCAACTTTTATAATTAATCATTTAATCTATTTTTATTTTAATTTTTTTAATTTATGTCCGATTGGATATTGTTGATAAAAAAATATTTGATGGTAACATGCAACCCTTTTTACAGTAATAAGTTTAAACTTTTAGAATAATAATAAAATATTTTTTTAATATTGTAATGGATAACGACAAACACGGCGACGGATCAAATAAAATAATACAAAGCGAATATTTTTTACTCTACGAGACATTTCATTCAAAGACACGTGTTGCTTCTTGCACCGTTGTTTTTTTCTTTTCTTAATTTATGAATTTACAGTAAAGATAACGAATACTTGTCATGGATTATTTGCTATCGTAATATAATAATATCAACTTAGAAAACTGCTCCATGATATCCTTACCATTAATAGGTACCTTCAAACTAAAGTTAAAAAGCATTAAACACAAAAATTAGTCCCATCAGGCTGAATTTGATAGTTTTTTGTATTTATACTATATTAAATTATATTTATTGAATAAAATATAAAACTTATAAAATTTAATTTCATATTTACACGTTAAATATAAAATTTTTACATCAATTCAAAAAATTTTTTTTATGTGCCACTCATGTCGTGTCAAACGTACATAAAATTATTGTATTTGCTGTAAGCCTACTTTGTCATCGACAATGGGGTCCTTATTTTCATTTTGTACTTTAGCACAAAAAATAAAAAAACCTCACTGCACATTCACGCCCACGGATGAGCTGTCCTCTTTATTTTACGAAAGTTTCTGCACACCATCCACATGGCGGCCTTCCGCTCGCTTTCCACGCGGCTTTTAATATACTCCTCGGCTATCGAGGGACACGTGGCCTTTACAGTCGTCGTCACGGAGATCCGTGCTTGTTGTCTTTTTATTTTATTTTTTTTCGCCCCTTCGGGTTCAGAGGGGACCACAACCTTGCTTGCTACCTAACGCCACGACAGAGTAACGGCGATTGAGCCGTTAATGGGGAAGGCCAAACTGTAGCCGTGGACCTCGTGGCGATTTTTTATTGGCGATGCGTGGGTATCGATTGGACAGGTGGACGACTTTAGGCGTCCAATCTAGCGGCAAAGCATGACAATATATTAATCTTTCATATAATAATATATATAAATAAACAAAATATATACGATGCGTTGATAATATATAATTTTTATATATTATTAATACACAAGATATTGATATATTGTCAATAAATTTTTATAAGCAAATTAAAAAAATATTTGTTTGTATTTATTTTAAAAATTTGACATATTTTTAAATTACATATTAATGAGGTATCAACTTCTAATGTATTGATAATATACAAAAATTATACATTGTCGATGTATCATATATATAAACTTAATATTTTTTTTGGATAAAATATATAAACTTAATCTTTATTAATTCATAATAATTGCTCTTAATATCTGATTTATTGCTTAATTATTTCTTTATTTATTTGGACAGATATGCTCCATTAGCCTTTTTTCTGTCTCTTTTTTTTACCATAAAAACATTTAATTTGAGAAAAAGAAAACGTTAATGTTGATATTCAAATCTGAATACAATTTTATGAAAAAAAAATGAATACAATTTTCATATTTTAAAAATAAAATTTTAATTATTTAAATTAATTTTTAAATTTTTTGTCTCTGTTATTCCTTTTAGTATATCTCGTTTTTTTTTTCATTTTGTTTTTGCAATAATCAACTTATATTATGTTAATTTTGGCCCCGAAAAATCTTATGTTAATTATCAATTTCTAGCAAAAAGAGAAGCTAAATAGATTTTTTTTTAATTTCTCCCTCTAATGATTTTGTTTTGAAATAAAAAATAAGATTAATTATACAAGCAAAAGTCAACACAAAACTATATATTTTAGTTTGCATATCTCCTAATTCAATCTTTAATCCTTGATATAATTATAGGTATACTTATATATGTGTGTATATATATATATATATCTAACTTATTTTATAATATAAAAATAGTACACGTTAGGTAAATTTAACAAAATTGAGGTTATTAAGAAAAATTAATCATTTTTATTAAAATAATAGTGAAATACAACATATTTTTGAATATTTTATGAATTATTTTTAAAAAATGTACTGCTTATAAATTTAAAAACATACATAAAAATATTTTGCACGTATTCGACTTAATTCATTTCAGAAAGAAACTATCGATCATGTAATTTAATCCCATTAAACCAAATCATTAACTAGCAAGCTTTTTTTGTTTTTTTGAATAACACAAACAGAAAGAAACAATCGATCATGTAATTTAATCCTATTAAACTAAATCAAAGGGGAAATCATTAATTAGCAAGCTTTTTTTTAGTAATACAATTTTATTCAACGTTATAATTATAATCAACATAATATATTTAATAAATTGATAATTTTACTGATAAATATAGATAATAATAATAAATTATAAATAATAAATTTAATTTAATTTTACATTTTATAAAATTTAAACTTAAAATTTTAAAATCTCAAAATCCTTTTCATATCACTGACTCATGGCCTCATCCACAGGCAGCAAACTCAAAAAAAAGGCAAATAGTCAAGCAACGTGAGGTGGAAAGATTCAGAATTAGGTAAGAAAAAAAGGAAAAAGCAAATAAAAAAACATCGTACAGTTTTGTTATGACCAAATAAGGATGATCTCATCATTCTAAAAAAGTAGGGACATTGACGTCATAACGCCGTTTAAGGGTACTGGTACCCTTTCCTTCCGTTAACTCACCCAAGCCAAGTTATCATTAAATATAAAACCCCCGAAATATAGAAAGAAAAAGAAAAAAAAAATTAAGCGGGAGAAGGAAAACGACGTTTATTTGACGCCTTCAATTTAAAAAAGAAAAATAATTTTTTTATTTGGTTGCTCAATCTATCACTTGCTAGTACACAGTAGCATATATCTTCTTTTGTTTGAAATTTCAGATATAAAATTTAAAGTTCTC
The DNA here is from genome assembly GCA_031772115.1 of Heritiera littoralis. Taxonomy (NCBI): domain Eukaryota; kingdom Viridiplantae; phylum Streptophyta; class Magnoliopsida; order Malvales; family Malvaceae; genus Heritiera; species Heritiera littoralis. The sequence goes on from JAPDPK010000119.1 coordinate 276,325, forward strand.
TTCCACTTCTTCTGAACGCAAAGGATTTCTTTCTTTTTTCTTGTTTTTTCTTCTTAGAGTTATAATCTCAGTAAGTTCTTTCTGATAACCTCTTTGTTTTTATTTCCTTTATGATTTTTTAATGGAGAAAGTGTCCCTCTGTTTTGGTTTTATTGTTTTTAAGTAAGCTTCAAGGTTATCTGTTGGTTTAATGTTCTTTGTTTTCTTGATTTCTGCCAGTAGTTTGTTTGAGGCTTCTGTTTTTTCTCATTTGAATGATTTGTTCTTTTCTTTTCATTGCTCTGTATGTTTTAATTACTAATTATGGAAGGCTTCCGGAATACGGAAGTGAATTTAGGATGAAAATTCAAGCCATGTATTGTAATTGTGCATGCATGCATGTATGTATGTGTTTTTATGGATGATATGGTGAGGACATGATATGATCTGATGTCTTGTGTCTGTTATTCTACTGATGGTCATGCTCTTGCTAAATTGAGATTTCTTTTCAATTTTTTTAAAAAATAATATCCAGTAATTTTACTTGTTCTTTTTTTTTTCTTTATATATATATTTTAATGCAGAAGACTTGTCTCTGGATATTGATTTTCCTGATTTTTTTTTCTTGTTTAATTGTAGATCATGGATTTGAAATAGATAATACTTAACATACAACTGATTTTTTATTCTCTTAAGGAGTGATTTATGCTGCGTTTTATTTTTTTAATTACTTTTTTGCTTCCGCAACCAAAAAATGAAAAGGCATATACAATAATAAACAATACTTTTTATGGATTAAAGATTATTTGGAGAACAATACATATGATTATCATTTATATTTTGTATTAAACTGGTACTCTATATATTAATAATCTATTGTTTTTAATAATTTTTTTGCTTTTTTTTTGTTTATAGCAAATTTTTAATAAAAAATAAAGAAAACAAGGTTTTTTTTTTTTAATCTTGTTTATAAAGCTAAATAGGAGTTTTGGTTCTGTAGGCAAGCTTGAGACTAAGGCTCAGCCTATATTGTTTATATTAAGTGTATGACCATAAATTTCAACCGTTGTTGAGCTTTTATCTTTTTGATAATTAGTTTAGAGTGTCTTACTTCTTGGGAATAAAGGAAAGAAAAAACAAAAATACATTAGTCTTTAGTTGTGTAAGTGGCAGCTTCATCAGTGTAGTTAAAGTCCAATGAATACATGTAAGACTAAAGAAATAAGCCATTAGTTTTTGGATACATTTTATACTTGGTACCCCAATTGAGCTTGTCCTCAATCTTTAAAGCTCTTTGACAAAAAATTAAGTGTGTCAATAGTGGTTCTTTTATCATGAACAGGCGGCTCCACATTTATGCTAAATGAAACAAGCTTCTTGTATCCTTTGTTGAGTTGGGCTCAAGCTGATTATGTAACTTTCCTGCATCTACTTGTTTATTTTGCTATTTGCTTTTTGTGATTTTGAAAGCAAGCGAGTGAAAAAGTTCTTGTAGATAAAAAAGTAGTATTTTGAACTCTCTAAAATCGAACTTATACTTTTTGTGAATAGCAAAATGTACAATTTTTCTTGTATATGGAGCAACTATATATTAATTTTGTCGCGGTTTAGTAATTTATTCATTTTTAACTAAACATGATTTTACTATTTACTACTTTTGCCTTTTAGCAATTTTTATGGGCGAAAAAGAAAAAGTCAAGTAGCGTGGCATTAGTTAACTTGCACCTCTGATTGTTACATTGTCCATTAGGAGGTACACTTTTAAAAGTTGGTCTTAAGAATCAGCACCTTTCTGAAGCTCCTAGATGTGTCTTTGATACACGCCCCAAAGGCTTTCATGATGTACTGCACATAAATAATTGCAGTTAATGTGCTTAGTTTCTCTCATCTGTTTATCAGAAATGAAAAGAAAAACAGGAGAAAACTAAATACATACACAAGGAAAAAATGATTTTATCTTTCCTCTTGTTATGTGGGGCATTGACTTTGTGGTTTCTGAATCTTTATAAGGTATGATCTGTGAGATTTCTTTTCTCATGTAATGTCCTGCTTTGGCTGTTTCCATCTTTGCATCTCGAAGAGTATGGTGGTTTTTTTTTTTCCTTTCGTACGTGAGATTGACTTTGTATGCATTTGTTTCGTGAATGGTCTAGCTAATTGTGCTAAGATAGACACATATATTCACATAATAATCTTCATGATATGCTTTTCTTGGGTATATTAGCGGCATTTTTTTATTTTTTATTTTGCATAACCAGGGTGTTGTAGATTTTAGACTTTGGAAGCATGGAGCTAAAACCAGATAGTACAACAAACCATCCAGAACCTAATGCAAATAACAATAAACCGGAGACGGTTCGGTCTCAACCTTGGTGGTGCAGCACACGATGGGATTCCATCTTAACAGATGTTTTAGGAGAAAACAGGACAATCTTATCTCCATCCAAACACCCAAACGGAGGTTTAGGGACCAAAACAAGTGAATCTCTGAGTGTGGATGTGACTGATGATAAAATTTTCTCTAGTAAAGAAATTCCTTTGACTTTGTTATCACAGCCAGGTAATGCATATGCTGTTTTCTACGACAGTTCTGCCATATGTGAGTGATCTTTAACTGCTTTAAGGTGCGATAAAAGGGTGGCTCAGTGCATTGCTTTAAGATCATCATAAACAAGAATTCAATGTGCCATTTGTTGCCAATCAGCAACTTGTCCCGTTAAAAATGAGTTTTGGTGAATTTGATGCGTAACTTGCATGATATTATATTGCTAGAATGTTTTATGAATCAAAACATCGGTGAATTCACTGATTTTAGGTAATAGTTTGATTAAGACTCTGCAGTTCCTCTCTCTCTAATCAATAATGGGTAAGATCTTGGTGGATGCATTAACTTTGAAATGCTGTCGTATTTCAAAAAGTTTGCTAAAGTAAAAGAATGATTGACTTGTTTATTTCAAGATATGCGATTTTTCTCTATGTACTTTTGCTGCAGTTGATAGTTTGAACTTGTACTGACTTGTTGACAATGTGTGCTTGTACATACATGCAGATTCATGCAACACAGATATCATGCCTTATAAAATCGAAGCATCACAAGATATATGATTTTAAAGTAATAAAGACGTAATTCTTGCATGCGTTAGTTTTGAAGACATAAAATTCACTTAAACATACTTAAATAGAAGTCATGTGATTTAAAAGATTTGAAAGTGTAACTGATGTACTGCTAAGGCTGGTTTCAATGAGACCTTGAAAAAAGTGCATTAAGCTGATCAAACTTCTGAGTGGTGTTAAGTTGCACTCTTCTAACTAATATTGCTATAGCCAAAGTGCCATGGCAGCTATCTCTTGGTTGTCTTGGCAATCAATTGCTGTCTTATCTCTATTAATATTGTACTTTAACAAATTTGAATTGTCTGTATGTTTTTGCATATCATGTTCGTATGCTTTGAAGCTAATGAAGGTTTTTCTTTTATGAAAAGATGGAAAATATGGACAGCCATATTTACAGCATGCTGTGCCCATTATAAGTCCAACAATGGGTGAATATGTAGCGCCACCAACCCAGCTGGAGCTTGTTGGCCACTCAATTGTAATTTCTCTTTCTCTCTCTTGGGAGAATGTGAATTCGCATATCCACATGCCTGCTTTTATCTTTCTTTACTGCTGTTGTGGTAGTAATTTCTTACATACGAAAATAAGAATTTGCAATTGCATAGCATATGATATTAAACTCTTGGATTTGGTTTATGCTTGATAGAAAGGATAGAAAGGTGGAAAGACAAATTGTACGGTGATCCAATTGTTAAACTATCTTGTGTTTCTCTGTATCCTAATTATTGGATAAAAAAACTATAAGTCTCCCTTTCATTTTTTTATGCTAAGGCTATCCTAGATGTTTAATAGCATGGTGCAATATGGAAGTCTAAGTGGAAAACTCTCTTGCAGGCATGTCCATCCTATCCATATGCAGATCCATATTATGGGGGAGTAGTGCCTCCTTATGTACCTCAATCTTTGGTATGCATTTATGCAGTCCACTATTCACCTTGAATAGTTTTTATCTTCCTACTTGCTTGGTTTTGTATATGGCTGTGAAGATAGTTGTAGCTCCATTTAATTGTTTTATAGAATGTAAAAGGCATATGAATATGTACGAGCCTTGTCATCGTTTTCACATTATTAAATCCTTGGACAGGGCTTCAAAGTAACCATTAAAATAAGGTAATAAAACAGCCAAAATTTCTCATTTAAGCGTAGGGAATGAGAAAAGAAATTTGAACTGGGACTGAGTGCTTTTTTTTTTTTAATTTCTTTCTCTTATTTTGAGGCAAATAAAAAAAAGAAATTGAAGATTAGGAGTTGCTTTTTCAGGAAAGACTTGATATTTTTTTAGTAGCACAATGAATAAGATTCTAAGAATAATATAAATAATTATGGACAGAGCAGAACTCTGAACATGTATATTTTTACTAAGACTGTTCAAGGCATCATGTTTCTGCCTTCCATAACTATAAGCATTGTTTTAAATATTGTTATATCTTCTTGTAATTGACACTTTTCTTTTATGGCAACAAGATATGAACCTTGCTGGCATGAATACCGTGTCTTCAGATGCAATTTACAAAAACATTACCATTCTCTCTGAATAAACCCTCGAGATGGTGTTGCAATGGTTCAATAACTCTTGTGCCTCCAGGATAAATTCTCCATTTTGTACCTCATAAAAAGAATTAAAGTACTAACAATTTCTAGTATTTATTGTTATCCTGATGGTATGACATGATAAAAGACAATTAATGAAATGAAATAATATTGTTTTCACAGAAGTTGCAGAATGAAGCACAAAAATCTAGTTGAACATAGTTTTCTTGTTAAGATTGTTAGTAGCTCAATATGAGAATAGTACAAGGCTTCTATATCTGGCTCATAATTTCACCTGGATAATAAGTTACTATTAAATAATAGATTGTCTATATCATTGTTAAAATGATGAAGTTAAGGGTAAAAATTGTTTGTCAAGCATCACTTGTCAAGGTAGGATTGTCAAAGGCAAATTGTGCAAAAAGGAAAAGGATTTTATATTCGAAACTTGAATTTAAGATTACAAGTAACCAGGTAACGCATACGAAGAAAGCAATTTTAGTAGTCATTATAATATATGAATGGTTTATGTATACATGCGTACATATATATATATATATATATATATATATATATTATGTAGGAAAATAATGGCAACAATTCTGTACTGTTGCACGATATTTGATTCTTATCTTTAAAATTGTAGCAATAAATTTTTATTGCTTGAGAATTCTGTATGGAACTATGAGATATGGCAAGGTGGCTGAGGTGCTAATCAATTATGCTACTGGAAATTTATGCCTACATTTTATTTGTTTCGTTTCTCTCTTTTCTATAGAACTAGAAGTGTTATGGGTATGTAGTGTGCTTCGGTTAAAAGATGTTGCAGTTTAGAATCATCTAGTTAAATTTTGTGAAAGTAATTGTGTAGGTTTTATAAGTATTCTAGCTTTAGATATGCTCTTAAAAGTTGAATATACTGAATGAACAATTTTTGTTAAACTGTTGCAAATACAATATGAAATATGTTTGTGACAATTATTGAAATATCATTTCAGGTACACTCTCATTGTCTTGGAGTGCATCCTGTTAGAATGGCATTGCCTCTTAAAATGGCAGAGGAGCCTGTTTATGTGAATGCTAAGCAATACCATGGTATTTTGAGACGAAGGCAGTCACGTGCAAAAGCTGAGCTGGAAAAGAAATTCATCAAAGTTAATTTTTTGTCTGAATATAAGCATGGACATATGATTAGTCAATTCATTAGTGTATTGGATCTTATTTCAGTTGGTTAGAACTATAGCTCAGTTGTAGATTCTATTCTTCATTGTACTTGATGCTTGAAAAGATTTTTAGCATAGGAAGTATCTCGGCATTGGCAATTGCACATTGCACTTCTAAGGCTATCTGTTACGATCTCAGCCAACTTCCTTTTGCATGTGATAAATGAATTAATGGGGTAGTCTGGTGGCTTGGAATTTTTTGCATGGTAAATTTTTGTTCGTTTTTGAGATTAAAACTATAAAGAGTAGGAAAATGGAAAAGACAAGCAGTTTGAATCTTGTGGAAAGCAAGCAAATGCTCAATCCTTCAAAATTCAAATACATGCTTTAAGCATTGATGGCAGTAAGGGGAGTATAATTAGTGGATCAATGATACCAAAATCTCTCAGCATGGCACTCAAGGAATGATGAAAACATTGGACTTTTATTAGTAATAGTTTAGAAGAGATAAAGTACTGTTACTTGTCTAAGTAACAAAAGTTTCTTCGATAATAATTGTCGAGACTCAAAGTGTCTGAAGCCTTGAGCTGCCTGCTTCACAAAGAGTGGTAGAGTAAACAATCAATGCAATCTAGGAGAGAGAATTCAAAGTCAAAGGCAAGATATATGCAGATCTGTGAGCAGAAGGGTGCTTATTAGGAGCAGGAGAGGAATTTTGAGAGAATATAATGTTATTGTCTTCTGCCTAATATCATGTTCAAGCTTTTACTTTAAGCTAGTGAACTGATAATTTATTATAGCATTCAAACAAGGTGTCAAGTTTCTTTCACTTATTTAACTAAATTTAAGTTTCTTTTCATGCTTATTCAACTAAGTTTTTGTTTCTTTTCATATTTATTCAACTATGTTTAATTTTTCTTGAATGAGATGATTGATGATGCCCATATCCCTGTGAAGGATGATAGTTTCTTTGATACTTCAAACCGGGAAAGTTTTATGCATCGTTTACTGTAAGCTCAAACAACAGATTGTATGTCGAACCTTTCTGAGATCCCCCCCACCCCCTTCAGTAGGCAATGTTTGATGCTGAAATGCTTCCTAAATGGTAACGACAAGTTTATTTTCATTATGCATTTATGGTTTTGGTATAATCATATTCTAGATAAAAAAGGGGCAGCTCAATGCACAAGGATCTCACATTGTGAGGTCTAGAAGGGTTATGTGTACGTAGCCTTCCCTCTGCATTGACACAGAGGCTGTTTCTGCTTGAATTTGTGATAGGTCACAAAGGAGCAACCTTTCGATTGCACCAAGGTTCCCCTCAATCTTATTCTAGATGATGTGCAAAAATTTCATGATAGATTATTTGGTTTGTAGGATTTTTGAAAACTTAGAAGTCCAAATGTTTTAGACCAAAGTTATGTTTGGAATGGCTATATTCCATGTCATAGAGTATGTTGTTTCATTATTTTGCTCCAGTGCTGCCTTTCTGATGGCTGCTTGAAAGCAGCAGGTTCTAGCTAGCATCCGGTAAATTGCAGTTTTATTTGCAAGGAAAGAACCTTTTGATTAATGGGGTTGAGCTTACATCCCTTTGATTTTACACCATCCTGAGCCAACTTATGACAACCATATAGGAGTTACAAGTATTCAGAACTTTTAATCATCTATTGCTGTGTTCGGTTGGATTAAATTCATCTCTAAGGGATTTAAGAATCATGTGTTACCCTTTTGGTTTCATACCATGTTTGGGGTGGAAAGGCAATAAGCTATTCATTTAACACAAATGCATTCATATATTACCTCAAAAGCAAGGAAGTTGCCTCCTGCTAACCATGTTAAAATATATGTTAAGAAACTTTTACATGTCATGATAGTAAAATATTGTTCTGACAATATAACATGAAGTAATGCCTTTATGGTGAAAGACTTTTCCATGCGTACATAAGATTGGTACTAGAAAGTAGTACCTTATGCATGAAAGAATATTCTTTGCACATATTATTACCACATGATGTATGGAATGACATGAAACTTCCTTTTATGCAAGATTATATTCTACTTGTTTCATCGCTATTTCTATTTCTTGTGCATTTACAAGTTCTACACCGTCTATTGTCATGTTTTCTAGCCCTATCTTCACGAGTCTCGACATTTACATGCTATGAAAAGAGCAAGGGGATGTGGAGGCCGTTTCTTAAACACAAAAAAGCTTGATAATGATGCTTCTAATGCCACGCCTAACAAAGGCAGTGAGACTAGTTCTAATCTTCCATCACAATATCCCAACAACTCATCAAGTGGCAGATTAATTCCCAACCACAGGTCCCAGAATGCGAATTTATCTGTTGGTCATCAAGAAGCAACAGAATATGAACTTCAGGGAACAAATATGCAGCAGGCATTCTCCAAAAGCAATGGCAATGGCTACTATCTGCACCATCCAGGGTTTCATTTCTCCACCCATCTTTCACTTTCAAACAAAATGATGGAAGAAGGAGACTGTCCAAGGCAGCAGCATGAGAGAATTGTGGCAAATGGGGTGCCTAACAGGGCCCTGACAATCAAATGAACCTTCCTAAAGGGTGAAGTCTCTCTCTAGCATTGCTTTTGATCTGAAATGTTATTTATCACTATTTTTATATATATCCTGAAGTCCACAGCCCTATTTTTTCACCACTCCATGCTTTCCTGGCATCTTATTGTAGATGTTCCTTAATCGCCTGCCGATGGCAAGTGTTAGAAGGTGAAGCTGGAGTCATTTGATTCTAACCATATCGAGAGGGATGACAAGGATGACCCCTAGATTCGTGTATTATACATGTTGACGGGCAAATCATTCTTGGCTTGGCTTTGTTTATGTGCTATAGAGGTAGAGTGGAAGAAGGGAAATGCGACTTTGTAGTCGGTAATTAAGTCTCCTATTTAACCCTTCTCTTTTATAATGTATAAAATAATAACGGTAGCATTGTGTGAAATGAATCTGAAGCCGAAGCAGACTAACCTACATTCTGTCTTCTCTTCACTGATCACTCTTCTAATTTTCAGTTAACTATTATAATGGAGAATGTTCTTTCCTTACTTGCACGAAGGTATCATCCTTTAATTTTGTTGGTGATTGTTAGATGTATTAAAGGAATTATTCTGTTATGCTGTTTTTTATCAAGTTCAAATACAGCGCCAAAATGTTGAGGCCGAATAAGGAGGTAAGCTTCGTGGCGCTCCATCTCCAATTCTTGACCTGCAAAAGAGAAAGATTCACTAAGTTTTTTAGAGATTTATTTCGCTGCTCAAATCAGTAAGATGCATCAGATTTTAGACGGTAAACAGTGTAATGTGGGGTACATGAATGTTGAAGAGAGTTCATGCTTTCGTTTCTTAATAGGTTCTTTTATAGAAGAAGAAATTCTTGGATGAAATCTCCCTTGTGCACAAAGTGTGTTTGAGTGAATGGTTACTCGCGAGTAGACCTGCTCAAGGGTCGGGTTACCCGCCTAAGCCAGAAGGTCCGTTCAAAGTTTGGTCGAGCTTGGACAAAAATATTAGACGTATTTATCAGGTCTGGACAAAATTTTTAGGTCCGATCAAAAATAGGCCTGGGCCCGGGCTTGATTGTCTAAAGCTTGAGCTCGGCCCGTCCCGGTCCGAACATATTATTAATTAAGTTTTTTTTAATATATCTATTAAGTATAATATAATTATATGTATATAAAATATTATTGATTAATAAACATGATTATATATATTTAATATGAAAATTAACATGAAAATTTTGACAAATCAAATTAAATTTAAAGGGAATAAAAGAATAAAAAATAAATAAATAAAAAATAAAATACGGGCGGGTAAGACCGGGCTTCGGGTTTATGTAATAAAATTAAAAACAGACTTGGACTAAAATTCAGGCCCAAATTAATGGGCCGAGTTTGGACTAACCAAAATATGTTGTTATATGCCTTCGACCTGACCCAAATCCGACCCGGCTCGCCCAATGAACAGGTCTACTCGCGAGGATGAGTATTCACTGAACTCACCTTTATCTTGGCCTTTCTTACTCATGGCTGGGCTTTTCCGGCCTTGTGGACCGAAATGTATTGGGTACTAACACGATAGGCATTAGTTGATCTTTGTTATCATCACTACTTCTGTTCATCTTTTCTTATTGAGTACTGCCTGGTGGACAGGCAGAAAGGCCCGACATGTGGGGGCTTGGGAAGGATTTATCATGTGACTTTGTCCAGCGATTTTCAGCATGTCCCAAATGTAGTATGGTGATCATGTGATCGTCCGTTGCGTTAATCGTTAGCCAACACACAGTTTAGGCTAACCTCAAGTAGGACCCGTCTTCAGTTTTTGACACCCGTCGCTAGAACGGACGTTGGAAATTATTTATGTTATCTTTTTCACTCTATTTTAGATTTAGACTTAGCAGAACGTATATATATTTTGCATTTATGTCATGAAAAATATAAAAATTTATATTGATATGTTAAATATAATTTTTTTTTAATTTATCAAATTTATATACATTTTTTTATCAAATTTTAATCATGTCATTTTCAAGTTATTTTTTCGTTTTCATGTCGTATCTAATATTATCAAATCTATTAAATTTTCACCTATTTTAGGAGCTTGGTATGAGATTAAGCTCTATCTTAATGGATCTTGTGGGTAAAGTTTTTGCATTTATCTTTGATGTATTATCATTGTATAATTCTCAAATATTATTAGAATTATACTATGATATCTCATTAATTATTGAATTTTAAAAGGAATAATTCTTAAAGATAAATATTATTAAATTTATTAATTAATTATGTGTTATAATATGATTTGATAATTATGTATGTGATTTTTACATGGATAACGCATGTAAACTCATTGTTTTTAATCTCCTTATATCTTAATAGACTTTTTCTTTGAGTTTATATTTGATGTAATGATAGTATAAATATCAACTCCAAAAGTTGAAAACAAGTGTCATTTTATAAGTCAGATCTAAGATTTAAGTTTTGGGACGAGTGAAATTTATTTCCTTTGATGCACCAAGCTGACGTAGGACATGCATCCAGTGATTTTCTTTTGAGAATTTCTCGATGTCTTCTTTTTGTATAAAAAAAAAATTATTACGAACTTGTCTAAAAATGGAAGTACAATAATGTTGTGTTTATTTTTTTTATCAAGTGTTATTAATTATTCAGAAAATAAAATTCAAATCCGAAATTGAAACAACCAATAGGACATAAAATATTAAAATCTAACATGTGAACTCCCAAAAAAATTCAATATGATTATTAATTTTAGTGATAAAATTTAATTTATGATAATTTTAAATATTTAAAAAAAATAATCCTGCATGGATTTGATTTTTTTTTGAGGAAATAAATAGAAGAGAAAAGAAAAGAAGGGTTGGCATTTGTGGTAGGGTAGCCCTTTTGAAGGGCATAGGAAAACGATGAGCAGTGGAGTCCACAAAATTAATGTTAAAGGGCAGGCTCAAGTCTGGAGTTTCAGAGTCGCGCATGTGGCTGTCTGCTATTAGGCCTATTCCATAACAAACACCAAACTATCTTTTGTATTTAAAAAAAAAAAAAAGACTAAAGTTAAAATTTTTAACTGCTCTACAGTTTCATATTGAATTAAAAAAAATTATATATTGTATTTTTTATTTCATTAAATTTTTAATATAAAAATAAGGAAATTAATGAAAATTTTCCATTTGTATTATTAGAATTTTTCGGCAAATGTCTAATTTTATTAAAAAATTTGACAAAATTAAAAGTATAATGAGAAAATTTATAATTTTGATTAACAAAATGTTTTCATGAAATATTTAAATTTATCATCGTTGTAAAAAAATTAATTAAATATAAAATATGCGGAAAAATTAATTAATATTTTTATTAGCTTTAATAGCTGCCTATAGATATATAGATACTTGTTAAGCTAATCCTCAATTTAAAAGATGAAAATTTTGCTCCATGATGTACTACTTCCTCTCTTTTTTTTTTTTCTTTTAACTTTCATGGAAAATAAGAAAAAAAGTTTGATGTCTTATAGTTTTAGACTTTTAGTTTATAATATTAAAAATTAAATTTTATAATGTAGTAAAAAATATAACCTTCTTCTCGAAGAAACTTTAACTCAACCTACACGGCACGGCTTGATTTATTTAAACTTGAAGGTTGAAAGACAAAATCCTCCAAATTCTAACATATGAAAATGGGGCGATAAAAAAATAGACAAAATAATTCTTTTTTATATCATATAAAATTATATTTTTTCGCATAAAAATTTATATTAATACGTTAATCACAATTTTTTAATTTTTATCGTATTTATATATAAATTTTATCATATTTTAATTCATACTATTTTCATAAATTTTATTTACATCATTTTGGTATTGCCTTCGGAATTATCATGTTCGAAGAAAAATGGTGGTAAATGACAATTATGAGGGCGGCAGATACCCATGTTATGCTGTCGGAGACTGACGGGCGGTGGGGATGGGACCACAGCTACGCCTACCCTCAGAATTTAGAAACTGAAAGAAAACGGGCCCATCCCATCCCAGGGCGGCACCGACTTGCTTTTTCACCCAGGCCCCATCCGCTGGCGTGAGTAATGTCATCCTGCCATTACAATATTGCCTCCCCTCATTTTTGTTGCTAATTTTTATCTTTTTATTGTTTTCATTTTAACTTTTATTTAAAAAATGTTAGATTAATTTTATTAATTTAATATAATATATTATGTTGGTATATGTATGATTTATAAAATATGCATAATGTTTTTTAAATATTTAATAACAAATGTATATTTGATATAAAAATAATTTTTAATTTATTAAAAATATTATTTGATATAAAATAATTATAATAAATTTTTAAAATTATTTATTTAATTTATAAAATATCGAAAACACATCATAAATTTTATTATATATAATTTTTATTTAATATCTTTAATAATAATTTTTTCTGCCCGTCCCGTTTCATATTACCATTACCGATGTGTTTACATCTAAATATATGTTTTATCATTAATTTTAATCTCAATCTTATAATTTTCAATCTTTTAAATATAACTTATAATAATTATTATCACTTTTATCATTATTTTCAATCTCAACGGTCGTAGTGTATGTATTTATAAAAAATTTCACACTAATCCAAAATTAACCCAAATCAACATTTTTTTGATGTTAATGATGTGTTCTTTCTCCGAAGCAAAAAAAATCTTAACGGTCGTTCAAACGGCTTGAAAAGTAAAAAGATTATGCAGTACAGCCACCCCATCTGTGTCAGATATGTGGAAAAACGGTGCATCACAAGGCTTATTTGAGGGGGCCTACAATACAACCCCGAACATGCCATTGCCAGCTATATTGGCTTTCTTTGCCACCTCCCTCGAAGTTTCACAAACTGTCCTGCGGCCTGCCAGCCTGCAGACTGGTGGGTTCACAACTGAAAACTGCATTAACGGTCTCTCACTTCTTGGTCCAGGAAAACAAACCCCCACTCTCTTTCTTCTTCTTTTCCTATGTTTCCTTGCTAATCTAGGAATACCACTTATGCCTCAGTCTTACCCTACTTGATTCTTTTCTTATTATGTTGTCACTTTGGTTGACAAGTAGCTCCACCATTATCTCTAATGGCGAAAAGATTAGGTTTATTCAAGATTAAAAGCACTCGTTCATGGTCTTTCGAAGAAACCAAATGTAGATATTTTTTGATTAGGGAATATTTTATGCATTAGGTAGCAAGTGGAACCAAATGTTACTTTTCTTTTTTTTTTTTTTTTTGAAAATTTTAATCTAATTTGATATATTCTCAATCTTTAGTCCACTTAATTTATTGAAAAAAAAAAAACCATGAACCTAAACTTTTTCAAATCCGGAATCAATATGCATATCATCTGAATTAATATTTGATATGTATTTTTTTTAATAAATTTTGAGATCACAATTTGATTTTAAAATACTTTTAAATTTTAATGTCTTTATTTTCAATTTTAATGTTAAACTATTAATCTCGATACACTCATTGACAATTTCAATCTTGTCACTACTAATTTTAATATCTAATCTTGTCACTATTAATCTTATCACATTTAAAACGCAAACTACCATAATCTTAAATTAAGACCGATACTAAACTCAGTATCTTTTATTATTATTAATTTTACCGAATAGATGAGTGAACCAAGTGATTAGATTTAGACCAAACTCATTCGTCCTAAGAAACTTCTTCACTTGAACAGAAATCTACCCTCAGTCGACCAAACCAGCTTCTTCTCCTGACCAGAAATTTGCTAGCTTTCCCTTTCTCCTTTTTTTCACTCCGAATCTAAGCATAAACTTTTTGCCGTGATGCTGCAAGTTGAACAACTATCATTGAATATCAAGCTCTCATTTGGCAACGACAATTGAAGCAATTACAAACTTTTTGCTCTGATGTTGCAATTCTAGAACCCAAACCTTATTCCATTCTTTCTAATCCTTAATATATTCAATATTCTGCGCCGCCTTTTCTTTTTCCTATACCATTACCTGTTTAATCAGACAAATATGATGCCTTTTATTTTTGCCACAGAAAAATCCATGATGAATAGGTTATTCAATTCCCTGAGCCAATGCAATATCTATGGCCTAAGATAGATCTATTGTCAATGCAATATCCTTAGCATAAGACAAAGACCTATTGTTCGCTTAGTTCATGCAACAACTCTTAAGAGATGATATTTAAGAGATTTAGAATTCAAATCCTAACATCTGCAAGAAGATCACAGATGCTAAGAAGACTCAAATCCAAATTCACTCTCTATTGAGAGATTAACCCAAACCTTGCATACAAGCTTTCAATTGCCGCACAAATGATGAATTCTCTCTCATTGCCCGTGTGGGAAAAGTAATTGTTCAAATACTACATTTTGGTTCGTAAACAAGCAAAGAATTGAGTGAAAAAGGAAATCCAACTCATGCAATGATCTTAGAAGACAAATAGAGCTTTATCATAGTTCCCCTAGAGTTTAATTGAAAAGCATGAAACCATGTTAGTATCAATAGGGTCGCCGATGTTTGTTCAGGTGATGAATCCCATTTAAGCCATCTGAAAATGAATCAATGGCACGGACATTTAGTCCTCTTGTCCGACCAGGAGCCCCACCTTTGAGAAAGGACACATCCAGTACAGTCCTGAATAAACCACCAAGATGAAATCATGACCTAGCATCTATAAAATGAAAGAAACAAAAGGGTATAAAGAGAAAGATAAACATACAAGTTCTTTGATGCATTTCCCGGCTCTGCAGTCTCACAATTAATGAGGATCTTATTATCAATTTTTGACACCGAATGGTTCAAAGGCAGATCAATCCCTTTGGGTGCTGGATGACATTTTAAATAGATTACTTTCCATTTGCATTACAAAGAAATAAGAGGAAATAGTAATGGCAAAATAACCTTCTTACATGGTTTATGATTTGTTGGTGCACTTCCATCTAGGCCCAGCAATTTCTATAACAAATTAAACTAGTCAGATCAGGATCCGGCAAGAATGGATCGTGCATATAACATGGTTCAAGGGAAAGAGACGTCACCTTCAGATCTTCATAGCATTCCTCAAGATTATCATTTTGTAATATATGATCAAAGATGCCTGAGGATTCCCCTTGCTCAATTTCTGCCTCAGCATTCCGGAGGCGCTTTAGGATTTGCTCCTCTGTCTCAGTCCCCCTATTTACAAAATCCTAATTATAACAAGACTAGTAAAATAGTATAGTGACAAATATCAAATAGACAGTTCAGGTTCACCTTGCACGAAGCCTCTCTTCGAGCTCCCTCATTGAGGGGGGACAGATAAATATGAAAATGGCATCAAGAGAACTGGCCCTAACAGACCTTGCTCCTTGAACATCGATGTCAAGAATGCACCTCTGTATTGAAACCAAGAGCAAATAAAAAATAAAAAACCTCAATTTTGCAGAACGATAATTCTGAGGTAAAAAATGCTACACCCACTAGAACCCTTTATATGCTTTACAAAATATACCAACTAAAATCCGAAAATCGATACTGCACCACCCAGTTCAATACCTGCATGACGTTATTTTGTAAGGTCCTCAAGTTACCTGAATTATATGCAAGAAGCATAATATAACTCTGCTACTCTCCTCACAACAATATGCATGACTTCTTGATCAGTAATTCATATTGTGAAAAAAAAAAAAGATAACTGATGTGACTATAACTTAATGTGATCTGATATGCTGTTTCATTATTCCCTTCCCCTTAAGAAAGTAAGCCAATGTCCTAAACTAATTCAATTATCTAGGGATTTAAACTACTGGCTTTCCCAAAGTGGTTTTCCCAAGTTGCCTCCTCCAATATGAAATTCCATTTGACAGTTGCAATAATGAGTATCCTATGTGCAACTCTTAAAGAGTCAGTAGGTGTTATAATCACTAATAGAACGGTAAAAAGCAGGACTATATACCTTTCCAGAATCTGCCACTGCCTCAACAGCTTCAATACTGGTTCCGTAGAGATTTCCATGAACAGAAGCAAACTCAAGGAATTTCCCATTTTTTATATCTTTCTCCATTACACTTCGCTCGGTAAAATGGTAATGAACTCCATTCTTCTCCAAGCCCCTTGGTGAACGGGTAGTGTGGCTGACAGAGAATCCAAACATGGATGGGAATTCCTTCATAAGCATGTTTATTAATGTCCCCTTACCAACTCCAGAGGGGCCGCTGATAACAACTGGCTTCTCAGCATCACCTCTCACACCCTTACTCCACGCAACAACTTCAGTTTCCAAAACTTTTTTCTGTTCCTCAACATACTTGGTGTCCACCTGCCAATATTTGAACAATTTAAACACTTTTAGACATCAAAATGTATAGATAATTTCTGTGCAACTCAGAAGCTCAGAGTTTTAGAAATTATAAATGCCACCAAGAAATGAAATATTCTGACTGCAGAGTATGTGAAGCTCATCCTCAGATAAAGCTCAAAAGATCTTAAGTTTTCAAAATACCAACCTCAAGAAACCAAATGCAGTCATCTGGCGTGGAACCCCTAAGAATAATCATTATTCGATCTTCATTCAAAAGAACAGCTGAATGGCCTGTATATGGCTTTGGTTTAGTTCCTAGCACAGTAGGAATCACCCTGAAAATATCGCCAGAAACAATTAACCTATAACTCTAATCTGAAACCCGGAAGAAGAAACAGCGCAGCTTGTTAGCCGCAAACTAACCATTTCCCTGTAGATTTTTCATAAATCTGAACCCCAATAGACGATATTGAATCATTGTTTGCCCCACCAATCACAAACTGCCAAGAGAAATCCACACAGATCCTCAATCAAAGCAGATGATTGAACATATTAACAAACAGATAACAAAGAGAAGCACTTTATGAGAAAAACACCAAAATAAAACATTGATTTATCGTACTGTTTTGTCACCAACGTCGGTAGAGGTCCCAAAGCCTTTGGATTTCAAACCAAATGCATTTGAAAATCCATTTTGTAGATTGTCAACACAGAATGCTGGGGCTTCTCCCTGACGATCATAAACCAAAAACCAA
The DNA here is from genome assembly GCA_031772115.1 of Heritiera littoralis. Classification (NCBI taxonomy): domain Eukaryota; kingdom Viridiplantae; phylum Streptophyta; class Magnoliopsida; order Malvales; family Malvaceae; genus Heritiera; species Heritiera littoralis. The sequence continues at coordinate 293,710 of JAPDPK010000119.1, forward strand.
TCAACTCACTTTTTATCCATATTGCAAAGCTAAACTCTTTCATATTGCTAGTAAAATTCCCTTCTTCTTCTTCTTATTTTTTAAAAATATATATAAAGAAAAGAAAAACAATTTTCTTCCAAAAGAACATTAATAAAAATGATGATTAATGGCTCACCATGGAGAACCAATGCCTCCAATACAAGATTCTCCTGATCAATACACATGGAGAGATAAAAGATCAAATAAAAAGTAACTCATATTTCTAGGATCTATCGAACAATGTAAACCAAATGAAGGTAAAAGAGAAAAAGCCAATTAATTTCTGAGATGTGTAAAAACAAAATTAGATTCCCAAAACCAAAACCCAGATTCCAATCTAATATACAATGCAAAACATAAGTGTATAAACAGACATGAAAAACCAACAAGAAAACAGAAACCTATGAAATCAAGTTTTACTTAGTTTTTATGTCAATTTTCAAACAACCCATGCCTCAAAAACCAGGAAAAAGGGTTTTAAAAAAAGAGAGAAAGAATAAACTTTAACAAAAACCTCCTAAAAATCCATGCTTTGATGCAATTACAGAGCTAAAAAACACATAGCTAAAATAAGAACGAAACAGAATGGTTAGACACCAAGTTCATACCTTGGACAACAGAAAAAAAAAATCTTTAGAATGGGAAGAAAAATCAAAGGTCTTTTTATTGGTTAGGCAGATGATATTTGCAAAAGGAGTTAATTATTATAAAAGAGGGTTCTGGTTCAGCTTTGTGATCTTTCTTAAGGCTTCAGTATTGGGAGTTAGAGGGTATCAGATTAGAACAAACTTAAAGCTAAAAAAAAGGAGGAGAAGAAGAAGAAGGTCGTTTGAAGAAGAGATTGCAAGAAATCTTTTCACTGATTCTCCTTTTATATTTGCAAAGAAAATGAGAGAGAGAGAGAGAGAGAGAGAGAGAGGTGGCGATTCTTTTGGTAGCATTCAATTCATGAAAACAAGGAGACCTGATTGGCTCTAATTTTCTTGTGAGGTGCCTGTGAAGTTTCACTTTTCTAGGTTTTTTTTTTTAATATGTATTATATATTTTAATAATTTTTTATTTTAATTTTTTTGGACTTTTATGTGTGATTTTTTAATGGTTCTTTTCTTCAAATTCAAATAAATTTTAGGGGGGAAAAATACAAAAAAAAAGCATATTAGTACTGCAGATGTAATTTATTTTGTGATTGGGCTCATTAAATATAATTTATTTTTGGCTTAGAACAGCAGATATAATATTCTCACGAATTATTATTTTATTATTTTACGGGAATTGGATAATCTAAGACAAGGTATGGTAATATCATATGTAATTAACATTAAAAAGTACATATGATAATAATTATATTTGATTTTTGTCAATGTTAAAAATATATTTTTGCTAGATTGGTTTTTGAGAATAGTATAGGCACATCTTTACCTATGGTGGTTACTGTGTTAAATAGTTAGTTGTTCTTTTCTTTGGAGTTCCCCCCTCCTCTACATCAAAAAATATATATATATTTTCTATTTATCATTTTTTAGATTTAATATTTAAATAATGTATTATTTTTATTTCATTTATAAAATTTTAGAATTTCGCTATTGATTAAACTCTTTCAAAATCCAACAGCATAATATATCGGCAAACTTGGTTTATGCTTATTGAGTTGGATTCAAACTTAAATTTATATTTCAAGTGTTAATGGGACTTGATTAATGAACAACTCTATTGCTATAAATGTTTTTTTAATTATTAAAAAAATGGTAAAAACAAATAATAATCATAGTTAATTTTTCCGATTGCTGACTCATTCAAGAAGTCACAAAATTTATTAAGATGTGTTTGAATTAGAAATTTCAATGAGTCAATTCATTTTAATCAAGATATTTAAAAGTTCAAAATATAAATTTCATGTTTGGAAAATTTTTTTGAAGAATTTTTAAATTTAAGAGGGATTTCATTGAAAATCCACATGAAGAGATTTTTTTTTTAAATTCATTTCACTATTTCTTATTTTATCAGACATGATCCATATTAAATATAAAGTTAAAAACAAAAACATATTATTTTATTTAAATTTAATATATATTTTATTTTTTATATTATTAATAATATTTATACATTTTTATAAATCTAATGATAACTATATTCCATATTTTATTTTATTTTTTCTAATATATAATATTATTATTTTTCTTTTATAATTATTTTTTATTTAATCAAATTCTAGTATTCAAAAATTTTTTCTAAAAATTATTTACCTAAACAAGTCACTTATCAATACTAATATTTTAAAATACATTTATTTTAAAATTTTTCGTCCAAACCCTCCTCATGGTTTCCTGTATCGGTTTAGAATTTAGATATGTTTGAGTGAAACAATGACACGTGTGCAGAAATTTTAGCATACCCTTGTTTGGCAACTCGATGACGGAGTGTATTATTCCAAATAAAAATACTCTTTCAACAGTTTGGAATAGTTGTAAGCTAGTTAGGAATGGTTGGTATTTTTCTTTTTTTGACATTTTCATTTTAGCTGCTTGTTTCCATGGTTTGAAAAAGATTTTGAAATAACAAGATTTCATATTTAGTGTAAATTTAATTTAATTTAATTTTATATTATTAATTTTTTATATTAAATGTAATAGTAATATTATACTTATTGAGGATTGTTTTGATTGCAATATGATTTTGACGTATAAATGTAACACTTAAAACAATATATTAATCTACTCTATTGTTATATTTAATATATTTATCCTTTTCTTAGAATAATTTTTTTTATTGAAAATGTTAGAAAAAAAATAAAAGTGTTCATGGGTTAAATTTGATAAGATAAATTTGACATTTTTAAAGATTTATCCGAGGGCCAACTTGGTTTTATCAAAATCTATTTAGACTTGTCATTATTTAAAATATTATTAAAATAAAAAAAAATTATATTAATACTTTTTATATACTATAAAACTAAAAATAAATTTTACTAATAAATTTAAGCAAAGCTCGAGTTTGAAACTTTTGTCTAAAACTTTGTTTGAGTTGTACCAAATTTGCAAGTTTGAAAAACTGCTCAATCCATAACAAATCTCGTATCACATTTGTGCATGAAACAATTTAAAGCTAATTCAGGTTTATCAAATCATTGTCCTTTATTCAATTGAAGATGGTGCAATCAAATTCTACATACCTATAATTGTTGGTATACCAATTGGAGACGGAGGTGGCAGATTTGGGATGGAAGTCGTGAAACAGAACATGGGCATGGCAAATGAAACACATGCATGACAAGTACATATGCATTGGCCTCTTCTATTTGATAACAAAGCTCCAAAATTGACTTTCAAACTTGCTCATTTTCTTTGGTTTAACCACATATCACATCCCAATCAAAGAAAAAAAAAACCAAAACTCACGTTTCACATTATAAATCAATTAATTGAAACAACTGTCAATCATATATTAATTTCATATGCCCCACAAGACTTTTAAGGTGCTTATCCCATTAAATTGAAGTAAAAGAGAATCCAATGAATAAGAGTAGAATTAGGCCTAATTCTTTTGGATTAGGGTTTAAAGTTTACTATCGTTTTTCATCTTTTTCATTGATCGATTTTAATGCATAAATGCAAGTCTACACTTGCATAAATAAATTGTACTATAACATTTATGCACTTGTTGTTTCATGATTTAAGAGGGAGGCAAATTGGACCATAATCTATAAAGTTAAATTCTCAAAACTAGTTTGTAAAATATAGAGCTTAAAGAATTTACAGTGTTGAATTTCTCGTTATTCACGGCTTCCTAATCAATTGTAATATTTTAGAAATCAATTTGTAGCAACGTACCAAAATGTTTTTCAATTTTTTAGTTTATATTTGATGTATTATTAGTATATAAATCTCATATACTTTTATCAATTGTATTATGATACCTTATTAATTAGTGAATTTAATAATAGTTATTTTTAAAAATTTTTTATTTTAAAACTTATAAATTAATGAGATGATATGTTTAGATTCATTGACAGTATGAAATTTATATATTGATAGTATATTAAATATAAATAATTTTTTTTTATCTCTACTCTTTTTCTTTTGTGCTATAATATGAATTAGGCAGATGAAATCAATCCATAATTTAATAAATAACTAAAAAAGTTCTCGAAATTCAATACAAATCTAAAATCAGCATAATATTATCATTTTCGTTTAATTAATAGAATTTAGGAAAAAAACCATTTGATCTTGCTAACACTAATTTATATATATGACACAAAATAAAAATAATAATCGTAAAAAAATCTAAATAATAAATAACCCAAGTTAAAATTATTAGAATAAATAAAATAAAACATAAAGTATAACATGTTAAATAAATAAAATAATTTAAAATGCAGGAAATACAAAACAAATTAAAGAACTTAAAATATTATATTAAGAGCTCATATCTCTAAACCTGTAAAAAAAGAGAATCATGCAAAACCACAAAATACCAATATACGAAGAGAAAATAAAACAATAACGTCTTAAACATTTGAAAATTCTCTTTAACTTCTTGTACCTATGATTCATCATACTTCATAGATCATAGATAAGTGTAGACAGCCAATTAGTGCTTCGAAATTCGAATGATAAATTATGCTAATTTTACTTTCATTTTCATATACAATATATAATTGAATTTATATTTGTTGCATTACATTAGTGTATAAATTTTATACATTGTCATTCAATAATATTATAATATTTAATTAATTAGTGAATTTAATAATATTTATTTTTTAAAAAATAATTTAAAATTAATGAACTGAGGAGGTGACTTCGTACTATTTACAATGTTGAGAAGTTAATTATATACTAATAGTGTATCAAATATAAATCTTTTATAATTTGTTCATCGAGTTCTAAAAATCATGGATGAAAATAGAAGATTATACAAAAACCATAGATGTGTGGTATTTTTTACCCTTCAAAGATTTATTATGATTATTTTTGGATGAAATTATCATCTAAATCCATATGTTCAAGGCTTAAGCAAACCCCTTGAAATCAAAGTCATTGTGAGAAGTTAAATATATACTAATAGTATATCAAATATAAATCTTTTATAATTTGTTCATCGAGTTCTAAAAATCATGGATGAAAATAAAAGATTATACAAAAACCATAGATGTGTGGTATTTTTTACCCTTCAAAGATTTATTATGATTATTTTTGGATGAAATTATCATCTAAATCCATATGTTCAAGGCTTAAGCAAACCCCTTGAAATCAAAGTCATTGTGATACAACTGTTATAAACTCAACAGCTTAATTCTCCAACATTTGAATTAATAAGCGATACATGTGTGTGTGCGTGTGTGTATATATATATATATACATACATCTTTTTAAAGAATGAAATTTAAATTCCCTTTCTCTTTTTTTTTTATAAATTAAAAAAATATATAATGTAATTATTGAGGAAGTTTCTTTTGTATAGTTAAAGTTCCATGTCCAATTGCAATATCGTGGACATAATTGCTCACCATTGCAAGCATAACTTTTGTAAGGTTCGAAAAGAAAGAAAATCTCACTTTCTTCGCCTTTTCTTGATCCCAAACAAATCTCTTTTGTTATGAAATATTCAAACCAATGAATTGAGAGCACGCTAGCTAAAGATCAAGACATGCATGTATATGTATTCCTTTCATTTGTATTCTCATGGGCTGAGGTAAACGCTACAATTATTTTTTTAGATTGCTTACCAATAAAATTCCTTGACGTGTTTACTTGGCAAAACCCACGTTAAGTCTTTATCTTATAAATAAGTCATTGAGTGCAAAATACTCAAAAGTAAATTATCGGGGTCTTTTATCGATAGACGATATGTAAATTTTAAAAAATTTACTTATAAAAATCTAATGAATTTGTAAATATTAATAATAGATTGACGGTATACATTGACATTAAAAATGAGATAACTTCCCACATTCTTAAGCGTTTTGTAAAAAAAAAAAAATCGTTGTTTTCAACAATTGAGCTCAAATTTATTTATTAAGGAAAAAGTTAAAACTTGTAAGAGGGTAGTTCTGTGATAGGAAACAATAACTTCTTTAAGATAATGATATATATTTCATTGGGCAACATGACCATTAAGGCATAAAGTAACACTAAGATGTGGAAATAGTGACTTCAATGCAAATGGGATATTGGTAAAAGTGCAATGAATTTTAACTTTATGACTTTATCTTGTATTTTAATAATAGAAAGTCTAACAATATTTATTGATAGATCTATTCATAGAAAGTTTGGTTGATTTGGTTTTAGTTAAATTTTGAAAAAGTAGATTAAGTTTGATCCGACTTGAATTTTAAGAATATTTTTTATTAAACAATTTGTTAATTAAATGTAATTTTAAAATGCACTTAAAATATTAACATAATTAATTTCAATAGCTTGTTATCTTAGGTTTCAAGAGTTTGGTGTGAGGCTCATGGACGCTCCAAATTGTAATCTGTCAACCACTTGTCAATTAGAAAATAGAAACGGCCTCTCACCTCTACTGACTAAGAAGAAAAATAATACGAAATGGTTCGAAGAAAAGTTAGTATGAATTAGCTCGGATGCACCGTCCACGTACAATAATGTCTACAAAATTAATCGTTATTTCAATGTCATGCTTTCTATTCGAACTGCTTCGACTATTACTTTTTCAAACTGGCAATATGATAATTATACAAACACACTTGCTTGATTATATAAATACGAACATATAGAAATATCTATTATTATTAACAAAAATTGAGAAAATTATAAATCGTCGAAAATAAAAAAAATAGGGTTAACGGGTTTTGATTTTTGATTGTTTTATCAAATTAAATTAGATGGAATTCGTGTTTAGATTGATGGATAAGTTTTGCCAAGTCTAATTCAAATAGAGCATAATTTTAGTAGTAGTGACAATGATATAAGCTGCGTCTGGGAGCCTGTTTCGGCGGTTTTAGCACCGGCTTAGTGGCATCTTTTACAAAAGACAAAAAAACTTTGAAAGATCAAATTACATTTCTATCTTTATTTATAATTTTTTATTTTATTTTATTTAAAAAACATATATACTTTTCAAAGTAGCCAATAAATTGTGTAGTGGTAGTGCGGTTGGATGGGAACTGGGAAGCTTCCTAAATTCCTCCTAATTGACCGATTCTCTGGTTTAAAGCCGGTCAAGATTCGAGGGGAATAAATGCCAGTATTTTGATAGAGACATTTGGCTTTTATATTGTTTAGGAGCAGTGAATTATTTGACTAGATGTGCATTAGTTTGTCAAGGTGTCTATCTCCCAATTAAAAGCTTAGATTTAGCATTGCAGTGGGTATATTGTGGATATCTTATTGAGAAGTTAGAGGATATTTTCGAGTCAATTATTTTGAAAAGTAGAGATTTAATATAAATTTAATTTAATTTTATATATTTTTTATACGATTTAATTTTTTTAATCGGATTATAAAATTTTATATTTTATTCACCAAAGTTATGCATGTCAAATTTTAAGTTAATTGAAAATATTTAAAAATTAGTTCAATAATAATAAAATTTTAACCGTTTATATATATATTGAAAAAGATGATTTTTCCATCAAAATAATAAAAATATCAAGTAAACTCAAAACCTTAGGTGCATAATATATACGAGTAAATTAACATGTAAAAGTATTAATCTTCCTTATAAAAACACGTAAAACATTTTGTTTAATATTAATTTAATTTGATGACTCTTCTATTTCTAATAGTAAAGATTTTTAATGTTCTATGCATATGTTTTGAAATTTATGTTGAGATTGAAATTTATTCATATTATTATTCTATCAGCTGAGTTTTTAAAATCTACGACTGAAATTAAGATGATGACATATATCCACTTAAAATATTAAAAAAATGAAGTAAGGCATGTGTTATCATTTTAACTTTGCTTGTAAATATTAAAAACTTCAATATATTAAATAATAATTTTTTTATTATTCTATTTAATATTATTAAAATATTAATTATAAATTAGTTTTATAGGATGAAATCATAGATATTCTCATTTTCTTTTAATAGTGAAAAGTGAAAACCGAAAAGAATCCTTTTCTTTCATATGATTGAGAAAATATTGTTTGCATTGTAGCTGAAGCAATTCCCTGCTGGCCGGCCCTAGGCTTATTTATTAAGAATAAAGGATGATTTCTATCATTGATGGATAAGTCAAAGTATGGGCTGGCTTTTTCTGTATAGCCTCCTTCACTTTTTAGACTTTAGATCACGTATTCTCTAAGACGACGAATAATATTTTTTATGTGTTTTTTATTATAAAAAATTATAATTATTAATTAAATATTACATTTATATATAAATTATTTAAACCAAATAAGTAAATCTATATATAATTAAACAAATCATATCTTTATATCATATTACAAGTACAAAACAAATTTGATAAAAATATATTTATGAACGGTTATGAAACATTTCTTTTAAATGGCATGTAAGCATTCACCACTATATATATGTCCATCTAAGTCAAAACCAATAATAAATACTATCTTTTCCACTTTCTTAAAAAAGTTTTATTATTAAAATCATTTTTAACAACTATTATAACTAATTTATCAAATGCAACGATCAAAGATTGGCTTAGTGGTTGTTATATTTCTTTAAGAGAGCTTAGGTTTAAGGTTCGATTCTCCACTTCCTCTTGGACCTCCTATGAATAAAAAAAACTAATTTATCAAATCCAAACATATTTATAATATATAATTTTTATTATTTATTTTCAAAATTACATAAAATATTAATTATTATATAATTCATTGAATAAAGTATAAAGTATTTAGTATATAATTTTTATTATTTATTTTCAAAATTACATAAAATATTAATTATTATCTTTTTCATTAAATAAAATATAAAAGTATTTAGTATTATTTAACTTCTCCACTTTTCTATTTCTCTAAAATTCTCTATTATTTAAAGGATTATTATTTAATCCACTGCTAGTAGAGTTTTTTAATTCCACAATCGGAGTTAGGATGATAATACTTGTCTCATTTTATTTATTATTTATTTTTTAAATATTTTTAAAAGACACATATTATCATTCTAGGACAACAAATAATATTTTTTATGTGTTTTTTATTATAAAAAATTATAGTTATTAATTAAATATTACATTTATAAAAAAATTATTTAAATCAAATAAGTAAATCTATATATAATTAAACAAATCATATTACAAGTACAAAACAAATTTGATAAAAATATATTCATGAACGGTTATGAAACATTTTCTTTAAATGGCATGTACATGTCCATTTAAGTCAAAAGCAATATAAATACTATCTTTTCCACCTTCTTAAAATTGTTTTATTATTGAAATCATTTTTAGCAACTAGTAAAACTAATTTATCAAATCCAAACATATTTAAAATATATTTCAAAATTACATAAAATATTAATTATTATATAATTCATTGATTAAAATAAAAAGTATTTGGTATATAATTTTTATTATTTATTTTCAAAATTGCATAAAATATTAATTATTATCTAATTCATTAAATAAAATAAAAAAGTATTTAGTATTATTTAACTTCTCCACTTTTCTATTTCTCTAAAATTCTCTATTATTTAAATGATTATTATTCAATCCACCACTAGTGGAGTTTTTTAACACCACAAGTGGAGTTTTTTAACACCACGAGTGAAGTTAGGATGATAAAACGTGTCCCATTTTATTTATTATTTATTTTTTAAATAATTTTAAAGGACGTGTGTTATCATATTTGTAGACACCTTATTTTGTCCGTAGTCTTAATTTATAAAAATAATTAATTGGATTGTGAGACATTGTATTTTAATTTAACAATTTAGAATTAGGCTAGAATTAAATTAGAATTTTTAGATTTGGAGTTAACATAAATTAGTAAATTAAAATTAAAATAGGATTTAGGAATGATAATAAAAAAAAAGGAAGAGATAAGAAAAGAAAAGAAAATTAATTTTAGGATAGGATAATTAGATTTTTTAGGATAATTATTTAGATTAATATTAAATTTGATAGAGTTAGATTAGGATTAACATAGGAATTAAATAGATAAAATATTAAAAATAAGAGATAATTAATAGAATAGATTGAGTTGTATTAGGACTTTAACAAGTTTATGATTATAAAAAGGAGTTAAATCCCATAACATGGGAGGGAGGGGAATGAAGAGAGCAGTATCAAACAATTGGGAGGAAATTAGAAGGAAAAAAATTTAAAAAAAAGGCAGAGGAAGGATTCGGTCCAACCAAGTAGCAATCTCCAAGAATTGCTAAACCAGCAGTTAAGAATCCAGGAACTAATCGGAGGATAGCAAACAACACAGCAGCTCCAGTCCGTTAATATCCTTCAGTTTCAATCCATCCCAACGTTAAGCATTTGACTGGTTTTAGCCGAAAATTGGTAAGCCTCCAATCTTGCAGTGTACTCTTAATTTCCAATAGTTTATTTGCATGATTAATGATTAGCCTACTGTTAGTGCTATCCTAGTAGCTAAGGTATAAAAGTAAGGATTAAAATAATTATATTGATAGGTAAAAGGGAAACGTCGCTAATTAAGGGGTTATAAAATAAAAGAGTAATAATAATAATTAGAATATAAACCAAATGATTTAAAATAGTGATAAGGTAATAGCAAATGATATAAAAATAAATTATATAAATAATTCCGATGATGGAATCTTCAAGACGATTACGAATGAGTAACACTTGAGGAATTCCTAGGTGAGAGGATTCTTTTACGTCTATCCAAATGATGAAAGGTTTAAAAGGTATTTTCAAAAAATGAAGGTTAAACTTTATTCTCCAAATAATTAAAATAGAATAACACATAAAAAATCATAATCGTAAAAATATATATAATAAACATAATAGTAAAAGTTTTAGGATAATAATAAATAAAAAAACATAAATTATACAATTAAATCCGATGATGGAATCTTTGAGGGGATTGTAAATGAGTAACACTCGAAGAATTCCTAGGTGAGAAGATCCTTCTAAGTTTATCCAGAATGATGGAAGATTTAGAAGGCATTTTCAAAATAAATAAATAAATAATAAATAAAGATAAAAGCATAACAAATAATAGAATTTATATTCTAATAAAGATAAAATAATAAATAATAAATAAAGTTAATAAATAATAAAATAATAATTCTGATAATGGAATCTTCAAGGCGATTGCGAATGAGTAACACTTGAGGAATTCCTAGGTGAGAGGGTTCCTCTAAGTTTATCCAGAATGATGGAAAATTTAGGAGATATTCTCAATATTAAATACCAAAATCCTAAAAATATTAATAAATAATATATAAAAAAATAATATTTAAAATAAATAAATAAAATAATTAAATAAAAAATTTAGGAATAATGAAATTATAAAATACTTCCGACGACGGAGCCTCTTCAAAGGAGTCGAATGGTACCCCTTGAATACTCTTGAGGTGAGAAGATTTTTTAAGAGTTCATCCAGAATGATGGAGGATTCTTAAAAGAATTTTCAATATTTAAACAATAAAAAAATAAAAAATATAAATTTTAAAGAGCACATAATTAAGACTAAGTTAAAATAACACAAGATTAAAATGATACCAATATTGGGCGTTGTGGGGGTGCTATAACCTTCTCTACACGTAAATGAAATCCCGAACCTAAAACTTAAAATGTATACCAGTTTTTAGAGTCATTAGGTGGCCAATCACACATAGGTTAATAAAGATTGGTGGCGACTCCTTTTCGTTAATGTCTAACAAACTAGGTCTAGGAAACGTTATGACAATATTAATTCTGCTTGTGGAGTTAAAAAACTTCATTGGTGGTGATAAGATAATAATCCTTATTTAAATTATTGTTAAAATTGTCTACCAATGTTATCTAATCAAAAAATATTTTAAATATAAATTTAATATTATTTATTTTAAAATACAAAAATATTTATTTTTATCTAATCCAAAAATATTTTAAAAATCTTTAATATTATCTAAGTTTAAGGTAACTACCTTCATCATGTCTATTTAACTTAAAACTAATGTAAATACTACTACTCCACATTCCTAAAATTTCTCAATCTTTAAAAAAATTTATCTTAAAATATTTTTAAATACTATCTAATCAAAAAATATTTTAAAAATAATTTTAATTTTATAAATTTAAAAAGCTATATAAAAAATAATTAATATCTATTTATAGCATAAAATAAATAACATTAATTTTTATTTATTTAAAAATCTTTTATTAACTAAATGACACGCGTTTTATTTTATTTTTTTAATTTTTTAATTTTTTATAGAATATGTATTACAATCCTAGTATCATTTGTGAAGTAAAAAAAACTCTACTGACAATGTATGTAATAATTATCTTATTTAAATATTTAAAATTATTTTGCTTTTGTAGCCATTGTACCCAAGATCACGAGGAAAACATAAGCATCTAGCCATCTGTCACATCCTGAATATATAGTATTTTATATTTTTTCACACATTTTACAATGGTTGGGCTGTCTGCGATGCTTTTATTTCCCATTCCTTTTTTATCGTAAACATTTACGGCTGTGATTTACCATTTAGTAAAATATTTACATATCATAATTTATCTCTCGTTTACATCTCCTGTTTATAACACAACACAGTAGTACTGTAAAGTAAGCATGAACATATAAAATAAATGATTATACCTCCAAGATCTATACTACACTGCCTCAGGGTACTCAAAGCGCAGTCACTGGAAATAATTTGTAGATGTTAAAATAAATGAGTGAGCAAACGAATGCTCAGTAAAGGAATTGTATGTAATACTTGATATCGCAAAATCTATATGCTATTAAATAATTTGATTCCTATAGGTGTACTAAGGATCTTAATATGAAGGATACTATAGTCGGCTAGGGATCCGGATGGAGTAAGAAATGTATTTTGAAATACCTATCCCGTCCCGGAACCTAGAAGCGACTATAGGGAGTAAGTATTGATTTTTGCAATAAATCACTTTTTCCATAATATTTCATATTCATTTCAAATCAATACTTTCAACATATAAAACATTTAATCACCTTAATCTAATATTCAAATTATATCATAAAAGATTATTAGATTAATAGTTTTCCATTACTTTTGAAAACATCTCACATATCACATATATCACTAAAATCTCTTAAACAGTAATGTACTTAATTTAGTGCAGTAAACTGTTTAGAAAACCATACTGTATCTCATTTAAAACATATAATCACCATTCACCTTTTCATGACATTATTCATTTAAAATCATCACTTTTCATATCATAAAAATAATGGAGACTAAGGCATCACTTGAATTATTTCATGCTGTAATCCTCGTAGGGTAAATTAATTATCACGTCATATCTATGGCCATAGTTTATAAATGTCCTCAATCGTACACTGATCAGGTGTCAACCGGGACTGAATATATATTACTTGTCACATATCACATATCGGCATGATAAAGGGGCCTATTAGTCTCAAAATAGTGTTCTCATCATCATGTCACCTTTATGAAAATCAATAAAATGAATAAAATCATCAGTCTGTCCATAAAGGTTTTATTAAATCATATAGTGAATATTTATGAAAAATAATCTATAAAATATTCACTTTTCCACTTTTCCACTTTTCACTTCATAAACCCTTTCATATACTGTAAAACATGTAGGAGAAATTTTCAGTAACCTCACTTTCATTAAAATCGGTAACATGAATATTTTTAGGTATATTCATATTTTATGAAAAATATTAAATTTATTATTTACAAGGCTAGGAAATTAACCCAATATGCATTAAAATATTTCATGAGATTTTTATAAAATTTTCTAGGATATTTCAGTAGCATAACAGCTGCTATTTCCCTAACCCTCCTGCAAATCAAATACAGTTCCAAAATTCACAAACAGCCTTAATACCACATTTTCCAAAGCATATCATTTCAAAAATATTTTTATAAAATCATGCATATCAAATTAGTGCACTCGAGATATCCCTATAAATTGCATATGCATCCCTTACCTGTCTGTCGTATACAACTCTTCCTATCGCACCAACAGTAATTCGTTACTCCCGGGTTGAATTTATTCCACCAAAAATATTAGCTCATTAAATCCTTACTTTTAAGCTATTATTCATGTCTCAATGCAACCTTATTGGACACTGTAAATATTTTTGTAGTATAAATTCTACCGGTAGTATAACATAACTTCTTCGTTTTGTGTCAGATTTTAAATCCAAGCATACCGACAAACTCTTTGTAATTCCTACAGTCTAAATCTACCCTTAAACCATCAAAATCAGCCAAGCATAATGGTCTCCTTATGTTGACCGAATGTGGAATGATGAGGAATTGTTGGAATCTCAACAATTCAATACTACCATGGTAATCTACCATGCTTAATCATCCATTTGGCATCCTTTTTATGCATGAAACCACATAAATTCCCTAGGTTCCCTCCATGGTCAAATCCTCCCTCTAATGGCATAATTTCATTTTGTTCCATTTAGTCAAAACCAATGATATAGACACACTTAGCTAGCTTAGATGAACATTCTTACACCATTAAAATTCAAAGAAACATAAAGGATAGTAATGTACCTCACTTGACCGAGACTTTGTGGCTCTCTTTCTCCTTAAAATGTGGCTTATACAATGAACTTTTGGTATGGGTAGTTAGAGGAGAGAGAATAGAATATTTTTCTAGTTATAATTGTGTTGGAATTTTGTGTATATGATTGACTAGATGGCTTGTATTTTTCTTTCTTCTTTTCTTCACTTATGGTGGCGTGGGAGGCTTGGAGAAGACCATGAATAGTGTTGGTCAGCAGCTGATGGGTTTATGAAGAAAATTCTGGAAGTGGGCAAAATTATCAAAATATCCCTAATTATGTAAATTTCGAACAATTTTGCCATTATGGTTCTGCTGTCGTAAAAACCATGTAACCGTGTTCTAAAATTTCAGATTCCAGCACCAATTAATCTTATTTACTGTATCTTGATGATTAGAAGTGATTTCGTCGACGCGCGGTATACGGATAGTGAGAAATTACGATTTTACCTCTTGACCCGCCGGTGAATTTCTTCAATTTAACAATTGATTTGATAAATCCATTATTGCTATCTTAAACTACTTTTCATGTAAAATAACATAGTATTTTTACTTCGTCCCAATTCATTTTAGTTTGGGTGTAATTTACGAAATTATTTTCGGGATGTAACCGTCATTTTTCAATTTATTTGCCATACTTCACAAAATGATGCAAACAAGGTATTTTAGTCTTAAAATTTCCATAATATCATTGTCACACCATTTATACACTGTTCCTTTGATCATATATACATCTGGGCACAAAAATCTAAGTAGAGCACACATCACTATTTACTTAAAATTTACAAATATAAAAATAAATCAAAATTACATATAAATACATATGTACAGTACAAAATAATTAGTTCTCACACCATCAATGTCGAGATTAGGTTAATCTTTAAAATTATTGTTTTTAAATAAATAAAATTTATTTATAAAATATATAAAATGATAAATATAAATGTTTACATAAACTCGCATTCGCATTCGTCGCCATTTCATTTAATGTGAGTCCTTAAAATTCTAAAAAAAAAAAATCATGGAATTGATACTAGTTAACTTAAAACGTTATTGAATTGGGTTGGATTCATATGGGTATGTGATTAATATTGGGCTAAAAATTTTCTGATTGTCATCGGCTTCGTGTTGAAAAATATACTTGGGGTAGAACAGATTGGGCTTTTTGTGCATATTAGCTCATAGCTATTAGCTCGGCCTTTAAGGACAAGCCTTGAACTAAGTTTACCTACTCAAATAATCCAACATGAAGCCAATGGCAGTGAGAAAATTTGAGCCCAATACTGAAAAATTAAGAAGATTCTACGGCCACCAAACTTTCTATGAAGTTTTTAACTTGTCTAATTTACATTTACAGACGAGGAAAGTGCCAAAGTGTTCCAATTACTCATAGAAAATAAGTTTTTTATTTATTATTCTCATGGGTTTGGATTGTGATTATTTGATGGTTGGGTTGAGATTATTGTGCTTTTGTGAATTGATATTAATTATACATGTTTGAGATAAAGTCGTGGGCTGAGTATTTGGATTGAGTGTTGATATGTTGATGTGACTGTAATTCTCCACAAGTAATGGATATTTATTTTATTCGTGAAGGTAAGCAAATTGAATGTCGAATCACATTAAATTGTTACTTCTTGTGTATATGATTTATTATTTGATTGCGCCATTTTTTTTAATTAATTGAGTGAGGGTTGGCCTAACATTGATGGCTAGTAGATAAAAGGAACTCTTTTCCTTATTAATTAGTGTTGGAATTTTGCGAGGAGGATTTCGAGAATAAAATTTTAAATGTATCATATTAATGTAAGAAAATGTAATTTTAAATTCATTAAAAAATTTAGATCAATTTCAGAAATATCAAACATATGCTAGGGGAATTAAAACAAACTAGACTTGCTCAACTTTGGCCCTAAGCAAGCAAAATAAACTTAATCAAAATTTGGATCGGACTTGATCTTATTTCTAAAAGCTTAAGCCCAGCTGAATATATATATATATATATATATATATATATATATTTATTTATTTATATATATATATTTATTTATATAAATTATATATATATATATATATATATATATATATAAGTATCCCAATATAAATATATTTATATAAACCAAATAAATATATCAAAATCAATTAAACACAATAAAATTGAACCCAATCAAATTAAAGAAACCAACCTAACAATAAGATCAAAATTTTTTTTTTGTTGAAAAAATTGATTTATTTGGGTGAACCCGGACGGACCTGATTTTTATGTTATTTTTAAAAATGCGTCAATAGAAAACTTAGACCCGAACATTGAATCAAGCCAAATTTGAACACACATAAAGTCTATTAAATATATTGTCTAGGCCTAGCCCAATTGAACCCCAATTGGATTCGACGTGACCCATGATTAGGTCTAATACCAAATCTTGCCCACAAATTTGATTTTCATTTATATATGTAATTAAAGTTTTCTTTTTTTGGTACATATTGAATTCAAACGAATCAGAACATTCTAATTTTAGATTAAACTTGATAATTTTAAGTACGATACAACAACAATACACAAAAAACACGAAAAAGAAGCACAAAGGAGATGCGAGCTAAATTTTGATTAAAAAAATGTATATAAATGTGATAAAAGCTAAAAAGAATGATTTTTGTGTTTGATATGTCACTACAGGAATTCAGGCTTTTAGTGGTGTTTTTTTCAACTTTTAGCGATGTTTATAAACACCGCTAATGCTTGTGGCACTTTGTAAAAACACCACCAAAAAATGCTAGCTATACTAGTGTCTAGATATATAGCGGCGTTTTCCAGAAAACACCGCTAAAGTGGTGGCGATTGAGAAATGCCGCTAAAAAACATAGTCCCTACCTGCACTCACCTATCCACCCAAGTATTACGCGCTTTCAGTTTCTGTCTAGATTTCAAACATCCAGCCAGGTATCATCACACACTTGCTTTTTTTATCTGTTTTACATTGGATCCGTTGTTTTACCTTGGATTCGATTTTACCTTTTTTTACCTTATCTAGCCAGGTATCACCACACGCTTGCTCTTTTTATCTGTTTTACATTGGATCCGTTGTTTTACCTTGGATCCGATTTTACCTTTTTTTACCTTATTTTTTATCCTTTAGGATAGCCTGTGTTAATTATCATATCAAAATGGTTTTGTATAAACTTAATTTTTTTCCAATAATTTTAAGAGACGATTTTTAATATTATTTGATACATTTGAAAATTTATTAGGTGAATTTAAAAAATGTTTCTTTTCATATTGGCTTGATATATTCAAAATTTAATAGAGGAAAAATATATAAAGAAAAGGGTAAAATACAGAAAAAGAGTTGCAGCATTTTAATAACATGTCAAAAGCATTTCAATGATCTTCATATACTAAGTATTTCATTGACAATTAAATCATGCTCGCAATAGTTTGAGAACACTACATTGCTAGGCATATAGAAACTATTAAAATCCTAAACATAGGCACCAACAGTGTAATTTCTAAACAAGCTTACTTTACATAGTAAGACAAATAGTAAAAAATTGTCACAAATCAGATGAACTCAATAGTTAAACAGCAGATCAAAAAGCTCTTGTAGCATTTCATTCCTAGATTTAATTACAATTACATTAAATTTGACACCTAAGCTGGCTGAGACTGAGAGTGTGAAGCTTTCATTAAACAAAACTATACGTCTAGCCCCTTCAGCTTATTCCACAAAGAAACAACCATTGTCCTCTTGCTAGCATCCAAGAATGTAAAGCTTCAATAAACCATAATCAAAGAACATATACCACTAAACAATAGACACTCACGTTTCATCTGCAGCAATCATATCTTACGTTGAAATACTTCATTGTCAATCTTTCTTTTAATATTTGATACAGGAGTAACACTTCGGATTGCTTCACTAATATATGAAATTCAAAGCAATAAAGCAATACTAAGTGAGCATTTGAAGCATAAAAAAGACTTAAATACACTTTGCTCATAAACTTCCCAAGTTGAAACTTTTCATAGAACTTCTTGGCAACTTCATTAAACATTGTGGCTTATATTTGTGTACCCTATAATA
The DNA here is from genome assembly GCA_031772115.1 of Heritiera littoralis. Classification (NCBI taxonomy): domain Eukaryota; kingdom Viridiplantae; phylum Streptophyta; class Magnoliopsida; order Malvales; family Malvaceae; genus Heritiera; species Heritiera littoralis. The sequence continues at coordinate 312,462 of JAPDPK010000119.1, forward strand.
AAGCGATCATTCATCAATCGTCCAACTACTTGGTAAGTATTAATGAAACAAGAGGATGCACTTTTCTTGTCATTGACATCCGTGCCAATAAAGTCATACCGAAAGTTTCAAAAAAATGCAAAATATTAATCAAGAAAACAACAAACTCTTAGATGTTATAACAAAGTAGATTGAACTTTATACCAAAAAAGCAAATGAAACTTTACTTTTCTCTCTATTCATATACTATCGGAGCAGTAGATTTGGAAACCATTACTTATTTTTGCTTTAAAATAATACCAACTCCTTCTGTTTTCATCTCATTTTCTAGCTTTGGCTTCTTCAACGCATTTTGTTACACTTAAGTATCTGAAACCCATTACCAACTTTTAACATCAAGTTTAAGAAACCATATCATATTTCTTTAATTTAAAAAAAATGATGGGTAATTGGAGTTTACTTTTCTGACTTGTTAGGGATGTCATTGAGGGTATAATCCAGAATTCTGACCAGTCCCTTGTTCTGAATACAGCCTGAAATGATATCAGATGATATGTTTGATGGAAATATCGCTCTCACTTTCATCTTCTCATCACTTGCATTAAACCTTCAATCAAATAGTAACCAAAACAATACTTTGATCTTTACATTTTCAGTGGAGAAATGAAAGAACCCAAGGAAACTAACAAAAGAGAAAACATAAAGTTAATTTATTAAGACATTTCATATCACAGATTTCAAAAGCATTCTCGAGTATTTTTCAGCATTTCCACAAAAACTGAAGGCAGCATATGTCAAGTAAGTAAAATTATCCAATAATTGAAATAAATATCAACAATTTACATCCAGTTTTCTAGTTTGAAAGGAACTATCAACGGAAAGCCAAAGTAAAAAGTGTGAGAATGTGTACGAGCCTCGCCCGTCTCACCAGGCCGTCGGTGAGAATCCCCTAGGCGTCCCACACACCCCAGGTTTACTCTTACAACGTCAAGGCCTTGGCTGTTCCAGTGGGTCGTCGGTGAGTATCTCTTAGGCGTTCTCGCCCCAGGTTTGCCTTGACAGCGAGAGATAGGCAGTCACACAACACTCACTACTCAACGTATTGTTCGCTTTGGGCGGTCGCCCACCCTCACGGCTTTGTCCTAAGGCTCAAGGCAAACCTAGGGCGAGAATGCCTAAGGGATGCTTGCCGACAGCCCACTGGAACAGGCGAGGCCTTGACGTTGTTAGAGTAAACCTGAGGCATGTGGGACGCCTAGGGGATGCTCACCAACAGCCTGGTGAGACGGGCGAGGCTCTTACAGAATGAGACAAACTTCATTTTCAATAGCCAGTAATTCATAAGAAGATGCATTTTTTTTCTCTTTATTGTTAATACTTTTTTCATGCTTATACATGTAGTCAATGCTTATATTATAATTGCAGTGGAATAGTTGATTAATCATGACACTAACTATAATTAATTACTTAATTATTTTTTTGACTAAATATAGTATATGATACATGATCTCAACAAGAATGTAATATCTTTGATTAACATAGAATAAGATTTTAAATATTAATTCAAATTATGTTTTCGTTTTTAAAATACAAAAATTTTATAAATTTGAAATTGAAATCTAATAGAATATATATCTTTATCGATTGATAAGGAAGATATAATTTATTGTTGTAATAATGCTTACAAATTTAAAGCAAAAACAATATAGAATCCCTTTTAATTTTGCTTCTCATAAACAACAAAATTCTTAAAGAAGATAAGAAATGAATGAGTTGCCTAAGCAATGGCAAGAGTTCTTTGTTTGTGATTAAGAAAAAGGCTAAAAGGACATAACAAAGGACTGTAGTAACATATATATAAACAGAAAAAAAATCTTTTACAAGATTTTATTGATTGATTCAATATTTGAAATAAATATCAGCAATTTGCATTCAATTTTCTAGTTTGAAAGGAATATCAATGCAAAGACAAAGAGGAGAAAATTACAATAAGCAAAGGTAAAATAAAGTGGCAGTTGTAGTTATTAACATGATTTAAACAAGTTTAAATCAAGAGGTGAAAATTACGAAAACTAATTGGTTTCTAAATTTAAATGACAAGGAAATAAAAATTTAAATTAGAAATCAATAAAAATAGGAATTAAAAGAAATTATTGGATGGAAAATTGATTCTGTCAATATGAAATTGCTTATGTTCTCAGTTCTACCACACAAGATCGATAAAAGAAGCAAAATCATAAATCTAATTCCATTTGGATATATAAATTTAAGTACTCATAGATCTAAACAATTAAGGAAGCAAAATCAAAGAACTAACCTTAATACTCAAAGTTCGAACACAGTTTGGAAAGGACAAGAACTTGGTATCTTTCTAAAACTAAATTCTTCCTCGGAAGGCTCAGTTGGCCCTTTCCTTGCTGCTTAGCTAGGTATTGTTCCCTTCGTTCTACGAAGCAAAATCAAAACATGATTGAATGTCAGAGAGAGATAGAGAGTTAGAGAGAGAGACTGGAGGGCTAAGGTTTCAGGAATTTGGGTTATGAGGAGAGAAACAGAGAGAAGCAGAAAGAAGCAAAAATCAAGTTTTGAGGCAATAGAGAAGAGAAGAAAAGAACTAGGTTTTGGGGAATTAAGGTTTGCGGCTTGAATGCCTAGTGAGAAAGCTGGAATGGTTCTTTGCTTACTAAATCATTCGAATATTTAAAGGGAAACTCGCACTTCCACTAACTAGAGAATCCACAGAAACTCCAACATTGCAACTAATCATTGGAATTGTCTTTCATAAAAGTGAAAATGTTTCCACAGGTTCGTCTGGATAGAAAGCACTAAGGAGAAGCCTTGGAGATTTGTTAGAGCGCTTGAAAGGCAATCTTGGGAAACCCCGATTAAAGCCCCAAAATGTTAAAGTATAGCAGTGTTTAAATTAAATAACGCCACTAAGTATTCCAGCATAGCGACGTTTTGAACTATAAACGTCATTATTTTGCATACTTTATCAGCTTAATGGCGCTAACATAGTAAAAACACGGATGTTGGTGGTGTTTTCTGATAAAACACTGTTAAAAAGTGCCGCAAAAAGTCCTTTTTCCTGTAGTGTGTCAATACAAATTTTGACATGAAATTTTTATGTTTTACACAATATGAATATGATTTTACACTACATGACAGATACAAACTGTCTAGTCTATCTTCAAGTATGAAATTCACTTTACTCAAACTAAGTAAACTAGTAAATAACTATACTAACTCAAGCTGATATTTGATGAGACTCAAGTCTAAAATCTCAAAGTCAATAGACCTTTTTCTTACCACTAAACCAAAACTTTGTCGACAATCTACCTTAAACATAAACATGAGAAGAGCTTATTCACATTGTCAGGTCAAGCTTAGGTATTTCTTGTGTTAATCCAAGCAAATAAGTAGTACCAAACAATTAAAATTAGGCTTGGTAATTCGTTATTATAATTCATGTTTGTATCATATAAAACACGAAAATTTGGTATTAAAATTCGTGTTTTGGCACAAAAAACTCAAAATCTTATTTTTTGTTTTTACCATATTCATAAATAATTTTTACTTAATTTTAGCCTCTATTACTTTTGTGTCATTTATTTATATCGTTTTTGTATCATGTAATTATGTCATGTTTGGCATTGTCAAGTCTAAAAATGAATATAACTATTTTGCATTTTTTTTAATTACAATGACCTAATTGTGTTTTAATCGCTAATAGCCTTTTTAGAAAGTGATAAAAGTTCCTTTAATGAAAATAAAATACCGATACGTAGATAGTTTTCAATGTTATTTTTAATTATCATTTATCAATAAGTTGTATTTGACACATCTCAATAAAATAATTTTAATGTTCTAAAGTTAAAAAAATTACATATCTTAGTTTTTAAAGTTTTTATTTTTTAATATACTCTAAAAAATTTGTATGAGCTTGTTAATTTAGTTCATAAAATTTAAAAACTTAACTGATGCCTGATGGACTGATGGTATATAAGTTAAATTTTCATTATTAATTTCATCAAGTTGTTTTGAAAGTACATATACTTGGCCTGCCGACTAAGGTTTTTCTAGATAAAGATATAGAGAATTAGTGAAAAAATTAGTGTCAAATAGGAGAAACGCATAACCTGCATGGAATTGATAAACAAAAAATACTTTATAATATAAGACTTTAATTAGAGAATTAAATATATTTATGAGTTTATAAAAAGGGAAAAAGACAAAAAAAAATATAATGAAGATAAGATTTTATAGAACTAAAATAATTAGATCACAAATCTTAACTGGCTTCTTTTTATCAAGTTGTCTGCATCTGCCAATTAATGGCATTAACTTGCTTTTAGCTTAAGGAACGGCATACACACTCCCAAACGTTATTTTCATATCTTTTATTTCAATCATACATCTTCATATGAAAATGAGTGTTTGCAAGTAGCAATTGCGATTCGTGTAACTAAAGGATATAGAATTATTAGAGAAGTTTAAAGAATATAAAAATTAAATCGATACGTTTTTTAATATAATAATAATTTGCAAAGTAATTTTTTTAAAAATAATAATCTTTTAAATTAATACTTAATGATGATGCTCAAAAATATTGATTTAGATTGATTTTACAATACTACTATATTAATAATATAAATTAGATCAATTGATAATTTCATTTGTCTCGGCAATCAATTGTGTTTTTTTAGTTTTAAAATTAACGTAATTGATGAATTGATCAATTTTGCTAGTCAGTTAATTCAGAGTCAAATTTATCGATAGTCTTCAATGATATTAATTTTTTTTTTGAAAAATACAGTATATTAATTTTGAACAATTTTAAAGAATTTAATATAGAAAGTATTGCATTCACTTGGAGAGATTGGTATGCAATACTATATGATTGTAAATGAGTGAAGTTATTCATGAGCTACACGAGTTCAATTTAATAAATACTCGAATTTGATTTATTTATTTTCGAGCTGAGCCCAAGTTCGAATTACTCGAATAACAAGTCGAGTCAAATTCGAGTATTTCGACTTGTGAGTTTAATCGAGTTTATATTTAATATTTAGTTTTTAATTTTATCATTTTACTTTCATTATGTATAGTTAAAAATTAACGAATTGAACTTATCGAGTTGAGTTTGAGCTTATCAAGTTGAATTTGAGTGGCTTGAATATTTTATCGAGTCACTTAAGCTTTAAAAACTAAGCTCAATCGAATTTGAGCCAAATTTTAAACCACAAATTTTTTAGTCAAATCAAACTCGAACCGATCGTCTCGACTCAGTTCAATTATACATTTATATATGTAACATGGGTGAGAGAAGGAGATCATAAAGATTATATCATATAATAATTGAAAAACAACAAGCAAAACTTGACTTAACTATTGTTATTACTTTATAAAAAAAGTTTAAGTTCAAAATTTAATTTGACCATTTTACCTTTGCACCTTATATGAAGAAAAAAAAATAACAGACGAAAGATATTCAAAAAATTTTCCTCTTATATTACGTATATCATGGTAAGTCCAACAACTCAAGCTAATGATCATATATACTATTATAATTATTCTTGCCGACTTAAAAAAAAACCTAAAATCTCTCTTACCAAAAGGTCACTCTCAAAATCAAAGTTCCAATCAACTCAGAAACACATGTACCCAAAACTTTTGTCTGTCAAAATAGTGGACATTTTTGTCACATACCACTTCATTAAAAATTTTAACACTTCCATTACATCAAACAAAACATATCTTCAAAACAATGAATAAAGAATCTTACACTTTTTTTTTTCTTTCATTACACAAATTTGACCCGCCAAATCCCTAATAAAAGAAACAGATTCTATTTGTCAGTATTGTCGATGCTATTTTTGATGACAATTGGCTAATTTGAAAACTGAACATTGAACAAGATAAAATTTTCCGTTAAAGAAAATTTCTCGTGAGAAATTTATTTTCAATCGAATTTAACAAAATTATTTTTTAATACATTAATAATAATTTTTTTAATTTCATGAATGAAATTAAAAGATGAACATATCATATATTATTATTTATTTATTATTTTTTAATATACTCTAAAAAGATGCATGCATTATTTTATTAATTTCGTTAATATAGTTCTTAATTTTTAATGGCGATGACACGGTTATTTTAGAAAATAAGAAAAAATTTATTCACCGTTGATCTTTTCCATGCTTCAAGTAATTTAATTATGATTGCGCAATTATTAATGACTAAGATGCGCGTAATTTATCACGTGAGACGTGGGCATCATGAAAACCTAAGATATAAAAGAAATCTTTGAGTGGATCGTACACGTGGCTGCTATCTGGTAGTATTACGTCAGTGCTTGCATGGCGGAAACATCCACAGCTTCTTTGATGGAGCCGTGAGCCTATGCATAACTAGCACGTGGAGACATAACAGTGATTTGATTATTTCGGTGTGACGCGTGTGTATTTCTATCACTGGTCCACACGCCTTTACCTACTGTTGGTGGGCACGCATAGAATCTTTCGGCCGACACTGGATAAGCTCTTAAGCAATATAGAACAATACTTTTGCAATTGCACCCTCATCATTTTACGTATTTATGACTCAGCCCAAATCGATATTTTTCTTTCTATTTCATCCAATCCTTTATTTTTTTTCATTGAAATTCATTACCACCGCTGCATTCCAATTAACAAAATCACGACCGGAAAAGAATTATTGAATTTTTTATATTATCTCAAAATTCAATAATAAATTGCTTTTAACGATTCTAAATAATATTCATTTTTAACTTGGCATACAAATTTTTTTTTAAATTTATTAACGCATTGATATTTAATTAGATTTTTAATGTAAAAAAATAAAGAAAATAAAAAATTAGCATATATTGTATAACAAGGTAAGAATTTTTAAGTGTTCTAAGAAAATAATGATATATAGTTATAATGTCTCAAATGAAAAGATACATATGTAATTTGAAACAAAAACAATACATAGTATTAGAAGTTAAATACAAAAATTTAGATTCTCATTCCTCATTTTGAATCTTAAAATAAGTAACACATTTTAATTATGTTTTTTTTATCAGTGGCAAGACTAGCCATTAACATCAAAACTTAATTATGTTTGAATCTCGAACCCTTTTAGCAACCATCTTTCTTCTTCTTAGCTATCTTTCATTAAATTAATCTAATTAGTTGTTGTCATCCTTTGATGAGTCGCATTGCTTTTTATGGCTATGCAATTGCTTCTACATTTTAAAAATAAAACTTCAAAAATTTTGCATCAATAGATTAGTAGGTCAACTAAATTTCACTAAATTATAATATTCACTTAATTAATAAGTATATATATGTATAATTATTGAAAAATCGTGTTTGCACGAATGGTGCTTAATGAAGTAAATATATATGATATATCCTTGAGAGAGGGTTGGGTAGGTGGAATATATTTAAGCATGAAAACCACAATACACCTATACGAGAAAATGGTGTTAGATGATTAACATGGTAACTTGAAAGTGCAATAAAGAAACCCCTATAATTTAGGCTAAAATAAGAGAAACCCATATAATTTTTTTTAGTGTAAACCACAAGTATCCTCATCTGTTAAGACACAATTAAGACTTTTCACTCCTCATCATGTATTTAGTAGAGATCGAACCTGAAAACTCTTCCCACAAACTTAGCATGCGTTGTCAATTGAGCCACAACCCATGAGTGATCAAGCTCTCCATTGATATATAATCCATTAAATAATTAACACGCATTTGGTAATTTGAGTGGAAAAGCATTAATGTTTATGTTAATTGATTTGAATTTCGCAATGCTCAAAGGTTTCTTCTAATCCTCTTCAAAGAGATGAAAATAAAAAAAAAAATCAACTAGAGATAAATTTGTGCTTTGTATATATGAATTATCATCTAATACATTATTTGTGGAGTTTTTAAATTTTACAAATGAGATTAAAATGGTGACATATATCTTTTAAGAACATTCAAAAAATAAAGTAAAGTATATATTATCTTTAACCAATTTATGAAATTTAAAAAAACTCTAGTGACACTATATTATATAATTTATATATAGATATTGATTTTTGGACTTTCCTTGGACATCAAGGGACCTCAACATTCAAATCCAAATGAATTATGACTAATTATTAAGCTTCAACCTAGCTATATAAGTATTTTTGTCAAAGGCGAGTATATCGAAAAATAAATAAATTTGTCGAACGGAAGAAGTAAAAAATTTTCATACAAACACCTCTGATTTTAGAACTTAAGATTTTATTTTAACAGTTATGTATTTGGATTTTAAGTTGGATGAATTGAATTTATAAAATGAGAGAAAACTATCCAAACCCAAATAATAATAATAATAATAATAATGATAATAATAATAATAATAATAATAATCCGTAAGAATAAATAAAAGAAAGTCCGAGCTACTTTTCAATCTGCTCTCACTTGCAGTACAATTCCCATCTCTATAGGTTTGTTTTATTTACTTTAATTACGTTATGAGATTACACTTGAAAGCCAGCTGTGTCTTCTTGAATTCTCCTTCACTTATGTTAGTGGCTCATATTTCTTCAAACCAGTCAAAACTCAGAGCTTAATAAAGACTATGTACAAACCTCCCGGCTCTTCTCCTTATTCTGCTCCTTCGTCTCATCCACAATTCACCTTCACTTTCAACATATACCCTTCTTTTGCTCAAACAACCGCTGGTTTCCTACTATGTTAACCCTTGAAAGGGCCATTAGCAATGGCGAAAACGACCATAACCGCGATGATGATCATGTCCATGATGATGATGAACATATCAGAGACATCCATGCTTTGACCCCCCCGCACCCTCCAGCTGTGAACCGGGGCGCCCGTTGGGAGACTGGTAGCCATCGATCATCCTCTTTGTCCATGTCTAGCGAAGCTGCTTCGACTGAAAACTTTACAACCATGAGTAGAGAGTTCAATGCTCTTGTTCTTGCCGGCTCTTCCATTGAAAACAATGATTCCGATTCTATTAATACTTTAAACAATCATAACCACTTGACCAGGATTGGAGAGGAGGAAGTGCCGGAGGAAACCAATCCTTTGGCTATAGTGCCAGATAATAATCCGTTTGATCGGGGTTCGGATCAACAAAGAAGGGTGGAATTAGGAGGGGCTGTGGCGGCGAGTAGTAGCGGCCTCGGAGAGGTTTCTGTGCTGAGAGTGAAGAAAGAGGAGGTGGAGTCCAAAATATCAGCATGGCAAAACGCAAAGGTTGCAAAGATTAACAATAGGTTTAAGCGAGAAGATGCTATAATTAATGGGTGGGAGAGTGAGCAAGTCCAAAAGTCCAGTTCTTGGATGAAGAAAATTGAGGTATGTGGGTTATAATATAGAGAAATTTCTTTTCTGTGCATGCTGATCATCGTGTGAGTAACTTCTCATGCAACGATTAGTAAGTTATCAAGCTTCAATGGTACTTGATCAAGACTAATTTGAAGTTAAGGATACTTATTTCTAATCTGTTTTCAAGTCGTGCTTCGGTTAATTGGATGTTAATTTAATCAAATGATTGTGCCAAATAATCACTAATGGATGATCCAATTGACTAAGTTGATTATTGAATTTAGTTATGATGTTGGCATGCAAGTGGGTTAAGTGGGTAAGCATTTTACCTATGAATACTTTTTACTGCTAGGAATTTCCATGCTAGCTTGTTTAATAGAACTTAATGATTATTTACTTATCTTCATGATGTAATTATCATCAGTTCTTTTTCAAGCAATCTTATCAGGTTACTGTGCATTGTTTTCTAAAATTATAATCAGTGGATCATGATGTTGGGTAGTCTTTTTTTTTCCTTCTTCAATTACTTCTTCCTCTTTGCATTAATTCCTTATTCCTTTATCTTTTATGTAGAGGAAGCTAGAGGAGAAAAGGGCAAGAGCCTTAGAGAAGATGCAAAACGATGTGGCAAAAGCACACAGAAAGGCAGAAGAGAGAAGGGCATCAGCTGAGGCCAAGAGAGGAACAAAAGTTGCTAGGGTTCTTGAAATAGCCAATATGATGAGGGCTATTGGGAGAGCTCCTGCCAAACGATCCTTCTTTTGAGATCTTAATTATTATGATCACTTAGTGCAAACAATGTTCCTTTACCTTCCCATCAAAAACATCCCACCTAAAAAAAGAAAAACCAAGAAATATTTGTGTGGACGCAATAATTCTCCCTTTTGAAGAGTACCTTCATCTTTTCAACTGTAGGGTACCCTGCATCAGAGGGCAGTGGAATCAAGAGTTGCACCAAATCACAAAAAAAAAAGACTTATCATGATCTGAAAAATCTTTAAGTGTTTCAAGTGTGTTGGGATTTTTGATTATTTGTTGGTGATAGTGGTGGAACAGCCTCTTTTGTCTTGTACAGTTAAGATTACTGCTTCTTTGTCTGGTCATGGGCAGGGATTTGGTGCTTTGATAGTGGCCATTATAGTTGTTTTTTGTTTAAGCTTATATAATTAAATATATATATTTACTTTGGTGCATTTGCTGCTGCTGATTGTAATGTTTATTGCTTGCATGCAGTATCTTTGTGCCAAATATATGATTTATTACAAGGACCCCAACATCTCATTTCTTTTGCTTTTATTAATACAAAAGGACCCAATATAATTCTAGATATTCCTAGCATGCCTGACTCACAAAGTTTTATGCTTATTCCTTCTTATCTCTTTTTCTAAGCAGTGGCCCAAGGAATCAAATGAATCCTAGGCATTAGCTAACGAAGAAGCCAGTTGTTAGTAACTTGGTATATTTTCAGTCTTGCAATCATGGCAAAGTTCATGTTGCCGTAAGCTATTTTTGGCTGAAAAACTTAAGGGTTTACTTTGACAATTATGGTAGATTTAGGGGGAGGAATTAGATTCAATAGTGATCAAATTTAGAGAAATTCTAAATGCAATTCTATTTTTATTTTTTATAATTTTTTAAAATTTTATCATAAAATATAAAATTATATTTTTAATTGCGAAAGTTTAACACCCACGGTAGTAAACTTGTAGCTCATATTGTTGATTGACGCAAAGGGTTGTACAATGAAATCAACTGGAAAGAAAATTAAAGATAAGATGTGTTTTGTTTGATTCAAGTATAAGGCCAAGTGCTATGAATTTTGAGCGTGGGGAGTGTAAAAAAGGAAAAATAATGATTTGGGAAAAATCTTCGAGGCGGCCAAAAAATTGACAAGGACAACGATACATGTGATTTATGCATTTTCAAAAGCTACTATTTGAAGTAGATTCAAATAAGAAAAATCTATTTGGAGGATTGGAGGCCTGTCTTTGTGAGCAAACAGCAAAAAATCTGTTGTAAAGGAGTAAACTTTTTCCATTATGGAAGAGTTCTGTTTTTCTTTAATTAGATTAAAAAAACCAAAGGGTTTTATGTAGATTTACTAATTTTAGACACGATATAATTACATGACATGAAAATTATACGGATATAAGATACGAAAGTAACACGGGCTAAAATTAAGTAAAAATTTTATATGAATATGATAAAAGTTAAAAATAAGTTAAAAATAAAATTTTACATTTTTCGTATCAATACAAATTTTGATATGAAATTTTCGTATTTTATACGACATGAATACGATTTTACATGACACAAAAATGAATTAAAAACACAAATTATCAGGTCTAGCTTTATGTTAATTATTTCTCTATTATTTTGCATACCACTCATAGTATGTTTGCGAATTTGAATCGAGAAAATTTTTTAATAAAAAATAAATAAGATAAAAAGAATACATTAAATCATCCCAATCCGACATAGGATAAAGAAATTTGCAGAAACTTTCCCAACTTTATCATCATGTTTAAAATTCTAAATTCTAAAGAAAACGCATTAATTTTTCTGATAAAAAGATTCCTTCAATGTCTAGAAATGTGATTAGATAGATATCTATGAAGGTTTTATTAGTCCAAATTGTTCACCGAAAGCCATCCACATTCCACAGTGAATTCATAAATATATAAACCTTTCCAAATAAGCATTCATTTCCCAATTCGTTTTATTCTTTCGGAGTTCGGAAAAGATAGAAACAATTCAAAAGAAAACCTAGTAAAGTTCACACAGAGTGCTAGTGGCTAGTCAATGATTAAGGAAAGTAATTTGTTTTTTTTACTACAAAGAAACGTAATTTGCGTTAGCACTGTCTCAACTTTTTGCATTAGTCAACGATTAAGGAACTTTGATTTTATCTCACTTACTCAGTTTAATTCACTTGTGGAATCTTTCCTATCTGTTTTTTTTCCTTAAATGATCAAGGAACTTTTATTTTTATTAATCAAATCGAATTTATTAAGTATTCAACCCAAATTTATTAAATTTAAAAATTAATTAACTTAATTTACTTCAATTAATTTTTGGATTAATCAAATAATAAAATACATTTAATTTATATTTTAAACTCTTAATTTTTCATAGTTAAATCAAACTAAAATCATCAAATAAAATATTCATATACCAAAATATTAAATTAAAAACTCTAACCATTTTAAATCTAAAACATCTTCTAAACTCCAACATTAAACATATTTTTAGATTTAATGTATTTTTAATTTCATCTTTTAAGTTCTTATGTTTTTCCAATAAAATTTTATTAGTTCAGTTTTTTAATCAAATTTATTCAAAATAATAATTTATTCAGAATAGTTTTTGATAACTGAATAAAAATTAATTTGATAATCAATTGATTAATCAAATTAGATGAATTTGATAAATTAATTCAATTAAAATAAAAATATAAAAATTCCTCCCCAAAGGGAATGCTGAACAGAAAGGAGGGCGGACAATCTATTTATAACTAACAACCAAATTTAACGGTAAAAATCAATACTGGACAAAGCTAGTGGATTAGCTAGAGCCTAGAGGCCCTCCATGATGCCTTGTAATATTCTATTCAGGTCTTCGATGGAACCTGCAATAAAGTGGACCATCAAACTTAACCATATCTGGAGTTAAGGACAAAGAACTAGATTTTCAGTTAGAAAATAGAAATACTTTGGTGGTTGAACTCATACAGATTTGCCCCTGTTAAATTTCCCAAAAGAATCTTTACAACCGCTTCGAAATTAGCAGTTTTAACAAAACAATTCCCTGATCTCAAGCTTGAAACAAGTCACCATCATTGTTTTCATGGAATCAATGAAACACTATCCAATACAATGACCCTTGCCGATATTGCCTCTGAGATAAAAGATGAGGGATCAAAATAATCATTTTATCATAGGAGGGTTAAAATTTTATTCATTATCATCATCATAGCCTTTATCCCAATACTAGAGTAAGCTATATGAACTTACATTAAGTCATCGGCATTTTATTTTGTGCCAAAATAAATATTACAGATTGCCTAATTTATGAAGATGTGAAAGGATACTCACAGATTTCTGAAGAACTAATTCCAATCCAATGACATTAAGCAAATATTTGGAGCTGAAATACTCCCTCGTACAGAAGTTGTAATATATGATTCACTATTGTCTACCGCACTTGAGACAGAATTACAAAATTTACAGCATGAAGATCCCAGATAACCATTAATCCAGTTCCCTCTGCTTAATCCAGCAAGAGTTTGATCCTTTCTTATGAACTTGAGTACAATATGGGCGTCACCATAATTAAGTGGCAAGATTGCAAATATTCCAAGTGCAACTACTAGGGAAGAGATTCAAAAATTTTGCTTCACATACTGAAAGAAGTTAGAAAACAGCATAAATTTAATAGTTAAGAAAATTTGTAACTTCATTTAGACCTAAACAATTTCTCCAATCAAATGAGAATTATTTGTATTGCAATTCTTCCACCTGATTTCATCCATTAAGTGATCCAACTTCGCATAAATCTCTGTACTTTCTGGATGGTCCTTGCCACTTGCCACAAAACAATGGACCTTATTATCAATTTCTATCCAGCTACAACCTGCTACTTTACTTAAGTTCAAGTCATTCATAGCTGTTCTGACTTTTGCTGCCTCATCTAACATTCCTGATCCAGCATATGTGTTTGAAACAAGTATGTAGGAGCCAGCTTCTTCAGGTGACAAACCTAGCAATTTTTTTGAAGCTAACATACCAAAATCCAAATCCCCTTGCAACTTACAGCCACTGACCAATGTCCTCCATAGTAGAGGTGAATCTGGAAAAGGGCTGTTGTTAATAAAATTCATGGCTTCAGGCAAGCACCCTGCCCTCCCTAAAAGATCAACCATACAAGCAAAATGCTCAATTACTGGCCGGATCCCATAATTTGATTCCATTTCATTGAATAAGCATAACCCATCTTGCCATAACCCAGTGTGACTACAAGCTTGAAGGACAGACAATATAGTAATCTCATCAGGTGCAAAACCTTCTTTTTTCATCTCTTCAAACAAAAGAAGTGCCATTTTACCTTGACCATGAACAGAATATGCGGAAACCATGGCATTCCAAGAAACTGAATCATGGTCATTCATACCATTAAACATTTGACAAGCATCTTCGATATTGCCACATTTAGCATACATGGTGATCAAGGCATTACTCACCACTGTATCAGCTTCAAATCCTGTTTTGATGGTGTAAGCATGAAGACTTTTCCCTTTTACTAAACAAGCTTGATTTGCAGATAAACTAAGAAGCCGTGAGAAAGTGACTGAATCAGGCTTTATACCGCATAATCTCAGCTGATGAAACAAAACCATGGCATGTTCATCATCATCTCTATTTGTTTGCATGAACCCGACAAGAATTGCATTAAACAAAGCAATATTTTTATTAGAGAATCCATCAAAAACTATTTTTGCAGACGTTAGGTCATCAGATTTGGAATACATATCTACTAATGCAGTCACAACATTGCCATCACATAGATAACCAACCTTAATCACAAATGCATGGAGTTGAACTCCCAAATCAAACTTTTTGCACTCTGAGCAGCCATCAAGCATGGTTACTAGACAACCCGAATCACAATAAATTCCTTGGTCAAGTAATTCCAAGAACATATCAACAGCCTTTTCACCACAACCACTTTTTACATACCCTGATATAAGTGCTGTCCAAGAAATCAAATTCCTCTCACTCAACGAATTAAACATTCTCTCACTGTCTTCAACCATTCCTAGCTTCGCATACATAGTAATCACAGCATTCCCAAGGGAGGTCACATTAACAACTCCATACTTAACTGCAAGCCCATGTAACTGTCTCCCTTCCTCAATACCTACATGTTCACTACATGTGCTTATTATATTAGTAAACGTATAATCAGTTGGCTCCAATCCAGAACTTAACATGCAAACAAGAACTAGAAAAGCTTTCTCCATACAACCAGCCTTCCCATACTCGAAAATCATATAATTCAAACACTGAACATCCTTGGAACCAATGTTATCAAAAACTTTTTCTGCTTCATTTAAGAAACCACTCGTTGAATACATAGAAATCAAAGAAGTACCCACAAAAACATTCTCCTCAATCCCACTTTTTATGACAAAACCATGAATTTGCTCCCCTCGAATCAGGTCCTCTTCCTCGCTACACGCTTGTAAAATCACCGAGCAAGTATGCTCATTGAACTTCTCGCCGGAGAAATGCATATCGTGAGCGATTCCAAACACGGATTCGAAATCTTCATTGTCTAGATAACCTTTAATTAAAGTAGTCCAAGTGATTGTGTTTCTAACAGGAATTTCATCGAACAATTTTCGGGCATCATCTATTTCACTGAATTTAGTATAGAAGTTAATAAGATTATTGCCTTGAAACGCCTCACTTGGAGAGTTAGATTTTATTAAAAATGCGTGAATTGCTTGACCCAACGAGAAATTTCCAGACCCAATCGAGAGTTTGAGAAAATGAGGCCAATCTTCAGCAAGAACGAACTCTCTAGTAGTTGAAATGCTCGAAATGGAGGAAGAATGGACCTTTTTTAAACTTGGGTATTTGGCCTTATCAGGTAGCTTAGCTTTTGTAAAAAGCAAGGGATGTTGGGGTTTAAAGGGATGAAGAAGCGAGGTAGTGCCAAAAGCAGCTTCCATGGAGATTTGATTTGAATAAAATCAAACAAATAAAAAAAATCATAAAAAAAAAAAAGCAGAGGCCGCAGGTTTGTCTCTGGGTCTGACTGAAATGGTTCAAATTACGTTTGGGGCATTGGCATTAAAATGGACCCCACAATAGCATGGGCCCACAAATGATGACGTGGAGCAAATCGGGCCTCCCAGTTTGGCAAAAGAAACCCAAAAAAATGTTTCCGTTGGTTTCAACAACAGCCTCACTTGCCAAATCCTTTTTTCCTTTACTTTCCTTTCACTCGCTCGCTGAACTGCGAAACAGAGAAAGAAAGGAAGGAAGCGAGAAATGGAGATGGCAATTAGCTTCCATAACTATTCTTTAAAGGCTCCTTTGATTAACCCTAACCCTAAATTTCCGTTGCCGAAGCAACTTTTGGGTCTAAGCTTATCTCCGTTTTCCTCTTTCAACACCAAGACAACATGTCTCAAATTTCGCTCTAGGAATTTGACTAAGCCAGTCAAGTGCTCTGTTTCTCAGACAACTCAACCTTCAATTGGTATTTGATTTCACTTTACCTTTTAAAGTTTTTTTTTTAATATATATTATTTTTAAATCTTGGTTGATTAATAGAGAAGAAGAGTCAGTTAAAGAGGAGAAGCGATATAAGGAACATAGCAATCGTGGCGCATGTTGATCATGGAAAGACTACTTTGGTTGATGCAATGTTGAAACAATCTAAGGTAAAACAATGTGACCTTATCCGCCTTGTTGTTGATAATTGATTTAGTTCCTTCAACTATTGTTTCTTTTTCTGTTTGGTATGAGCGTATTTGTTGTTCTAATTTCTGAATTTGGATTGAGTATAAGAGTCTGTTTACACAGTTCGAGCTAACTACTGTTGTGTTGAATTTAGTTGAAGATCTATTCCCAGATTTGGAGCTTTACTTGAGTCTCAAAAGACTCCCTTTTTGGCGAGGTTCTATAGAAGCTAAAAGTTGGGAATTGAAAACACTTGTTTGGCCTAGCTTTAACTTTCTGCAATAGAGAAACTTTTCAATAAGCTAGTCCAAACGGATGCTAAGTTGAAAATGGTAGGGAGGGAGGCTCTAGGATTGGATGGAGTAAGAAATTTTTTCTGATAGCGTGAATCGTGATACTCAACCCTAATGACCAATATCCAGTTTTAAAATTTTTCTACTGGTACTCTAATCTAATAAGAGTTGGATTCTATATAATCTGAAATTAAATAAAGACACCCGATCTCCATTGAAACTGTGTATGTTAATATTAATAAAACTCAGTTAGGATAATGCCAGTTTTAATGCTAATACTCATTGCTGGTTTTCTCTTGCAGGTTTTTCGTGATAACCAATTTGTACAAGAGAGGATAATGGACTCAAATGATCTTGAACGTGAAAGGGGTATTACAATTCTGAGCAAAAATACATCTATCACTTACAAGGATACAAAAATCAATATAATTGATACTCCTGGACACTCTGACTTTGGAGGTGAAGTTGAACGCATCCTCAATATGGTCGAAGGGGTTCTTCTAGTGGTACTCTTTTGCGCTTTCTCTTGCTTGGAAGTTCATCTTTTCAAGTTTTCCCCTTATATAGATTACTGTAAAGCAATTTTCTGCTAGTGAATGGTAGAAAATATGTCTAAAACCTTAGAGTTTCCTATCTTCTTAGTTTGAGATGGGCCCCACATGCCAGCAACGCATTCAAAAGTTTTTAATAGGGACCTTCAGCAATAAAAACCATTTGTTTCAAAAAAACCTTTTCTGCATAAGAGATAAAACATATTATGCTCTTGTTAAGGATAAATTTGCTTATCTTCCTTCAGATATTGATAGGCATACTGTGTTAAGAACCTCATGCACATCTTTTTGAGAAATTTATTAGGCTACATATCAACTTGGTGCACCGCTGCCTATTATCATATATATCCTTAAGTTGGTTGTTACAAGTATTTTCCATACTTATAGAACTGTAGAACATTTATTTCTTATTTAGAAAAGTCAATTGAGAGTGGTTCCTGTAGGAAATCAAAGTATTGTATTGAAAGACTTTTAAGATAAAACTGTACATAGGTACCCTATTTATATACAAAGAACTTCTAACTAAATAGGAAAGTATATCACTCATAATCCTAGATATTATTCTAATTAATAGAATCTATAATCGAGTGATTCTCTAACCTTAATGCTAGGGATACACATATATACTAATTTCCTAAAATAACAAATTAATTAAAACAGCAGTTGACTTTCCAATAATATTCTTGACACTCCCTCTCAAGCTGGTGAATAAACATTGTCCATTCCCAGCTTGGTTACAATCTTGTGGAAGAGTGGATTGTTAAGTCCCTTGGTTAGAACATCTGCTAGCTGTGATTCGCTTGGTACATAGGGTGTGCAAATGAGACCACTGTCAAGCTTCTCCTTAATGAAATGTCTGTCAACTTCAATATGTTTTGTCCTGTCATGCTGCACAGGATTGTGTGCGATGCTAATTGCAGATTTGTTATCACAGTAGAGCTTCATAGGGCCATCCCACTTGAGTCTTAGATCTTCCAAAATGATCTTCAACCATAGTAGCTCACATACACCTTGTGCCATTGCCCGAAATTCTGATTCTGCACTTGATCTTGCCACAACATTCTGCTTTTTGCTCCTCCAAGTAACTAAGTTTCCTCCCAAAAAGGTGCAGTAACCCGTGGTGGATCTTCTATCAACCACTGAGCTTGCGTAGTCAGCGTCGGTGTAGGCCTCCAAAGTGAGCTTATCACCTTTTTTGAACAAAATTCCCTTTCCTGGAGTTCCCTTGAGATAGTGCAATATTCTATGAACTGCATGCAAATGGAGTTCCTTAGGGTTGTGCATAAATTGGCTCAACACACTAACTGCATAGGCAATATCAGGCCGTGTGTGGGATAGGTAGATTAGTCTACCAACCAGTCTCTGATATGATTCTTTGTCTGTAGCATTGTCTCCCTCTACTTCCCCAAGTTTATGATTAGGATCAATTGGTGTGCTGGATGGTTTGCACGCCAACTTTCCCGTGTCTTTCAAGAGATCAAGGACATACTTTTGTTGGGATATAAAGATCCCTTGTTTCGACCTTGCCACTTCAATGCCCAGAAAATATTTCAAGTTTCCTAGTTCCTTAATCTCGAACTCCTTTGCCAAACATCTTCCCAAGTTCTGCCTTTCCTTTTCATTATTTCCCGTCACTATGATATCATCAACATAGACAATGAGAGCAGTAACTCCCTCTGAACCTGAGTGTTTTATGAATAGGGTGTGATCCCCTTGGCTCTGCTTGTACCCGATGGAATGCATTACCTTGGCAAATCTCCCAAACCAAGCTCTTGGTGACTGTTTTAGGCCATATAGTGCCTTCTTGAGCTTGCAAACCTTATTTGCAGCCATGTTTCTATTGAATCCAGGGGGTATTTCCATGTAGATTTCCTCTTCAAGATCTCCGTGCAAAAATGCATTTTTTACATCAAACTGTTGTAAAGGCCAATCAAAGTTAACTGCTAGAGACAAAAGAATTCTCACCGTATTCATCTTGGCAACCGGAGCAAAGGTTTCTTGGTAATCTATCCCATATGTCTGTGTGTATCCTTTAGCCACCAACCTAGCTTTGTACCTCTCAAGTGTTCCATCTGCTTTATACTTAACTGTAAAGACCCACTTACATCCCACTGCTTTCTTTCCTCTTGGTAGCTCCACAATCTCCCAAGTATTGTTCTTCTCCAGGGCCTGCATTTCAACATTCATAGCATTCTTCCAATTTTCACAATTTAAAGCCTCTGATAATGTTTTGGGAATGGATATTGTGTTTATGTTTGTAAGGAAACTTCGGTGAGATGGAGAGCATTTTTCAAAAGACACAAAATGGGATATTGGGTATAATGGATGTTTTGTGCACTCTCTAGTTCCTTTCCTAAGGGCTATAGGTAAATCAATGTTAGATAAGGAATCACTTTGAGGAGTAGAGCTAGAAGATATTACCTCATTTCCAGGATTTGAGTCTGATGATTGGTCCGGCCTTGGTTCAGGAGCTAGACTTTTCCTTCTTGAGTAAACCTGTGAGAACCGATTGTTAGTAGTGGCCTTTCCCCCGTCTGCTTGTGAACTAGGTTGTAAGGAGGGCTCATTTTGGGTTTGTGAAGGAGGAGGCTCAGGTTGCTTAATTGTAACTTCAGCGGAGGTCTTGGTCTCGGGTTGGAATTTAGAAGATGATGACGGCAAGTCAAGGAGAAAGAAGTCTTGATCCTTATCTTCCACAAATGTTGTCTCCCTCTGAAGATAAGGCTGAGTGAAATATGGTTCTGTTTCAATGAAGGTAACATCTGCTGAGATTAGGAGTTTTTTAGTAGGTGGGTGATAGCACTTGTATCCTTTCTGTGTTGAAGAGTATCCCACAAAGACACACTTGATAGCTCTAGGGTCTAACTTTCCTCTATTTTGGCTATGGACATGAACAAATGAGACACACCCAAATACTCTGGGAACAAGATGGTTTGTTGTACGGAGACTTGGATAAAAGTGAGACAATACCTCCATGGGACTCTTGAAGTTTAACACTTGGGATGGTAACCTGTTTATGACATGTGTGGCTGTAAGAACTGCTTCCCCCCAAAGGTATTTTGGCACATTTTTCTGAAATAATAATGCTCGGGTAGTGTTTAGGAGATGGCCATTTTTCCTTTCTGCAACTCCATTTTGTTGTGGAGTAGAGACACAGGATGACTCATGAATAATACCTTTTTGTTGAAAATATGGGGAAAGTGTTTGGTTGAAATAATCTTTTGCATTATCTGACCTAAACCTTTTGATTTGGACCCCAAATTGGTTTTTTATCATGGAAAAGAAGTTTGGGAGGATATCACTCACATCAGATTTTGATTTAAGCAGAAATATTCAGGTAACTCTTGTACAATCATCAATAAATGAAACAAACCAACGTGCCCCAGAAATATTTGGAATTGTAGTTGGACCCCATATATCACTATGAATCAACTCAAAAGGAAAAAGGCTTCTTTTGTTATTGGTGGGAAAGGTAGCACGTCTGTGTTTTGCAAGTTCACATGCATCACAATGAAACTGCTTATCAACTAGTCCTTTGAACAAAGAAGGGAACATAATTTCAAGGGTTGAAAAAGAAGGATGTCCGAGCCTAAAATGGTGAAGCCAAATTGTGTCTTTATTGGTGAGGTTTTGTCCAGAAAGGTAGGTTAGGGGCTGGTTCCACTTACCAACTTTCGATTTCTCTAATTCCTCAAGATAGTATAATCCGTCCTTCTCCTTAGCACGTCCAATCATCATTCCCGAGCCCTGGTCTTGAAATAGACAATAAGATGGAAAAAAAGTTACTTTGCAATTCATGTCATGAGAAAGCTTGGATATTGATAAAAGATTGGTGGACAATTTGGGAACATGTAGGACATTTTTCAAAGTAAGGTTAGGACTGATCTTTTATTTCTCCTACCCCAGCTACCGTGGCCAAGGAGCCATCGGCAGTAGCAATTTTCCTACTACTAGAACAAGGTGAATATGAACTAAAGTTTTGAAAGGAATGAGTCATATGATCTGTGGTTCCTGAATCAATAATCCACAAATGTTTAAAGGTTCTATCTAAGGCATTTAAAGCGTGAGAGGTTGGAAGTTTACCTGAATGTATCAATGAATAGGTACCTGAAGGTTTTTCGAGGATACTTAGGAGATTTCTCAGCTTTTCAATCTCTTCTTTGTTGAGACTGCCCAACTCCTTTGGTGCTGCAGTGGTTGTTTCTGCAACTTTTGACATCTTTCACAAATCAAAACTTACTGAAGGATAGGTGAGAATCAGGGATAAATCGGCAATGAAGGCCAAGCAACAAAGAGAAACCACCAATGATGAAGAACAGAGGAAAAATTCAGCTATGAAGGCTGATAAAAAAGAACACATGAAATACTCTGTTTTGTCTTTAGAAAACAGAGCAAAGACAACAGTGATGAAGGCTGGAACAATAGAACCAGAACCGAGCCTATAGAGATGAACAAAAACAAATTTTCGTGATGAAGGCTGGATGAGAAAATGGCTATGAAGGCCTAAGGCAAAAAAATCAGCAATGAAGGCTGAAGAAGAAACTGCAGAAAATCAGCAATGAAGGCTGAAGAAGAAACTGATTTCCAAGAAAAAAAAAAAAACTAAAGCTCTGATACCATGTAGGAAATCAAAGTATTGTATTGAAAGACTTTTAAGATAAAACTGTACATAGGTACCCTATTTATATACAAAGAACTTCTAACTAAATAGGAAAGTATATCACTCATAATCCTAGATATTATTCTAATTAATAGAATCTATAATCGAGTGATTCTCTAACCTTAATGCTAGGGATACACATATATACTAATTTCCTAAAATAACAAATTAATTAAAACAGCAGTTGACTTTCCAATAATATTCTTGACAGTTCCAATGATGAAAATATGTGAAGTTTTTCTTTTTCCTACTACCACTCCTGTTTAAATGATTTGAGGTGCCTTTAAGTTATGAAAGTTTGTATGGAGGATTTAATATGGAGTATAGGATATAGATGTTCTGGACGTCTTAGGTATTGGCTTTATCTTTGTCTGAGAAACATATTATTCTTCCTTTAGTGAAACTGGTCTACTTATTTCTTTTTCTTTTTCCTTTTTTTTTTCCTTTTTTCCCTTCAATGATCTGCTCAATTTTTGAATCAGATAATTGCACATATAATTAGTTGTCAAATTTGTTAGATTTTTGTTTCCTCCTTATTATTCCTTTTGGTAGTTATCTCTCATAAACAGTATCCTAGACTGGATTATCTTACTGATGAACTAAGGCAGCTTCTTTTTGTTTTTAGGTGGATTCTGTTGAGGGTCCAATGCCACAAACAAGGTTTGTTTTGAAAAAGGCTCTAGAGTTTGGCCTTGCTGTTGTTGTTGTCGTCAATAAGATTGACAGACCATCTGCTCGTCCAGAGTTTGTTATCAATTCCACATTCGAACTATTTATCGAATTAAATGCTACAGATGAGCAGGTACTGGTATTATATTTTGGAAGGAGTGACTAGTATGCAGTTCGCATACCATGTTGCATCAAGGCACTAGCTTTATCAAACTGGACCAATATTTTGACAACACCTCATTTCTGAATTAAAAAAGTAGGAATTATTGTTTAGTGTTACAAGAAATGAAATAATATGACTGGAATTTTTTCCTTTTTTAAAGCAAAGACAGACATTGCATCTTTGTATTTTCTGTTTTGGATTTTTGAATCTTTGCCGATGTCTCAATGTCTTTACAAAGTTGTATCTAAACTTAAATATTGTTTTATATGATTTGGTATGCAGTGTGATTTTCAAGCTATATATGCCAGTGGTATAAAAGGAAAGGCAGGACTAGCTCCTGACAATTTGGCAGAAGATCTTGGGCCTCTCTTTGAGTCTATAATCAGATGCATACCTGGTCCATATATTGACAAAGATGGTACACTACAAATGCTTGTGAGTGGTTATTTCTTTTATTTCTTTGTTGATCCTCATGGTTGCTCTCTGTTTATCTATTGTTTCTTGGTTAATTTCGGTGATAGTACCCGAAAGTATGTTATAATTAATTGCTGTCAAATAAGAGATAAGGCTAAAATGTTGCTACAGGTATGGTTTAATTGAATCTTATGCTTAAAAGTTATTGACTTTTGTTTTTTCACTCACAAGCCGTACACTTTTATTTTTTTTTTCAAACTAGATTAATATTTAACTTTTGACAAGAATTTAATTACCACTTGTCCATTTTCCTAGAAAAGGGTAATATATGAATGGATATAATTAACAGATTATAATGTTTGCTTGTGAAGTATGCTATATTTAGTATTTGACATACAGCTTTATGAACTAAGCAATGAGATTTATTTCATTTGTTGCCATTAATGAAGCTTTATTGGATGAGAGCAGAAGCTGTAACCAAAAAGCCATCCTGGAAGTTAATCTTCAAGACTTCATTTAGTTAGGAAACTGAGAAAGCCTCAGCTACATGATTGATTGAGGAAAAACTTATGTTAAATATACAAGTCCAATAGCTGATCATTAATAAATCAAAATATAGTTAAGTGTAGGAGAAAACCTTTTAGAAGTTTATTAATGTCAGGGAAAAATAATGAAAATTACATGTCTTCTCATTTTTACTCAGTTTCTTTTTTCTTTAAGTTTTTCCCTTAATTTTCTTATTTTCAGCACAAGTTTTAAAACTGAAAAATCTGTGAATGTATTTTAGGCAACAAATATTGAATATGATGAACATAAAGGACGGATAGCTATTGGACGCTTGCATGCTGGGGTTCTTCAGAAAGGAATGGAAGTAAGGGTACGTGTGCTTCTTTTCTGGAGTCTGGTTTGCACCTCTTTCCATGCCATCATCATCAGAGCATTTATCCCAATAGATTGGAGTAGGCTACATGAACCAATATCTGAAATCACATTAAATTGTCCGTAGGGGACACCCCAACGATATTCTGACATTGGTTCATTTTATGAAATTGAACTAGTTTTTATGGGCAGTTGTCCAAACCTACCGCCACCCTTCTCCTTTACCCAAGCTTGGGACCGGCTGCATTACCTCTTTCCATGTAATATTTATATATATGAGGAAGTTTAATATATTTTCAACCATCCAAAAGAAAGAAAGGTAGGATGGTAAGAATATCCACTAAATAATAAGCCAGTGTTAAGGACAGAATAAATTCTGCCATTTCTGATGATCACCACCTATCTATATTGTTAACTTCATCGGAACTTTATAATAGACAAACACTTTCAGTAGTGGTCACTGATTGGTATGAAGAAGAAACTAAACTGCTTTTTCTCCTGTTTAACTTCATGGCTTGGACATTTTCAGGTATGCACCTCAGAACATTCATGTAGATATGCAAGAATTTCTGAACTTTTTGTCTATGAGAAATTCAGTAGGATCCCCTCTGAGAGTGTAGAAGCTGGTGATATTTGTGCTGTTTGTGGAATTGAAGATATTCAAGTAAGTGCCTATAAGTTTTTCTTGGAATTTACAGTTACTTTTGTAATGTTTTAATGTTCATTTCTCAAAACCTTTTTCTTATACTTTTTAAAATAACTAATTTAATTTCTGTGTAGATTGGAGAGACTATTGCTGATAAAACATCAGGAAAGCCGTTACCTGCCATTAAGGTGGAAGAACCAACTGTGAAAATGGCGTTTTCCATTAACACTTCACCATTTGTTGGCCGTGAGGTATGCCAAATGCCAACTGAGAACCTATGAGTCTTGGAATTGGCTTTCTCTATGAATGTTTCACTCATCAGTCATGTGTCTCTGCAGTGCCTTAAGTTAATTTCTAAGCCCAGTTTTAAAAAAAAAAGAGCTTTCTCCTGCAATGCATCTGAGTGAAAGCTAATGATCTTATCTACCTAATGATTCCTTACGTATTGTGATCATTGTCTGAATGATTTGACATGACTATCTCATTCCATGCATTGGAACTCTAACATGATTCATCTCCAATTCAGTGAATATACATGCATGATAATGTGGAATTTTTTGTGTGCTATTTCTTAACATCGATATCCTCATGATACCTTGCTTCTTTAGGGAAGGTATGTTACTAGCAGAAACCTACGAGATCGACTCTACCGTGAGCTTGAGCGAAATTTAGCTATGAGAGTTGAAGATGGTGAAACTGCAGATACATTTATTGTTAGTGGACGTGGCACTTTACATATTACCATACTGATAGAAAACATGTAAGTATAAGCTCTTCGGTTTTTTGACAATATTCATCATGCATATTATTAAGTGATGATGCTTTCCAGGCGAAGAGAAGGGTATGAATTTATGGTGGGACCTCCCAAAGTTATTAACAAAAAAGTTGATGACAAGTTGCTTGAACCATATGAGGTGATTTTGAAATTCTAATTTTCCTGAATTGTATTTACCTTGTTCATCATTAGAAGATCTTACCTGATTGGATATGGATTTACCTTTTTTTAAAGATGGATATGGATGTACTTGATTTGCCTTTAATGGGGAAGTTTTATTTTCTTCCTGATGGTTTTATCATATTTATCCTTAAACTGACAAACTAGACACTCCCAAATGTAAAATTAACTTAAATTATTGAGGTGTTGACTGATTCTCAAATCTGAAAGAAGTGAAGTTCATGATGGTGTGCCTTCTGATATTCAAATCTTCTTTTAGCTTCCATCTCATTTTCTTTACTACAGTTGCCTTGGCTTGTTCTTTTTACACATGAATAAACTCACCAGTAAGCATAATGCAAGCTATGTCAGCATCAGGGTTAGGAGGAACATTTTCTTCATGCATGGGATACTAAAATTCACTCAAGATCATGTTTTGCTGTTTCTTATGAATTGTAAATCCATGTTCTGAAGCTAAAATGATAGGGGTATCATCAAACACAATGCTATAAAAGTATACCTTGTTATTCATTTGATCATGTTACGCTGTTTACTTTTAATTAACTTGTTTTTTCCTTGATATTCTGAATCTTTATAGATAGCCACAGTAGAAGTACCCGAAGAACACATGGGAGCTGTGGTTGAACTTCTTGGCAGAAGGCGTGGACAGATGATAGATATGGAAGGAGTTGGGTATGTCACTTTTTTTGCTTTTATTTACATAGTCCTTTATGTTTCAGTAACTATCCCAGAGTTATTGGATTCAATGGCATATGAATGAAGGAAGAACTTGGTGATATTTATTTGCGGAATAAAGTTTTTGAATAAACATGTGTTTGTAGTCTAATCAGGTCTATTCTTAATCTGGCACAAATGAACCTTCAGCAGGTTTTTGTGCTCTTCAATTATTACAGAAAACAATATGGACTTACTCTCACTTAATGAACTTGATTAATACCATCCAAATGCTTGTTACAGCTTGTTAGATTTTTAAATTTTAAGTGGAATTCAAAAATTGAGTAAGATGGTGACAGATCACCCCAATGGTCATGCACACTTACATACTTTGGCTGCCTATTTTAGCATATAAATATCACCCCAAAATTGAGCTGTGGCAATTCATTCTTGAATTGGCACATTATTTGTTCTGTCATTCATCTAATGATTCTGATTATGTTCTCCAGGTCTGAAGGTACAACACTTCTGAAATATAAGATCCCAACACGCGGCCTTCTTGGATTGCGGAATGCAATCTTGACAGCTTCTCGGGGAACAGCTATTTTGAACACCATATTTGATAGTTATGGACCTTGGGCTGGTGATATTACTACCCGGGATCAAGGTTCATTGGTAATTATGATTTGTCACATTGTTTAACATATTGCAAGGCTTGAATACAAGTAGTCTTTGTGTTAGGCTGGGGTCCCTCACTATAGTGGTTATATTAGTCATTGTTTTACTCATTTCCTTTAAACCATTAGGTAAGTGCTAAGACATTATTCTTTTTGAACTTCATCAATGAGATACAATTTAAGTTCGCAGCTAAGAATAAGCATATTTCAACATTTCCTCGTTTTTATTTTTCTGCTACTTTGTAGAAGTTTATAACTTCCTACCGTAGACAATTATTCTATATGAAAGATCGGTTCACATGAGATTGATTTCAGGTTGCTTTTGAGGATGGAAGCAGTACTTCTTATGCACTTGCCAGTTCACAGGAGAGGGGACAGATGTTTATCGGTCCTGGTGTTGAAGTTTATAAAGGTCAAATAGTTGGCATCCATCAACGCCCTGGAGACTTATCCCTAAATGTTTGCAAGAAAAAAGCTGCAACAAATGTACGCTCCAACAAAGAGCAAACAGGTTAGAAGGAAGTTTTAGTGCATTAGCTCAGTTTTCTTCTTTAAACATTATGACTAATTATCTGCTTTATTTCCTCTCTATATATTCTAAGGCTACATACTTAATTTAGGATTAAATCTTTGGTCCCTTGCTCGTATAAGGATCAAACTTTCAATTTGATCTGATTTAGGATCTGTTTTTTGTTTTTTAGATTTTGCACTTACCGCACACTGTTAAATCTTTTAACAGCAGGTGGTAAAAAACTGTCATGTGGTAGCTGACTCATCTACAATTTAAATAAAAATATATATTTTTAATTTTCACTGAACAATTTTTCTATCAAAAAATGAAAGAAATTTATTTTTTTTTTTTTGTCTAAAGAGAAAAAATCAGACCCTCGTCATTTTGAAATCTGCTTCCACTTCCAATTCCTTTTGAAACCCATCTCCATCAACAACGAAGAAAACCTCATCCACAGATGCAAGGCCTTTCTTGTCTAATAAAAGCTTATGATAGTATTCTTGGCCGATTATGATTAATGAATCACTCTACATCTTAGAGAAAATGATGAATCAACTCCAAATTAATGCTAATTTTTTTAGATCATAAATCTATATTCTCTGATAATGACAAAGTATGTGTTGTATATAATAAACATTCTTAGATATATAGAAAATTAGCAGAGTTAAAATCAATAAAAGAACATGATGAAATTACAAAACATGCACCCCAAAAAGTTGCAAGTCCTTCAAAACTAAACAGAGTATTGTTCTTAATCCTAATCCTAACCTTTTGACCTTTTTCTGAACTTACAAAACAATAGAGGAAGAATGGTCAAGGGAGGTCTCCCACCCCTAATACCAAAATTCTAGGTGTGGTTGAGTGAGGTCTCACACCCCACACTTGACCCTTGCATATTGATCACTAGTTAATACTGCCAATTTCATTAAAATCCATTCCATGATATGTTCAAGTCTAGTACATAACATGTGAGTTTCTTGTTCACCAAACATCTGGAGTATGATTGTACTTAAAGTTCTGGAAACTTTTGCTATTATGGTAAATGGCTGCTGGACAATCAGCCATATTTATCTCTTTTTTTTGGGTACAGAAAAAATATATTTCTCTGTTTTCCCTCTTTCTTCCTTTTGCTCCTGCATGCATCTACAGAGCAATCCCTGGATCTGTTCCCTCAATAAACTCACATTTTCCTCATTATGCAGTCGTTCTTGATACCCCATTGGATTATAGTCTGGATGACTGCATTGAGTATATCCAAGAAGATGAACTGGTGGAGGTCACTCCATCAAGTGTCAGAATGTGCAAAAATCCAAAATTTGCTGCTGCAAAGAAGAGTCGGTAAATCCAACCTATCAGACATTATGGTCTACAAGCAAAGCTTCCCTGCCATGTGGATCGATAGTCATTCCGCACTTTTCTGCAGTTAAATTCATCTTATTCCCAAAGTTTATGCCATTTATATGCTCTCTTGAGCATACTAATCCCCCTTCATGCAATTCTAGCAATTCAAATTGCACAGGAAGCTATGTCAAGTTTTTCGTTTCTTGGTGTAGCTTCTGTATATAATGATATGGGATCAAGTATACTATAGTTGAATTTTACTGCAAGGAGGACCTAGGAAAAATTTTGGTACAAGTGTAAGACGAACAAAAAGAGCCACCTGTTTAAATGGCCTGAGGTTGGTAGAATGATGTATCTGATTAAATATTTAATCCAGACATTTTGAAACTAGAAGAAAATGATCAACTCGTTACACATCTTTTTGTCATGGTGTTTTGTCATTTCTCTTCATGTGATATCTCATCAGTATTTTGCTAGTCTCCTGCTGCTCCCTGCTTCAGGTGAACAGAGATGAGAGATTGAGTTTGTGATGCCTGAATTTCATCATGCCATTGAGTCATTGACATCATTATGCAGTGAAGTTATTTTCTCTGGATATTAGATGTGATTCACATGTGCTTTGCAAACCTATTTCTGTTTCTGTTCTAGTACAATTTTAAGGGTTGTAATTTTCTAATGGACTGTGTTTAAAGTTATTGGGAATTTCTTTTTGTAACAGCAAACACCCCAATATTGAGATAAAAGTTCTAATGATGATAAGATGTTTAATTTTGCTGGGAATTTCTCTCTGCAACCTGTATTCAGCAGTTACTCTTTACAAATGGTGTACAGCAGATCTACAGTTCAAATTCTGATACTTAAATCTTTCTCTCTGTTCCAAAACTTCAGCTTCTTTTATATATATATATATATATATAAACAAAAGCTCCGTCATTCAAGCGAGAAGTTTTTTATTTTCAAACTTTAAATTTAAATTTTCACAGTAGTCAAATGAGTATGATCCGCATGAATTATAATTAAAATCCAGTGTTCATGTCATTATGAAATTATTTCTAAATTTTCATCCCCTATTCAATTACATCTTTTAAGATCTTTTAATAAAACAATAAGAAACATCTTTAAATTTAGCATGAGTCAGTCTTTTTCTCGAATAACTTTAAAACTAAATTTTCTACATCGACTTATATTAGAAGTCAAAAAATTATTTCATCTAGAAACATTTTTCACAAGAAAAATGCTCAGTCATTGGAACTAGAAGTTTGTTAGTGCCGAATCTAGTCTAGATTATTAAAGACTAGGTCACCAATATGGAAAACACCAAAACCAAACAAACCTATGGGAGGTGGAGCGGTGGTATTGGACCGAATCCAATGGTGTTGCATTTCAACATTGCAATACCCAATCAACAAGGCAAGCCGAGGTCACATCGGAACAAGCCGACCCTTGCCACGCACACGAGTGTCTAGATGCATTTGTTTTGGCCTTTGGGTCAATTCTTTCTCAGCTCACAACTGAACCATTCCGAAGACTTTTCTTCCTATTATCACACTATATTTCTTGACTTTTAGCTCTAGAAATTTTTAACCTGAAAGTTTTTTGTACTTAAAACTCTGTGACCGTGACTTTTGTGATGGCACATGCTTTGCATACAGATTGCAGATGTAAATGCTGATTAAAATTATTTTTTTATTCGTAAGAAGGGTAATAATCGCTTAAACAATACAATTTTAAGTTCTATCAATTTTATTAAAATCTCGTTTAAATTTGATTAAAGAAGTATCTAATCGCATTGATCTTTACGATTTATTAATTGGACTTTGTATCAATCTAATTGACGCATTTGGTGGATGATGAAATTTGGAAACCTTAAAAATCCCAATATGTGCCCATTTTGTCAAAAAAAATCAATACAATAATTGGCTTCTCAATGGGACTATAGGTATAAACTGCTGAACAATGCCATTGCCTACTCAAAATTTATTCACTTTTGAGCCGAATATTCTAGTACAAATGTGCAATAGATCTACCTGCATGCAATTACAGGAAGGGTAAGAGTTTCAATCAATAATATTTTTGGCCTCTTAAATAGAATGGATATTATTCAATGTCCCAAATATTAGGATTTTTGGCAATTAAAATGTGAAAACAATTAGGACTAATTCACCACAATCCACATACCATTCTTGACTTTTTTGTAGTAGGTAGCAATGTATACGCATGCACCATTGAAACCCAACAGCAAAGCTGCTATTTTTATTTTTAAAAAAAGCTATTTTTCCCTCGTTTTTCTTCTAAAATGGACTGACTAGCGTGCACCCTTGATTAGCATATGATTCTTTCCAACTTCTGGTAATTCAATTGTTTAAGCTAAAATAAACAGCGTATATACTCTTACCATGTTGTCAATTATGTGATTATCATATTTTGAGATTTTTCTTGGTCTCAAGTCTTAAACTATGTTTCTTTCCTTGACTTTTGCACACAATCACCCAGTCTTCTTACGTTTCTTAATTAAGTAGTTACGTAATAACTCTTTGCTAATATTACTAGAAAGATATTATTATTTTGATTTAATGTGAAGCAGCCAGAATTGGAAGACATCCAAATTTAACTTCTTACTAATGTAGTTCATATTTTTCCAACTTCGCACGTTCGGTTAATTAAATTTTTTTTATATATAATTGAGGGTCGGAAGTTAAAATTGTTTGGATTTAAATTTAAATCTTATAAAATGCCACAACTTTTTTTTTAACCACTCAATCAAAAAATTATTGATATTTAATTGATTTCTTTTATAAAATGGAATGCAAATCTTTTCTTTAATTATATATTCAACTAATTATTGTGATGGCATGCTATAAATATAAAGGCCTGTTTCTCAATCGTGGAAGACATGCAATGCACTTCACAGATGGCATTGATGTTGACTGAATTTGGCATCGTCTTCATTCTGTTTTTCTCTTTGTTTATTTTCCATTTTAATCGATTTGGTGAATTGTGGGTCAGGTCAGAGCTATGGCGGCTAATTTATTCCCTTGGATTATTGAGACGATGGCTCAAGGCAGGCCTCTACCTCTTTACAACAATCCAAAATTACACCGTGTTTGCTTAGGGATGGAAAAGGAGGAGGTTGCTTTTTTATTTATAAAAAAAATTTCTATGAAGGACGGGTAATATAACTAGATTTATATTTGATTTAACCAACTCAAATTAGTAAACATAAGCACTGATTTTGTCATAATGATTATTCAAAATAAAATTAGGGTTTCGAATATTATACTAATTAATATATCAATCGAAATACAAAAAATAATGATAAACGTATCAACAAATTTACTAAAAGTTTACATTTAAAAAAATTGAAATATAAATAAATGCAATGGAAAGTGAGATCAAATTGAACTCAAATATGATACCAATATGAACTCAATTACTATTCTAGTTGAATAAAATTAAAAAAATTTAATGCATCCACTCAAATTTAAAAAAAAAAAAAAAGAAGCTTACCTATGTACCAAAAAAATTGACTTGACAATGACATCTATCTGCATTTCACTTCAAAATTCAACCATTCAAAATGAAAATAGAGTTTTTCCTTTTTAATTCTCAATGTATTTTGAATCTCTTTAATTTCTAATTTACTTAATTCAATCAAAGAATCTTCTCGAATTCTTAAACTCTTAGAATCTATCTTGTCCCACCTCTCCTTTCTTGACCTCCTAAAGCCAATTGGAGTATTGGACCAAACCAAACATGAAAAATACTTATACCTGAAATAATTTTTTTTGGCCAGAAAATGCCTAAAATAATAACCTAAACCAACCAAATTCTTTTTTTTGTGTAAACCACAAGTATTTTTATCCGTTTTCTGAGACTAATCTTATTCGGAGTTTTTTTTTGTGTAAACTACAGGTATCCTCATCCGTTTTAACGGTATGAGATTAATCTTATTCGGAGTTTAGTCACAATTAAAACTTTTCACTCCTCTTTAAAAGTGTGTTTAATGGGAGTCGAATCCGAGAACTCTTTTTTCAAACTCAACTTAGGTTATAAACTGAACTATAACCCATCTTTACTTGTTTTTCCAAATCTCTGTTTCTTGGGTTTGTTTTTACCTTTTATGGTTTTATTTATCCCGATTCTCTCGCATAATCAATATTGAAACTGAGATCTTTCCTTTTTGGTCAAACTTGAATGCAAGATTTAATTACTGGTATTTGGTATAACCATAAAATCTGTTTATCAATTTTCAATGAGACATTTTACCCGTTAGAATTTAATATTTTAATTTAAAGATCTCAAATTCAAACATTAAAACAAAAATGTGAAATTTATGAGATGAAAGAAACTTAACTTTTATTTCTACGATATTATCGTATGTATAGAAAAATAATACTAAAATATAATTATGATAGTGCAAAGCAATTTGTAATTTGTAAATTACAAGAAAATATTTGGATTTTGTCGTTCATAAGAGGAGATTTTAGTATCTTTAAATTTTAATTTGAGATTATGTATAATATTCGTTTAATTTTATATTTATTTTTTTATTAGGGTGTAATAGTTATTTTATATAACCCGAATACTGATTAATTAATCTAATTAAAATAAATTAATATGATATAAAGCACAATTTCCATGCACAATGCATCTGAAATTGCTCTTATTCGAATCTTCTAGAAAGCAATAATATTTTATAACATTAAATTTTCAATTTATAAGGAATATTATTCAGCTCTATCGTATTTGATGGAGCGGGGAAGAGGAACATTTAGCATCACTTGTTTTAATTCCTTGCAAAAAAGATGTTTTTATTTTCAATGAAAACTTTTGAAATAGGATTCACGTAATGTACTTCCAATCTTGTTAGTTGCCCATGTTCCTTAATATTATCGAATTTTTGTCATAATATTTCATAGTAAAGCTTTCATTATCTTTGACCCAACTTTTTTTTTTTCACTTTAATTGTTGAATTAAGGGTAGGTTTTTTTGGTTACAAATTAAGGGTAAGTCATACGATTTATCTTAGGTGATTTTTCTATTTTGATCATATGACTACGAAAAATTATAATTTAATCATTAATATGTTTAAAAAATTATTTTTTTGTTACAAGGGATTTTATTAAATAATTGGGGATATTGGGTGTTTGGATTCGAACTCGAGATTTACAATATGCCACAATTTATCTTTAATCACTAAATCAGATGGTTGTTGACAAAAAAATTACTATTTATATCATCTACAGTTAGAGACAAATGAATGGTATTATCACGTCACCTATCATGTCAAGTGACGTTATCACACCATTTGATACGTCACTTGACATTATTGATATAATAATATTATAAATTAACAAAATTTTTTTTAAAAAAAAAAAAAGCAAAGTAAATTTCACTTAACTTTTTGAGAAATTCTGTTTTGATCACTTAATTTTAAAAAAAAATTCACAATTTGGTCAATAATTTGTGAAATTTATTAATATTTTGGTTTTTATTGTCAACATCTTTGATACCGACCTGGTTTTATAACAATTTTTTTTTATTGGAAGGTTTTATAACAAATTGAGCACAAACATTTATGAAATTTAATTTAATAAATTAGATTATTACTTTCATTATCTACATTAAAACATCTTAAGATAATATTCAAATAAGTACTCTTATAGCCTTTAAAATTGAAAAATGAATGAATAAATCCAATTGTTAAAATTATTCAAATATGATAACTTCAAGTAATGGTCCTCTAATTCATCTAAAAAAATTTAAATAAGTATTTTTATAAAATACATTAATCAACTAAAAAAATTAAATAGAATATAAAAAATTTCATAACGTTAAGGTTTTACTTAACTCTTTTTTTTTGTAAACTATAGGTATCTTCATCCGTTTTAACGGTCTGAGACTAATCCTATTCGAGGTTTAGTAATAGATTAAGGCTTTTCACCCCTTCCCGAAGATGTATTTAGTGGGAGTCAAACCTGAGAGCTCTTCCCACAAACTCAACCTACGTTACCAACTAAGCCACAACCCTTGGGTAGGTTTTACTTAACTCTGAATTAGAAGATCAAAATACAAAATCATTTAAAGTTAAATTATTAATAACATGTAATTTACCCTTGAATGCTTGTTGCTTTATAACTGAACCAGAATTCCACCGGACTTCATTTTGAAAAATACATTTTTTGTCGAAGTTACAATCATAATTAACATTTTACTTTCGATAAATTGATAACTAAATAAATTAGAATATATAAATAACAATAACAAATTAAATTCAAATTCACACTTTCAGTAACTAAATAAAGTAGTAAATACAAATAATAATACCAACATTGGTTGGGATTGAGTGGTAAGGGACTCATTCCCCCTTAAGCATGACCTGGGTTCGAGTCATGCGTATGGAGCAAACCGTGCTTGGGAGGGGCGCCCCACTTCCATGTGGCCTGATAGTTCCCCGACTCCGGAGTAGTTGCATAAAGCGGATACCGGGAGGTCAAATACAAAAAAAAAATACAAATAATAATAACAAATTAATTTTAATTTCACACTTAGTAAAATTTGAATTTGAAACTTAAAATCCAAAATTTTCATCTGTACCACTAAGTCTTTTTTTTTGTCGAAATTCTTCGGTATTCGAAAATCACTTTGGGTCTCGACTAATCCAAAATTGAGCTACGGTCAGACTCAAAACGAAAAGAGCTCTCGCAATATTGTTTTCTTAATTCATAAAACTCGAACTCAAAATTGTTTAAGAGATACCAAGCTTCTCTCACTTGACCCAACATACATTAGAATCCTTACCACCAAGTCATGTTCTCGTTTGACCACCCTACTTCTTTTGGAATTATGCATTTGCCCCTTCAGCTATTATTTATCTTGCTTTTCACGTACTTTTCAACCTTTTGTTGCCATTCTAAAACTCTTTCAATTATGTTTCTTGCATTTGTGTAGAAACAATAATCCAAACTTCAGATTGTAGTTAAAAGTTTGGATCTAGAAAATCAAAAAAAAAAAAGGGATCTAGAAAATAAAAAAAAATTAAGTATTTTCTGACATTTATATGCTAGAGAAAGGTCAGAGAATAAAATACTCTTAATTAAGAAAATGATTTAAGCCTTAAACAAGTAAATTAATGGTCAGCCTTTTGGAGGTTTTCTCATTAAATCGACCAAAAGAGTCAGATCTATTCAATTTTATAGTCAAATTGTTAGTCATTGGCAATTGACCCAGCTTAATGACTTTAGAATAATCATTTTATAAATGCGATAAGCTATTGCCCTTAGGTTATCAAAAATTGAATTTTGATCAATCGAACTAAAAATTTAACATTTTATTAATAAATCACATGATTATTGCTCATATCCCACTTGGTCTAATAAAACATCATTCTTTTGTAAGATCTGATTTTTTTTTTATTTTAAATAACTTTTATAATTTTTTTTTCTTTTGAGAGTGAAGTTGCAATATCAATTTTTTAATAATATTTTTTCAAAATTAAATTAAAAATCAAGTTAGCGTGATGCTTCTCTTAATGTGCTCTAAGAAATTTCAAAATTCGATTACACATAAAGAAAAAATAATTACAAAAAGGATAATTAGCTTTTCACAAGACCAAATTTTTTTTGATGAAATAAAATTTTAGAAGTAAGAGAGGTTATTCTATCTCTAAGGTCAGTTCAAACTGCAAATCTATTTTGAGATTTACGGATTTATTAAATTTTCATCTGCAAATTTTTTAAACTTATAAATTACCTACCAATGAGAAATCGTGAGAATTCAAACATTAATGTTTTGCACGAAAGTCCGAACCTTACCTACTTACGCCAACCATCATTGACACACTTATTAATTTAATCAAATGAGAAAGTAAATAAAAAAAATACTACTACAATGTAGTAAAGGAATACAAGCATAACCTTTTCCTTTTAGTGGAGGGATATGGGATGGTCAATCCCAAACGCTCACCACCGCAAATGCACTAAAATTTTATTTTATATATATATATATATATGTATGTATGTATGTATATATGTAGGTAGGTAGGTTCATAAAGGTGGAAAAGTGGATTTTACCTTTTGGTTTTCTATACAGAGACAAAATAGATTTAAACATAACATAGAAAATATCACTTTAACAATTGTACTTTTTAAGTACACAAAATATTCAAAATTCTAAACGCAAGTTGGTACTTTGGATTTTTCTTTAGAATCTTTTTTTTAAATGAATAAAAATTCGATAATTAGTGTATTTGAGCAGTTTTTGTTTTGTTTAAATGCATATAAGATACAAAATATTATCGTATCAATGCATGCACGCCAAGTATAAAATATTTTTTTAATTTTTATTAAATTTATATATAGTTTTATCAACATTAATTCAAATCAATTTATATATTATTGTGTATTTTTTCATGGTTAATCCAATCTAACCATATAAGTGTGTATAGTAAAAGAGTACAGGTTTGAATTTGGATTTAGCTTAAATGATTTATAGAGATAATTTTAAGAAATGATATTCAGTAAATTTGAATTTTTTTAGAGAATATTCTGAATTTAAATTTTAATACTTAATGATCCTTTTTTTATTTCCCTAAACCTAATAATTCTAGACATGATGTGATGATATGACATGAAAATGATACAAATAAAAGATACAAAGATGATGCAAATTAAAAGTTGATAAAAATTGTATATTAATATGACAAAAAATAAAAAAAATAAGTTTTATATATGATGTGTTGACATTGATTTTAATATGAATTTTTGTTTTTTATACGATACAAACACAAATTCTATACACGAAATCACGAATTGAAGTGAGTATAGTAAAAGAATACCAAATTGAATTTGGACTCAGCTTAAATAATTTATGTAGATATTTTTGGGAGATGAAATTCAATAAATTTGAATTTATTTTCTTTTAAAGAACAGTTTAAATTTAAATTTTAATACTTATGATTATTTTTTTTGCTTTCATTAGACTTGACAATGTTAGATACAATATGGTAATATGATATAAAAATAATATAATGAAAAGATATAACAAGCACACAAGTTAAAAATTAATAAAAATTGTATATGAATTTGATAAAAAATAAAAAATAAAATATATTTGATATATTAATATAAATTTTAATATAAAAATTTTATATTTTATATTATACGAACACCAATTTTAAACATCTAGTTCAATTTCCACACTTCGAAATAACGGATAGGGATCCATGGTTGTGGCTCAATTGGTAACATAAGCTGAGTTTGTATAAGGAGCTCTCGGATTCAATCTCCACTAAACACACATTTGGAAGGGAGAAAAGAGCTTTAACTGTGATTAAGTCTCGAACTGTTAAAAGAGATGAAGATACTTATGTTTTTAACAAAAAAAAGATAAGGTAAGGGTTAATGTATCATTTAGCCCCTGAACTATACTACTTTTATCACTTTGGTACTTACTAAATTTTTGTTATCACTTTGGTACCTGAATTTTACTTCCGTCAGACACTTTAGTACCTAAGACTAACGCTGTTTGAAAATGCTGACGTAACCTGGAATGCCCAATAAGAATTTGACACGTGGCACCATGTCAGTCATATTTCTTTTTTCTTAAAAAAATATTTTAAAAACATTTAAAAATAAGTAAAAATATTTTAAAAAATATAAAAAATTTAAAAATATATAAAAATATTTTAAAAAAATATAAAATATTTTAAAATATGTAAAAATATTTAAAAATATGTAAAAATATTTTAAAATATGTAAAAATATTTAAAAAACTATTTAAAAATATGTAAAAATATTAGTTAAATAAAAACTAATTGAAAAAAACCATAGAGAATCCTCCTGTTTTTTAAATATTTTAACTATTTTTACGTATTTTTAAATATTTTTTAAGTATTTTTTACATATTTTAATTTTTTTTAAAAAATATTTTTACATTTTTTTAATTTTTTTATATCTTTTTACTTATTTTTAAATATTTTTAAAATATTTTTTAAGATAAAAGAAATATAACTGACATAGTGCCACATGTCAAATTCTTATTAGACATTTCAAGTCACGTCAGAATTTTCAAAACTACGTTAATCTTAGGTACTAAAATATCTGACGAAATAAAATTCAGGTACCGGAGTGATAACAAAAATTCAGTAAGTACCAAAATGATAAAAATGATATAGTTCAAGGGCTAAATGATACATTAACTCATAAGGAGAAAGAAAATCCAAAAAACAAACGTGACATTACGAAAGTCAAAATCGACGAGTTTGAACGGACTGTTGAAAGGCGGACAGGTGGCATATAGCGGTGCTTTTCATGGATTTTTTGCATATTGACCAAAATGCCACTTTAGGCCCAAAATATTTGCTTGAGAGACAAATTATGTCTTTTTCTCTTTTCTTTTTTCTTTTTTCACTGGACAGAAAAGACCCTGGTCATCATCCCAATTTTCATGCTTGGCTTGGGCTTTCAAAGTAGGCATTTTGTTCATTACCCAATAATTAGTGAGTGGGGGTCATACAGTCATTTGATATTTATCTTCTTATTATCTGTTATCCCATTCATTAATGAAATTTTGGTTTTTATAACTTTTGTTGGTACACTTTTTGCTTGTAATATTTCAAATCTCAAATTTCTCTTATTAAAAGTATTTTTTATTGAGTTTAAAAAGACTAAAATAACCATTTTAAGATCTAGTGTGTCATAAGTTTTTTATTTCGGTATAAAATGTTTTTATTTTGATTAATTTAAGATTTTATTTTTTATTTTCTTTAATTGAAAAAATGAATTACAAAAAATTATCTTGACAAAAATTATCAAATGTTTTTGTAATAACGTGATAGAGTTGTTTCAAGTTTTGTTTGAATTAATTTTTTAATTAGGTACATTTAGTCATTTTTAAAGAAAATGATCTACATTTTTGTCACCTTGCCAGTTTTTTTTCTAGATTAATTATATCGAAAACATATTTGTGTAATTTGATAATAAATGTACATATTTTGGACAATTTATTATCAAATAAAAAATGAACTAGCAACCTGAACAGTAAAGAACTCCTAAAAGGTAATTAGCTAATTGATACTTCTAGAGAAAGTCCTACCATGTTCCAATTTATTTTTCGGTAATTTCTCAAGCAAGTCTTAGACATGCCCCTTTTTCCATGCACATATGTCTTCGATTGTAGATGTCTAAAACATTTTGATCTTAAATTGAACAAAATAATAATTATGATATAAATAATTAGATAAAAGTTTGATCATAAATCAAGCATTTAACAAATAATTATAAAATCATTGTAAAAATTTATATGTGACATGCTCACACTTCTATCATTATTATATTATAATTAATAAATTGTAATCATAATTTTTGTAAAATTTATCAAAATATATTACATTAAGCTCATACTCATAATACTTGGAAAAGTAAAAGCTTTTGATTTGACAACATTAAATTATCTAGAAGTGGGCATCTTTGAGAATTTGCCAAGGACTGAGGGTATTTTTGTCTTTCCACGGAGGGCGATGAATATGCCTTCTCCGGATTATTATTATTTTTTTTAATCTAAGATCTCTGAATTTTGTTTTGGATATTTTAGGAAAAACAACAAAAAGGCCCTCTCTTTCTTCAAAGGTAAAATTTAAAAAGTAAAAATAAATAAATAAAAAAATAAAATTAGGAGGGAGGGAGGGAAGTCTCTAAGAATCAGAACAGAACAGCTTTGAGCCTTTGACCATCTTTTTCTCTCTCTTCCAGTTCCCATGGTGGTTGGTTGGCTCTTTCCCGTCTTCTTCTTGTTTTAATTTTCTTATTAAATTTCACACGCTTTAAAGATTAAAAGAAAATCCTTTTATCATCCTCATTATTCCCTTCTCTTTCCATATATATAATTCACCCCTCGAATTCTCCATTTCATTGCCTAATTTTCCATTTCTTTTGGGTCTCTCAATTTTAGTTTTTCCCAAAAAATTCTGAAACACGGTTTCTCTACTTTTCTGGGGGGATATTTTTCGTTTGTCTATTTGAAAAAGAAGTATTCTTGAGATTTCAAAGCCTGGATCTTTAAAAGCAAGGTCTTTTTTTCCCCATTATTGCTTAAAAAGATCAAGATTTTGATCCATTTTTGGACCGTTTTGGGTTTAAATTCAAACACCCATTCCAGCTATAAACCCCAAACAAGTTCTACATTAAATTTTTGGTTTTGATTTCATGGGAAATTGTTGTGTGACTCCATCAACAAGTTCTCCCGAGAGGAAGAAGAAGAAAGGAAAGAAGCAAAACCCTTTTTCCCTTGATTATAGTCAACATCAGCAAGGCAACGGAGGCTATAAACTCATCGTTTTAAAAGAGCCAACAGGAAGAGAGATTGAGCAAAGATATGAACTTGGAGGTGAGCTTGGCCGTGGTGAATTTGGGATCACGTATCTTTGTACAGATAAGGAAACAGGAGACACTTTTGCATGCAAATCAATATCAAAGAAGAAGCTAAGGACAGACGTGGATATTGAGGATGTGAGAAGGGAAGTTGAGATCATGAAGCACTTGCCCAAGCATCCAAATATTGTTAGCTTGAAAGATACTTACGAGGATGATAATGCAGTGCATTTGGTTATGGAGTTGTGTGAAGGTGGTGAGTTGTTTGATAGAATTGTTGCAAGAGGTCATTATACTGAGAGAGCTGCTGCTGCTATCACCAAGACCATTGTCGAAGTTGTACAGGTAAGTTTTTTCTTTTTTCATGTTTTGGATTTGGTGCTGAATTTTTATTGGGATATTGTTTGAATTCTGTGTGGCGAAAGCTAGTAGAATTTGATTAACTTGGATTCTGATTTGTGATGAGATCTGGACTTTGTTTGTTTACTGTTATAGCTTTGATTGATCTTGAATTTTTCTTTCTCCTTATGTATGTAGAAGTTGGGCAGGAGATAATATGAACTGTTTAGTGTGTGGATATGTGAATTATTACCGGCTTTCTTGTTAAAACCTGTTTCAATAGGCTTCTAGTTCTGAGCTACAGTTATTAACATTTTCTTGTTGTTACAGATGTGCCACAAGCATAGGGTGATGCATAGAGATCTCAAACCTGAGAACTTTCTGTTTGCAAATAAGAAGGAAACAGCGCCTTTGAAGGCAATTGACTTTGGTTTGTCAGTGTTCTTTAAACCAGGTACCACCATTATACAATATGATATCAATATTTTTTTTCCCTTCAATTCATGTTTTTCACCTATTCGTTTTAGTGTCCCGTGTTTATGCTTGAATCTTTCTCTTGCAGGTGAAATATTTACCGAGATAGTTGGAAGTCCATACTACATGGCTCCTGAGGTGCTGAAAAGAAATTATGGCCCTGAAGTAGATGTTTGGAGTGCTGGTGTGATCCTTTACATCTTACTCTGTGGTGTCCCACCTTTCTGGGCAGGTTAGCATTGATTTATAGTTAAAGAGAATCCTCATTCACATAATGCGAGTTGTAACTTCATATGCATTAATGTTGCAGGAACAGTGAATAGATAAAAGTGAATTTGCAATTATCCCCACCCATTCCCAATTGAGAAAGAATGACAAAGAAATATTCTACCACATTAGGACAACATTAGGACAAAGTTGACAATGTCACATGAACACTAGTTGATACTATTTCTATCCCTGGATTTGTGTCTCAGCTGAATAAACCATTTAACACATTTTTCCCTTGACTTCCTCAATTAGTCCTATTTCCACCTTATGTGAGTGAATACTAATTGAACTTGATACACCTTTCCCACTGATTATTCTTTACTTCCATCTTTCATTCTTATTCTATCTCTCTTTATCCTCTCTAACTTTCCTTCTTATGCAGAAACTGAACAAGGAGTTGCGCAAGCAATTATTCGCTCTGTTATAGATTTTAAGAGGGAACCTTGGCCTAAAGTTTCTGATAATGCAAAAGACCTTGTAAGGAAGATGCTCAATCCTGATCCCAAACGGCGACTTACAGCTCAGGAAGTGCTAGGTATATTTTAGCTCTAATGGTAGAGGTCTTCTGTTTGTGAAATTTTTTAGTTGCCACAAAAAAAAAAACAGTTTCTTAGTGAAATTGCATTGCTATTTATGGAATTCCTGAAACTGAATGGTTTATTGCTTATTAAATTCAGATCATCCTTGGTTGCAAAATGCAAAGAACGCTCCAAATGTTTCCTTGGGTGAAACTGTGAAGGCAAGGCTCATGCAGTTCTCTGTAATGAACAAGCTCAAGAAAAGAGCTCTCAGGGTAATGCTTCTGGTTTTTTAGTTGCGCAAATACATGGAACCTAGATAAAGCTTCCAGTCATTAGCTTATTAACCTTTTTTCCCTATTTTGTTTTGGGAAATCTTATACTAACAGGTAATAGCTGAGCATCTCTCGGTGGAGGAAGTCGCAGGCATAAAAGAGGGATTCCAATTGATGGATACTGGCAACAGAGGCAAGATTAACATTGATGAGCTAAGGGTTGGGTTGCATAAACTTGGCCATACTATGGCTGAGGCAGATCTTCAAATACTGATGGAAGCGGTAAGTTCTATCTAAATTTGCATTGTGTTTTATCTTTTGATCTCTTGCTGGGAAGGCTTGACAATATGTCACCATAAGCTTGCAGATAGCAGTTCCTTAATGTCTGAACAATTACATATCACTTTAGTACAACAATGCTGTTCAGCATTTTACTAAGCCAGTTTTCTATGAAAATCTGTGGGTCAACATGATATCTCTTATGTTCGAAATCCAAGAGTCTTCAACATCCATAGGTGGCCATTAATATGTACATTGCGAAAACAATCAAACTGTTTGCCACTTGTGCAAGAGAAGTAACTAAAGACTTTTTATTATATTAATATTTTCTTCACAGGGCGATGTAGATAGAGATGGATATCTAGACTATGGAGAATTTATTGCCATTTCAGTTCACCTGAGAAAGATGGGCAATGACGAGCACCTCAAAAAGGCCTTTGAGTTTTTTGATAGAAACCAAAGTGGTTATATTGAGATTGAGGAATTAAGAGATGCCTTGGCCAATGAAGTTGAAA
The DNA here is from genome assembly GCA_031772115.1 of Heritiera littoralis. Taxonomy (NCBI): domain Eukaryota; kingdom Viridiplantae; phylum Streptophyta; class Magnoliopsida; order Malvales; family Malvaceae; genus Heritiera; species Heritiera littoralis. The sequence continues at coordinate 356,704 of JAPDPK010000119.1, forward strand.
CAAACAGTGAAGAAGTCATTATCGCAATTATGCATGATGTGGATACAGACAAGGTTAGATAGATTTTCCTTTTATTGCTCTCTTTCTTTGGCATGTTTATTCCCAGATGTTTGCATTCTAATCGCATTCTCTAGAAGGACATGTGATGTGGCTTTAAATCAATTTAAGCCAGTAGGTTTTATGACGGAAAGGAAAATCAATGAGAAAGGCCTGTGGTTAGCATAGCTCAGTAATATCAATCTTAGGTTATCTCTGTTGTAAGTCAGAATAAGAAGTGGAAAACAAATCATTGTGATGTGACTCTCATGCTTGTTATTTTTCCAAAATCTGAGCTCTGTAAATTCATTTCCATGCTTGTGGAATTCATACCGAATTCTGTTTGATGAACCTGCAGGATGGGAGAATAAGTTATGATGAGTTTGCTGCAATGATGAAGGCTGGTACAGACTGGAGAAAAGCATCAAGGCAATATTCACGAGAGAGGTTCAACAGTCTCAGTCTGAAATTGATGAGGGATGGATCATTGCAGTTGAACGATGAGCCTAGATGACCCCATCAAGATAAACTTTTCCTTGTTGAAAAAAAGAGAGAAGAAAAAAAGAAAAGACAAGTTATACTAATGAAAAAGGCTGTTCGTTTCAGTATTATTTTTCTCTGTTAATTTTTTTATTTTTAGATCCAAAAGAAAAATCCTTTTCTGAGATGCCCTGGATTAGGCGGTTTCTAGGATTGTGCCATGCCAAGGGGTTGTTCAGTTTGAAGTTGAGGTTTGTTTTGATTGTTGTGAAAGGAAAGGAGTGGATTAAGGTTGGCAGAGGGTTATTTGTATTGTAAATATATCTTTATACCATACTTATTTCAATTAAAGTCTGTGTCTAGCCTTTCCTTTGATAGGTGTTCTGTTCCTAGAGAAGCTAGCTAGCTGCCTTTTAAGAGTATTTGGTTATCTTTCAGTACTTTGCTATTGATATCTGATAAGACAGCGATAGCAGCCAAATCAATTGGACAACTGCATTTGAAGATTGATTTATAGAGCTAATCTTCATGTTCCTTTAAAGACTCTTTGAATTATTTTAAAGTTTTGAAGAGTTTGATGATGGCTTGAGTAATGTGAATGATGAACAAGCCAAATGGTAAAAGAGCTTGTAACTTGTTTTTGAATATCAACTTGACATGTTGAGATGGGTCGAGTTGAGTAAGATTCCAGCAATGTTCCTAAAAAAAAGAGTATAGAATCCTAGCTGATGCAAAAATCAATGAAGTTAGACCAAACACACTTGATAAGACTTGAACACAATGAAGTTAGACCAAACACACTTGATAAGACTTGAACATGAAGCCATTACATGTTGGTCTAGCATCACATTTGGTTGTAAGAGGAATAAATAAAATGCAAGTGATTTAAGGCAGACTTGTTGGTCTTTCACGTATAAATATATTAAACAGGGGAATTAGTCATATACATATAAACATCAGTGATATGTATGTATGTATGCATGTATGTTAAACAGGGGAATTATTAACTTAAAACTTAGAAGTGGTCTTCAAGAGCTTTACAAAGTATATATTTTGGGCACAACTGAAAGGTGTTTTACATGGATTTGAGTATCGAAAATAGGTTATTATGAAATGGATCAGAGAGGTGCTCAAGCAGGTTCTGTACAGGACCTTTACCTGTCAAAGCCGCTTGGAAGTAAAAGCCTAACCAAGCAACCATTGCAAGGCGCCCATTTTTTATCTCCTTCACCTTCAGCTCCTCAAAAGCTACTGGGTCTTTGGAAAGATTCAATGGGTCAAAAAGCACTCCCCCGGGATAATTAATGTCACCTGGCAAGTAAATCCCCAGAGGCTCCAAAGCCTCAATCCCGCAATATCTTGCATACTCAGGTCCAACCTAATTACATACCAATAATAAACTTTATAACCATTAAAGACTCATTGATAAAACAGTAAGTGAACAACATGCACAATCCTTGTATGAGTTTAACATGTTCTCGCGAATCCTTTCCCTTTCCCAATTATTGCATGTGCCAAAAATATGAAGCATGAATTTGAAGCACACAATCATAATGATATCTATCAAGGCCAGGAAACTGATATTGAGATTGCTAAAAAGTCAATACCATCAGGAGGGCCTGGCAGATAGCAATGACAATCACTCCTTGCCCTCCGGCCAAGTGTAGACCTGGGATGCCAAGGTAATCCAATGTCTCTCCCTAGTGAAAATCAACAAGTAGATATAAATGGATAAGTCCTAATAGTGATAACAATCACTTGCTTCAAACATGAATTTGCAAATGGAAATAAATTCAATAAAACAGTTCTTGAATGTTGCTAAGTTGTTTGTTTCTAAGAAGACAATATAATTTGAAACACAAACTTAGAAGTCTCAATTTCAAATTCTAGGATGGCAGGGGCGAGATATTTGGGAAGTAATAACACTATTTTCCATAATATAGCCCAAGGTTCAATGAAATCTCCACCTATACCAAAAGAATGTTTTTGACATGCAATGAATGTAGCAATTAACATTTCACATATTCCACAATGGTAAAAACTAGCACAATAATATATTTTCTTAGAGTGGGAGACATTAAAAGTGGGCTAAATGCATTAATTAGAAAACTCACTCTGCACTAAAAACGACACTGAAGTCCCACCAAGGGAATTACCAAAATTAAACTGGATTTAGACATTCCAGACTATCTGTGAAGGATAGTTAGAACTGAGGCAGATTAACAACCTGAAGTTTTGAATAGCCCACCCGCCACCAAACAGGTTCAACAAAGTCGGAGACTCCAAGTAGATCTAATATTTCTGGAACTACAACACCAAGGGCTGCAAGCATAGCCCAACGAGCATGTAATATTTCAAAACTGCATAAGAGAGATTGCATTGATCATTTAATAATTTAAACTATCATCATTTACTAATTTGATGATAATAGATTCTCTCAACTAAGAAAGCCTCTGTCCAGGGAATTGAAGATTAACACTGTGAACTATTTTAACCCAAAAAAAAAGGTCATTACATGCAGATGAATGAAGTTGGGGAGAGATATCCACAAAAACTACTATTAGCAAAAGCTCCTCGGCAATAATACTTACTGTTCAGCAGTGCCTCTCCAACTGGCTATATGAACTCAGCACTTATAATCCTATTGTAGATTAAGGTCATGATTTTGATTTGCATCATACTAAAAACAAACATTTTTCAGTGTTAATGTCTTAAACAGCCATGGCTTGAGAAGAAATTGAAGTGAAATAAATTTCAACGTACTTGAAGTACTTCTGGAAATCCACAGGATCCTTGCTAAGACCTGCAATATCAAAACCATAATCCCCAGGGAGTTCTCCAGTAAGGTAGTCGGGATAGTCATATGGGATGGGACCAAGCCAGCGAGGGCGACTTTCTCCATACCAGGAGCTGCAAAATCAGGGGTATTAGGTATATGCTATAAGCTATAAACAAACAAAATACCAAGCACACTAATCAATATGATAAAGACACATAAGTTCATTGCCCAAAGAATCATCATGGACATTCAAGTAGACATCAAAAGATTACAAATAGTAGCATTCTTAGTTTATTTTAAGGGAGAAAAGGGGGAAATGAACAAAAGCAGAAGCAAAAAGCTTGAATATTTGTTGCTTTTTTTTTCCCTCGCATTATAATGATGCAAGGCTTAATTTTAGCCCGGACCCAGACTATCACCTCTCATTTCTTGCCTTTTCTGCTAAAGCCCGGAACTTTGAAGACTTATCCAGAGCCTCTTTCTTCTTCTCCAACAATTGCCTCTGCAGGGACTCGCCTAGAGGGCTATTGGCGATGGCTTTGACCGCCGTGAAGGGAATTGCTGAAAATACCAACACTCCCGCCAGCTGAAAACAAACAAAAGAAGATACAATTAAATTAAAACAGATTGAAACGGCACCTAAAATGAAAAAGAAAAGCAGGGAGAGATACCTCTTGCCATGAAGCTTTACAAAGAGTAAAAGAACGAGATTTGGCGCCGGTAAGTTTAGTAGGAGGTTTGAAAGAGAAGACGGTGGAAAGAAAGCGTGGGTCTCCTCCTCCTCCATTGAGGAAAGATGAAGAAGATATGGAAGAGAGCTGAAGCTGTGTTCCAATTTGAGCCATTCGATTCAAGGACTTTGCTTCCCTCCCCGCACTCCGGACCAGCTAAAACTAAAAATGTACAAAGTGACCGAACAAGAACAAACTAGACTTGTCACTTGTACACAGATCCGGTGGTCTGCTTGGCCCGCTACTGATTTTCGTCAAGATTTTTCAAATCGGTTTGCGAATTGAATAATCAAAACAAAATAAAAATAGTTATTTTTATTCAATTAGTATACCTATTTTCCGGTTCGATCCATTAGTTTTGGCCCAAACGTGGCTAAGAAAGCTCCAATGTTGAAGAAAAACATTGGGCCCTACAATTCTGCTTTCCTTACCAAAGTTCGGTATTCGGAACAGCCCAGTTACAATGTAAAACCAGGATTAAAGTTTCATTTTCTTATTTTGGATAAATAATTTTTTACATATATATATATATAAATAATTATTACCGGTGAAGTTTTTTTTCTCTACAAGTGATATTAAAATCGTGACATATGTCTCATAAAATATTAAAAAAATAAAAATAAATAAAATAAGATATGTATTATGATTCTAACTTCGTTTGTGGAATAAAAAAATTTCACCAGGAATAATTATTCATATATATATGTATATATAATGGAGAGGTGGATATTGAGGTTATTTGTACAAAAAAATCAAAAGTAATTATAATGTATTAGTATAAAAAATAGTAGTAAAAAAATTATAATTATTGAATTGAAACAGGCTTGGACTTGAAATAATAAACTTAAATCTAGCTCCATTTGTTTACTGGGTTTTGATTTTCAAACTCAAATTTGTTTAATGTATTTAATATTTTAAGTTCAAATTATTCATGAAATTAATGAACCTTCAAGTTTGAGTGAGTAATTCGACACTTGAACAGAGCTACTATTTTTATGGATAATAAAAAGTAGAATTTGATATAATTGCATTGTTGAAGTCGAATAACTAAACATATGTCAAATGTTTGAATTTCAATAATAAAAAAATATATATACTAAGTAGTATAATTTATTAGGAGCCACCATGACGCAATCAGAATTCAATTATAGATGAAAACGTCAAAATGTTGAAAGAGACACAGCTAGGTATCATCGAAAATTTGATAATTGGATGGAACCCACACACACATACACGCACAAAAATCATTTTGCAAGGCTCAAACATCAATCAACCACGAATTGTTGAATTTTTCTAATGGGGGAGTTCTAAGAGAAAATGATTTACGGCTCCCCATTGATTTTGTTCACTGGTAAAGCTCACCATGATTTGAAAAGGAAATTAAATTTATAAATATTTTGTGTCATTCTTTATATATAAAATTTTAGAAACAACTTAACATATACCAAAAATTTGTCACAAAAAGATCATGATTGCATTAATTTTTCTTCCCTTTATAAAATAATAATATTTTTTACTAATCATTCTACTCAAACAAAAAGACGAAGCTAAAAATATTATATCATATGAATATATATATATATATATATATATATATATATAATTATATATATTGCTCATAATTTGAGTAATCACGATTAGGATTTAGGTTCAAGATTTATCCAGATTTAATTATTTAATTACATGTTGATTTATTTAATATTATTCCATTTTTATGAATAATTATTTGATAAATGCTTAAAAAATACCTTGACCTGTAATATATTGTGTAACAGTAATTATCAAATTTGGAGCGAAGATGAAAATCGATTAACTCAATACTTCTATAGTGACGGGTTTGGGGAAGGAGTGACTTTGTCTCGTTGTGTAAAAAATTAAGAAGCTTGTGGCTTTCGCACATTCCATTTGGATGAACAAAATCTGCAGGACCAAACAGGTCATAATCATCTCATCAGCGACGATGGATTACTCTGGTAATGATTAAAGTATCCATATCGTGCAACCGTACACATGGAGTAGTCGAATAGGGCCACATTTTCATGCCAGAAGCTCTGGTGATGGTGACCTTCCGATGTGCAAAACAATCTTGATTTCCCCGGCCCCCATCCTTTTTTTTTAGTCTTTCGTTTTTTTTTTTTGGACCATCGATATTCATCAGTCTGTTTTATCGTTTTGTAATCATAAAAATAAAGATAAGTTTGAGACACAGATGGAGATGGAGCATCAAACTTCCATAATTGTACGATGGTAGTCTGTTTATTGGGTCACCTACACGATAACACAAGAAAATCAATTCACCATAGATACTGTAAAAATAGATTTTTATTTTTTTTAGTTTAATATAATCAATGATAATACGAGTAAAAGTCGTTTACGTTAGTTTAAACACATACGATGTAAACATATGAACGCAACGCTCCTATTAAGAGAATGAAAATTATAAATGATGAAAAAAGGGGGTCAAAGTTAAAGAAAAATCGAAAAAAACTTGAAAAAATTATTCGAAAAGATATGACAACACAAAAATTAAAAATAGTACATTATCTTGGATAAAAATGAGTGAAGGAGGATTCATGCTAACAACTGTGTGAGACTATATATTAGTTCATGTAATCTACTTTAGTATTAGAATAAAAGGTTTGGATGTTAGGATGATAATTGATTTTGAGAGAGAAGGATAGCTGTTAGTAAAAATAGTAATAGAATACCAGTGTAATGGCTTTAAGGCGTGTAGAGATCACACTATCTTGGTTGTAATATTATTTCACATAGAAGTAAGTTAATTACCTCATGATATAACAAAGTCTTAGAATTCTTTGTGAAAGTAAGAACATAGTAAGTGATTTTGGAAATCATATCTCATTATATAGAATATAAACAATCACAAATAAATGGTTGTAATTGTCTGTTAATTAACAATCATTCATTTTTCAAATATAATTGTACTTCAGGCATAACTAAAAATATGTCTGTTGGAACAGTTAAGAGACATTTTAAATTTAGAAATTGAATTTGAATATTTCTATAAGAAAAGAAAAATCAGACTAAGTCAAAGAATCCAATTGACCAAGCGTTGATCTTTAATCTTTTAAAATTATTTTAAGAGCCCAAACTAAGTTCCATGATAAAGCCTAAAAGCCCTGTGACTTCAAATTACACTTAAGGTGCCGTTTGGTTGGGGGAATTTTTTTTTCCCGTCAAATGATTATCATGTTTGGTTCACGGAATTTTTTCACACCGGAAATTTTTTTTACCAACAGTGCAAAAGAGGGGGAAAATAGGGGGAAAATGATTCCCCTCTTATCTTGAGGTATTTTTTTTTCAGGGGGAATCCATTTTTTTGCATATTTTACCATCCAATAATTATATTTTGTTTCCATTTTATCTCTAAATCTATCTAATATTACAACCATTGTTTTTTTCTTGTTTTGATGAAGAGAAAAATGAATTTAAAATCAAATGGACCAATAATAAGATGGACCCTATGATTTTTTATTAGTCAAAATCAATTTAATATAGTAATAGTTTGTTAAATCAAAATAATTTACATAACAAAAACCTTATAAAAAAAGGGACTAAATAAATAAATAAATAAGTAATTAATTTAAATATAATTTATATAAAGTTTTATTCATTTTACATCAACTAATAATACGGAGGGTATTATAGTAAAATAAGTAATTAAGTAATCTTACTTTCCTTTAACCAAACACAGAAATCTTATATTCCCACAAATACAACCAAACACAAGAATCTAATATTCCCAGGAATCCGTCAAGTAAAATAATTTTTTGTCAAATGATTCCCAAAGATAATCCTAAATTCCGCTAACCAAACGGCCCCTAAATTTAATTTCTTCTTATAAACATGTCACTTTGCTCATTTACAAGAAACGTGAAAACTTGTTCCTTTGCATTTTTATTACAAGCTATTCAACAATAGCTAGCTAGATTTGCATAGGTCACTCGCCATGTTAGTCTAAGGAGAAAAAATTTTGCATGCAGAGCCCTAAACGCTAAAAATTGCAGTATGCAATGCATTGCACGCATGCCTTTTGTTATTCAAGGCAGATCAGTTATATATAAATGGCTTAATAGCCAAATATGGCTCCAATGTTTAGGGTAAAGTGAAATTAAGGCCTCAACGTTCAATTACGTGGAAATAAGGCCATAAAGTTTTATTTTCAGCAAATAAAACCTAAACTTTAAAAAATATCATAATTATGTATATAGCCGTTAAATCACTGTTATGTCCGTTTGTTTTGCCCACGTGGCATGCCACCTGGACGTTGACTTGGATAATAATGCCCCGTCTCATGCTGACGTGGCATAATATTGCCACGTGTAATGTTGACGTTGATATAAGTTAAATTTTCTTTTTTTTTCAAGGTTTAATACCAAAATATATCCCCAACGTTTATAAATATATGCAATTAAGCCCTCAACGTATAATTTCATGGAAATAAGGACACTAAGTTTTATTTTCAGCATGTTAAACCTAAAAGTTATAAAATAATAGAATTAAGGATATAGCCGTTAAATAGCTGTGATGTCCGTTTTTCTTGTCCATGTGGCATGCCACTTCAACGTTGACATGGATTATAATGCCAGGTGGACCAGTGACGTAGCATAATATTGCCACGTGTCATGCTGACATGGATATAAGTTAAATTTTTTTTTTTCAAAATTTCATTTTTTTTCAAAATAAACATTTTTTAAAAGTTCATTTCTTTTCAAATTTACATTTTTCATAATTTCATTTTTTTAATTAAATATTTTTTAAAAATTACATTTTTTTCATAACTTCATTTTTTAAAATTATATTTTTTCATAATTTCATTTTTTAAAATTAAATTTTTTTATCATTTCATTTTTTAATAATTACATTTTTTTCATCATTTCATTTTTTTGGTTGTACAATACCAAAATTAGTACAAAAATGCATGTGGTATTCAACCAAAAATACTGAAACGACAAGAAAGAAAGAATTAGTATAGTAGAAGAAAATAAAGAAAAGAATCATACCACATGCATTTTTGTACTAATTTTGGTATTGTATAGCAGAAAAAAATGAAATGATGAAAAAGTGTAATTCTCAAAAAATAAAATGATGAAAAAAATGTAATTTTAAAAAATGAAATTATGAAAAAAAATGTAATTTTAAAAAATGAAGCTATGAAAAAAATGTAATTTTTAAAAAATATGTAATTAAAAAAAATGAAATTATGAAAAATGTAAATTTGAAAAGAAATGAACTTTTAAAAAATGTTTATTTTGAAAAAAATGAAATTTTGAAAAAAAAGAAGAAAATTTAACTTATATTCACATCAGCATGACACGTGGTAATATTATGCTACGTCACTGGTCCACCTGGCATTATAATCCATGTCAACGTTGAGGTGGCATGCCACATGAGCAAGAAAAACGGACATCACAGCTATTTAACGGCTATATCCTTATTTATATTATTTTATAACTTTTAGGTTTAACATGCTGAAAATGAAACTTAGTGTCCTTATTTCCATGAAATTATACGTTGAGGGCTTAATTGCATATTTTTATAAACGTTGGGGATGTATTTGGGTATTAAACCTTGAAAAAAAAAAGAAAATTTAACTTATATCAACGTCAGCATTACACGTGGTAATATTATGCCACGTCAGCATGACACGGGGCATTATTATCCACGTCAGCATGCCACGTGGGCAAAACGAACGGACATAACAATGATCTAACAGCTATATACATAATTCTGATATTTTTTAACGTTTAGATTTTATTTGCTGAAAATAAAACTTTATGGCCTTATTTCCACGCAATTGAAAGTTGAGGCCTTAATTTCACTTTACCTTAAACGTTGTAGCCATATTTGGCTATTAAGCCTATATAAATTTGTGCTTGTTGAATTCTTTCCCCCACTCACAGTAGCTTGATGAGTGCTAGCTTTACAGTACAAGACAGGGCGCACACCTCCTACTAAACTCAAGATACACCAGTTACAGCCAGTCGTGTCTTTGAGGACCGAGATTAATGCTAAGAAATTCATTCCAAGCAAATGGGGCCTTATGCTTCATTCCATAATGTTTCCAGCCATTAAGCTCTTCAATTTTAGACAGCTTTTGAGGACAGAGAGAAATGCTAGTGTCCCAGCACAATCCAATAATCCTTCAAATTATGAATGGTCGAACAATAAAAAGGACAGATTTCGATTTGAATGGAATCATAATAGAAGAATAATAATAATAATAATAATAATAATAAGATACATTGGTGCCAATAGCATACAAAATTTCAAAAGGATTTGACATTTGAGGTTTTAATTGATTTCATATGGGAAAAAAATCTAAAATGTTTTCATGCAGCACTTAAAAAAAACTATTTTTTAGCTTAGAATCATTAGCTGACTTTTCTCTTTAATATTGCTCTTCTGATGTTTGCTCCAACGTCTGTCTTGTAATGATCCACTCATATTCGGATCATTTCGGTTACTTACTTTGTCAATTATTTTTGAACACAACAATAATTATTGTTTACATGTATGAGATTCGTGATCAATAACCTTACACGTATGAATAAGGAATTGTTAATATATATGTAATAATTGAGAGTTTAAATCCCGCATTTGTTTCAACTTTTTCTAATTAATGGTTTTCATTTGCGATGTTGAGGATAGGATTATGTCTTAAATCAAAGATGAATTTGATATTTTAAGAGGGTTTGAACAAAGATACTAAACTTGTTAAATGGATTCAACCCGGCAAAATTTTGTAACATGCTTAAAATAAATCAATCCAACATTTAAAGTTTGTCATTTGGATGAATTTAAGTAAAATTTGAAAATTGAATAGCTGTATCTGGAACTGTTCATGGGTCGGGTGATCCTTTAAAATCTGAAAATTAGTTTGATTTTTTAGTTTTTTATCAAAGTTTATTTAGTAGGTTTAGACAAAAATATTAAGTGCAAGTTTGGACAAGAAAAATAGGTCCGATGAATTTTTTTAGCCAGACTCAAGCTTTTACCCATAGAGACAGTCCGGGCTTGAACATATTAATATTGAAGTTTTTTTTATATATTTACTAAATATAATATAATTATATGAATTTAAAACATTGTTGATTAATAAACATTATATATATTTAGTATGAAATTTGACATGCAAAAATTGATAAATCAAATTAAACTTTAAATGGAATACAAGATTAAAAAATAAAAAAAAACAAAAATTAAATTGAAAAATGATCGAGCCTAAGCTCATACAATAAAATTTAAAACCGACCTAAGCTAAAACTCAAACTAAAATAATTGGATTGGGATGGGCTCACGCTCATATATAGTTCGTTATTTTATAGTCTAAGTCTGATCTAATCCGATCTAGCTCCATTATGAACACCTCTAGTCGAACTAGAGTAGACCTCATTAAACAAACATATATCATGTAATATTATGTGTAATACCAATCTAATCTATAAAAATTTCAAGTTATCATAACATTCATTTTTTTTATTTTTTATACTAATATTTTTTTTTAATAATTAGCACGCTTTGTTAGGTTCAGGAATCGTCTTTACATGCACCCAAATTTAATGTCTGTCCAAGTGAATAGGGCTTGAAAATCCAAATTTTACCTAGTGCAAGTAGATGCCCTCAAAAAAAAAAAAGTTTAAACCTTGATATTATGAAATCTTATATTTTAACTATTCATTAAAATGTAAAAAAAAAAAACAATTTTACTTTTTTAGCAAGAATAACTTATATTAGAATAATCTTAAAAAATGAATGTTTGAAGTCATAATAAAAAAATGACAGTTTATTTTTTTCGATAACAAGAGTTCATAATTTTTTTAAGACAAATAATTATTTTATATTCATCCTCATCAAATAATCTTTCTTATTCAATTTAATTTTTGTTAGTTTACTTAAAAATTAGTAATTAATCAAAAAATGAAAAAAAATAGAAGCTTTATTAATTAATAATTATTTTAATTCTCGTTCTCCATTGCTTGCCAGCACACCCTGAACGAAAAGGAAATCGGCATATTCAAAGAATCCATTTTCATCTATATTTTTACTTTTTTTAAAAATGGCCTATCCTTTACAAATATTTTTTAATTAAAAAAGAATAATAACTTTTTGGTGCATGCATATTTCATAAAGATGGATGATAAATTGATAACCCTCCATAGTTGTTATAAGATTCCAACTCTTTTCTCATTCTTCTTTTAAGTTTTAGCAGACAAAAGATATATATTAAGAATGAGATATTGACTTAATGGTAGATTCAAGTATCATCATATATATGAGTTTAGTTAATTATAGTTATTTATCAATTTAAATGTATAATTACTAAAAAAACATAAAAAAAATCAAGCCCTCTCTTTTTGTTTTTTTATATAAACTACAAATCAAGAATAAAAAGTTGAAAGATAAAAATACTCATTGTTCCATAATGTCAAAGGAAATATAAATATAAAAACAAAATTATTGAGGGATTTTTAATAAGCCCTAGAAGCTTCAATTGTTGCTATTATAGTATAAGTTATGGTCATGTTTGGTATATAGCATGATGGATAAGATAGGATGATAATTATCATATCTTATGTTTGGTCCACACATTAAGGGGATGATTAGATTACAAGGAAGATTAGTCATCCTCCTAGTATAGGATAATTCAATCCTCTCCAAAATGTGAGGATTATTCCAATCCCATAGAATTAGAAATAAATACTCATATTTTATTATTTTATCCTTACCATTTATATTTAAAAATTATCTTAAACATTTAATAAAATAGTAAGGATCTTTAATTAATTAATTAATATTATTTTTTTTCCTTCTTTTTCATTTTTCCTTCTTTTTCTTTCTTTTTTTTCTTGTTTTTGATTAAAGAAAAACTATAATTTTGATAAAATAATATTTTCTTGTACACAATTTTTAAATTATTTTTTAGAAAATAAATTTTCAAACATAAAAATTATTATAAAATATATTTTTAACTAATTTTTTCTTACATTTAAATTTTTATTTTTTCTTTCTTAATTTTTTTCTTTTTGCCTGAAAAAAATTGAAAGAAAAGTGACCATTAACCATAAATTATTAGAAATTATATATTTTTTAATTCATCAAAATTGAATTATTAAATTTAACTTATATTTTTCTTTTTTTTTGTTTTCTATATTTCCTTATAATTGACAGAAAAAAAAGAAAGAAGATAAAGAAACCATAAAAATAAATAAAAATATTTAAGAATAGTCTTTTGGAAAATTTAATGTAATTAAAAAATAAAATTATTTCCAAGAAAAACTCAATTTTCTAAAAATAAATATATTTAATTTACAATAAAAATTATTTTAAATTTAAATCATATAAAAGAAATTAAAAAAGGAAAAAATGAAAAAAATACAGAAAATGCTTTTTATAAAAATTCATTTCTTAACAAAATAATTTTTTTTGAAAAAGTAATATAAATTTTTTAGAAGTAATTTTTTATTAAAAAATCAGCTAATAAATTGGACTATTAATTATAGTATTATAAATAATATTTAAAATTTTCATTTTTCATTTATATTTATAACAAAAAAATTATAAATTTAAATTATGTTACTTTAAAAAGAGTACTAAAAAAATCATTTTATATTATTTTTAATTTTACACGTAACAAATATTGTAAAAGACAAAAAAATCATATTATCCTATTCTTAATCTTTGTACACACCAAACATAAGATAGAATGATATAATCTAATCTTATTTTATCCAAAATCTTATGTTATCTTATCCTATCCTCATCTTATGTACCAAACATGACTTATGTACTTTATTTTATTTTTTGGGTGATAATAAAATTTAGTAGTAGCTAATATTTTGCCACCTATGACAAGCAACAAATATTTTCAATCCAAGCCTACAAAAAAGAATATATGTTCCTATTTCCTTTTATAAAAGTTAACTGTGAAGATTAAAAAAAAAAAATAGTAGAATCGACATCCATGCAACTTATCTTCTTGACCAACCACGTGTTATTTTAGAGAAGGCTGACAAAGGTAAACGGACTCTACCGCCCACATAAGAAGGAGAAAATTTTCACCAAGTGCTTGCCATTTAGCGAACACGATCGCTTTTAAAAATGAAAAACGAAGAAGATCAATTTCCCACCATAAAAATTAGTCATTTGTCTTTTTAATTATAAATAAAGAAATTAACATTAAAATATTGCAAAATTACTATATATATGTAGAATAATATATATCACTCTAATTTCCCATTGAGTTCTCCTATTAAATTCCCTTGATAGTATGATTTTGAATGGAAAATATTTAAAAAATTAATCATCCAAGTATTCCTTTATCTAGAACCGAAAAGAAGATTCTAAACCGGGATTAATAGGACCCCACAGATCTTAATCATGGAGATTTTAATCATGAAGGCATTTGCAATTAATTTGGTTACGGTGCCCAAATCAAACTTATCTTCATGAAAGGAGTCAAAATTCTATGCACTATTCAATGTTTGCTTACCAAGCGTCATTGCCTGCTTGCAAATGGCCCCCTCCACCAGTCTTAATTTCCCCAGCTCATATACTTATACAGCATTTGACATGACACAACCAAGAAATAATAGACAGAAAATACTAATTAAATATACAGTAAGACTTCATTTGGTCAATAAACCAAGATTATACATATAAATAGGTACTTATAACCACAAAATCAATTAATCATTGTGATACCTACAGACTTTGATCATCTATTGGAAAGCGATCGATGCTGATTTTGCTTAATTTATTTAATTTGTTGGATTTTTATTTTATAAATACTAAAAGGTTCTGTTCAAAAATATATATATACTAAAAGGTCAAATTTCGCTATTTTAAGTAGAGTGTTATGACAGGCGTATACTCAACGTACGTTGTTATTGAGAAGAATTTTTTTTTTATGCAATTGCAAGCTAAAACAAATTTGGGCTTTTTGTTTAAGTTGAGCAATTAATCAAAATCAACAACTAATCAAAAGGTTCTTCATGTTAATTAAAGTTGTGAATTATTGATTAGTTCTTGTATTATCATAAGAAAATAATTTTTTGCATGCTTTTGAATTACATAACGAGAGTCGATCTTTTTTTCTGCATGCTTATTGATTCTCCTTTAAGACTCGATTTTGAGATAATATAAAAGTTGTAATTAAAATTGTTAGAGTATCATTTTTTAAGAAAATTAAGCTATTGCAATGAGCATGATAACGATATTTGATCTGTTAAAATGTAATTAAGAGTGAATTGAAACCTAAATCTATCAAGTCAAATGCCATAGTTTCAATTTTTTTAAAGTTAAAAATGACATTTCATTGCCGATGATCCAAGAATGGGAGCTGGAAATTACACTTAAAGTGGGTATGAAGTAGGGTTTGCATAATTTTGAATTAAAAAGGGGAAGAGAGGAAACACTTGACTTGGCAATGATGAGGAAATGCACATCACTTATACTTTACGTGACTTAATTAATGTTGCAACCTATCTTGTTTCATAGTATCATTATATAATGGCCTCAATTCTACACTTGGTCGGCTTAATGACGGCTATATTATGGAAATAATAATTATATTATGGGAATATACTCATATAGTGGGTTGTAAGTGACATGCACACGAATCATCTTCGCGTTCATGTAATGTGACAGGTCATTCACAACTTGGCTTCTTTTACGTTTAATTATTTTCTAAACTTGGTAGATTATTATACAAATGGAACATCTTGATAGTCAGTCGAACTTTTTAAAATATAAATTAAAAATGATCGACTTTATAATATAAACATTACTTCTTGTAATTTTAGACGTGTGGCAATATTCATATATTATATTATAGGGAGGTTAATTAATGGCTCAAATTAGGTTAAGACTGGTAACTTAAAAACTTAAGTTTGAGATCGAATTCGGCTTGTTATTTTAGTTTAAATTTGTTATTAAATTTAAAAAATATATATGTTAATATTTAATATTTTTAAATAAATATATTATTTACTAATATAATAATATAACTGGGTTAGACTCTAGTTTTAAAAATCATATTCAAATGTTCTACCTGCGATCTTATGATTAGCCCGGTCGATGTACACCTTTAATACGAAACTCGTAAATTTGAACTTAAATGTGCGAGAAATATGTGGGAAAAATGAGGTTGTCAATAGAATATTATCTAATTAAAGTTAATCAATTAAGTCAAAAGTTTTGAAAATGATTTTAAATGTCTTATTTTGAAAACGAAAATGCTAGCCTAGAAAAACGAAGAAGGTATTCACAGCTCAAAAGATCGATAAAAACAGTGAAAAATTTTATAGTAAGGTTGATCTTATTGTAAGCTTAATATATATTATGCCTATTCATATTAAATTTACGCTTATTTTTATATGATTACACTTATTTACAATAAGATGAAGTTATTTTATACCTATTGATATTAGGTTTGCATTTGTTTTCATATGTTTACGTTTTTTTATGTGTTTATACTTGTTATATTTATGTCTATTGACATTAAATTTACACTTATTTTATCTGTTTACACTAATTATCACTTATTTTATTTATTGGCACTAATTTTATGCTAATTCTCATGTATTTACAATAATTATAACTTGAAAATAAGTATAAAACAAACATAAAAAAAATAACCTTACAGTAAGATTGATTTTATTATAGAATTTCTTATAAAACAAAACAAATTCTATATAACCTCTTTAATCACAAATATCATCATCAGAAAAACTTATTTATGGCTTAATCACCTCTCATATTTTAAAATTTGAGTATTACTAATAAAATTTTATTCACATTTTCAGGATATTAAATTAACACGTAAAATAGAAAAAGATTGAAAAATAATAAAAAGTTTCAAGGAAATACTAATTCGAAAAGTAGAAAAGAACATAAAATTTAAAAAATTTATATTATTTATATATATGTTGCCATTAATTCCTTGTTTAAATTCGAAACAATAATCTAAGCGTATAAAAAAACAAAAGTAGGTGGGAGATTTTTTTTTCTTGGGATAGGAGGGGGATGGAGGATTGAATGGAAGTATGATTTCTGGGTCGAAGGACAGTCATTTCCATTGATTTAAAAAAGATGGGCTTCAAAATCAAATGGAAGAATTGTTTATTAATGTCACCAGTGTCAACAGGGATGACTGGATATAGCTGTATAATACAGTGACGTCCAACTGGCAATGATGCAAACTAAAAAGAAAAAAGATCCAGGTGCCAAATGATTGAGCAAATAAGTAACCGTGAGTCCTTTATAAAGCCAGGCCAGGTTTAATTCACTAATTGCAATATCCCATTAAACTCGATCAACTTGGCTTATTGCATTTCACAATACAAGTGGCACAACATATCAGTAACCAATAATTTATTTTAAAACAGTAATGCAACAATAATTAAGATTTTAGTATATTCTTTTCCCAACATTCATGATAAATTAACTATTTGAACATAAGTACAAGAAAAAAGTTGAACCTAAACTTGTTAAGAAAGACACAACAAAACATGGTGCTTTATTTATCTAACAATTTATATTTGTATCATATAAAATTGTATTTATATAGTATAAAACACGAAAATTTTATATTAAAATTCATACCAACACATAAGATGCAAATATTTTTTTATAATTTTTATCATATTTATATATATAATTTTTATTAAATATCATATCTCTTTTATATTTTTTATTTTATTATTCTCGTGTTATATCAGTTATTGTGCCTAAAATGATCATATTTAATGCTTGATATAAAAAAAAGGTTACAAGATGACGAGCAGCAGATGCATGATGTGAATAATAATCCAAGGTGTTATCACCAAAATAATAATAATAACAACAATAATCCAAGGTGTTAGAGATGTAATCAGAGTCAGAGCTGACGTGTATAGGACCCCAGCGTTCGTAACTACTGAAAAATAAGAATAAAATACTAATTCCTTGAAAAGGATACTTAAATAAAAACAAAACAGCTTCACATGAATCAAAGGTAGCTCCATAAACCTAGGGGGGGGCCATGGGACCCACCTGAACAACCCATACTTCTGTACAGATATGCAGATGACGTGGCGAAGAGTAGCACGCAACGATACCACACGGCCGATATCTGACGATTGACGTAATTTCATACGTGTTGAGTTGTGAGTGGGCCAACTCTTTAATCACATGGCCTCATCTCCCCCTGTTACGTGTTGCAACTTGGCTACGACACGATCCTCATATTCTGTCCCATTTAGAAGAAAATTCTTTGGTTGATGAAACTTGAATGTCAGAATACGGATGTGATTATTTTCCCTTTTTTTGGTAATTTTTTAGAAGTATTTTCTTAGAAAGAAAAACAAATGGCGTTTACTGTGAATTTTCAGTATCAATCAGCATTAGCTTAAAGATTGTTACTTTCTTTTAAATGTGATTTTACAAGTCAAGATGAATTTAATAATATTCGCCTGCTTTCTTTATCTACGAAGCAAGCAAAATACTTATAATGATGAATTTGGACGATTTTAGTAAAAAATACTGCAATACTCATATTGAGAGGCACTTTTCTTATATAATATTGTTCTCAAAGCACTAAGAAAAAAGAATCAAAATTAACGGATGTTAATTCAAGGAACGAGAATTTTTTTTAATTGACTGCATTCGAATTGGTTAAAGGACTGTGACAAGACAATTTATTATAAATTCATTAAATTCGATATAAATAAATTTGTTTGAACTTGTTCAAAAAAGCATTGAACAAAAATTAAGAATATTTTACCACTGAAATAAAAAATTGGGTGCATAGTAGTAGTGTGGATTTGCTAATCAAATTGATAGGATATTTGAAGAATTTTTATTATGTACGTAATAAGCACTAGCTAGTGTACTGTACTGATATTCTTAAAGCTTAATCGGTTCTCTATCCATCGCTAATGTATTGCATTAAAAGGAATGTTTCACTGAGCTCCATTTTTCTTTTTGTAAATCTTTGAAAAGCCTTTGAGCATTTAATTTATTCAGAACAACCAAAAAAAGTTTGTAGTATATATCCCTTTAAGGATAAGATAAACTGATGGAAACTCTTATATATATGTTTTTTTTTAAGAAATACAAATGAAATTATTCATATGATCATGACAAAGCCCAATGCCAATTGTATGGTTGTGCTTCAAACATGTAAATACCAATTTAATTGAAAAAAATGGACAGAAGTTTTTTAGGTTTAAGGGAAAAAAAACCAGCTTGAAGGTAATAACTTGCTTGTAAAAATGCTTGTAATTATAGTTCACGTTTATGCGTAAAAATACAAAACTTCATGCAGGTTCATTGGCTAGCTTAAAGAGCTTTACAATTAAACATTTTAAAAAAATGTTATTCTGTCGCTTCTTTTCTCTCATTTAGCAAGAAAATAAGATTCTATTTTCATTGAAATTAACTATGATAAATTTAAACATGATATAATAATTCAATATAAAAAACGATACAATGTAAAATATATGAATGCAATAGACTTAAAATATGATAAATATTATATATGAAAAATATTATAAATTATGTTTGACCTGTCAATAAATTTTGACATATTTTTTTTTTTGTGTTTTTCACGATATGTATACGATTTTATATATTATAAATATAAATTATATAAACGAATAGTTAAATTTAATTAAAATGACAAAAAACTTGATAAGATACAACGCATCTTATGATTGAACTTTCGGAAAATTCGTTTTCTATTCTTCGTGGTACGTTAGTTATGGCCCCTGGGGTTTTTAGGGCAAGGGTGCTGTTCTGGTCGGCAAAACTTGCTTCAGTGTCCAAATTCATGTTCTCTACTGCTAGTCAATGACAATTGCCCAATTCTGTGCCCTCATTGACTTGGCAACCGTGTGAAATAAGGCGGCCAGGAAAAATAAGCAAGACACAAACAAAACCTCGTTTTTTCATCAATTCCTTTCTCGCATTTTTTCAAATGCATAGAAGGCAGTGTTGCTATAATGATGTCACGATCAAGTTCACAATAGAATTTTTATTGATTCTCATCGAATCATGACAATGGAGAAAATGAAGAATAATTGTTTTGATAATGTTCCGCAGCGACAGTTCGAACATGGGCAACGTGGGTTCAGTTTGCACTCCAGGACAAAAAAAAAAACCAAAAATAAAAAACGATGATAACATGTTAAATTTGATAGAAATTCAGACCATTTTGCAAGAAACCATTGATAAAATTAGAGGTACAGTTCAGCTTTACACCGGGATTTCCTTTTTTTTTTTTGAAAAATTTGAAAGGAAGAAAAATGTTTTCAATTGTTTATAATGGGTATAAATTTAATCTTTTTATTTCAAAGAAGAAAAGAAAAGAGAAAAATATCCTCTCAACGTATTTCATATCTAGCACTCCTTTCCATTTTAGGTGTTTTCTTTGACTTTCGGACTTATTAAAAAAGATTTTGAATTTTATGCATTTAATATTATAAATTTATTATTTTTGAATAAATTGATGAACCATATTTTTATCATCAAAAAGTTAAAAATAAATTAAATATAAAAATTCATTTTGAGACATCCAAAAAATTTTGTTCACACTTAAAATAAGATGGAGAGAATAATTTTTTTTAATGTTCAAGGAAAAACAACTTAATTTTCTGAAATTGAGCAAATCCCTAAGTTGTCCTTTCTTAATTTGTTATCGAAAACAAAAACGAGTAGCCAATTTTTATGATTATAATTGATGAATAAAAAATTAATTACTCATACATATTATATTGTCATTCTTAAAAGGTCTTACCATAATTTTTTATCTTAAAATTACATGAAACAATTATCCTTTTTATCTTCGAAAAATCTGTGAAAGTTGGGGTTTAATTGTATTATTATGTATGTATATATAACTATAGATGGTGTTAATAGGTGTGTATTTTTTTAATAATGTATTAGATAATAATTTATGTAAAAATATAAAAAGAAAATGAGAATAAAAAATTACTCATAAATTGAGAAATTTTATAATAAATATATCTACTAAATTTGATTAAAGAGTATTTTAAACTAATTTTAAATACATATTTACCGAAAATTTCTCGTTAATTCAAATTAATCGATATTAAAGTTAATGATGTGTTCTTTTCATGAACAAAAATACATATTACTTTGCGTGCGTAGGTGTGTGGTCTTAATATTGAGACTAAAGTATTTACTTTACTCTTCGAAGTTTTATTTCCATCTCACATTAAGTGTATTGTGTATGACATATGAGTTTATAAAAAAAATTTATGTTAATATAAACCAATCGATAAGTTTTTTTGGAAAAAAAACACACTTACCACTAAAAAAAAAAGATTCTACTTTTTGAATGAAACCAAAGCAAAGCCGAAAGCCCGAAACATAGTTTCCTCGAAATTGCTACACTCTTCATCCAACCGCTCTTCTTTTTTATTACTATTTTTATTTCAACCGCTCTCTGAATTTACGGTTCACATGCCATCCCTATGTCGCCGCCCCGCCTCACTACTCATCAAATGTTAACAAAACTCCAAAATATCTGACATTAATTATTAATTTATAAAAGGATAAGCATATGTGTGAGTTTTTCATCGTCTCGTAATATTTGTATTATGTGTGATGTATATTTATAAGAGATTTCACATAATTTACATTGTGTATGGTATGTGTATTTATAAAAAATTTCATGTTTAACAAAATCACCATAATTTTGTTAAGTGGTGTGTTCTTTTACTGAACAATAAAAACATATATTGTGCATTTGTGTGTGATGTGTGTTGTGTGGATAAAACATTACTTTTTTGCATGCGTGTATGTTGTATATGTGTGTGGGTTTTTCATGGTCCCACATCCCTTGCATTATTTGTAGTGTGTGTTTATAAGGGATTTCATGCTTAACAAAATCACTATAATTTTGTTAAGTGGTGTGTTCCTCTTCACTGAAAAAAAAAAAGAAAGTATCAGAAAATAAAAACAAAAGTCCACGTGGCAATATTCGGAATGGTCTAGTAAATGGAAGTTGCTCGATGTTTAACTCCGGAAATCGGTATATAAACACATCCTCCGCGCCATTCTTCCTTGCATTCTGTCTGAAAAGTAAGCTGTAAGTGTGCTATACTGCCCATAGTACGCTAGAGAAGAGGCATTCCCTTCGTTGGAGTGCGCTTCTGTTGAGTGTTTCTTTCGTCTTCCAGGCTTTCCCCCTCTCTCTCTGAAAGCTCTCCTCTCGGCGGCTTAAGGACCTAGCTAGCTACCGGTGAGTTTACTTGGGGCCGTGAACTGTGAATTTGTAGTTTGCGGTGAATTATTTTTGAGTAAAGTTTTGTTGCTTGTTTGTGAGTTGTTGATCGGCTTCCGAGAATTTTTTACGGGGAGTGGAGAAGCAAGACGTAATTTGGAGTTTTTCCGAGCTATTTTTTATTTTTTTCTTAATTTCTAGATATCGATGGATTTGTTAAGCTTGTGCTTTGCTCCATGGAGGAAATTAATTGAGCGAAGATTATTATGGAGAATGGAATAAAAGCCAAAATCTGTGATTAGCAGTGTAGATCTGCGTCAAATGACTGTTCGTGAAGAAGATAATAACAGTATAATCTCATTTATTTAAAGCACAGATCACGACGATATATGGCACCAATTCCTTGGTTACCCTCTTACTCTTACAGATACTTGATAAAATTTTGCAGAAATTCAAAATTCGTCGTATTTTTTCTTTTTCTCATGAATCGGTCCAAACTTGCTCTTTTCCCTGTAGCTCTCAGCAAATTCGTTTTCTTTTCTTTTCTCTTTAAGATAGAAAGTTAATAATTTTTTTCAAAGTGAAAAATTAAGAGTTTAATTTATAAAAAAAAAAAAAGAGCTTTATTGGGAGCCGAAACAAATCATTGTGGTCCACCGGCGGTCATTTCTTTTTCCCGCATTTTATTTTGTTTTAATTTTTTTGCAATAATTTCCTAAATTTCCCAAGTTATCTTTTTTTTTTCTCCTTTGATGATCTTCAAGTAAACCACCTGAAATTTACTGTAATTAGCAAAATTAATTGGTATATTCTTTCCCCTGAGAACCCAAAAAAGGAAAAAAAAAATCCCAATTTTCTTCTGCAGTATCAAAAATGGGACAAACCGAAGCTTAAACACCTTCACAAAAAAAAAAAAAATCGAATAAGTCCTTTCGTTTTTCCTTCGTACCTTAATCATCCTAGATAGTTTTTCGTTGAGATAATATTTTTTCCCAAGAAACAAAGAAAAGAAATAAAAAGAAAAAAGAAAAAAAGCTCAGAAAGAAAGCTACCAAATTTTCTCTGTTTCAGCAGATAAATAGATTTTTTAAAAACATTTCACACTTTTTTTTTTTTCATATTTTTTCCTTCTCATTCTTATTTGGTGGGTTCATAATTCAATGCTTATTCAGCGGTTAGGTGAGAGAATGTTAAGGACAACATCTGTAAAGCAATTGGGGTGGGTTTTTAATTCAGGGAAGTCTCATGGCACTGAAGTGTTCCTTCTAAAAGCCTAAGCTTTCCAAAATATTTTAAACCCATAGGTTAAAATTTTAGAACCACTCTTACTTTTTCTTTTTTTTTTAGTATTTTTGATCTGCAGATGGATGGTCTTTAATTTTTTATCTGGTATAGTTCCTAGTTTGATTGAAACTCTGTTTCTAAGCTAATGTAAACATGCTCTGTTCATTGATGTTGTTTGACAGTTATCAGGTGCTCATCATCAACAATGACCGTCACACCAAGAATCTCCATCAACGATGGGAACCTTGTGGTTCATGGGAAGACCATCCTTACTGGAGTGCCAGACAACATCGTTTTGACTCCAGGATCCGGTGTCGGGCTTGTTGCCGGTACTTTTATTGGTGCTACTGCTTCTGATAGCAAAAGCCTTCATGTCTTTCCTATAGGCGTTCTAGAGTAAGCACTTTTCCTCTTTTAACTTTATTATCCTCCAATTTTGACATTTATAGCTATCTTTTATTAATTGGAATGGATGTCTGTCCGTCAATAATATCCTGTTTATGAGTCGGTGGTTGCATTATTGTGTGAAAGTTTCTTACCAATAGCATATGTTTGTGGATCAAGAATTTGAGATTTAGCAAATCAACTACAATTGGCTGTTCCTGATTTTCTTAAAAAATTTTTGCCAACATATAGTACTCAGTTATAAATTAAAATTAGTAATTACTAGTCATGAAAGCTTCTCGCGTTAACTAACGGTACAAAGCTCCTCGTGTTACTGATTGTTGACAGAAGATTCCTCTTCAACCGTTTACTTTATTTCACCCTTTCATCTGTATTCATGTTTATACAAAGATTCATTTGGTTCATTTTGTTTTCTAGTTAACTTTAAGAAAAAAAATGAATTAGATAAATATGCGAATCAAGAGTTTTTATAACTTTTTTTCAAGTGCTGATTCGAATATTTATTAGTGTACTTATGCTTTAATGTATTTTAAATTACTTTTAATGTACATGTTCATTGGATTGTCTAAACTGCTGTGCTTATTCCCTTTTTTTTTTGGGTAATAGCCGTGCTTATTCCTAATAGTTAGCTGGCATTGTTGTTTTCCTGACGTATACTTTTGATACTTATAGAAACTGTAATTTCTTAGATGATTATGGTGTGGAGGAGTTGCCAAAGTCATGACGTATACTTCTTTTCTTGTAACAGGGGTCTCCGATTTTTGTGTTGTTTCCGATTCAAACTATGGTGGATGACTCAGAGAATGGGAACATGTGGGAAAGATGTCCCTTTGGAGACTCAATTCATGCTCGTAGAGAGCAAGGAAGAAGATGATCCTAATGCCCCTACAATCTACACTGTTTTCCTCCCACTCCTTGAAGGCCAGTTCCGTGCTGTTATGCAAGGCAATGACAAGAATGAGATTGAGATATGCCTTGAGAGTGGTGAGTAGCTTATGGCACTCAAAAGAATCTGGCATTTGCTATATAAGTCTATCATTCATTTGCATAAGGCAAACCTTCAGTCCCTTATTGATCATTAATGAAGGAAGCAAATGAAATCGTCAATCAGGGGGCGGAGTTGTCACTAGCGTGAACAACCAGGGTGGAGAAACCATGAATGATTTCCATCCCAATAAATCAAGATTAGTGGCATATATAACATTTGCGAAGAAAATAGATAGAAAGGATCAAGTTCGAAAGAACAGAAACAACTTGTTTTTTGTGGTGTGTGATATGGTTTTGCAGGAGATAACACTGTTGAAACCAACCGAGGCCTTTATCTTGTCTATATGCATGCTGGGACCAATCCATTTGGAGTTATCAACCAGGCTGTAAAGTGAGTAGATATGCTTTTTCATGCATTTTTTTTCTTCACGGTTTTTTTTTTAATCATAATATGTAGTCATTTGTCCATGTTTTCTTTCTCTGGAAATTATGGACAAATCAAAATCATATCTCAAGACTTTTATTTGATTTCCTATTTTTGGCTTGTGGTTTAAATGATTGCTTAATGAGCTCTTAATATATATATTTTTCTGTTTTGTGAACCAGGGCCTTGGAGAAACACATGCAAACTTTCCTTCACCGAGAGAAGAAGAAGGTATAATTACTGACACTTCCCCTGCTGCTCTTTTATTTTTATAGAGTGTTGATTTATACTTCTAAATTGGTTTGTGACAAAGCTAAGATTGTTTTTATGAATCTTGTCTAAAATTATTACAATGGTTGTGAATAGTTGCCTTCATTTCTTGATTGGTTCGGCTGGTGCACATGGGATGCTTTCTACACCGATGTCACTGCAGAGGGTGTTCAGGAAGGCCTCAAAAGGTAATAGAAATTTATATCAGTGTGAGCTAGTGATTTGTTGTAGATGCAAAGAAAATGCTATGATGATAATAAGATGGTTGCCAATGAGTTCTTTTTGCCTTTAATTTCAGTCTATCTGAGGGAGGGACTCCATCTCGATTTTTGATCATAGACGATGGTTGGCAGCAGATTGAAAGTAAGCCCAAGGAGAGTGATTGTGTTGTGCAAGAAGGGGCACAGTAAGATCGATCTCTCTCTCTCTCTCTCTTTCTTACGCACACTGATGCACATGTGCATGCACCCAAGCACAGCCAAACAAAAAATTTATCATTATGTATTTGTTAGTTGCCCGCAAGTCTCTTGTGTGAGGAGCATCCAAAGATCTTCTGTCATCCTTTGTCTGATAATATTTTTTCTCTGACAATTACCCTCTGTATTTTATGCAAAGCCTTGTTGGTGATAAAAGTTTGTGCCTGGATAAGAGCTTTTT
This sequence comes from Heritiera littoralis, assembly GCA_031772115.1. Taxonomy (NCBI): domain Eukaryota; kingdom Viridiplantae; phylum Streptophyta; class Magnoliopsida; order Malvales; family Malvaceae; genus Heritiera; species Heritiera littoralis. The sequence continues at coordinate 383,007 of JAPDPK010000119.1, forward strand.
AAAAGTAGATTAATCAGCTGAAGATTTTGAAGATTTAATACTTTCATGTTTCTTTTATCAGGTTTCATATGATACATTATTTTTCCACTCCTTGCAAACAAAACTTTCTCTACCCATCATTTTTAAGGGTTGTAAACTAGGAAGTTGGGAAAAGTAGGCTAAGTAGAAAATCAAGAAGTTTTGGCAGCTGTTGTCTAGAATTACTTTCGTAGACCAGGTCTAGAACACAGATCTTGTAATGGGGGGCAGCTTTTAGGTGATGTATCCACAACCTGTGGGCGGGTTGGAGTAACCAAGTACAGCGGCAGCTTACTTTCATCATATGAACTGGAGAGGACTATATATCTTAATTTTGAGTCTTTACCGGAAGTTTTAGTTCTGCACACTCTGATGGTTTCGCCATTGTATCACTAAATATTAGATGTAATAATAGTCTTGTGACTCTCATTTGGTGGTCCATATCCCTGTTCATATTCTGTTTTTATTTCTGTGTGGTCCTTGTTCATGTCAAGAGTTCAGATTTTGGCTCAGTATTAGTACTTCAATGCATGTGAATGGCATGGAGTTGAGTTAACTCTGTAGATGGCACGTTTGGCCTCCTTTTGCTAGGTTGTTTTTTTATTTTCATCTGCCTTCAATAACAATGATTGTTACAAAAGTTGCATGTAGATGTGATGTCCAATTATTTCTTGCAGGTTTGCAAGTAGGTTGACAGGGATTAAAGAGAATTCAAAATTCCAAAAGAATGACCAAATCAATGAACAGATCTCGGGCCTAAAACATGTTGTAGATGAAGCCAAGCAGCACCATAATGTGAAGTAAGTGGTCCAAGTTATTCTGATTCTTTGTGTTTATCAGTTGGTTCTGGTGCATTCTATTGTGGACTCTCTTATGAAAGCAAAGGACTGTCATACATGCTTTGCAGATATCTTCCTCTCACCAGATTTCTGTTTTTTATTAGAAACAATTAATTAGCGTCTTCAGTTACATGATGAGTAATTGACTAAATTCTGTATATCCTATTGTTAGCCAACTATAGATGGATTATCTTCTTGTTACCAGCCGTACCTCATTTTGCTTTGAGCCGGAGCTGCATTGACTAGTGGACTTGTTTTGTGGTTTAAGAATACTTTGCAATCCATATTGTAACACTCATGACTTGAAAGAAATTGGACAAATTAGACCCTTGCATTGAAATGCAAACTTATCCATCATATACATGAAAAAGTTAAATCCTGCCACTAGGTGATTCTTTCTACAAAGATCTTGATAAAAACAGCATATTTGTGTTGGGTACTAGTAATAAATTTGAGTAAAGAATGTCTACTCATATTTATGATCTATAAGATTGATCTTAATTTTTGAAGTCCATTCTCTATAATATCTCTCTATATGCTGTTGACTTCTATCACAAGTAACAATTTGTCTGACTTTGGGCATAGGTACGTATATGCGTGGCATGCTTTGGCTGGTTACTGGGGTGGAGTCAAGCCTGCGGCTGCTGGTATGGAACATTATGATACAGCACTGGCATATCCTGTTCAGTCCCCAGGTGTGTTGGGCAACCAGCCCGACATAGTTATGGACAGCCTTGCTGTTCATGGCCTGGGTTTGGTGCATCCGAAGAAGGTTTTCAACTTCTACAATGAGCTTCATGCCTATCTGGCTTCATGTGGAGTTGATGGAGTGAAGGTTGACGTGCAAAACATTATTGAGACCCTTGGTGCTGGACACGGTGGTAGAGTATCTCTTACCCGCAGTTATATACAGGCCCTTGAAGCCTCAATTGCCCGAAACTTCCCTGACATTGGATGCATAGCATGCATGTGTCATAACACTGATGGAATCTACAGCACCAAGCAGACTGCTGTTGTTAGAGCTTCTGATGACTTTTATCCTCGGGACCCTGCTTCGCACACTATCCACATTTCCTCTGTGGCTTACAACACTCTTTTCCTGGGAGAATTTATGCAACCTGATTGGGATATGTTCCATGTAAGTCAAAATGAGTGTTTTATGTTTCTTAAAAGTCAGCTGTACTGAGCATTTGTCACATATAATTATGGTCGACCCGATATTCTTACTAAATGAGGGTTACATGTAGCACTGATTATAAAATTGATGGTTTGCAGAGCTTACACCCAGCTGCAGAATACCATGCTGCTGCTCGTGCAATTGGTGGATGTGCGATCTATGTCAGGTATTTTTATTCTGAAAGTTGATTCTTAATTTTACTGACCATACAACACGTTAACAATTTTCTGACATGCATTTTGTAATGTGTTGTTTTATGCAGTGATAAGCCTGGCAACCACAACTTCGAGCTCTTGAAGAAGATGGTCCTTCCTGATGGATCAGTTCTCCGCTCCCAACTGCCAGGCAGGCCTACCCGTGACTGTCTGTTTGCTGATCCAGCTAGAGATGGGATTAGGTCCGTAGCATTCTTTCTTGTTGCTTGTGTGTTTGATCATGCAGCTTTACCAACAGAATTTTATTTTGCAGCTTGCTCAAGATATGGAATGTGAACAAATGCTCTGGTGTGGTTGGTGTTTTCAACTGCCAAGGTGCTGGTTGGTGCAAGATCACCAAGAAAACCCGCATTCATGACGCATCACCTGGTACCCTTACTGGTTCTGTTTGTGCCGACGATGTTGATTCAATCACCCAGGTTGCTGCTGCTGGCTGGAATGGAGAGACTGTGGTTTATGCTCATAGATCAGGTAATTATTCTACCTGCCTACATGTCCTGGCACCTTTGCTGTTTGTAAGGTGATGATTTGGATTTATATGGATGTTTGCATGGATGATGTATTTAGGAAAAGAATACATTAAAAATGCTAAAAAATATGCCACTTTAATTTCAGGGGAGGTGCTACGGTTGCCTAAAGGTGCTTCAGTGCCAGTAACGCTCAAGGTTCTTGAGTATGAACTATTCCACTTCTGCCCCGTCAAGGTTAGTTTCTTTCCTCGTAGGCTGGTTTGTTAATTCGACAATGGTGGCTTATTGAATGCCTTCCCTATGTTGCAGGAGATTACCACGAACATTTCATTTGCACCAATAGGCCTACTTGACATGTTCAACAGCAGTGGTGCCGTGGAGCAGTTCGAAGTACAAATGACATCAGATGAGAAGCCAGAGCTCTTTGACGGTGAGGTTTCATCGGAGCTGACAACTTCTCTCAGTGACAACCGGAGTCCAACTGCAATAATCACGCTCAAAGTCAGGGGTTGTGGGAGGTTTGGTGCTTACTCTTCTCAGCGTCCATTGAAGTGCACTGTGGGCAATGCTGAGACTCACTTCGACTATGACGTAGCTACTGGGTTGGTGATACTGACTCTGCCAGTTCCACAGGAGGAGATGTACAGATGGCCCATAGAAATTCAAGTCTAAGTGGCTTTAGGTTATCTTTTTTTTTTTGTTACATTTTAGGTTATCAGCATCAGATTACAAATGTCATCATTGTTATGGGGATTTCATGACTGTCTAGGCATGGCAATGTGTAATATGGTAGGAAATGGGGAGTAAGAGGGACCATTATCGTATCACATGATTCTATGTTGTTGCTTTTTCATGTCTTCAATTTTAATAAAATTGTCTCTTTTCCAAAATATCACTGAGTTCCTTGTCTATTAGCTGAATTATTGGCTTCTCTTGCCAATAATTGTTTGATTTTCATTTGAAAACAGAGTGACAAAATTTACATTGAAAAACTTTTCTTCACAGAAATCACATTCTGGACAAAAAGGAATAGTCAAACAACTGCAGTAGATCCTGTAACATTTATGTAAGCAGGCCAAGAACTGAAACGAGAAAGAATATTACAGTATAAATAGATTGGATGTGGACTGGTGATAAATAAAAAGTTATATTTTCGCAAGTGCACGAATCAGGATAGTATAGCGTGCAAGTACAAGAGTCGATCTCATAGAGATTTGTTAAATTTATTCAATTAAAATTCAATTACTTATCCTCTAAAAAATTATAAAAGTCAATAAAAAAATAATTATCTAAGTACCTAATTAACTAATAGAATTAATTAACCTAATAAAACAAATAAATTCACCCATAGAGAAAAGCCTAGGAATTTGATTTCACAAATACATTGCAATTTTATGTCTTCAATCCTAAAAATTTCAATTCAATTCTAGGGTTCATTCTTCCTAATATATGATTACTCTGTTTGATGGCAGCTATAATCAAGTATTTTTACTCATTAAATTATCTATGATGTGCAGCATAATCAATGACTAAAAATTCATTAAGAACAGAAGAACATCTAATAAGAACCAAATAAATATTCTAGCTTGATGTATGCATCAAATATTTATTCAATCATTCAAGAGAGCTATACATAGCTTAGCATATGATGTGTACCCTTACCATGTCTCAAACAATCAATTAATTTATATTAAAAGTAGCCAATCAATAACATAAATCAAAAGATTTAATTAATCACAATGAACGATACTAGAATTTAAAAATTGATCAATTAATCATAAAGACATAAAATATGCAAGTAGGCTTAATCAAATTCCTAGTAAAAAAATTAGTTCATGTTTAATCTAACAAAACACATTATTAAATTAATAAGAGTCATGCTTTATCAAACAATAAACTGAATAAAAAAAATTAATTAAAAAGTGCAGATATTAAATATAACCAAAAGATAACATCCCTTAAAACCAAGTTTCCAAGTAAAATTCACGTGTGGACAAACACCACTTTTTAATTGCCTTGTTTTCAATAGCCCACTTCAAATGTTGCTCTCCCCTCAAGTGCAGTGCTGCTCCAACACGTTTTGCTCAACGTTGCGTGTACTGCTCCAATAAATTTTGGGCACACCGTTACTTCAACTCAAGACACAGCAGTTCAAGGCTCCAACAGCTTCACCGATTAGCAGCTTCAAGTTTCGGTTTTGTGCAACAGGTTCGGTTGGCTCTTCAAACTTCAACAGCCCATGTCGTACGCAACAACTGTCCACGTCCCAGACACCACGTAGCAAAGCTTTCACCGTCGAAGACAGCCACAAAATCGCTACAACTTCCTTTTCGTTGCAAAGAAATTCTCTGCAAAAATAGGAAAACACGCAGCATAAGAGAATACTAACAAAACAACTCAAGACCAATCCCCCTTTACTGCCGCCCCTCAATCTTCTTTTATAATTTGTTTTCTTTCTTTAAAATTTTTAGGGTTTTTTTTTAATCAAGAAATAAATCTCGACCTTTCATTTTATTTTAATCATGTGATTCAAAAGTCTTTAAAACAAATTAGAATTTAATTATAACATCAGACAATATTTCTTCCAAAATTTATTCAAATCACATAAATTATTGTTTGATTTCATGCCATAACTTCCAAAATTAATTCCAAATCACTTTCTCTGAATTAATTCACAAGATACATTTAACAATTAATTTTACACAAAAATATTGCAATAAATATGATAATAAATAATAAAATAATATAACAAATATATTATTATCAACTGGTAGATACTCATTATATATGGCTTGAGAGTTTTAAGTTTTTTATGTAAAATTTAAACTAAAAAAAAAGGAATTTCAAACTCATAACATTATGCGGATGATTTGGGAAATTTCAAGATATTTGACACTTTTGATGTTTGAGCACAGAAACACAGATCCAATTCATGACTTTTGCAATATTGTTTTACTTCTAGTTGTCATTTTCTTCACCAAATCAGTAAGACAAAACACAAGTTTACAGATCCTGAGCATATAGGCTGTTAAAGATCAGGTACCTAAGGTATTCTCGAATGGTAAGGGATTAAAGAAAAGGAGTGAAGAATCATTAAAATTCAGCACCAATAATCCCTGCAGGAGCAAGCACCATTTACGAACATATGGAACCGAACTCTATCTGTGACAATGATTTCAAGATCATAAATTTTACTAATGATCTTTGTGACTTCACTTGGCACTGGTGCTATAGTCTTCAAAAGTCCATAGCCGATAGCAAGCCTCTCAGTATGCTCACACTGGTAGATTCCTTTCTCTTCATCAGCAACAATGTGCGGTACATCAGAAATATGTGGTTCAAGCTCAAAATCACTAATTCGCTCAGAAATACCTTTCAAAATTGTCTTATCTCCTTTACCTCAGGATGGTACCAGTCTCCCATCGCAAACTCATGCACAAAGTCATCAATTTCAACTGAGGTACACCAGGGGACTCCCTTCATGCCCTTCTCCTTCATTGCCTTTCTCACATGGCTCATCTTCTTCCACTGTAACTGATGCAAATCTAATGCGAGAAGTTCGTTCAGCTGTGATTTTACCTCTATGCAACATCTTGTTCTTCTGGCAAGCAATGAGTAATGTTTGCCAAATAGCTGGATTTGAAGAAAAACGCATGGTTTGAACAAAATTGTAAGCCTAGTCAACAACGCAGGCTCGGAAGAGAAGATCAACCATACAACCGGAATGCTCTATTGATGGTTCAATTTCTGATTCAATTGTGCTTGACCAATATCTCTTACCCTCAGAAACTAGTCCACTGTGTGCACGAGCAGCTAAAACAACAACAAAGGTAACCTGGGATAAGAAAGCAGAAAATGAGAATCGCCAACTTGCTTTTTTATCTGTCCAAACTATAATTACTTTCTAAACAATGATTTTATCCTGGCAAAACCAGCTTGATGCAAGCATGAGAATATATGCATAGGATAATAACAGTGTGCTACACAATGCAATGCTAATGAATCACTCTATGCATATCCTGTTCATCTATATCAATACCTCTGATTCCTCCATCCTAGAAAACGACACCAAAGCCTCTTCTGCTAGGCCATGAATTGCCAATCCAACAATCATCAAGCTCCAAGATTTCTGGTCTTTTACCGGCATTCTGTCAAAAATTTCTTTTGCTTTCTCAATGCATCCACACTTCGCATACATGTTAACTAGTGCCGTACTAAGCACAATATCATTCCCAATCATCCGCTTCTCAATGCAATATACACACATGAACCCATCTTCCAAAACGTAATGCCCCTGCAACAGCACATGCAAAAATCACGTCACACTCATTAACGTAAACTTATCAGGAACAACACCCACTTTTGCATTCCCCGAAACGCACCAAACGCCCCATTGACCAATCCCATCATAGCATACCCACTTATCATTGTACTCCATGTTATCAATTTTTTTCGTGAATTTCATCAAACGCTTCTCAGCGATCCCAATATCTTCACATTTTGCATAAAAATTCAACGACCCAGTTTGCACAAACTGGTTCAAACCAAACTCAGATCGAAAAACAAGAAACCCACCGGCCCTCTTCGAAAGCAAAAAAATTTGAGCAAGCCTTAAGCAGGAAAGTTCGGATACATTTTTTGACAAACATTTTACATAAAAAAGGGTACTTTTGATTTGCTTGCAATAAGAGAATAACCCCGAATAAGGGAACTCCATGAGAATATATTTGGGTTGGGGTTTTGAGCGAAAACTTTGCAAGCATGATTGATATCACCATGACGAGAAAGAGCATAAAAACTAACTATTTTCGAAAGAACGAAAGGAGACGGCAGAGATGGGAAGATGGCGAGTCATAACATGCATGTGGATTTGACGGATAACGCGCGCATCTGGGCATATTTCGGTTATATTAGCGAACCTCTCTTCTTCCAGCTTTTCTTCTTTGTTCAGATGTCTTTTCCTAGTGTTTACAGAAGCCGAGGAAACTTTTAACTGAAATTTGAAAGCCAACGGAATATTAGTGATTCCTAATGGGCCTAATACTCAGGACTGGACTCTCTTTGGGCTTATGGAGGCCCATTTAGGCTATAGGTGAAACAGCCCAATTTTTTATCTTTCATTGTTCGAACTTCATAATTAAATTAAATAAGTTTATTTTTTTATATATATATATATATGATACAATAATAATATATAATTTTTATATATTATCGGTCAACTATATGATAACACCTCATATGTATGTTTTTAAAAATAAATAGTAATAAAATTTTTAAATTTATTTTTAAGGGATTATGCACTTTTGGGCTTTGCTTATTAATGATGTGTCATTCTATGGTTAATTGATAGTATATATAGACTATATACTATCAGTGCATCATGTATAAACTCTAATTAAATACACCCTCAATATTTTGTACAAAATAAACATAAGCTCTTAATATTTTATTGCATGCAATTCGGTCTATAAATTTTTATTTTGCTATAAATAATTCTTTACTTTTCAAAATATGCAATTAAGTCTAAATCTATTAGAAGATACTAACTATCATTCGGATATCATACATGGTAGTTGATTTGAATAAGTTTGTGGGTTGTCACATGACATGCCAAGTATGCAATACAAATGAAAGTGTCATTTAATAGATTTGGATTTAATTGCATAGTTTTATGGATTTATTAACAATAAAATAATAGTTTGTAAACTGATTTACATGTGATAAAATGTTGAAGACTTATATTTATTTTATATAAAAATTGAGGACATTTTTTATTGTTAAGTCATAATTTTTTTAAAAAAGTTCAAAAGAATTGTAGTAGTAGTTTTTTACTTGAAGGGTGGCTAAAAATTTTAAATCTTTCGCACCTTTTTGAGAAGTCATTTCATGTAAAAGAGCATGTTAAAAGGGTGTGTATGTATGTATGAATGATTAGACTTCACTGATCAATAAGCTTTGGAACTTTATTCGAATTGATAACGCAACTTGTTAAATTTTGATCATGCATGCATATCGGGAGTGTTTTTATAAATATATATATATATATATATAAAATATTGTACTCCCATTCAAAATTAAAGGATTCGATACCATTCTTACTAGTATATTTTTTTGTCAAAAAACTTACATTCATGCATTTTGTCAAAAAACTTACATTAATGCATTCTTGACTTGTACCTAAATAATACGTCAAATCGGAGAGTAAAACTAAGAGAACTGGTACACTTAATTCTTGTTGGTTAGGGTTTTTGTTAGAAGAAGTAACTGTTTAAATCGAAGTTGCTTCTGAACACAAAACATTGATATCTTCTTCTTTTGCTATAAATGAATTTCAAAAGCATTAAAGGTAACACTTCCTCAAGTGCGGCCTTGATTGCCAACTTTTGAAGCTCTATATGTACTGAATGATGAAGCTAAATATAGGCCCTAAGATACATTTAATATTCATAACTAATTGAAGAGAATAAATTGTTCAAACATCCACTAAAGTGAATCTGCCAAACCTTTAAAAAAAAAAGTTTATATATGATACACTGACAGTGTATAGTTTCTATACACTGTCAATGCATTAGATGTTGACACCTCATCAATAGGTCTTTATGGGCAAATTAAAAAAATTTATTTATATTTGCATATAAGGGTCTATTGATGAGGTGTCAACCTTTGGTGCATTGACAGTGTATAGAAACTATACACTGTCAGTGCATCATATATAAATCTTTAAAAAAAATGGCGTTAATGGGACATATATATACATCCTGGCTTTATCATAAGCAAGGTATAGTCATCTAGGTGCAATGCATTTGCTTCACTGCAACATCAAAGCTGTTGAAGTACTACTAGAAAGGAACAATCTAATTTTAGAAACTATGTGTGTTGTGTGTGTTGTGTGCGTTGTGTGTAACATGTACTTGGAAAAAAAACATATATTATATATAACATGTGTATATCCTTTATCCATTTCTTAATCTATAGTTTCTAAAATTAGATTGTTCCTTTTTAGTAGTACTTCAACAGCTTTGATGTTGCATTGAAGCAATGCATTGCACCCAGATGACTATATCTTGCTTATGATAAAGCCAGGATATATCTCATTATGTCCCATTAACGCCATTTTTTCTTTAAAAGGTTGGCGGAATCACTTTAGTGGATTTTTGAACAATTTAATCTCGTCAATTAGTTTTGAATATTAAATGTATGTGTGTGTATATATATAGAAGATTATTATCCAATAAACTATCATTGGAGTTTTTAGATTTCACAAATAGAGTTAGATGGTTACTCATATCCTACACATTGTCAAAGAAATTTTTAAACTTCACAAGTAAGATTAATAGAATGACACATACCCCTTAAGAAACATAAACGAAAATTTAAAGAACTAATTAAAAAAAAGTAGAACATGTGACAGTTTTTTAATTCCATTTATGGAATTAAAAAACTGTACTATCTCTGTATTAAATAATAATCCTTATTTAAATGTCATAAGTATAAATATTAAAAGAATTGGAGAAAATAAAAAACAAGAATAGAAATTGACAGTTTCAGCATATATATTTGAAGGGCTGCTGTGCCTGTATAGAATTTGAACTTTTTTTGCAAATCTATCTAAGAACAGAAACGTAATTTGCTCACTTTGGTCTAAAATTCTGAATGAAATTAATGCTTGGAAATATAGTCTTAGGTAGGTATATAATTAGGTCTTGTTGCCACCAACAAAAGATTAGAAGAAGTGAAAGTGGACTTTTTTCTCAAGTATTTAGATATGGTTCAAATCCTATAATCGTTATTATTGAGAGAGTTTTATCGTTTACTACTTTAGGTCCAAATAAAATTAATTTTAGACCGTAAAACGAATAAAAATAATTGTGTTTACACAAAAACAAATAATTAGGTCTTGTTGCCATGAGGGTTAATTAAATGAAATTTAATGCCCATCAAATCTTTACACATTTTGTTTTTGTACTTGAACGTGTACACATTATAAGTTTCCATTAAAATCGAATTCTTAGACTTTGTTAAATAGTTTAGTCAAGCCGCCAAACAAAGGATATGGCTGTTGTCTATTCTAATCAATTTCGTTTGTACCATACCACCTTATACGACCAAAAAAAATATTGGCCAAGCAATCAAAATAAAACCCTTTTTTATGCAAGAGGGAGCATTATAATGACGAAAAATAGATTTGGTAGTTTGTGTATAAAATTTGTATTTATGTTATGAAAAAATGTGTTTGTGTAATGTAAAATAAAAAAATTTTGTATTGAGACGTCAAACATAAAACTTATTCATATACAATATTTATTAATTTTTAACATGTGTCACTTTCATATTTATCGTTTGTATTGTTTTCGTATCGTGTTACTGTATCGTATCTAAACTTACTGGATTTAAAAAAAATTAATTTTTTATAGGGTTGCGTGAGTCAACATGTATCGCTAGCGAATTTGCTTTCCAAATAATATTAAAACTGAAAATCTATTTATCGATTGCTTATTAATATTAACATAATTATAATAATAATTCTTTAGGGTTCTCTAAAGTCTTGCTTTCATCATGCATAATAACAAGCTTGCAGCAGCCACAAATTCTCTACCCAAAACCATGTCCCTTGCTCCAACAGAATGTGACCTCAACACCTTGTGATGCTAGCATCTTTCAGGACGCTTTCGGGTTACGTGGCAAACTTTTAACCAGTCCTCAAGCGACACGTGTTCTCTATTTGTATAAGCAACGCAAACCAAAATAGAACTTGACTGCTTTCCTAATTTAATCTCTTTAGGGTTGATGATCATGGCTGGATTTGGCATTGGAAATTCCTGATGATACATGCAAAATTAAATAGGTTTATTATTATGAAGTAGCTAGCCTAAAGCCTAAAGCCTAAAGTAGTTGCTCGAGTTATTCCTAACACATTTACGAACCATAGTTTTGTTGTGATGTCATGGGTAATTTAATGCACATTTGAAATGAATGTCTAGATCTTGATTTAAAATTATATATATAGATATATAAATGCTATCTTACGCGATCTGTTGGATTCAATGAGATATATATGCATATTATTTAAAGAAATAATTTTAATTTCATGCATAATATGCAAGGGGATGATTTTGGGATTCATGCATGGCAGAGCCAGGGATTAATTTTTTTTGGTACATATGGGGATTAAATATTTAATTTGTGGTTTTTTTTTGTGTAAACATAAGTATCCTTATCTGTTTTTATGGTCTGAAATTAATCATGTTCAAACCGAAAATGGTAAAAGATAAATCCCTCCCAACAGTAAAAATTATAGGATTCTAACCCTATCTAAATACATGGGAAAAAAATTTACTTCTACTTCTTTCAACCACTTGTTGGTAATTGTGTGGTTTATTTTACTTTCATGCTATTTGAAGTTATTTCGTGGTAAAAGGTTGAACTTGTTCAAAGGTTTATGGGAAAATTTAGAACTTGAAACTTCAATTTAAGAATCTTAAGTTCAAGATTTTAAAATTATGAGTTGAGATTTAAGAAATGTAAGAGATCGTTACCTTCTATTAGATAGCTAGTTCAAATTCAAATGATTTTTCTTAAGCCAAGATACTTTTATTAATAAGCCAGAAAGGCTATATGGAGCTTGAAGTATCTAGCAAAATTAACAGAAATCTTCAGTACATAATATATAGTTACATGTATAGTTATTAACTAGGTTTTAGAATTAAAGATTATATAGTATCAAAGTTTGTAGGATATTAATGACCAATACGTGGTCTAGTAATGTTACCTTTTTTTTTAAGAGAATTAGGTCCAAGATTCGAATTCCATTCCCCCTTATACTCTTTATGAACAAAAAAATGTTTGTATGATTTTACTAAAAATTTCAAGATGAAATAATTAATACATAACTGGTGCTTCACATATATGTTTCATGCTTGAAATTTTATAAATATATCATGAAAGGGATTGAGTTTATGACCTGTCTAAAACAGTTACTCTAAAACATGTTGTTTATTACCTGTCTACAGGGAAACTTAAGGCATTAGGCATGGCGAACAGTTAGGCAAAGCTGGTGTTGGCGCTCAAATTTCCTTATGGTCAGCTGGTTGTTTTTATTTTGCTGACTTCTTTTTCCATGTTTGTAAGAATAAACCTCCTTTGATGTTTTATCTCCTTTTTTTTGTTGATCCTGTACTTATTATCTCCTGATCTTATCAGGATGTTTATGGTTAACAAATTCATTTGCCTATAAAAAAAGGGATTGAGTTTTGTTTTACATAATGGAAGGTCTCTCGTATATATTACTTATTAGGCTATAACCTTTCACCTTTAGAATTTAAAAGTTGAATTTAAAATTCCTAAGCTTTTGGAACATGCTTGATGGATTACTGAGGGCATTCAAAAAATTTAATCCCCATCCCCATAAAGCTAATTATTCAAGTTTCAATCATAAAATTGCCAGGAAATTGCATTTATAGAGGTCTTTTCCCTTTTGTATATTATCATGATCATGAGAATTTTTTTGTAAATAGGGCATCATTTTCAGTCAAAAATTCCGAAAAGTGAAAGAAAGGAGACCCAAAATGACAAAAAATTATATGCATAAAGTCTCCAAAAGGTGGACAAGTCACAAGGGGCGACTAAAAAGGGTGGGAGTACTTATCCCCATGCCCAAGTGTTTTATGGTACATATATAAGATGCCGAAGCCTGGAAATAAAGATAAGGATTACGGATCACACTAAAATTTAAACATCAAACTTTTTAAGAGTGACTATCTAGATAAAGTCATGAACATTATTATTTTAGGTCCAAAAATTAGAAACTATACAAAAGAACAAAAGAAGAGATTGTGTAGATATATCCATGACAACATGTTAATTTTGTGGCAACCTATATTTTGGGTGACTTATAAGATTAATCTAATACCTATAAAAATACATCAAATTATGATTATACCTTCTCTTGTAATTCTTCTTTTCTTTCCCTTTCTTTTTCGGCAAACCAACAAGAATTAGTTGGTTTTTTCTATCTCAATCATCAGTATATATCATTATTTTCTCTTGAAATAAAAGCAAAAAATGGCTATAACTTCAAGTACTTAAAACCATAGTTTCGCAAATCACAACTCCTTTATCAAATTATTATAGAAATACACATTAGTTAAAAATTAATTCATGAGGCATTAATTAATTTGGACAATTCTTAGATAGATAGTTATATTTTAAGTGTAAGAATATTTTTTTTAGTATATATGTGTGTGTGCATATATATATTTATATGCATATTCATGCGTTTTTTTTTTGTCGAAATCTCTCGATGTCCAAATATCACTTGGAGCTTCAACAAATCTAGAATTAAGCTATTGTCAAACCTTGAATGGGAGAAGCTCTTCCGGAACTGTTTTTATCATTTACGAAGTTCAGACTTAAAACCTTACTGAAGTTTCTTTGAACACTGATATTGGAGCAAAAGTCAGAGGCTATGGCCAAGAGATTATTTTGTCTCATTCTCCTAGACCATACCATCAGAGTCTTGCCCGAAGACACTAAGCAATCTCCCTTTTTTCTCATTTTTTTTTCTCTATAAATATAGCATTCACCTCATTAAACTGAACCATACCTACTTCTGATCTCCTGCTACCTTTCAGATTAATTAGTATTTTTCTCCTTTTCCTTTCTCTTACAAAACAAGAAACAATGGCTCTACAACTTAGACAAGTATTAGTCCTATATTTCACAACCATTTTCTCTTTATTCTCACTTTATAACTCTTTGAAAAAGGACCCACCTTCGTATAATTACTTTGGAGACGTAGTAGCTGCTGGGTATGACCCACAAGCATACCCTTCAAATTTCAGCGCTATTGAAGATGGCAAGCTTAAGGATTTGATGAGGCCAATGGCTGAAGTTCTTAACCTCCAGAGGTTTGGTTATGAAGTGGATATCAGCAGCACATCGGCTTCAATTAAAACTGTTAATGTCGATGATTTTATAGCAACTGGTGATGGAACTGATGACAGTACTGAGGTTAGATTGATGCATTGATTTGATTTTGGTCTGCTTGATTTGTTTCTACTATCTTGAATCTTTTATTTAATGTTTAACTTTTGTTCACACGTATTAATGAACGTTACGTTTATTTTTCTAATTTTCTGATACTCAGGCATTTGAGAAGGCATGGGAGGAAGCTTGTTGGTCAAAGGGTGCAGTTGTTCTTGAGGTGCCTCAAGGAAAGCGCTATCTTCTTAAGCCTGTTAGATTTCCAGGTCCCTGCAATTCTAATCTTACAATCCAGGTGAGCCTGAAAACCCCATTAGTCTATTACCTTAACCTCAACGTAACAGTCGATCATCTGAAGAATTCATTATCTAATTCGAATCAATGTTTCAGATACATGGAACCATAGAAGCATCTGATGATAGATCGGATTACAGGGCAGACAGCAGACACTGGCTTATGTTTGATAGCGTTGACAATTTGTTAATCGAAGGTGGTGGAAATATTAATGGTAATGGGAAGATATGGTGGCAGAACTCTTGCAAAATCAACAAAGATCTTGTAAGCCCAGCCTACTCTCTGAAGTTCGTCTATGTCTTCATGTTTTTATCTTCGTTCTCTAATCAACTGGTGCTGACTACTGTTGTTTCTTTCATTGTTTTGCAGCCATGCGAGGATGCCCCTACGGTAGGTTAAAGCTTTAATTTCTTGTTTTTTTTTTTTACTCATTTTCTCGCTAAAACAACTTCAAAATTGAGATTCAGAACAGAATTCAATTTGGCTTCCTAAGAAAACACATATATTAGTGTATTATTTAAACCCTAATTAAATTATTCTTCGCACCATATTTATTCAAACTTGTAGTAATAATATAGACAAAATTTATCATGATTTTGTAAGAAAAATTCTGAAAGTAAGATTCTGAACGCATTAAACTGACATGAAACAGTATTTTTTAAGATTGTTCAAAAAAATTAAATCAGAAAAAGAAATTGAAAATACTTTTTAAATGTATAATATATATAGCATATTATATGGCACTATGAGATAGAGTTTTTCTCAGGTTTAAGTGCAAAATTGGAGCACAAAATGCAAGCTTAAGTTTCATTGCATATCTTTTGTTCTTGAGAATTGCAATTTTAGCATATGGAAATGATGGAGTTAAGTGTTGATATACTTTTCCTGCCTTTCGGCTAAAGATCAACTGTAGCATGTTTCACCAAGAAAAAAATGTATCATGGTGCGACTCGAGGTTGGGTTGCACGTGGCAGGGTTTAACCTGGGCTGAAAATTTTTCAGTTTTGAGTAGACTTAACATGGGCTTTGACTTTTGCCAAATTGACCCAAAGACTGGTGGAAACAAAAGGGTGTTGGAGATGGTGCCATATTGAGGGAGAGGCCACTGGTTGATGCTTTTTTTCCTTTTTTTTAATTATTAAATTTATTAATTATTTATCTTTTCAGGCTTTGACCTTCTACAGGAGCAAAAACTTGTTAGTGCAAAACTTGAACATCAAAGATGCACAACAAATCCATGTTGCCTTTGAAAGATGCACCAATGTTCGAGCTTCCAGTCTGACTGTCACAGCCCCAGAGAAAAGTCCCAACACTGATGGGATTCATATCACTCGTACTCAAAACATCCGGATCACAAACTGTGTAATAGGAACAGGTTGGCTATATCATTCATTAACCTAATCACACTCAAAATTTAAGTATACTTTTAGTTCTTTTTATTGCCTTAATTTAACAATATTTTTTTATTAATGCAGGTGATGATTGTATCTCCATTGTTAGTGGATCCCAAAATGTGCAAGCCACGGACATAACTTGTGGCCCTGGTCATGGAATCAGGTCTTCAGCTCAAACTTATGACCTTTCTTTCTGTTCTTAACAGCCACAAAGTCTAAGCTGAACTGCTTTCTTATATGTATCTGTTTGTGATGATGGAACTCAGTATTGGGAGCTTGGGATCTGGAAATTCAGAGGCTTATGTTTCGGGTGTGACTGTGGATGGAGCTAAGCTTTCTGGAACCGCAAATGGAGTCAGGATCAAGACATGGCAGGCAAGTCAATAATGTCCATGATATGCATTCAGGATCCTTTGATTACTCAGATGGCATTAACAATAAATTTTTTATGTTTAATGATCATCAGGGAGGGTCAGGAAGTGCAAGCAACATCAAATTTCAAAACATTGAAATGTATAACGTGACCAACCCCATCATCATAGACCAAAACTACTGTGATCAAGATAAACCATGCAAAGAACAGGTGATCAAAAATTATAATACGTGTTTGTTTATTTCTGCAAAAGAGTGATGTACTATTGGTTTCTGATGTACAAGAATTCGATTCATTTAATTTGTGCAGGGCTCTGCTGTTCAGGTGAAAAATGTGGTGTACAAGAACATCAAAGGGACTAGTGCTTCTGAAGTGGCAATAAAATTGGATTGCAGCAAGAGTCACCCTTGCCAAGGGATTGTGCTACAAAATGTTAACATAAAGGAACTTGGAGATAACACTGTCAAAGCTATCTGCAACAATGTCAAATTGAGTGAAAGGGAAACTGTTATCCCACAATGCCCTTGACCTTGAAAGCAATTGATATCAATTAAGAGATTGGCCTTGACATGTAAAATACACCATATATACAAATGGAAGTCAATAACACAATCCAGATTATTTGTTTAGGAGTCCACTCAGCAGTTCAGATTGCAGATATGGAGAAAAGAAGAAATCACTTTTAAGTGAGACAATAAGTTTGTTAAGATGCTTCAAATCTCTTTGTTGTCTCATGATTTGCTAAATGCTAATTATTTCTTGGATTATTTCAGGTTTACCTGGGATTAGACCTGCTTGGAGGACTCACTGACAAACTTACAGATTTTTCTCATTACAATGGCCAGGCTGACTCTGTAAATTGGTACTATATATTATAGAACAAGTGTAAAACCAACCTCTTATTTATTAGGAAATGTTGCCTACGAATAAAATCAAATTCCTATGTTGTTGCAGTGAGTGAGGTCATGAGTCCCTTCACCATAAAAGCTGATTTAAACGCAGGAAATTTTATCAGTTTTCCCCTTGGCTCCTGCCATAAATACTACAAATATTCTTCATTAAATGGATAAATTTGAAGCTTTCTCTGACCTATTAGCTATATGTTAGCCATTAATTATTTATAGAATAATCTCTGTTTTGGAAATAAGGTGCAATAATTATGCAATCAAAATCTATATTGGCATGAAAGAAGAAATCTAGCCAGGCTAGTACTACCCCCTAACATGTTATAACATTGAATATCTGGTCAAGATCAGACACTCTAAAAATATTATATTTCACATGCATGGATGCAAATGTTTATGGCTTAATTATTACATGAACGAGCAGACCATTGGAATTAATGTGATTTTGCATGCAAATATGAAGCTCTAAGCACTTAATTACTCTGCTATGAATTAAAGTGCATTGTTATATATTATTTCTTAGATATAATACAGAGCTATAGACCTAATGAATAATAATGCGCATTTAAACCATTTATAACCCATGTATTTATAGGATTAGAGTGCATGAAGAAATATTATTCAAGATCTCTCAATCTTTCCCATAATTATGTAAGTTCAGCAATATTTCATGGCTTTCACTACCAGAAACAGCCACAACCATATCTCATCAGTCTTCTGCTCCTTCCATTTTCCTGTTAATATTGAATTTGCAGAGACATCTCTTCTCATCTTTCATAATCTTTTTCTCTTTTTCCTCAACTTATTACACTGGAGAAGTGTTTGGTTATACCGCTCAGGCAAATATTAACTGGCAGTATAATTATGAATTTCAGATTTATGCAGTAAGAATATTTTTAATAAAAATATTTAACTTGTATATATAGTATGTATGTAGTAAGTGATCTGTATTTAACTCATAAATGATTAATTGGCAGAAAATTTTAATTGGCAGTATAATTATGAATTTTAGATTTATGCAGTAAGAATATGTTTAATAAAAATATTTTAACTCGTATATATAATATATATGCAATAAGAATATTTTTAATAAAAATATTATCAAACACAAAGGGGAAAAGAAATACACCAAAAACAGAAGAATATTTTTAGTAAAAATATTTTAACCGGTGTATATATAGCATGCATATAGTGTAATTATTTATTGCTGTGATACACATATTGCAAATTGGTATATTATGGCATATTAATAAATAAAAAATAGTAAACACAATTCCTCGGGGCATAATATGAAAATGCAATATGGACTTTAATTGGAGTTAATATTTTTAATATTTAATCGGTTATATACATACTATAAATATTAATGGGAGATAACATATACTCAATATATTTTTTATATTTAATTGGCAATATATATTATTTTGCAGTATAATTATGAATTCCAAATTTATACAGTAAGAATATTTATAATTGGCAGACTAATCATGACTTTTACGTTTACTCCAAAACAAAAAAAAATTACTATAATTTTACCAATAATACAGATATAGATTTAATTACAATAAATTAAGTCAACTGTATTAGATATATTTGGTAATTATTATATAACTTACGTATCAACAATGCACACTATCCATATAGGAGTCTACATTAGTAATATTTGACACACAATAATGTACCTTGTAATATAATTAATATATATATATATATATGATTTCTTTTGTATAACACAGAGTTATAGATCTCAATATATAAAAATTAAGGATGGCGATACTTAAAAAAAACTGAATATCAATTTATAGTAATCAAGAGTTTATGCTGTTATAATTTGAAAATTGGTTTTATGATCTACAATTATACTATTATTTTAATTCCTATTTCAGTTTAAATTTCAAAATAAAAAATTCATATATTTTATTAACTTTTAATATAAAGAAAGAAGTGATTCTGAAAATAAAATAAAAAAAAAAGAGAAAGAGGGAGGCGCAAATTAAGGATGGAAATTTTTTTTTTGGGTAAAGATTAAGAATGGTAAATTTTAATACAGTGATGACATGTCAAAAATTATAAGACATTGAGAATTAAGTTAAAAGTACATTAATTTGGTAAATAAGTTTTTAATACATGAGGGTATGGTTAAAAACTCTAATTTCTTTTGTATAACACAGAGTTATAGATCTCTATATATAAAAATTAATGATTAATAATGCGCATTTAAACCATTCATAATCCATGATTTAAAAGGTCCTTAAATATTAGGGTGCAAGAAGAAATATTATTTGAGATCTCTCATTCTTTCCCATAATTATATAAGCTCATCAGTATTTCATTTCTTAACAGCTACAACAATCACATATCATCAGTCTTCTGCTCCTTCTATTTTCCTGTTGATATGGCAAAAGTCCATCTACACTGGGCCAAGCCCAAAGATCATTGGAGGCCCCACGCGGCACACGGTCATTGAGACACGTGGCCTACGGCGAGAGAAGCTAGGCTGCGACAGATAATCTGTCGCAGGCGACAGACTCCTTCTGTCGCGAAGGCGGTACGTGGTCACTCGCCTCTCGCCAGGCGATAGACCTCTGCCGCCCGAAAAGGTGTCGTGCCATAGGGTCTCTCGCCGGCGACAGGCTCGTGTCAACTCCGAGATCCACGGAAGATGCATCCTATTGGGAAACAAACTCTTGGTAAAAGGACACAAACAATCCAGATATCAAATCTCAAATATTCGCCTATAAATAGGCCCCAGGTATAATTCTATTCGGAACTTTTTCTGACTACTGGCTTTTACGTTTCCCAATACCTAAGAACTTGAGGCTGACTTAAGCATCGGAGTGTCTACGCAGGGAACTACCCTTGCGTCCCTCTGACTTTTTACTATTTTACAGAAGCTTCTGGAGGACACGTGGAGACAGATTACGACCATTTACGTCAACACATCTTTATTGTTGTTTTGTGCAACAACAATTGGCGCCGTCTATGGGAAATCGTATAAAAGCCAATCAAACTTCTTAAGATGGTGAGAACTAGATCTACTAACGTGAGAACAGGCAGTGATGAGAATTCCGTAAGTTCCCCTGAACAGCCAATACGCCATAGAAATCAGGTGAACAGAGAAGATGAGAGGATGACTGTATCTGTAGCCGAATTCGAGGCTCTAAGGCGGCAGAGTGAAGAAACGACTCATGCGTTGAAAGCCATGGTAGACTTATTCAAAGGGGTCCTCCCGACATTGGGTCTGCCGCCGGCTGTACAGAATTTGGTGGGAGAAACAAGTCGAGGGGCTCCGCCCCGGCTGATGGGCGGCAGGAGGATGCGACAGCGGCGAATCCTCCGCTGCGACAGGAGGACCTTCTCGTAGAAGAGAATGACATACACCAGGATGCGGCAGGACTGGGGAGCGGAGTGCCTGTCGCAGGGACCCAGCGGGAGGCTGATGAGGCCGTAAATTTGGAACCTGCGGAAGGGGTCAGGCGACAGGTGTCTAGCGTCGGGCGGCAGGTGCCGGATGTCAGGTGTCTGGTGTTGTGCGGCAGGCACCATGGCGACAGGGTTTCGACCGGGCGGCAGGGTCTTCCGCCCACTACCATGATTTGACAAATACTGCTGGTATTGGAGGTGCCGGAAGGAACGGTGACGATGACCTAAGCATTTGGGGAGCCGGATCAAAATTCGATCCCACTTGGTGTACACAAATGGCTCGAACTGAAGCACCTCAAGGAAAAGGAAAGGAAATAGTTGCCGAGGACCTGCCCGATTCATCTCACGCCAGAAATCAAATCACTCCCCCAATTGATATGAAGAAAATGATAGAACAGGTGCTCGAAGAGAAAAAATTGGTGTCCGCAGAGGAGAGCCAGAGGAGAAGAGTACCGTTTTGCACGACCATCTTGCAGAAACCCTTACCGCCAAAATTCAAGATGCCACAGATGACTACATACACAGGAAAGACAGACCCCTATGATCATATGCAGAATTATGAAGCATTGATGTTACTACATGGATGGGAAGATGAAATAATGTGCAGGGCCTTTTCTCTAACTCTGACCGGGCATGCAATGAAGTGGTTTAATAACCTGACTGAAGGGTCTATTGTCTCTTTTGACCAACTCCGAAATGAGTTTCTTAAGGCGTTCGCAGTGAATAGTCAGAGAAGGAAAGAACCAACTTATTTACTTACTCTCAAGCAAGGAGTTAAGGAGTCGTTGAAAAGTTACGTCGATCGATTCAGAGACGCTACTCTGGAAGTGCGAGACTTACAAGTTGGTATAGCTGTGGCAGCCATGTTACAAGGGACAAGGTCTGAAAAATTGCAAGAGTCCCTGTCATTAGACCAGCCCATTACAATTTCGGACCTACTTTCCCGAGCCAATAAATACGTCACCCAAGAAGAAGTAATGAAAATGGTGGGTAATGGAGAATCTAAGGAAGGAAGGAAACGAGGAAGAGAAGTCCCCGAAGCATCCTCTAGTCAGTCAAGGAGGGTTAACAAAACCTCTACAATGAAGTATACCGCTTATACCCCGCTTACTGAGTCTCGAACTTCCGTATTAGCTGCTATTGAGGGATCAGGTCTTATACGGTTCCCAAGGAAAGCATCCGGGGTTCTGGGCCGTGACACAGACTCTTACTGTAACTACCATTCCACACATGGGCATCCAACAGAAAAATGTAGGGATTTAATGAATCAGCTGGAGCAGCTAGCACGTGATGGAAAGATAAATCAGTTTGTGTGGAAAAGCAACAGGAACACTTATCCTGCACGAGGCAAAGAAAATTACTTTAGAGACAACTCTAGAGACAGAAGAGGTGAAAATAGGGGAACTGCAAGGCAGAATTATGGTAACAGGAGAGAAAATGACAGGAGAACAGATAGAAGGGATAGAGAAGAAGATAATGAACCCACAGGGCCTGCTATTAATGTGATATCCGGGGGTGAATCGTTGGCTGGTTCATCTTCCTCGTCTCGAAAGTCTTACGCCCGGCAAGCTTATCAAGTTAACTCGGTAATGGAAGAAAAGCATGATGAGGAGCCCATCACTTTTACGCCAGCCGATAGAGAAGATGTAATGATTCCCCATGATGACCCAATGGTAATTTCGGCAGTGATAGCAAAGCATCCAGTGAGTCGTATCCTGGTTGCTAATGGAAGTTCGGTGAATTTGATATACTGGAGTTGCTTTGAGAAAATGAACATCTCGAATGATAGACTGAAGCCAGTTCCTACACCATTGTATGGCTTCTCAGGAGAAAAAGTGAAGGTCGAAGGCGCAGTTCAGCTGCCTGTAACATTGGGGGAAAGCCCGAAATGGGTCACTCGACAGGTGTTATTTATGGTGGTAAAGGCAACATCAGTAGCATATAACATGATCTTCGGACGACCATTGTTGAATGATATGAGAGCGGTAGTACATCCATGCTATCTGTTAATGAAATTCCCAACCCCCCGTGGTGTCGGACAAGTGAGAGGAGATCAAAGGAAGGCTAGGACATGTAATATCGCGTCCACCGCATGTAAAGGGATTCAAAGGAAGGAAACCCTTACGATTGAAAAACCGCCTAAACCAAAACATGATGAAGAGATGGAGCCAGTTCAAGTAGATAGAGAAGATGAAACTAAGGTGGTGTATGTGGGGAGTCATCTATCTGAAAGAGCAAAAGAGGAAATAATTCAGTGCCTGAAGGAAAATGCTGATGTTTTCGCATGGACCCCCGCGGATATGCCCGGGATTAATCCCAATGTCGCTTGTCACCAGTTAAACATAGTCTCAGGAGCAAAACCAATCAGGCAAAAGAAGAGGAATTTTGCTCCGGAAAGGCAGCGGATCATAAACGAAGAAATCTCAAAGTTATTGCAGGCAGGATTTATCAGAGAAGTGAATTATCCCGAATGGTTGGCTAATGTTGTGATGGTGAGGAAAGCCAACGGAAAATGGAGGATGTGCGTAGACTTCACAGATTTGAACAAGGCTTGTCCCAAGGATTCGTATCCACTACCTCGAATCGACAAGATGGTAGACGAAACTTGTGGATATGAATTGCTTAGCTTCTTAGATGCCTTTTCGGGATACCACCAGATCATGATGCATCCAGAAGATGAGGAGAAAACCTCCTTCATTACCGACAGTGGAACATATTGCTATCGGGTAATGCCGTTCGGTCTGAAAAACGCAGGGGCAACCTACCAGCGCATGGTGAACAAGGTATTCAAAGACCTTTTGGGCAACACCATGGAGGCTTATGTTGATGACATGATTATAAAAAGCCAAAGGGAAGAGTCTCACGCCGAGAAAATGACGAAGGTGTTTAACGTGTTGCGGCAGTACGAAATGAAATTGAACCCCAATAAATGCTCATTTGGGGTGAGATCCGGAAAATTCCTGGGATTCATGATCACTAATCGAGGGATAGAAGCTAATCCCGAGAAGGTCCAAGCCATCCTGGACATGAGACCACCCAGTACTGTTAAAGAGATTCAAAGGTTGACAGGGAGGATAGCTGCTTTGAATCGCTTCTTGTCTAAATCAGCTGAAAGAAGCTTGCCATTCTTCAAAGCAATAAGGGCCGGAAAAGACTTCAAATGGACAGAAGAGTGCAATAGTGCTTTTGAGCAGTTGAAGGATTACTTGAAAGAGTTGCCACTATTGTCTCGGCCACAAAACGGAGACCATCTCTTCATGTATCTCGGCGTAGGAGAGAAGGCCGTAAGTGCAGTCTTACTGAGAAGAGAAGGAGATAAAGACTGTCCCATCTATTATGTGAGCAAAGTTCTGCTAGATGCCGAAGCAAGATACCCCTTAGTCGAAAGAGTAGTTCTATCCTTGGTGATGGCGACTCGGAAGTTACGACCTTACTTCCAAGCCCACTCAGTGGATGT
This sequence comes from Heritiera littoralis, assembly GCA_031772115.1. Lineage (NCBI taxonomy): Eukaryota > Viridiplantae > Streptophyta > Magnoliopsida > Malvales > Malvaceae > Heritiera > Heritiera littoralis. The sequence continues at coordinate 407,554 of JAPDPK010000119.1, forward strand.
CTTGACAGATCAGCCCTTACGACAAATACTACAGAAACCAGAACATTCTGGACGCTTAACGAAATGGGCCATTGAATTAAGTGAATATGACATACACTTCCAACCTCGCCAAGCAATAAAAGGGCAGGCGCTAGCCGACTTTATCGTAGAATGCACTGGTCGGGAGACTCAAGCAGATACCGGATTAGCTTGGTGGAAGTTATATGTTGACGGAGCTCGCAACATGGATGGTAGCGGAGCTGGAATCGTGCTAACTTCACCCGAAGGGGAGACCTATGAGTATTCCCTGCGTTTCAATTTCTCAAGCTCGAACAATATAGCTGAATATGAAGCCTTAATAGCTGGAATGAAACTGGCGGAGAAACTAGAAGCTAGCAATCTGATGGCCCATAGCGATTCACAATTAGTGGTCAACCAGTTCTCGGGAGAGTATGAAGCACGAGAGCCGACTTTGGTCCCCTATCTGCAGAAAGTGCGATTATTAGCACAATCGTTTCAGAACTTTCAACTGACCCAGATAAACCGATCCGAAAATAGTCATGCGGATGCCCTCTCAAAGTTGGCTTCCTCAAGAGGACTAAAAGGCGGTATGGTCAAAGTGGAATCACTCGCTAGGCCAAGTATCGAAGAAGAGGATGTCTGCGACGTCGAGGTCGGAGGTGATTGGAGGGGCCCAATCAAAGACTACATAATGGGGGGCACACTCCCAACTGACAAAGATGAAAGACGAAGGTTGAAATTGCAAAGTGCAAGATTTACTGTGGTAAATGGAGAACTTTACAAACGTGGATTTACCATGCCTTTGCTAAAGTGTCTAGGACCTCAACAGGCTGAGTACACCCTAGCTGAAGTTCATGAGGGGATATGCGGTGAACACCTAGGGGCCCGAGCTTTGGCCACGAAAATATTGCGTGCAGGATTTTATTGGCCTACCCTTAAGAAGGACGCCACTGACAAGGTGCGAAAGTGCGAAAAATGCCAAAAGTTCGCCCCTATAGTTACTGCACCAGTCTCGACCCTCCAAAGTACTCTTCAGCCGACACCATTCGCACAATGGGGGTTAGACATCATGGGACCTTTTCCTTTGGGCACAGGACAGAGGAAATATTTGCTAGTAGCCACAGACTACTTCACCAAGTGGATAGAGGCGGAACATTTGGCTACGATTTCTGAAAAAAAGGTGGAAGCAATGGTTTGGAGGGAGATCATTTGCCGTTTTGGGATCCCCCGAGTGCTTAACGCGGACCATAGGAAACAGTTCGATTGTGACGCATTTCGAACATTTTGTGAAGGACTGGGCATCCAGTTGAGAATCTCCTCTGTATCTTATCCTCAAGCTAATGGACAAGCCGAAGTGAGTAACCGAACTATACTGCATGGTTTGAAGACCATACTGGATAAGGCGAAGGGAGCATGGGTAGATGAACTCCCTAGTGTCCTATGGGCCTACAGAACGACAAGCAAAGTATCAACAGGGGAAACGCCATTCAATTTGGTATATGGGACTGAAGCCCTCATCCCGGTTGAAATTGGAGCCGAGTCACCTAGATTGGTCCCTTACATCGAAGAGGTTAACTCCCAGGGACTAAAGGAGAATCTAGACCTGATCAATTAATTGCGAGACATGGCAAAAATGAGATTGGCTGCATACCAGCAAAGAATAGCCGCCTATTACAACGCACGAGTTAAGAACAGAGAACTGCAAGAAGGAGACCTGGTACTGAGAAAGTCAGCGATTACAAACGCCCATAGGGAGGACGGGAAACTCCGAGCTAATTGGGAAGGACCTTACAGAATCAGGAAGATGATCGGACCTAGCGCAGGCATCTTGGAGACCTTGCAGGGAAAGAAGATCTCGAAAACTTGGAATGCCAACCACCTTAAGCCATACTGGCAGTAAAAAGTTGTACACCTTCCATAAGATTTATATTTATTTCCCATCTATTACTTTATTACTTCGCAAAGTATTATTGTTTTAAGATCATATGACTCCTGAATAAAGCCAATTATTTGCTTCCTATATCTTCTAATTCAACTTGTTAGACAGTCTATGTAGTAACAGGAATTTGAGCGCGAAGAATACGCAAAATGGGCATAAATAAGACCGTAAACCCGGCAGAAATAAGTCCCTGAGCGAGAAGAATACGCGAAATGGGCATAAATAAGACCGTAAACCCGGCAGAAATAAGTCCCTGAGCGAGAAGAATACGCGAAATGGGCATAAATAAGACCGTAAACCCGGCAGAAATAAGTCCCTGAGCGAGAAGAATACGCGAAATGGGCATAAATAAGACCGTAAACCCGGCAGAAATAAGTCCCTGAGCGAGAAGAATACGCGAAATGGGCATAAATAAGACCGTAAACCCGGCAGAAATAAGTCCCTGAGCGAGAAGAATACGCGAAATGGGCATAAATAAGACCGTAAACCCTGCAGAAATAAGTCCCTGAGCGCGAAGAATACGCAAAATGGGCATAAATAAGACCGTAAACCCGGCAGAAATAAGTCCCTGAGCGAGAAAAATACGCGAAAAATGGCACAAATAAAACCATAAGCGACAAAAACGCGAAAGCGGCAGAAATAAGTCCTTGAACGATAAGACAAAATGGACACGCGAAAATGCCGTTAAGAGGTGCACAAAATGCTCAAGACAAAGTTCAACCTTGGACTATAACACCGTCTCAAAGCAGAACTTGGGGAGCAGTATGGTGTAAAATAACGCTTACTAATTACTGACACCTTAATGTTGTTCTGTCAAGTTTTGTTACTAATTACTGACACCTTAATGTTGTTCTGTCAAGTTTTGTGATATATACATATATATATATAAAAAAACCGTGATATAACAATTACAAGTGCGAAATATTCATTCAAAGAAAAGAAGAAAAACCACAGAAAGCAACTGTACTTTTCATTGAAGAACGAATCTTTATATTGAGTAAAATAAACAAAAGGAAATACAAAACACCCTAATCTAGGTTAAGGACAAGGTCGTCCAGCTAAGAGTCTCCAACAACCGGAGGATCGGAAGTGTGAAGAATCGAGGAATCAAGCTCTTGAGGAACTGAAGAGGCCATCCCGAGAGAGGGGGCACTACTTAAAGGATCAATCACAGCCGCACTATCTGACACGGGATCAGCGGCTGCAGAGTCCGAAATTTGGAAGTCGTCGCCGTCCAGCCCTACCAATGCTTCGATGGACTCAGGCTGGTCGCCCGCCTCGATCGGTTCGGGCTCATCATGCGTCACTGACGGCCCGGATTGGTCGCGTAGCCCAGTAGGCTCAAGACGGCTACGTGGCCGTCGAGGAGGCCATGGACCCTCGAGATTGTCCAGGTTATCTGTAGCTCCCATCTCTATATAATCCTCCGGACTTAATGAGTCGGGTTCGTATTTGGTCCAGGAGGGAGCTTCATAATACTGGGCCTCTTCAGTGAAAAGAAGTTCGGGAAAAGACTCATTAGGTCGGTTCTTCTCTAACCAAGAACGGGCTAAGTAGAAGCTGTACTTGATGAACCCCGCCGCAAGCATTTCTTTCTTTTCATAGCAGTGTTGAGACAGGCGGTATTCGCGAACAGCCTCGGCTCGAACCTCTTTTTGTCGGTCCAACAAATTGTGCAGCTCATCGGCGGTCTCATCTCGTTCCCTCCTCATGGCGTCCCGATCCTCCATCGCCTTGTTGTAGGCGTCTTGAAATCCCTGAAGGGAGGCCACCTTAGCCTGTTCCTCTTTCAACCTAAGCTCAAGTTCCGCATTCTTCCTTTCCAATCCCTCAACCTTACCAACATAAGGACACAATTGAACGACCTCGTTCTGAAGCACCATCTTCGTCTCTCGGAGCTCACCAATTTCTTTTTCAGCCTTCTCCCTTAGAGCCCTATGACGAGCATTAACAGCCGCGGTTTGCTGAGCCGACTGAAAAAACAGGAGAACAAAAATAACTTAAAAACCCGACAAAGGAAAAAGAAAAATATAACTAACATATAAACACGATGCTATCACCTTCATCGCAAGATAGTCAGAGTTGTTCTCGGCTTCCGTCAAATTAGGAAACAGTGCTGCCTCGTCACGAGGAAGAATGGTGCTCCATGCCAGACGAGACGCTATCCCAGGCTCCTCAATGCTGTCATTATCATTTACCCCGGGATAGGTCTGGAAGTCCTCGCCATCTACGACAACTCCACTATCGACCAAGTAGCGCTTCAAAGTGGGATTAGCTACCTTGGGCAATATCGGTCTTGAGGGCATCGAGGCCTCAATAATCAATTTCTTCCTAAATTTGCGCCTAGGCTGACGAGGGGCTGGCCGATCCTCGCTGGCATGAGAAGCACCTTCTCGTCGGGCCGACTCGCTCCTCTGTGACCCAGAGCTCCCTTGATCGTCTGAGCTACGGTCACGGACAAGGGGCCTCTTTCGCTTGTTCCTCCCAGCCTCTTGCACAGTGTGGCTAGATCCGCCGGTAGGAGGAGGAGGAGTAGACATACGAGGATGTCTGGAAGCTGAAGCCCCGACCTGTGGCTGTTGCTGAGGAGGAGGAGCCGTTCCAGCAGAAGCATTGGCTTCCCTTCTGCGCATAGCACCACGAAAGTCCATACCTGCATAATACCAGGAGAAACAATTAACGAACCTAAAACCCGAAATACCACACACATGGATATATAAAGTATAGAAAAAAGGAAACCTATAAGATCACCAAGATCCTCTAAGTTATCCAAATTAGGATCCGCCGGGAAATCAACAAAAGGGCTCCCAAAAACGTTGCCCTAAGCCCATTCAAGATCCTCCTCTAATGGACCACTGGTACCCTCAACCTCAGGTGTTTCGTCTCTCGAATCCGGAGAAGACTCATCCACAAGGCGACCTAAAGGGTTAGAGGTCTCAGCGGTAGGAATACTGGTCGGTTGACTAGGACCGGCATCGGGCACACACAACCTAATTGGAAGGCTAGAGGGGACAGTCGAAGTCCCGGAAACAGCTCGGCTTACTCCCCAACCAGCCGCTGTAATGTTCTCTGAGGTCAAAAGGGAAAATAAATTACGTTCCCCGATAGAACAAATTCGTCGTATAGGTTCATTAAACTGGTCTTTTAGGATCTCTACTTTAAACCTTTCTGAGCGCCTCAAGTGGTCGCTAGTATCACGGTTCCATGCAGTGCGAATTCGCAGATCGTTTGGAACTTGGACGACGACCCACTCACTTTCAAAGTTTCGCAACTTATTAGGAAGGTCAGAAAAGATCTTGTTATTGGGAAAATCGTCAACCGTTAACCGTTGGAGGGAAAAAGTTATTAGTCCTTGCAGACCACGGACTCTGAAAAAAGCACTCAAAAGGGGGACGGTAGGAATAATACCTAAGCTATGGCAAACCACCGAAAATCCTACTATCTGAGCCCATGCATGAGGATGAAGTTGGCAAGGAACTATATCTTTGTATCTAAGGAACGCTATACCAAACTCGGGCAACGGAAAACGGAAACCGAAAAATAAAGACGCTTTATGCACCGCTACTCCATTCCTAACTAAATCAGGTGAAAATTTCCCACTAGCTGGAAGTCTATAACTGTAACCAGAGGGAAGAGGAAAACGAGTATTGAAATCCTCTAAGTCCGCATTCGTCAGTGTGCATTCAATACCGCCTTTCCTAAGAAATTTACCCGGACGCTGTGAAGACATAGTAAAAGAAAGGATAAATAATAAAGAGGGGCGGCAGACCACCTGCGGCAGACCTATTGGCAAGGGACCTGCGGCAGACTTATTGGCAAAGGACCTGCGGCAAACCTATTGGCAAAGGACCTGCGGCAGACCTATTGGTAAGGTACCGGCGACAGACCTATTTTGGCAAGGGACCTGCGGCAGACCTACTGACAGGGACCTGCGGCAGACTTATTGGCGACAGACCAAATACGACAGACCTATAGGTGAAACACCTGCGGAAGACATAAAGACCGCGCGGGAGACAAGATAGACGATAGATGAATACTTACTGACACTTCGATGAGCGAAAGACTTCTGCTGGCGATAGACTGTTTTAGCGAGAGAGTCGGAAATCGACGACAGACTGCTGTTTCAGAGGTTTTCTCTTAGCCCTTTTCGGTGGCCCCCAGTGGCTTTATATAGTTGCGACAGAGAAGGCCAAACGTCTCGATAGATCACGCCTCCCGCAGAATAAAGCTTTTCACCTACAAGAAAAGAAAAAAAAATATACCAAAGAAAAATCACAAAAACCAAAAAAACTATTCATAGTGGATAAAGGCCCAAGGACACATATTTATACTCTCTTGATTGGAATAATCCAACAAGAGACTGGGGAGCAATTGATATGGCAAAAGTCCATCTACACTGGGCCAAGCCCAAAGATCATTGGAGGCCCCACGCGGCACACGGTCATTGAGACACGTGGCCTACGGCGAGAGAAGCTAGGCTGCGACAGATAATCTGTCGCAGGCGACAGACTCCTTCTGTCGCGAAGGCGGTACGTGGTCACTCGCCTCTCGCCAGGCGATAGACCTCTGCCGCCCGAAAAGGTGTCGCGCCATAGGGTCTCTCGCCGGCGACAGGCTCGTGTCAACTCCGAGATCCACGGAAGATGCATCCTATTGGGAAACAAACTCTTGGTAAAAGGACACAAACAATCTAGATATCAAATCTCAAATGTTCGCCTATAAATAGGCCCCAGGTATAATTCTATTCGGAACTTTTTCTGACTACTGGCTTTTACGTTTCCCAATACCTAAGAACTTGAGGCTGACTTAAGCATCGGAGTGTCTACGCAGGGAACCACCCTTGCGTCCCTCTGACTTTTTACTATTTTACGGAAGCTTCTGGAGGACACGTGGAGACAGATTACGACCATTTACGTCAACACATCTTTATTGTTGTTTTGTGCAACAACACCTGTTAATAATGAATTCGCAGAGACATCTCTTCTTATCTTTCATAATCTTTTTCTCTTTGTCCTCAAATTATTGCCTTGGAAAAGTATCTGGTTATAATTCATGGGCAAAGAGTATTTCGAAGCAGACAACTAAAGATCTTACAATGCACTGGTTTGATGATGATGAAGAAGATTGCCCTTCAATGTTGCCTGCAGGTCCTGGAGGGTCTACATCTAAAACAGTTAATGTTGATGATTTTGGTGCTAAAGGTGATGGAACCGATGACTCTGAGGTACTCACTTAAAAGCATACCATTGAAATATTCTATGTATGAGTTGCAATTTGCATTTTTAATTTACATAAATTGCTGTCGGAGCTTCATCTATGGAAGTTTGCCTATTTTAGTAATCATTATTCAAATAAATACAGAAGGAAACTTAAGAATATCATGATTCTTGGGGGTCATTTTGGATACCATTTGTGCCAGACATGTGAATATTCTAAATAAAAACAAGAAAAAAAAATTATTTATTTAACCTTTGGACTTGAGTTGAAGCACAATGGATTAGCAGTCAATAAAGATTAAATTTAGTTCTCCAACTTAACTATTCCTTGTTTTCCTTATGAGCTCTGTCATCAGGCATTTGAGAAGGCCTGGGAGCAAGCATGTTCTTCTGCAGATGGAGTAGCTCTTATAGTGCCTAAAGAAAAAAGCTACCGTCTCAAGCCAATTAGATTCACTGGTGCTTGCAAATCTAAACTTACGGTAGAGGTGAGATCACATTATAATATAATTCAGACAGACAGAGAAGTTCAGTAGTAATTTATAATTTTCAAGCCAACTAATATTATCAGATGAATGATAAAGCAATGCTGAAAAATGTCAGATATATGGAACCATAGAAGCATCTGATGACCAATCAGACTACAATGAAGATTCCAGGCATTGGCTTGTCTTTGATAGTGTTGAGAATTTAGTAGTGGAAGGAGGTGGAACGATTAATGGCAATGGGAAGTTATGGTGGGAGAGTTCATGCAAAAGAAACAAAGAAAAAGTAAGCAATTGAGTAGAAGTTCTCAATTTCTTGCATCATTTTCTCATTCCTTGTCTCTCTAAGACTCTAACCAAAGCCCAAAGGCTAACCGTCCTTGTTTCTTGGCTTTATTACAGGCCTGCAAAGATGCCCTACGGTATGTACATCTGTTTCTAGGCCAAACTGCCAAAAGCTTAGAATCTATATATTACAGCAGGGATTTTCTACTTTGTTGGCAACTTCTACTTACTACATTCCAACTTGTGATTTGGAAACTATTGTTTGGCAGTCTTTGAACTTTTACGAGAACCAAAATTTAGTGGTGAATAACTTGAAGATCCAAGATGCGCAGCAGATGCATGTTTCTTTTGACAAATGTGTGGATGTTCAAGCTTCCAATCTGGTAGTGACTGCACCAGGAGACAGCCCCAACACTGATGGAATTCATGTCACAAACACCCAAAACATCCACATTGCAAACAGTACCATTGGAACTGGTATACTTAATGTGCAAAAATTAAGTAAAACCTATCATTAAACTAATCCTTGTGGCTCCTTACCATGATAATCTTTCTATCCAAGGTGATGATTGTATCTCAATTGTAAGTGGATCCCAGAAGGTTCAAGTCCAGGACATAATTTGTGGTCCTGGCCATGGAATCAGGTATCCAATTCTCTATGCTCTTGTACTAAATGTCCATAAATTTAATTCATCATTTGAAGAATTTTTCTTTTAATTTTTAATGGTGAGCTCAGTATTGGGAGCTTAGGGAAAGATGGTTCAAGAGATTATGTTTCAGGAGTAATTGTAAATGGAGCTAAGGTTTCTGGAACCTCAAATGGAGTGAGGATCAAGACATGGCAGGTTAAAATTTAGAACTAGAAGATGCACACAAACTCAAAACTTAAGAAAGAAGCATATTCCGTTTGCAGCATTATTCAATATATTTTCCTTTTCTTTTTCTCTGATGCAGGGAGGGTCTGGTTCTGCAAACAATATCAGATTTCAGAATATAGAAATGAATAATCTGACTAACCCAATAATAATAGACCAAAACTACTGTGACCAGAATGAACCCTGCGAAGAACAAGTAATTTTTACTACAACTAATAGTACTTGATTGATACTATCAATTAATCATGCATATACTGACAAAAACTGTTGATTGGTTTGGTTAATTTGCAGCAATCGGCAGTCCAAGTGCAAAATGTGGTTTACCAAAATATTCAAGGAACTAGTGCTTCGGATGTAGCCATAGATTTTGAGTGCAGCAAGAGCCATCCATGTCAGGGAATCACGTTGGTAAACGTTAACCTTAAAGGAGAAGGAGAAGAAGCAGTCACAGCGACATGCAACAATGTTCAAACCACCGCAGTAGCAAATGTTTCTCCAAGTTGTGAGTCCAGAAGAGAGGAATATGATAGCCTGAATTAGGAAAATTACAGGGAAACTCCAAAACACCCTGTGTTCTCAATGAATAGTTTCAAAAGAGAATTTCATGAGATACTGTATTATTTTTCCTATATCTAGAAAATAATTCTCATTGACATGATATAGATAAATGATCAAGATTTCAAAGTAGAATGATTAGAAGTCCCTAAAGAAAATTAATTCGAGCCTCAACAACTTGTTTTCCGTTAAACTAAACAAAAAATAAACTTAGAATAATTATTCCATTCTATGCCAACCAAACAACTTATTACATATTCCACTTATATTCTTTATCTTTTCTATTCCACATAATACATTTTCTATTACCACTCTACAGCTGAGTATTTCAACGAGGATGCAACCCGAGCTGTGTAAATGAAGACGAGTCAACTTAATCTCCTTGCTCCCTATATTACCCCTAGGTACATGAGATTGAAGTTGAGAAAATTTCTCATGACGATTTTTTGAGCTAGTGTCAGCCACGCAGTGCGAGTGAAGATTAGTCTCATATTCAATGTGATATAGAAACATCTCATAATTTACACAAAAAAACTTTAATTCCTTGTTCTAATCCTTTACTAATGTCTTGTATTATATAACATATCAGTAGAGTCATAGTTTCTCTTGTTGTTATGTCGTGACTCATTACAGACGGGCAAAACAGAAAAGAACAAGAGACGAGGGCTCAAAAAGATTGGAGATCTTCTCAACTGATTTTGGAAGTATTAAATGGTAGTAATACAACCACCACAATCATTAATCAATATTAAATCAATATAATATTTTCGTTCCAAATTTTATTGGAGAGAAGTAACACCAATAGTAATAACAATCTATTGCTTTTTTTAAGAATATTAAAAAAATAAAAATAATATGAGATATGTGTTATTGTATTAACTCCTAATGTAGAATTAAAAAATTTCAATGATAATGTATTGAATAATTATATATATATATATATGATTTTAAACTACGTAATTACACATTAATTTTTATTTTACGGATCTCATATATCATTGTTCATCTTAAAATTTGAATTTGTGATTTTTAAATTAAAATTTTAACATTTTAATCATTAAAGTGTTGTTTCATGAACAAGTTAGAGAATTATTTGGTATACAAATTTCAACATGTGACAATTGACACTGAAATATTAAATTCTAATATTTTTGGAAACAAATTAAATTGTCATTTTCATACAAAACTTTCAATTGTTACAATTTTGGTTTTCAACTTTCAAATTTAATTTTATAATATCTGAGCATTTGATTTAAGTGGTTGATGCATAATTTTTTATTTCAAAATAAAAAACTTATGTTTGATGATAAAAGTGTTCTTAAATCAAATTGAACCGAACTAAATTCGTGGGCACTTTCAATATTTGTTAAAATTTCAATCCGATTCACCTATTTAGATCTAAACAAGTCATTTTACTATTCAAGAAATATTTAAAAGTTATTTATATTAATATTTTAATATTTTTAAATATATTTTAAAACTAAATTTAAATAAAATGAAGATGAAAAAGAAAAATGAAAATGGAAGAAAAGATGGGTTTCGTTTTTATCAAACTGAGTATTAAGAATTTTTTTTCTTAAAACTTTACTTGAGAAGAAAAAAATGGGTAAGAAATGAAAATTTTTTAATCAAATTATTAAATTTTATAACCATTTTCTCATTTTTTAACTTAATTACTGGATTAACAAACTTGCTATCATCATTCTTTTCTTATTTACTATGCAAAGTTTATGTGTTTACAAAAAAAGACTTTTCTTTTTATCTTAACACAATTGATTCTATGGTAAAGAAAAAAAGAGAATTGTAAAAAGAAAAAATTAATGATAAAATATATAATAACAGTAGCGATAAGGAAGGAGCGTCGAAATCAGGAAAAAGGCAGTAAAAACAGTTGTTTGGATCGTGTCGGCCATGGCATCGAAGAAGTAAAAGAAAAGGACCGCAGCGAGCGTACCAACCATCCAGGCTGACAAATTGCGAATGGCAAATGCGATAGATCCATTTCACCATCTCAATCATGCGGCACACGTCACTCTACAACTCCACTTTGTTGTTTTAGTGAGACCGAGAGTACAACGTGGCAGCAAAACGACAAAATAAAAATCTACAGTGCTAGCGCTTCAACTTGAAGTGTTAGTTACCCAACGCACTATTGCAGCTTTTCTTTAGTTGGAAAGAAAAAGAAAAATCACAAGTGTTCTAAAATTTAATGTTAAGTTAGGGAGTATGGGTTCTTTAATTGTTTGACTCTGCTTAGTGTCGGTGCAATTTACGCCATTTGCCTTTTTTTTTTTTTTTGGGTTTGCAGGCTCTTATTATAGGGAGAGAGGAGGTGGGGTGCTTCATTCCAGACCCCAATTGTCTCACATTTTTTCTCAAGGCTATTCTTTTATTTTTTATTTTGTTGATTTTGGGTTGAATTTTATTTCAATGAAGTTTTAGTCTTTGGGGTTGTTTCTTGATCTTGGGGGTTGCGTTGGGATTGGGATTTCTCAGACATTGGTTTTGGAGACCAAATGGATTCAGCAGCAGATTCAGTGGTCAGTTGAAAACACTCTAAATTCGTTTCTTTTGATTTCGCTACTTCTTTCTTTATATTTTTTCCTGTTTCCAACATTTGATTGGTGTTTGCCTTGTTTGGATCTCTGGAGGTGGGGTGAGGAAAAGGAAACAAATTTTCATTTTGAATGGTTTCATTTTTGATCCACACTGTTAAGAAACTGCCTTGCCCTCTGCAGTTTTGCCGGCTATCTTAAAGATCCAAATGGGTTTTACTTGTTTCAACTCTTCTACTTTCCTTTGATGGATAGTTTATGTTATTTATTTGCTGGGTTCTGGAACTTGGATCTTGTTTTTAACTTCAACACTTGATTCATTCATATATATTCTGTAAAGTGTTTTACAATGTTCATTTATTAGAAGTTACTTAATAATGGGATCATAAGTTCCCGAATTCCGTTAAGGTAGAAGTGGCCCACTCTTCTTTCATGATTTCTACATCTGGGAATTATGTTGGTATTTAGAAATGACTATTTATAACTACATTTTGTTATTTTTTTTCCCTAGTAAAACATATCTGAATTTTAGTTTTATCATTTGAAGGCAAAATCCGGTAACATTGGCGGGCAAGTTTGCCAGATCTGCAGTGATAATGTTGGTCTGACTGCTGATGGTGAGCCCTTTGTTGCTTGCCATGTTTGTGCATTTCCTGTTTGCCGTCCATGTTATGAATACGAGAGAAAGGATGGTACTCAGTCTTGTCCTCAATGCAAGACCAAGTACAAGAGGCATAAAGGTTAGATCAGCTTAACTTTCACATGTCTTATGCTACTTGACAAATAACAAATATAAGACAAGTGATGTATGTTTGTTCTTCTTTACCTTTAGGAAGTCCTGCGATCGGTGGGGAAGAAGTGGAAGATGCTGTTTCCAGTAATGTAGGGAACAATTCAAATCATACATCAAGGGCACATGGTGAGAAGCATAAGAAGGCAGAGAGAACACTGAGTTGGGATACAAATTATAGCCGAGGGGAGGACATGGCTCCCACCAACTACGATAAAGAAGCTTCTCTTAACCATATTCCTTTTCTCACCAACGGCAGTTCGGTAGGTTGAGAAATTATTCACACTTTTTCTTGCTTCTCTTGTTTTTCTGAAATCTGAAGTAAAATTAACGACATTTGATTTTGAGTTCTAGGTTTCTGGGGAGCTATCTGCCGCGTCTCCTGCAAGAATCTCAATGGCATCTCCTGAAAGTGGGATCAGGGGAAAGAGTATGGATCTAATCCATTATGCAGAAGGCATCAATTTGTTTTGGTTTTGCTGTTGGATGCTACATTGGAGTGATAATTTTTTTTTCTGCAGGCAACATTCCAGTGAGAGAGTTTGGGTCAGCAGGGTTTGGCAATGTAGCTTGGAAGGAGAGGATTGATGGCTGGAAGATAAAGCCAGAGAAGAATGCAGTTCCGATGAGTGTTAGTAATGCCCCTTCTGAAGGCAGGGGAGGTGGAGATTTTGATGCCAGCACTGATGTTGTTATGGATGATTCTATATTGTAAGTGTCTCACTTGATTCAGTGTAATGTATTCCTGTTCATTCAATGTGAGGATATCTCTATCAACTGCTGAGCATCATTCTATCCTTTTACTTCATCTGAATTTACACTTTCTTTTCCCTCTTTTTCTTCTTTTTGTTCTCCAGTTGCTTCTCTCTACATGTGCATGTAGTCAATGAACTTCTCTCTTCTAGTTGAGTAAAATAGAAACAAGAAAGTAATGGGTAATTTATATTTCAACTTGATAAATATACAAATCAAGATGTTGTGTATTCTTCAAAACATACTGCTTTCTCCATATGGTTCCCATCAGGATACACTGTATATATGTATAAAAAGATTAAGTTTCAGTATCTTGTGGCAGCAATATTGGTGGTCTACCACAAAGAACTAGGGACATCATAATTGATGCTATAATACTACTAGTGTTTCACGAGAAGACTTGCAGGCCTTTTGCTATCTTGGTAATTTTTTTTTTTGGTCAAATGCTATCTTGGTAATTAGTGATGCTATATGGTACATAGTTTCCAATTAACACCACTTAAGGAGGGCAAGGGTAGAAATTCAGCTGAGTTTTTTACTATATTCTGATTTAGGCATACTTTTATATTTTAGAAAATAATACTTGATACTTATATTTTATATAATTTTTTTGTTTATATTATTATTATATATATTTCTGTAATGCAGAAATGATGAAGCCCGCCAGCCTTTATCAAGAAAAGTCTCAATTCCTTCGTCTAGAATCAACCCTTATAGGATGGTCATTGTTTTACGGCTCATTATTCTCAGCATTTTCCTGCACTATCGTATAACAAATCCAGTTCGCAATGCCTATGCTTTGTGGTTGATATCCGTGATTTGTGAGATATGGTTTGCAATATCATGGATATTGGATCAATTCCCTAAGTGGCTTCCTGTGAACCGTGAGACATATCTTGACAGGCTAGCTTTAAGGTAATTACTTGCTTCAAAGATCTTAGATGACACAAAATTGTTTGAAGTCCTAATGAATTTTGATTTCTAATTTCTGAATAATCTGTAGATATGACCGAGAAGGAGAGCCATCCCAATTGGCTGCTGTTGACATTTTTGTCAGTACAGTTGATCCTTTGAAGGAACCTCCACTTGTCACAGCCAATACAGTGCTATCCATTCTTGCAGTTGACTACCCAGTCGACAAAGTTTCATGCTATGTTTCAGACGATGGAGCTGCTATGTTAACATTTGAAGCTCTGTCTGAAACGTCAGAATTTGCCAGAAAATGGGTTCCTTTCTGCAAGAAATACAACATTGAACCTCGAGCTCCAGAATGGTACTTTGCACAAAAGATTGACTACTTAAAAGATAAGGTTCAACCAGATTTTGTCAAGGAACGCAGAGCTATGAAGGTAAAAAATTCTACTGTGATTTAATTATGGTATTACATAATAGATAACCAGATTTTGTCAAGGAACGCAGAGCTATGAAGGTAAAAAATTCTACTGTGATTTAATTATGGTATTACATAATAGATATTATGCTGTTTTTCACAACAACTATACTTACGTTGCAGAGAGAATATGAAGAGTTTAAAGTTCGTATTAATGGACTTGTTGCAAAGGCACAGAAAATTCCTGATGAAGGATGGGTCATGCAAGATGGCACTCCTTGGCCCGGAAATAACACGAGAGATCATCCAGGAATGATCCAGGTTTGTTCAATGAGAACTGGCTTATTTTGTTCTTCAGCAGAAAGGGCCTTCTTAATGATGCTTGGTTCAGATTATTTATATACAGCAATTAGTTTTGAGAAGCGAGATTTTTCTTTTGAGCCCCATAAAATTATCAAGATGTTGGGATATTTTTGAATGTATGTATTATATGCTAAATATTTGAATATAATAATTCGAAAGCTAATTTATCCTTACTCTAAATTTACTATTACATTTATCTGTGCTTTTAATTTATTCTCCATGATGTGCAAATGGTGATTTTCATGACACCACAAAGACTGGTATTGGATTCCCTTCTTGGTTTGAAGCTCATGTCTTATTCTTACTTCATAATTGGCAGGTTTTCTTAGGTCATAGTGGAGGACTCGATTCTGATGGTAATGAGCTTCCACGATTAGTCTATGTGTCTCGTGAGAAACGTCCTGGATTTCAGCATCACAAGAAGGCTGGTGCTATGAATGCACTTGTAAGTAGTCAGTAATTTAGTCTTAGAGATTCTTATGTTTTGGCATGTACGCTGCTTAACAATCTGTGCATCAATATCAGGTTCGTGTTTCAGCAGTTCTCACCAATGGCCCATTCTTGTTGAATCTTGATTGTGATCATTACATAAACAACAGCAGAGCATTGAGAGAAGCTATGTGTTTCTTGATGGATCCCAATCTTGGAAAGTCAGTTTGTTATGTTCAGTTTCCCCAAAGATTTGATGGGATAGATAAAAATGATCGTTATGCTAACCGTAACACTGTTTTCTTTGATGTAAGCTCCATTGTTGTCTGTGCCATGAACTTTCTACATCCCAATTTTTCATTTTTATGATCCTATTTTAGTTACAGAAGTGTTAATTTAATATTCCTCCTTTCTTTTATTTTTTAATGAATGTGTAGATAAATTTAAGAGGCTTGGATGGAATTCAAGGCCCTGTATATGTGGGTACAGGGTGTGTCTTCAACAGAACAGCGCTGTATGGATATGAACCTCCTCTCAAGCCTAAGCATAAAAAACCAGGATTTCTTTCTTCTTGCTTTGGTGGATCACAAAAGAAGAGTTCTAAGACAAGTAGAAAGGACTCTAATAAGAAGAAATCAGGAAAACATGTAAATTCTACTGTGCCAATATATAATCTAGAAGATATAGAAGAAGGGGTAGAAGGTATAATTTTAATCTTTGATATTCGTTTTTCAACATTCACTCTACTTGTTTAGGATGAATATATTGGTATGTGTTATGTTTTCAGTGAATCAAACCCCTTTATTAACTATAAAACTTAAGATGTTTTGATGAATTAATTGGCATCAAGTTGTTTTGCATCTTGGAGTTGTTCAACATTTTATTTTAATTCTTCTCATTGAGGTTTTTATGATATTTCATCCTGACTTCACATATACTTAGCAATGTTTGTGCTTAAGCAGTAATGCAAGCTACTTTTTGATTGATTACGGGAGCGTGAAAGATTTGGTTAATGTCTATTTTTTGAAGAATTTCCTGAGAAAATGACATGTTAATTCTTATCGAGTACCTTTACTATGAATCCTCATGCATTTTTTATTTGGACTGTTGTCTGAGCTACTGAACAATCACCAATGTCATAAATAATGCAACTATGATTTATTGGTTTACTTTTGAAACACATTTTTTTAAAGGTGTGATACTGATAATTCTTTTCATTTTTTATGTAGGTGCCGGATTCAATGATGAGAATTCACTGCTTATGTCACAGATGACCCTAGAAAAAAGGTTTGGTCAATCAGCAGTTTTTGTTGCTTCAACACTTATGGAAAATGGTGGGGTTCCACAGTCTGCAACTCCAGAATCCCTCCTTAAAGAAGCTATTCACGTCATTAGCTGTGGATATGAGGACAAGACTGATTGGGGAAGGGAGGTATGTACTATGTAGTCTGTTTCCCTTTTATGTCACTTCTTTGTTAGTTTCCTTTGTTGCTTTTTGAGAACCTAGATTAGTCCTTTAGCACAGACTGAAAACATTTGAGATAGTATCTGTGATGGAAATATAAGAAATGGACCTTTCAACAATGAGAACCAATTTATCTGAAATTTTTTTTGTTGAGCGTAAGGATTTATTTTTTAAGAAGAACATCCTTCATTTGCATTCAGCTTATTTCCTTGAAAGTAACCAAGTAAACAAAATCTTTTGGGATGGAGGGCTAACATTGCTTTTCTTGTTTGCTTCCTTTGTTTTAAGGCTTCTAGCTGAATGATAGATATAGCAGTTTTCTCGAATTCTTGACATTGTTTTATCAATTTTATTCAATGTTATATGGCTTATTCAATTAAATTTATGTTTTGCAGATAGGATGGATCTATGGTTCAGTTACAGAGGATATCCTTACAGGATTCAAGATGCATGCTCGTGGTTGGAGATCAATCTATTGCATGCCAAAACGCCCTGCCTTTAAAGGATCTGCTCCCATTAACCTTTCAGATCGTTTGAATCAAGTGCTTCGATGGGCTTTAGGTTCAGTCGAAATTCTATTGAGTCGCCATTGCCCCATATGGTATGGGTATGGTGGAAGGTTGAAATGGCTCGAGAGATTTGCTTATATCAACACCACTATTTACCCAATTACGGCCATTCCCCTTCTTGCCTACTGCACATTGCCAGCAGTCTGTCTGCTTACCGGGAAGTTTATTATTCCACAGGTAAGCACAATATCAATCTCAGCCTCATGGGAAAATTTTGATTTCTCCTCAATTCTGACACTTACATATTCTAAACTCTAATTGAGCAATACATTATTGTCATATGATGTGTCAGTTTGCTAGGACATGTGTCTAGATGAACTTGTTAAGGAACATATCACGAGATCTCCAGTTGCTCTCACCAAATTTATGAATAATTAGGAGTTTTTCGTGATTTTGCCAAAGGGAGGAAAATAAGTTTATCAAATCATTTCAAATTACAACTGAAGTTCTAGGACACCAGCTGAGGTTAATTTTGTGACTTGTCATATATTGCAGATCAGTAACATTGCAAGTATATGGTTCATATCTCTCTTTCTTTCCATCTTCGCCACTGGTATATTGGAGATGAGGTGGAGTGGGGTAGGGATTGATGAATGGTGGAGAAATGAACAGTTTTGGGTTATTGGAGGTGTGTCAGCCCATCTGTTTGCTGTGTTCCAGGGTCTTCTCAAAGTCCTTGCTGGCATTGATACCAATTTTACTGTCACTTCCAAAGCATCTGATGAAGACGGGGATTTTGCTGAACTCTATTTGTTCAAGTGGACTACCCTACTCATTCCTCCAACCACTCTCCTGATAATTAATCTTGTTGGAGTGGTTGCTGGAGTCTCCTATGCTATCAATAGTGGCTATCAATCTTGGGGTCCTCTCTTTGGCAAACTGTTTTTTGCTTTTTGGGTGATTATTCATCTTTATCCATTCCTTAAGGGTCTGATGGGACGGCAGAATCGGACGCCTACAATTGTTGTTGTGTGGGCGATTCTCCTGGCTTCTATCTTCTCACTTCTATGGGTTCGGATTGATCCATTTACCACTAAGGTGACTGGGCCCGATGTGGAACTGTGTGGAATCAACTGCTAGAGGAACATGCAGTTCGGAGAGAGAACAATGTAATAACAACTTAGAAAGTGTGAGTTTTTCCAGCTATCCTTAAATAGCAAAAGATGGAAGGTAACTGTTTCGAGCTTTGTTATGTTTGAGTTGGAATCATTATTATTTTGTGCAAAAAAAAAGAAGGGGAAGAAAGAAAACTGCGGGTTCTACGTTGAACCCATTATTATTTGATTAAGTTCATATTTTTAAGCTTAGTTGAGCTAAATTTAGTTTTTAAATTTAATATTACACAATGATTGATTGCTGGAGTTGCGACTAGTCAAGTTTTCATTACAACTGTTGTATGAATAAGAAAATGGCTATTACATTTTTTTTTCAACTGTTCTTTCTGCTCATTTTGGATGAAATGACATTGAGGTTTACCCTATCTTCTCTCCTAAAATTTTGGATGTCTAAATTTTTTAGCCATTAAAGAAGTCAAGAAAACTTTCAAACAGGTTCATGTCAAACTTTTTCAGAGGCATTCAGAGCTGTACATAACTCACTGTCACTATAACTCAGCTCATGCTTACTAATCAAGAAGCAGCTACTCAGGTTTTAGGCTCAATTGCTAGTAGAGATCAAGCCTGATCAGCTTCAGTCTTAACCAAGAAGGCTTGTGGTGGATGTTATTATTACATTGTGAAAAAATAGAGTGAGCTTCTGGGGCATGCTATGATTGCAAATGTAGCAATGAAAGTAATGCATAAAACATGAGAGATTGCTAAGGCTTGTCACTTGTCCTCGCTCAATCTGGGACCTCGCTTAGCTGGATGAAAATGTTTTAAATTATGCTTTTAGTACCTTTTTGCATCATTCTGAAAAAGAACTTGCAACGGTAAGTTTTCATAAGACTTTTAAGATATATTTAACTTAAAAAAATGCAGTGAAATATTAGCTTTCGGAAAAGCAACATTTGAGTTTAAATTCAAAAGCCTGTTATTAGTGCGTTATGCTTTTAAAGTTGGTAGACTCCTTTGTGCCTTGCTGTTTCACTGCCTTTGACCACTGTAGATGTGGTAGAAAGCATGCATGATTTCTGGACTAAAGTTATCTCGTTCCCAGCATATAGCAAACATGAATGTCTCTAGGAAAAAGAAGAAATAATTTTGTTCCCCTTAATCCTCCATTTCTTCGTAAAGGCAGGATTCAAGCTTAGCCCCTTTGTTATAACAATAGATTTGACTATTAAATAAAATACTGCTAGTTTGTTTCCATTAAAAGCAAAAAAAAAAAAACACTGCAAGTTTGTTTAACTAAGGTGAGTCATGGTAACTTACATGATTAAGGTTCCATTAATAGCACTGCCCTGCTATGCTTCGATGGTAAAGAATACAGAAAGATGTTCACAAGAGCAGCCAAGAAAGTTATCCTTCATTGTTCAGCTCATGCACTGTTATAATGTTCCTACTATGGCACCTCCACAACATACTATTTGAACTAATCAATAATCACTTACAATGTGCATCTTCATTTCTTGCTCTCTTCTGTTGCTGGCTTTGGTTCTTCTGGGGGAGGTGGAGCTGCAGTATGGACTCCACCATCAATGCAACTTCTACACTTCTTTTCTATCCATCCTTCTATGTCATTCTCCCCATTTCCACCAAAATGCCTCCCACCACATAGCCGAGCAATGATTCCTGCAATAACACCTATGATAGTGATCACAGCCAGCACTACAATCAGAGTTTCGATCGATCGATGTGAATAGCGACTTGGGTCCCTCACTGTAGGTGGTGCCTCAACTGCTGGTACAAATTGATCCTGTAACTTTGCTTCCATAGCTCCTATGATCATGAAAATCCAACTAGATGCTCATAAACTTCTGTTTCTATTTTGGTACTGTATAACGGTACATTACTGAAACAAAAAATGGAAAAAGGGAGAGAGTCCCAGCAACTATAATATCTGATTTTGACACAACTGAAGCACTGCAAAGAAAAAGCCTGCGGACATGTGAATAGAGAGGAAAAACAAGGACAGATAGCTGGTATTGAGACTTGAGAGCAAATAAAGAGTGAAAAGGTAAGCAGAGTATGAAACTAAGACAGAAAAGTAGGCAGTCTACCTAGGTTTAGGATATGAAATGTGCTACAGAAAGCTGGGATGGGGAAGAGAAGAGGGCAGTGGAACTTCAAGTAAGCATCTGATGCTGTGGGTTAAATAATGTGGAGAGAAGGAGAAGAGAGCACTTTTCTTTGTTGGGTTTGAACATAGAACACTATTTTTTTTAAAGGTGGGAAAAACTGAAATAGGATTCCAGAGTTCCAGTCTCGCTTTTGGGGTACTTTGGACTTTCTCTGGTGTGATTATTTCTCATCCAGCTTTAGCATCACTTTATCTACTTTGTGTATTCTACTTAAATTGGGGAGGGTTTTAAGGTGTAAAACAGCATTGCCTGCTAAAAGTAGTGTATTTACTTAATAACAAAAGGCCAGAAGTGTACTTCAAACCATGTCATGTCAGTGCTGCACTGAATTCATCTGTTGCTGTGCACCCAAGTGAAAGATCTTTTAATTTCTCTCACCAATTTGTCCTGATCAATATCACATGTTAATGTTAATTAACGTGACTCCCAATGTGAAATGTCTTTTAGCTCTTCGAAAACTCTAGCTATTTGCCTTTTTCTTGTCTCTTGTAGAAGTAAGATCTTAACAATATTAGTTCTCATATCTCAAGTCTCTCTCCAGTCTCCCCCAGGCCCTGAACAGTTGGCTAGTTTGTCAATTTGCAGAAGATATTGACAGGCATGAATCAGCTAAAAGAGTCACTTGACCGAGGTGACCTTATTTTGGTGACCCTTCAAAGGGCAAGCCCCTGAAGCCTGAGCACAGCATGTCTTGAGTCAAGGTGGAGACTGGAGAGAGAGATTTGGAAGTAGTGGTTGGGATTTGCCTGTAATTGCACGTTTTACATTGAAGAAAGCATCAATAACGGGACACCCTGTAGAATGCATTTTTAGAATCAGATACCCTTTTTCACTCTGCTTTGACATTCTTGTATAAAATTTGTGTTCGTGTTATGTAAAATTGTATTCGTATCATATAAAACATAAATTTGTATCGACACGCCAAAGATAAAACTTTATTTTTACTTTCTACCATATTCATATTTAAATTTAACCAAATGTTAGTTTATTTTATATCACCTACATATTTTTTATTCATATCATTTTTGTATCGTGTTATTATAGTATCTAAGATTGTCGTATCCATTTTTCACCATCAAAGTAAATAGACTCTTCCACTGGCTGTAGATGAGTGTCTCAGTTGCAGTTCAATAATGCTATCTATCTAGCTTGGAAACTGCAGGAGTTTCAGGTTTCAGTACAGTGTTCTTCTTCCAGGTATGATAGGAAACAGGATTGAACATTTGATGGTCATTGGAGAATCTTATAGTATTATTAAATGAGATTAAAAGTTGTGGTTCTTGTAATTGTTGTTGTACAAGGAATCTACTCGTTTGAAAAATCCTCCTTGAATGGATAAACCTTGGTCCTTGGATGCTCTTAACTATTCTCAGTAATTCATTTCTTCTGAAAGTAAGACTGGAATTCAGTTCATTGAGTGTGGAATGCATAAATATACTTATCACTAAATCAAATGTTCACGTGTTCTTTTCTTATTTTAATGATTATTAAAAAAAAAAAAGTTCACGTGAAGCAGAATGTAACTTATGTGTGCACATACATATTAATTAAAAAAAAGTACTTATTTTTTTATTATTTTTATCATTTTATTAAATGAATTCAATTTTGATCATTATTTTTAATAAAATCTTAAAATTATAAATTTTGAATTTCAAAAGAACATAATTTTTTAAATTATTATAATATTGAGAGAAATAATGATTAAAAATTAAAATTGAGTTTTATAAAAAAGAAAAAAGAAATAAAATAAATAAATATCGTATAGGGTGGAAATTCGGCAAAATCGGCCCAAATTCGTGATCCGGTGACGTTTCGCTCCATTTAATATTCCTAATTTCTTCGTATAAAATAAAGATGACTTCGAAATACGAGACAAGACTCCTGAGGAAGTTTGTTTTGGTCGTTTCAACTCTCCCAGCTTCTCTCTAAATACGCGGAATTCGGAAGTTAAGTTTACTTTCCGACCGAATCCTCGCATCAAATCTCGGATAACCCAAAAAAAAATCCGTTCTCTAGATCTTATCGTAATTTTCGTTTTGTTAACCATTTGGATTTAGCTAGAGGGGAATTGAATTAGCATGGGGACTCCAGAATTCCCAGATCTTGGAAAGCATTGCAGCGTTGAAGATTGTAAACAGATTGACTTCTTGCCTTTCACTTGCGATCGTTGCCACCTGGTTGGTTCCCTCTATCGATCTCTCCTTTCATTTTCCTTTCTGCGATTTTCTTGCAAAAACGATTCTTTGGCAAATAAAATTGGGTCTTTTAAAATTTTACAGGTTAGCTTTGAATTTTGATAATTGGCTTTTGGTGTCATTGCAGTTTTATACTTTAGATTTATATTGGGTAATGTCTCTGTTTGTTATGATTGACCAAACAATCAGACGAACTTTAAACGTTGACCAGAACCTACAATTAGACTCACTACTGTTGGATCAGAATCCAATCTATTAATTTTCATTGATAAGCTATTATGATAGAATTAAGCTATTTGATAGATTGTTTGCTAAGATAAGCTGAGAACTATAGTGCTCATACATTGCAGCTCTGCTTGTTAAAATATTTGATTGCTCTGTAGATTTCTCTGGTTATGTTCGTAGAACATGCTAGGTTTTGGAGTCAGAACTTTCATATAATTCATAACAAGCGAAAGCATGAATCTTGCTTTTAAGTATTTTTCTGTGTAATGGATTGTTGTTTTCCAGCCAATTGTTTTGCTAAATTCTTTTGGTGAAATTTCTGCTTTTCATTCTGGTAGAACATAACAAATCTTCCAACAGGTCTATTGCCTTGAACATCGAAGCTACATTAAACATCACTGTCCAAAAGCTGATAAAAAAGATGTTACTGTTGTCATTTGTCCGCTATGCGCTAAAGGAGTTCGTTTGATTCCTGATGAAGATCCAAACATCACCTGGGAAACACATGTTAATACTGAATGTGATCCATCAAATTATGACAAAGTCACAAAGAAGAAAAAATGCCCAGTTCCTGGCTGCAGGGAAGTCTTGGCATTCTCAAACACAATCAAGTGTAGGGACTGTACTATGGACCATTGCTTAAAGCACCGGTTCGGGCCCGATCATAAGTGTCCTGGACCTAAGAAACCTGAGTCAGGTTTTCCATTCATGGGTCTTTTAAGCAGGAGTAGGAAAGAAGAATCAAAACCCAACCGAGCTCCTGCCACAACTTCATCGAAGTGGGCTACAAGCTTTCTGAATGCAGCTTCAACTGTTCGAGCCTCAGCTCAAGCAAGCATGACAAAATTAAGCAGTGAACTTAATCAAAAATGGCAGATTGCAAAGGACGGATTGAGCCAGAGCAGCAGTAGTAGCAGCAGTAGTGGGAGTGTTGCACTAGCGGAGGAGTGCCCACAATGTGGAGCAAAGTTTTCCTCAGTTACAACATTGGTGGACCATGTGGAGAAGGTACACGAAAGGAATAACCAGTCTCTAGTCTTCAAGATGTCTATTGATGTCTGCCCCAAGTGTAGTAAAGGTTTTCGTGATCCAGTGGCCCTTGTAGAGCATGTCGAGAGGGATCATGCTAGCACTTCGAAAGCTTAAAAGGGTTTGGCTTTGGCTGCAATTTGTGTAGAGCATACTGGTAGATAAGTGATCGTACCAACCATCTTGTATTGCTTAAATGGCAACTTGCATTTCAGAACTGA
This sequence comes from Heritiera littoralis, assembly GCA_031772115.1. NCBI lineage: Eukaryota > Viridiplantae > Streptophyta > Magnoliopsida > Malvales > Malvaceae > Heritiera > Heritiera littoralis. Next base: position 432,074 of record JAPDPK010000119.1, read on the forward strand.
GGTTCTGGGCAAATGATTTTTCAATATTCAATTTATATCATGTAACTTTATGAGTTCAAGGTTAAACACAAGTGTTTATGGTAATACAGCAAGCTGCTTGTTGTTGACAGCCAAAGTTTGTTTTTTTACTCCTTTTTGTATCAATTTGATTCACAATTAAGCTCACAATCATCCATTTCCCACTCTCATTTCACTAGTCTGTGTTCTTTGAGATAATTAACATCTCAAGACATTACAGCTAATGCGAATTTTGTATAAGAGTGCTGCTTATGTGGAGGAGAATGTTAATAGCCTAACAGGATTACTTACCAAGATAATCTAAAAATAGGATTGAAACTAATGGTAGAAGAAGACTCCACAAGAAAGATTAAAAGATCTTTTTCTATCATTTTCCTGTGAAAGTAAAAGATTTTTATTTTTTTTTTTGTTTAATATGAAATTATCCACAGATAAGTTGACTCATCCCTCAAATCAAGCGCAAATGTGAGGAATTATCTCTTATTAGATAACACCATTTCCCAGTAGTCATTTGATAAGGTTTAAAGTTTTTTTTTTTTGAGTAGAAGTTCTATTTTTATTTATTTACAAAAGAAATTGAAATTGCAGATAAAGAAATGCAGTTACTGAAATTAAAATGCTAAACCTACTAAAAATCACCTTTTAAAGAAACTGCATGATTCGAGTTCAAAGCTTTTAAATTATATTCTAAATGAAAAATTCATAGTTACCCGTTTAGAGTGAATGACCCGCATTATTCACTTTTCATTTTTTTTGAAATTGGAATGACATTGGTATCATTTTAATTTTTGTATCATGGATGTTATCTTCAATACTCCTTCAGTTTACTTTAAGCAATTGAAATCAATCAAACAAGCCCCCTTTAGTTATTTTTTATTTCTTCCAGGTTAATCAAGTTAACCCAATAAATCAAATGGTCATGAAAAAGATGAAAATGTAAAAAATAAATGAGGAAAGCTTTCTTTGAAAGGAAAAAAAAAGTGATATTCACTTTAATTATTGTCTTTTAGAAAGGGAAAGGTTATAAAATACTAGTACTAAAATGATGATCATGAGGAAATGAAGTTTTTTTTTTTTTTCAAGATAAGTATCAGATAAAATGACGTATATTTGATTGGATTTAGTAGTAATGAATTTCATATAATTCTTTGGCAAAAAAAAAAGAGTACAAATGCTATGCTTACTATCATTCATTATTTACATGAAAAATATGTCAAACTTTAAAACTAAAGCTGAAACTGATATATATTTATAATTTATATAATTATTTTATACATCATCAGTAGAGTTTTTTAACTCCACAAGCGGGTTATGATGATAAAACATATTTTATTTTATTTATTTTTTATTTTCTTAATATTTTAAAAGACATGTGTCATCAACTCATCATCTAACTTTATTTGTGAAATAAAAAAACTCCACTGACTAACAACCAAAGTTTGGCTTAGCGGTTATTATTATTATTATTATAATTTTATATCTATAATCTATCTTACTAAGGATTTGACTTAGGATTTGATTTCTCCCTTTAAAGATACTTCCTTTTTGGTGTAAACTACAGGTATTCTCATCCATTTTAACAGTCTGAAATTAATCTTGCTTGAGACTTCATTATAATTAATGCTTCTCACCCTTCTCCAAAGATGTGTTTAGGAAAAATGTTTCTCTTAAAAAATTGCTTGGCAAATGGATAGATAAACCATTATTTATTTCTTTTTAATATTGATAGAGCTAATACCTTCTTTTGGATTTTTATCAAATTTATCCATTACTGTTAGGGTTAAAGAAACATAAGATATGACTCTTGATTTTTTATTCAATTTATATAAAGTTTATTATTCAATATATTGTCTGTGAAATTTTTATATTCTACAACTAAAATTAAAATAGGGACACATATCCTCAATTTATTTAAGTTTTATTTTTAAAGGATGTTTATCATCATCCTAACATCATTTGTAGAGTTTAAGACTTCTATTGATAGTATATTAAATAATAATTCTAAATATACGAGATATTATCTTGTTCAATAAAACTTTTAAATTTATTGTCAGAATTAAAAAAAATTGAAATATTATATATATATGGATTTATATATGATACACTGACAGTGTATAATTTTCATATACTGTCAATACACCAGAGATTGACACCTCATCAATAGGCCCTTATATGCAAATATAAATAAATTTTTTTAATTTGCCCATAATGACTTATTGATGAGGTGTCAACCTCTGATGCATTGACAGTGTATAAAAACTATACACTGTCAATGCATCATATACAAACTCTCTCTCTATATATATCTCTTAAAAAATATTTGACTTGAAAAATAAATTCAATATTAATTTCATAATTTTGTAATTATCTTTTAACTGGAAATTTGAGTTTTACAATTCCAGCTTTATAAATTGTTTCAATAAAAGTATAAATACAAGACAAATTAAGATCAATGATTAAACAATCAAAATCTATTTACACTATAAGAAAACAAATCAGCTATATATCTAATAAATAAAAGAAAATTAATATAAAATTTGTAATAGAATAAAGACATTAGACAAAAAAATGTAACAAAAAAGAAAAAAGACTAAAAATAAACGTGAAAAAATAAAACAAGTGACGGAATAAATATGATGAAAACCAAAGAAAAACCGGTAATTAACGGTGTGCCAGGAAGAAGGCATTAGACAGCTCAGCATGATATCCATGCGGGAAACGGAAACCAACTTCAAAAGCAATAATAATGAAAAATGAAATATAATATAATATATCATTGTTGATACGTTGGGTCCACATAACAATACCGTTGAATGAGTTCGAAGTATATCTAATATTCTATCGGCAGGCGGCAGATGCCGAAACGATGCAAACAATAATTACACGATGACATTAGAATTTAAAGTTACTTTAGCATGAATTTTCAGAAAAAAGAGGGTAATTGAATTTTGCGGTTTGAGGATTGCTGCAAACCTGGTAATTTTTTTGCATGGCTTAAACGGATTTTCAGTCTCTGCTCTGCTCTTTCTTGCATTGATTCGAGGTAACTTTGGAAATTTCGGGTTTTTGATAAAAACCTTTTTTTGTTTTATTAAAATTTGCATTTTCCAGATACCTTTTGTTAATTTTATGTACTCAATTCAATTTTGTTGGGGTTATCGAATTCTTGTTCAACAGTACGTTTTGTGGATACCCTTTTTGTTTTGTTGGAGGGTTTATAAAGATTTCGATAACTGTCAGTCGTTTGATCAAAGTTTATGAATCCAAATGCTGGATTATTACTATCCTCCTTGTTATTCATAGTATTTAGTTTGGTTTGATGGTTAAAAGTTGTGACACTGGGATTGTTGTTCACAGGTTGGTGATTGGGTTTGAGAGGTAGCCCGATTGTTGTCAAGCTTTGCTTTCCCTTCTGGGCAATGAAGTCCAAGTTCTTTATTTTGAAGGGAAAGAAAGCAGAAGGATATTGAAAATTTTTAAGCTGTTATTTATAATTTCAAATCTGAAATATAAAAAAAAATGAGCTTCGTCTCCGGAGTGATTTCGAGGCAAGTCTTGCCAGCATGCGGTAGCCTATGTTTCTTTTGCCCTGCAATGCGTGCAAGGTCCAGACATCATGTCAAGAGGTATAAGAAGCTGATTGCGGAAATATTTCTTTGTAATCAGGTTTGTGCTTTTCAAGTTTTCTGTAAATTTACACATATTTATCATGGTAATCTATGGATCATCATGTTATTTTCTTAAATTTTGAACATACTTAAAGCAAAGTTAAGATAGCTCATGCTTGTAAGCTTCTTTATGTGTAGGGCTTGATGGTATTTTCTCAGTGTCGATACATTTGTATATGTGCTACTTTATAATGCAGCCGTGTAGTTGGCCAGTGACAGATCAAATAGAACTAATTTAATTCAATCATTAAATAGGGTTTAGCTAAGAAAACATAAGTCATTCTCTAACTATATCCTGGATGGCATTTGCAGCTTTAGCATTTATTTATTTTTTTGTTGTAAAAATATTTTACTTCCCCTTTATTAATCATATAAGTTGAACTTCTTATCTTCTGATAGGAGGAAGGGCCGAATGATCGCAAGATAGGAAAACTATGTGAATATGCTTCAAAAAATCCTTTACGCATCCCAAAGGTACAATATTTTTTTTTTGGCTACAATGGAGGCCTTTGGCCTAAGAAAAGGGGGAATGCGGGTATTGAGATTCGAATCTCAGACCTACAAACACCTTAAAGGTGGGAATATGACCATTTGAGTCAATACTCAAGGTCAAAGTTACAGTATATTTGCAGGCCTCAAGATAATGCTTTTGATGTGATTAATGATATTTTTGAAATCCTAGTGTCGTAATTGTGCATGCATTTGTTGCTCACATAAGAGATTGTTATAATCTTATGTTATTGATAAAATGCTTGTTGATATCCTGTTGTGACAAATGCCTCCAATTTTCACCTCCTTTTTTTTTTTATTTCATGAAATTTTAAAAGCATTCACTGAGAACACAATGTTCAAATAAATTATGACGAGTTTGAGTAGAACTTACTGCTAAAATATAGAAGTTTTTGATAAATATATTTCAGGTTTTGATTTGGTTTTATGGCTTAAGAACCTTTACTACAAGAGAAAGCTTCTTGCAGCAGATGGTCCTCACAATTAAGTGAAAAGAGTTGCTAGAAATGGAACATGTAAAATCAGACAGGGAAACTCAGAAACCTTCAATGGTCAAAACTATATATCTGTCAGGCTTTGTATTTTGGAAAGAAGGTTAACTCTGTATTGAAAACATGGAACCTTCGTGCAGATGAATTTTTGGAAACAATTTGAAAGCCTGCAATGACCAGATCACAAAGTAAGAAACTAATTTAAAAAGAAGTTACGCTAGGCTACATGGAATTGATGTACTAGTGATCAGTTAGTGAAATTGCCTTTGTTTATATAACTAAGCAAAAATGTCGACTGAAATACAGTGATACCTTGTCACATACTAACCAAAATTGGAAAATCATTTTATTAAGTCAATATTTAACAGTTGTAAAGTGCTTGGTGATAGGCATCAGCATCAGATTTATGCATGCCTATCTATCAAGTAGTCTGATCCAGATTAATTGTATGTAAAATATTTCATGCTTAGTTTCTTTGCTGAACTAAATCATTTTATTCATTAATTCCTCACAACTATCCTCTTTGCCATTGGATCCAAGTTTTCTTCCTGTCATGGTGTGCGATAAAATATCTATTAAAAGTATTTCGAAAAAGTAAATATTCTGGTGGTGTAAGAAAAGCATTAGTTAGCAGCTTGTGCTGTTACATTTGTTCTAGGCATGCTCATCCTTATTCATTAGAATGAAGTTTTTTTTTCTGCAACATGCATATTTGATAGCTAGTTAACTATGTTAATTATTCTTATAACTGGTTCTTGCAAATTTTATGACCAGATCACTGATTCCCTTGAGCTAAGGTGTTACAAAGAGTTGAGGAATGAGAATTTTCAATCTGTGAAAATCGTTATGTGCATTTACAGGAAATTGTTGGTCTCTTGCAACGAGCAGATGTGAGTTTTTGTTTTGGATCATGTGAAGGCTGTGGCATCATGAGATGTTTTGCTTTTTTTTCTTGCCTTTTCTTTCCCTTTCTAAGTGATTTTATCTTTCTTCAACAACCATTAAAAGGAAAACTAAGAAACTATTCTCCAAATTCTTCGCTAAAAGATATTTTTTATACTGCCGTGCTCAGATGAGAGAGAAAGTCTACATCAACAACGAAAATACTCCTGATTTGTTAATGAAAGGCCTCCTGTCATTTAATTAAGTTCTAACAAGACTAGGTTGGATGATTAAACTCATTAGCAAATGCTTAAAAAACCAAAGATAAAATTACCATAATGGCTTTGTCTGTATGTTACAAAATACCTTTTGTAGAACTTAATGATGGATTCCAAATTTGGGGATGGGGTAATGGATCATTACGATTTATGATTAACAAGTTTAATGAGCTGACTAGATATTTTAGCTAATTGCAAGTTATATGGCAATGCAAGACAGTTTCTATCATATAGTCTACAGTGATGATGCTTGTTGAATGAAACTTGTTTCTACCCTGGAATTCTTCATCATAGGTTCTGGAATTTGTTAATTATAATTGTTGGCGTATTATTTATATTGGTAAAGATGTAGTTGATCTTTCTCTTGATCAATGTTTGGATCGTTAAAAAAAAATGTCAGTGTTTTGCGTAATCCCCTAAAGTTTAAGTGTTCATATCAATCATGGTCAACCTTATGCCAAAAGATAGAAAACATCCAGATTGTAATTCAAGGGGAATAATTCTCAAGTTAATCTGCTGAAATTATTTTATTTTATTTCTACTCATACTTTTTGTCTTTTTCCCTTAGCTCACCTGATTTCTGGTTATCAATAATTTTATAGGACACTATTTGCAAGTAGCTTAATGAGCATTATACAGACTCTGCTGGATCAGACACGGCAAGATGAGATGCGAATTATAGGATGTCAGACTCTCTTTGACTTTGTAAATAATCAGGTTTGTGCTTTTGGGATTTACTTGTATACTTCTTATGTTATGAAATATAGATTTCCAGCTTGCACTGTAATTTATTTTTACAAGTTAGGAGGTTTATGGCAGCAAGCTTCAAAATCATTTTATCTTACCAAATTTGCAGAACAATGGTACTTGCTTGTTTAACTTTGAGGGCTCTATTCCAAAACTCTGTCAGTTAGCTCAAGAAACTGGAGAAGGTGAAAGGGAAAGAAATCTATGTTCAGCTGGGCTGCAAGCACTTTCTTCAATGGTATTCATTCACATGGCTGCTTTTCTTTTGAAATGCATGGTTATGTCAACTTTTAGTTAGGTTCCTGGGAAATGGATGACAAAAGAGAACCTTAAATTGTATAACTTGTTCTAACAATGTATTAGGCTCTGGGAAACTAAACCGGAAGAAACTAAAATGCAGTATATATGATGAAGGCAGAAGAAACTAAACCAGAAAGTTATATAGTATATTACTACGAATGACCTTTGGTGGAGTAATGATGAAGTATGGAATTTTTTTTCGCAATTTATGATGTAGGTATCTGGACTGTTCCAGTGAGGCTAACTTCGTTAAAGAATGGAAGTAGACTTCCTTTACTGGTAATCAAGATTTAGTGTTAGTGCAATCTTCCTAATTAGATATTGGAACTCCTAACTAGTAGCCTCTGAATATAGGCTGTTTCAGTGAGCCTAACTTCTTAGAGTGATGGATGTACACTTCCTTTAAGATTTAGTGTTATAACACTCTTTCATATTACTTATTGTAACACCTCATAGTAGTCAATTGAAGTAGAAACGACAATTGATTGATATTGTTAATCTTTTTTTTTTTTCCTTTTTTTTATTCTTTTTCTGGGAAGGAGGTGGCTTTAAAAAAGTAGGAAAACTGGAAAATGGAATATAAACCTCAATGTTCTTGGATACCTGCCTGTTGAGATATAGCCTTAGTTAGCTGGAATGTAGATGATTATGGTATGTGGCACGGGAACTGACGTATAGTACTAAGCCTTTTACCTTGGTCATTGCATATTGGTCAAGCTCATTAATGGTATATCAAAAGGGCAGTGTGCTCAGGCTTACTTATGAGATCAAGCCTCATTACTAGTTTAAGCTCATTTTAGATCTTATTTTCATATTTATTTTGAATCCTTAGGTTGAGGCCATTTTAAACTCATAATTGAAGTAATGCAATTTCACATAAATGCTCTCACAAATAACAAAGTCAATAAATGTCTCTATCCTTTTTTCTAATATGATTCAGTAACTATAAATAGGAAGATACAAGGTTTCATTGTATGCTAAAATATCCCCGGTAAATGAATTCCCATAAAAACATCCTGAATGAAGAAAATAAAATGGAAAAGCTTAAAACATCCCAAATTAAAAACTAATCCCAAACAAAAGCATTGGTATTATGACAGGCTAGACAGTCATGTTAAAATATCTAGCTTGCGAATGGGATAACAAATATAGAAACCATCTAAAATTGCTGTAAACAGCACTTGTATATTTATTCCTGTAAATAGCTTGGAAATGAGTTTGCAACTTAAATGAGTTGTTTACAAACTTACACAAGCAAGGCACCCTTGTTCTCAGGCTTGACTCATTTATTAAACAGACTTAGAAATCAAGCTCAAATATGTGTATTTAGCTTGATAAAAGTGGTTAATTGAGCTCAAATCAGCTAGGCTTTAACCAGCTCATATGCAGTTGCGTTCCCTTTCAATCTTAGACAGTTGATTTCTTTTGGCACATATGATGATTCCAAATGAAGATGGAGGAGTTTAACCTTGGACTTTGACCCACTACTAGAAGAATAACAGCTATGAGGCCGAGTTTGACTCTTAACCTTAGGCTAAATAAGCAGTATGAACATCACAGAAGTAAGATTGGAAGTGACATTCTTTTCATTCCTGCATTTAATCTTCTTCTGACGTGTTAAAGCTTTTTTTTCTCTATGTTTCCTTCCAAGAATGAAAAAGAAGAACTCTCGGGTTGATATATTTGGCTACTCAAAATGAATCTTGGATTTTCCAGACGCTAGCATTATGGCAACTGTGTCTGGGTTTTCATAAGAGCATAGAAGACTTAAATTGGATATGGTTTTTGTAAATTCTATAAGATAATTTTCTGCTGTCCCACAATGAAAATAGTTTTCCCTTATGCTTCATGTTACTTTAGGACACTAGTTTGTTATTCTAGTTACACTAAAAAACTCTTCTTTGAACTAATAGTGTTGATTTATTATACAAGTACATGGAAAATTTATAATATCCTTCACAAGGGCTATCTATATTCTGCATTTGGTTATTAGCAAGAGATCAGAGATTTGGTACCTTTTGACACGTTGAATGGTAATATTTTAGTTGACAAAATAAACTGACCTTATAATGCATGCCATGTTAGCTTGCTGAGTTGATTGCTCTCCACAAATCATTACATATGTCTAAGCTTGTAATTTCATTAAGTTTCAATGCATCAACACCAGAAAATACAAAGGCTTGCTTTTAAGTATTGTAATTGTGGAAAAGTCAACTATATTAAATGTGTAAATATCTATATCCCTAGAATTAAGATTAGACAATTCCTCAATTATGGGGATTAGATTTAGACTGATTTAGTTTCCTATTTTACTGCTTAACAATAGCTGTATATAATCCTTAGAAGTTGTATTATTCAAGTAAGATTCAGAAATAAAATATTCTGAAATTCCACATGGTATCAAGAGCTTTAGGTTTTTTCTTGGAAATAAGTCACTTTTTCAGCCTTCATTGCTGATTTTTCTACAGTTTCTTCTTTAGCCTTCATTGCTGATTTTTTTTTACCTTAGGCCTTCATAGCCACTTTCGCATCAAGAACTTTTCTTTCTTGCCAAACCCTAAATCACCATATTTTTCCAAGAGCCGCTGCTGTTTTTTACCACCATGTCAGGTTCTACTTCAGTTGTAAATTCTACTCCTCGTACCAGTAGTTTGATCAAGAACTCTGCATTGGTCACTGCAGAAGCTAATGTTGGTGGACAAAATGTCCCTGATTTGCGTAAGATTGATGACAAGCCTCGAGTGTGGTGTGACCATTGCAACAAACCACGCCATACTCGAGAAACTTGTTGGCATATCCATGGAAAACCAACAAATTGGAAGCCGAAGCAGAAACAGTCCAACCCTCTGCCAATGAAGCAAATATGGGTTCCTTCAGCAAAGAGCAGTTCGATCAACTCCTGAAACTACTAAAGTCCAATCCGACATCTGGTACATCTAATAGTTCATTGGCTCATTCAGGTAGAAATCCATTAGCCCTATCCAGTGTCTTTAATTCTACTCCATGGACCATTGATTCAGGAGCATCTGATCATATGACTAACCTGTCGAATCTATTTAGTTCATACACTCCCTGTTCTGGTAATGAAAAAATAAGAATAGCAGATGGTAGTTTTTCACCTATTGCAGGCAAGGGTTCTATTAAACTTTCTGAAAGTATTGATCTTAAATCTGTACTTCATGTTCCTAAACTTGCTTGTAATCTTTTATCTGTCAGTAAACTTTCAAAGGATTCCAACTGTCGTGTTATCTTTTTTGACTCTCTTTGTCAATTTCAGGACCAAAACTCAGGAAAGATGATTGGCAGTGCTAGAGAAATAAATGGGCTCTACTATTTCAGTGAGGATTTCCTAGGTAATAAAAAAGCTCAAGGGCTTAGTAGTACCATTTCAAATTCTGTTTCTGATAAAATAATGCAATGGCATCTTAGGTTAGGACATCCTAGTTTCCCTTATTTAAAACATTTATTTCCTAATTTGTTTAAAGGAGTGGATTGTTCTATTTTTCAATGTGAAAGTTGTCTTTTATCTAAAGATCATCGAGTTAAATATATTTCAAAACCTTATAGTCCATCAAAACCATTTTACTTGTTTCATACTGATGTTTGGGGACCTTCAAAGGTTTCCACCTTGTCTGGAAAAAGGTGGTTCGTAACTTTTATCGATGATCACACTAGATTGTGTTGGGTTTACTTACTAAGCAAAAAGTCTGATGTAGAAAAACTTTTCAAAGATTTTTATTGCATGATTGAAACCCAATTCAAAACAAAAATTTGCATCCTTCGAACAGATAATGGAACTGAGTACTTTAATGAATGTTTGAGAATTTTTTTAAAAGAAAAAGGTATTTTACACCAATCTACATGTCGAGACACACCCCAGCAAAATGGAATAGCTGAAAGGAAAAATAGGCATTTACTTGAGGTAGCTAGAGCTATCATGTTTTCTATGAACATTCCAAAATACCTCTGGGGAGATGCTGTGTTGACTGCATCTTACTTAATCAATAGGATGCCAACTCGTGTCTTACATTTTGAAACACCTTTGAATACTTTCAAAAAATACTTCCCAACATTTCGTTTATACTTTGAGTTACCTTTAAAAATTTTTGGATGCACTTGCTTTGTTTATATTCCCCAAATTTTTCGATCCAAATTGGATCCTAAAGCTGAAAAATGTGTTTTCATTGGCTATGCTCCAAATAAAAAAGGGTATAAGTGTTTTAATCCTTTGACAAAGAAAATTCACATAACTATGGATGTCACTTTTCTAGAAAATCAACCCTATTTCAGCAAAAATCTTCTTCAGGGGGAGAATAAAGAAGAAGAAGATAATTTTTGGAAATTCTCTACACCACTACCAAGCCTCATTGAGTCACCAATTCAGTCTATTAAACAATTTAAGGAAATGGACGTTAAAAATAATGAAAACAAGGACTCTCTTAGTCAACAGGTGCCAAGTATTGAAGAATCTGAAACTACTTCAAACGGATTCACATAATCCAAATATTGAGCTTTAGGTTTATACCAGGAGAAAATCTCATAAAAATATTACTGATCCAATTATTTCTCTAGCACCTGTTCAGCCGGAATCTCTGAGGGATGGTCCTCCTCCTCAAACTCAGGTTAATCCTAAAATTGCTCCTTTAGTTTCTTCCCTTGAGTCTCCAAATATTGATTTTTCTGATCTAGATGTCCCAATTGCTAACAGAAAAGGAGTAAGATCATGTACCAATCACCCTATTGCAAAATATTTGTCGTATCAAAAGTTGTCCAATAACCACAAAGCATTCCTTTCAAATATTTCTAACTTGCATGTACCAAGATCTATTCAGGATGCCCTAGGTGATCCGGATTGGAAGTTAGCAGTGAAGGAAGAGATGGACGCTCTTGAAAAGAATGGGACTTGGGAGATTATGGAGCTACCAAGAGGCAAGACAACTGTAGGATGTAAATGGGTCTTCACTGTGAAGTGTAAGGCAGATGGGAGCATAGAGAGGTACAAGGCAAGACTTGTTGCCAAGGGGTTCACTCAAGCTTATGGCATTGACTACCAAGAGACCTTCGCTCCAGTTGCGAAAATAAACTCAATCCGGGTACTTCTCTCTTTAGCAGTTAATTTCAATTGGTCTCTACAGCAACTTGATGTAAAAAATGCCTTTCTTAATGGAGATTTAGAGGAAGAAGTGTTTATGGACCTCCCACCTGGATTTGAGAAAAACCTCGGAACCAACAAGGTGTGCAAATTGAAAAAATCCTCGTATGGTCTTAAACAATCACCAAGAGCATGGTTTAAAAGGTTTGGAAATGTAGTGAAGAGCTATGGTTATATTCAGAGTCAAGCTGACCACACAATGTTCTTCAAGCACTCTAGAAATGGTAAACTAGCTATTTTAATTGTGTATGTGGATGATATAATAATAACTGGTGATGATAGTGCAGAAATTGGAGAACTTAAGAGAAGGCTTGCACATGACTTTGAGATAAAGGATTTGGGAGCCTTAAAGTACTTCCTTGGCATGAAATTTGCAAGATCAAAGGAGGGTATCTTTGTTAGCCAACGTAAGTATGTCCTAGACTTGCTTAGTGAGACAGGAATGCTTGGTTGCAAGATAGCTGAAACCCCAATAGAGCCCAACTTGAAACTTCAACCTGTTGAAACCAAAGATGTGGTGGATAGAGAGAAATACCAAAGACTTGTGGGTAGACTCATCTATTTAGCACATACACGACCTGATATAGCTTTTGCAGTAAGTGTGGTAAGTCAGTTTATGCATTCACTCAGCTCAGAACACTTTGAAGCTGCCTACAGAATCCTAAGGTACCTAAAGGGAACGCCTGGAAAGGGATTGCTCTTCAAAAACCATGGACACCTACAAGTAGAAGCCTATACCGACGCAGACTGGGCAGGAAGTATTACAGATAGGAGGTCAACTTCAGGCTATTGCACATTTGTGGGAGGAAACCTTGTCACTTGGAGAAGCAAGAAACAGAATGTAGTAGCCAGAAGTAGTGCCGAGGCTGAGTTTCGTTCAATAGCCCATGGGATTTGTGAGGTAATGTGGATTAGAAGACTACTTGAAGACTTGAAGGTTTCTAATCCCTCACTGATAAAGCTCTATTGTGATAATAAAGCTGCAATCTCTATTTCTCACAATCCAGTGCTCCATGATAGAACGAAGCATGTAGAAGTAGATAAGCATTTTATCAAAGAGAAGCTTGACAATGGAATAATTTGCATGCCATATATACCAACAAGTGACCAAGTTGCCGGTGTTCTTACAAAGGGATTGCACAGGAAGCAGTTTGAAAATCTAGTGAGCAAGCTTGCCATGGAAGATATCTTCAAGCCAGCTTGAGGGGGAGTGTGGAAAAGTCAACTATATTAAATGTGTAAATATCTATATCCCTAGAATTAAGATTAGACAATTCCTCAATTATGGGGATTAGATTTAGACTGATTTAGTTTCCTATTTTACTGCTTAACAATAGCTGTATATAATCCTTAGAAGTTGTATTATTCAAGTAAGATTCAGAAATAAAATATTCTGAAATTCCACAGTAACTAATGAGCTCTGCTTGCCGGTCTCTTTTTCTTGGGATTTGGAAAGTATACAGATTATGGGTCCAGTAATTATATTTCAGTTCATTTACTTTGATTGAATGCTTTCGAGGTTCACTTGAATGCATTTTTCTTACAAGAATCAGGGCGATAATATTTTCTGTTTCGCCAATAATTTCTTTCCTCCTTAGAGTTTACATTTTCTTAATGTGCAAATAGTATATATAAGTATCTAGTGCATGTTCAATCATCTATTTTCGTGTGTAGATTTGGTTTATTGGTGAATGCTTTCCACATTACTTTCTGACATGTAGAATGGTAATATTTGAGGTTGACAAAACAAACTGACCTTATAATGCATGCCATGTCTGAGTCGCTGAGTTGATTGCTCTCAACGAGTCATTACGTATCTCTAAGCTTGTAATTTCATTAAGTTTCTGTGCATGCCTGCAAACACAGGCTTGCTTTCAAATATTTTAACTACCAGTCTATTTTTCTTGGGATTTGGAAAGTATGCAGCATTATGGGTCCATTTATCTTATGCCATTTCATTTACTTTGATTGAATTCCTTGAAGGTTCACTTCAATGTGTCTTTCTCATAAGAGTCAAAGTGATAATATTTTTTGTTTCACCAATATTTTCTTTCCTCCTTACAGTTTACATTTTCTCAATGTCTATATTGTAAATATAAGTATTCCTGTGCATGCTCAATTGTCTATTTTCTTGTGTAGATTTTGTGTATGGCAAAGACTCTCACATTGCTTTCTGACATGTTGAATGGTAATATTTGAGGTTGACAAAACAACCTGACCTTATAATGCATGCCATTTCTGTGTCACTGAGTTGATACTCCACAAGTCGTAACAAATCTGAAATCTCTAAGCTTGTAATTTCACCTTAGTTTTTTATGCATCAACACCAGAAAAATAGAAGGCTTGGTTAAATATTGTAACTAATGAAACTACCTACTTCTCCATCTCTTTTTCTTGGGATTTGAAAAACATGCAGCATTATTGTTCCATTAAACATATGTAAATTCATTTACTTTGATTGAATGCCTTCAAGGTTCGTTTCAATGCATCTTTCTCACAAGAATCAAGGCGATCCATTTCACCAATTATTTCTTCCTCCTTGCAGTTTTAATTTTCTCAATGTCTGAACTGTATATATAAGTATTCTAATGCAAGCTCAATTATCTTTATCTTGTGTAGATATGGTTTATGGGTGAACACTCTCACATGCCAGGGGAATTTGATAATGTAAGCAGATTCAGGTTTATTCTAACATCTTTTCAAGTTTATTGCTCTGTTATTCATTTATTTATTTTCTGTATTGTCTATATTTGCATGTTTTCTGTTATATTGATAGCTTTCATTTATAAAATGCTCAATTGAAGTGATTCATGACTTTCTGAGCTACGTTTAGCAGCGATATAAAAGTATGATTTATTTCTTATTTTGTATATACAAGGTCTTATGCATAAGTCAGAATTATCTTTCGGCTATTTCCACATTGGTTCCATAGCAAAATATTTTCATTGGTGATGAATATGATTTACCAATATTTTGGAAAATCTAAATTTATAAATTCAATAGAATTTCTTGCACAAGGATAGCATTTTAGCGGTAATACTTGAATAATGATCATGATAGCATGACGATCCCTGTAAATCCAATATTGGCTCAATGCCTCAGTCCACATTGTACTGGCATTTAATATGCACAAGAATGCTAGTGATGGATGCCATTTACTCCAATATATGTTAGTGGCTTTAAATTTATTTGAGGCTACGAGTGCAAGTGTCTTGCACTACTTTGCTCTGGCCTCTGATCAATTACTTTCAGCACTTGGATCATCCAGTTACCTTTGGTCTCTATGTTACAGTGAAATAAACTCTTATGTATCCTGCCTAAAAGATTACTCCAGTTGTGGGGGCAAGATTGCCAAAACTTGCTTTCTTACATCTTTTATCCCCTCAAAATTTTGTTTAAATTTGGCTGATGTTTCAGTAAATCTATTAACATATATTCACCACCAGAATGGTTTGGTCACTTTTAGTGAGTTGATTTCCTTCATGCTTGAACCCTCCTTCTTCCCCTTTTGGTTATCAACAATTCTGTATACAGCTATACTGATTGGCTTAATTTAATTGATCAGCTCTCTGAATTTTGGGAGTATTGTTTCATACCATGTTGCATTAAATGTATTTTTCAATCATCAAACACAGATTGTTTCAGTAGTCTTGGAAAATTACGGAGGCCCAAGGAAAAATTTAGAGAACCCTAATGGTGCCCAAAGTCGGTGGGTGCAAGAAGTGCTAAAAAATGAGGATCATGTCTCTCCATCACCAGATGACCTCATAACAGTTCCTTCTTGGGGGGCAATTGTAAATGAAAAAGGAGAACTAAATGTCACAGCGTAATCCCATAACTTAAGATTCTTTGGATGCAATTTCGCGTTTTACTTATTTATTAAATATAATTACCTTGCAATGAGTTGCTTTCTTTTTCATCTCCAGGGAAGATGCCCAGAATCCCTGCTTCTGGTCCAGGGTTTGCTTGCAAAACATGGCAAAGCTAGCAAAGGAAGCTACAACAACACGACGTGTTCTTGAGTCTCTGTTTCGTTACTTTGATAATGGAAACTTATGGTCCCTTCAAAGTGGTCTTGCCTTTCCTGTCTTAAAGGATGTGCAGCATTTAATGGATAGTTCTGGTAGTCATGCATTTTTCAACTGTCAATATGTCTGAACTTTTTTCTGTTTTGATTTCTGTTTCCCGATTTTTTTTTCCTCAAATGATCTGTTTTCTAATTAAAATGTCATTCCTTTGCTTTTCCTAAAAATTTGACTTGTAAAGGTTGAGAAACTGATGCTGTATGTTTTCTCATGTTTGCAGGACAGAATACACATCTCTTGCTATCTGTATTAGTTAAGCATCTTGACCACAAAAATGTCCTCAAACAATCTGACATGCAACTTCAAATTGTAGATGTTATAACCTCTCTAGTGCAAGATTTAAAAGTTGAGCCTTCTACAGCAATAATTGGTGCAGTTAGTGATGTTATGAGACATTTAAGAAAGAGCATGCATTGCTCACTTGATGATGCAGCTATGGGAGCTGACATTATAAATTGGAACAGGAACTTTAAAGAAGCAGTTGATAATTGCCTTGTACAGTTATCGCATAAGGTGGGGCACTTCACTTGTCATGCTTGAGTAATGTTATTGAAACTTGGGCCAAAAAAACATGTTCTAACACTCCACTTTTATTTTGAGTTTCTCTCCAGATCAAATAAACCAATAACTTTGCATTTTATTCCTGTGCTTTATACTTGTTGGATTTTTCAAAATTGAGCTAGCTATCGTGAACAGGTTGGAGATGCTGGTCCGATTCTTGATGCTATGGCTTTGATGTTGGAGAACATCTCAAATGTTACAGTTATAGCCAGAACTACGATCTGTGTTGTCTATCGCACTGCTCAAATTGTAGCCTCAATCCCAAATCCATCCTATCTAAACAAGGTAATGATTATAATTATTAATTCCTTTTTGTTCATCAACATTTTATAGTCTTTTTGCCGTATTTTTTAATTTATCTTTGTTATTTGGTGTTTTGTTGTTCCCATAGGCATTTCCTGAGTCTTTGTTCCATCAATTGCTCCCAGCTATGGTCCACCCTGACCATGAAACACGAATTGGCGCCCACCGTATCTTTTCTGTTGTTCTTGTTCCTTCTTCAGTTTGCCCTCAACCATCCTCTGGTATTCCAAGAACGCTTTCAAGAACTGTCTCTGTTTTTTCTTCATCAGCTGCCCTTTTTGAGAAGCTAAGGAAGGTAAAATCCTTCTCGAGGGAGAATGCTTGTTTAGAGAACAAAGAAAATGTTGCTTGTGAGGGGGAAGAACTGAAAAACAGTAATAATGGGATTCTGAATAGATTGAGGTTGTCTTATACTCAAGCATACAGTTCAAGAAATCTGTCTGTACCTTTGGCAACAGATGAAAATCCTCTGAGCAATTCAGTTAGGGAATCTGTGAGTGTTTGGCAATTCCTCTCTAAACTTTCTTATCTATTCAATCATGGTAAACACTCTCCTTAAAGGCCCATTATGTTCAATTCAATCTAAGTTTGATCCTCACAGAAGATTTGGCTTGGAAGACCTGGCTTGATTTTTGCAGTTATTTTTACTTCCATTTAGACATGATCCTCGATCTTAGTCTTAGGCTCTGAGAGCATGATAATGAACTTACCAATAAAAAAATATTTTAGCACTATAGGAAAACTGGTTTTCTATCTTGGGCGGCTGAGGATTATAGAACAGAAAAAGGTCGGGGAGAATGGGTGATGAACTAGTTGGACTTTATGAAGGAGTAGAGAAAGAAAAATACCTGTAATTGATATAGTAACTACTTCATATCATAACTTTGATTAGGAGGGGCTCTAGCTTTATAGCAGATAATATAAGGAGGTAGCATACCTGACTTGGGCAGCACTGACTTGCTCTTTATCTATATGATATGCTTCAAGCCCTTGACAAATGAATGTTTTAAGTGATTAACCCTATGAATTGTTTGAAATTGGTTTTGTTTGTAATCTGTTTTTATGTGACTATTTCTATTCGTCAAACCTCAGGAGGCCAATTCCCTACGTCTTAGTAGCACCCAGATTAATCTCTTGCTTTCATCAATTTGGGCACAGTCTATCTCTCCTCAAAATACACCCCAAAACTATGAAGCAATTGCTCATACGTACAGCCTCGTGTTGCTCTTTGCTCGAGCCAAGGTAAGCTCCATTGACGCTACCTGAATAACATTTCTTTTAGATGAGTTACTGATTCTGGGGATAGGAATTTAACTTGGATTGTGGTTCTCTTGTGATGGATATCTGTGCTATTGGCACATTTACATTATGTATTGTCTATCCTGTTTCATGTGTCTGTCATCGAAGGCAAGTTCTTTTCAACTAGGATGTACTTTGCATCCCAAACTTAGATATCTCAAAAGTTTTCTGAAGGTAGTCTGTTTAATCAAGTTTATAACGCAGAATTTGCTTAAAACCAGGGTGGTAATCCTATCTTGCCTCTCTTGGCTCATCAAGTAGTAAGGCTGGTTATGTTTTATGGATTTTTTTTTTGGTCAAGAATTATGTTTTATGGAATTAATTGCAATAAACTCTGCTGATATTAGGCAGACTTTCCTTACAGCTCACTAGAGGAGGATTTAGCTTGTAAAGGTTGACTGGCTATGGCCTGGGGTAGTGTGGCTAGACCATTTTGATTGTACTTTAGGACCATCAAGAAATCTGAGGGTTTTACATAGTTAAGAAAAAAAGTAAGCAGTAAGCCTGTTATTTTAGGATGTAGGAACAAAAATTATGGAGAGTAGACTTTGTTTTATTGATGACAATCTTTATTTTGTGAGCCTGAAAGTTTGCCTTCTAATACTATTAAACATCCAACCTAAAACCAATTTGACAAAAGGTGGAGAGGCACAAGAAGAGCAAATTCAGACTTAATTTATCAGATATACCACCACATAACACTCTCCATTAAACGTAATCCCAATAATAACAATCAAAACGAACATACTCACCTGGTGAATAAATGCATAAGGGGCAACAAAAAACAATAATAACAAACTTGGGATCTGACAATAATGCTACCTAGAGGATAAGGGTCCTGTTTTCGAATGATATAAATATGTGTGATTCTTTTGTAGTCTATGGGGAGAACTTATTAAGCCTTTATGTTGTATCTTATTTGAAATGTATTTATATAGTTGATTGTCCAAGTTGCTTATTGGCAAGCAAAAGCATCTTCGGTTCATTGTATCAGTAGTGTCTAACTGCTATTCCATTTCTTTCTGGGGTTCAGTTTCTATATTTTCATTTTTATGCAATGCAGAATTCTAGTAATGAGGCTCTTGTTCGTAGTTTCCAGCTAGCTTTTTCATTGCGAAGCATCTCTCTGAATGAAGGAGGTGAGTGTCCAAAGTTGTAGATGTCTTTGCAATCATATGGCCTTTCTATTTCATTAAACACCCCCTCCCCCAAAAAAAATAATTATAAATGAAAACTAAAGCAAGAGGTTTGGCATGTGTCTTGCATGAAATCATTGTTTTTTCAATCTGTAGTTATATGTTTAGCATATACATGGATGACACCAAGGTTTCTCTAAAAAAGGAAACAATAATTCTGATGGATTGGAAATATGAGAAGCTCTCTTAAGGGCATAAATCCTGAACCCAGTAGAGAATATAGTAGACTTTTTCTTTCAATCTTACATTTAGATGAACTTACTTTTAATGAAGCATGTTAACCCAGCTGCCAGCTTGCCACATTTCTAACAGATAGTCAATCTTTGGCATGTTATGATTGGGATGAAAGATGCTAAATGTTGATTCAAATTGAGAAATGAACCTAAAATTTGATTGTATTTATTACCTGATTGCAAATCAACAAGTTAAATGTAAAAACCTGAAATAAGTTGGCTGATAACCTTTGGTACTAAAATTATCTTTGAAATACTGGCTTGAGAACCTCTTATAAATTTTTTCATGAATGCTGCACATGATATGGTGAGAGTGGTTTAGGAAGATGTCTTGGTTCATTTATGATACATTTAGAACACAATTTCTTTGAAGAAGTTACGCCTAAGTAACTTCTTTTGCCCTTGTCTTTGTTTGATACATAGGAGGGAAACAAGTATTTTTCTGTTCCATTTAATAACAAAAGAGAGTGGAAGCAACTAATTTGATTTTCTGTTATTGGAATGTCATTCCTTAAGCTGTACTTCCACTAACACTGCAGGGCCACTTCCACCATCACGTCGTAGATCTCTTTTCACCTTGGCAACTTCGATGATCCTCTTCTCATCAAAGGCATTCAATATTCTCCCTATTGTCTATTGCGCCAAGGCCACTTTTACAGAAAGAATGGTATGGAACTTATCAATCATAAAATCATCTTCACTAGCTTTTCTTTGTTAGTTATTAGTGGAATATTTCTTGAAGTTTCTATATTTGCTATGCAAAATATTCATCTTTTTTTCCAAGTTTACCCTATAGTGGAGCAAAAGTAATTAATCATGTAGATGTAGTGTCCTTATTTTCTTCTCTTCGTCCTGCCTTTATTTTGTCATTGTTCTATGATTAATAGGTTGATCCATTTTTGCGCTTGGTGGAAGATCGCAAGTTACAAGCAGTTAACACTGGGTCTTACCCAACAAATGTTTATGGATCTAAAGAAGATGATAATTTGGCTGTAAGGACTCTCTCGGAAATTCAGATAGCCCCAGAGCAAAGTAGGGAAACCCTTGCTTCTGAGATTGTGAAAAGCTTGGGAAATTTGTCTGAAGTAAAGCTTTTTATCCCAAATCTTTGAGAGTCTTGGACTCCAATTCATCATTGAAGAACTAGTTTTTTCTATTGTAATTACCCTACACTAATATCTGGTGACTAAATGCGCAGCCTGAATTGTCCATTACACGGGCACAGCTGTTAAATGAATTCTTGCCGGATGATGTGTGTCCACTAGGTGCCCAGTTGCCTATGGATGCACCACATAAAGTATATGAAGCTGGTGTGGAAGATAATAAATCTATTAAGGAGGTAAATCTCTTCACACTATAGTCCAGAATTTATCTATCATTGCTTGGAACTCATGTCATTTCTTTTGTTCAACAGGGATCTCCAATTTTGTCTATAGATGATTATGGTTTTCCAGAACCATTTGAAGGTCAAACCAAGGAAAATTCAGAGCTGTCCTTGGAAATTCCAAATATTTTGGATGTCAATCAACTCCTAGAATCAGTATGTAAGCTATGTCATCATCCTCTTTTACTCCGTCAAGAGCACAAGGAGCACCTTTTACATACTTTATTAAAGAACTTTTTTCTTCTTAGAATCATCTCATATTTCATAACTGGTAACTTGAGGCTAACTGGTGATAGGTATCAATTATTTTCTGAGATAGAACACATAATTATTTTCTCTATCTGCACAGATAATGGACACAGCACATCAGTTTCGAAGAATATCTGTCTCCAATGGACCCAATTTGTCTTACAAGGAAATAGCCCATCACTGCGAGGCACTCCTGATCGGGAAGAAGCAGAAGATGTCCCATTTGATGAGTTCCCAACTGAGGCAAGAAAGCTTGATTAGCTTATCCTTTCAACTTCCTGATAAGAAGAAAGAAGAAGAGGTAGCCTCCAATTGCCATGTCAATAGGGATTCACAAGGAACTTGATTTAACTGAATTTATGCATGCCATATTTATTATACATGTTATATTCACCATGAACATACCTCTTAACTTCCAAAAAAGATTGTGCTCTATGCAAGTTCCATTTGAGTTTTGGGGCCCTAAGAGCACAAAAGGCTTGAAAAAGCATCTAACATTTACAACCTAACTGAAAATGCAGGCTCATCTTGTCCTTGAACAAACTGGTAGTACCAATCCATTCAAGCAACTAGTTGGCCCTCTTCCGATGCTGTGTGCAACTGAGTACCAGAATCATCCCCAGTCCTTCAGTTTACCAGCCTCAAGTCCATATGATAACTTTCTAAAAGCTGCTGGTTGTTGATCCTCTGGGGTATGGTGTTAAATTTTGGAAAAAAACATCCCGTGATTCTGTGATTGATCCAGTAGAAGGATGAACATGCTAAGCGCTTTTGAACTGTAGATTTCCCAGCTGCAACAAATTACTATTTTTGCTTCTTGGTATTAGTGAGGCCAGCATTTTGAGTTTAGATTTGGTTGAGTTTGTTGTTAACTAAACTATTCATTTAATTGATGTATTCATTCATTATTTTCCCTTTTCTTCCATCAACTAACCATATGAAGTTTCCAAAAGATGCCAAGAGTTTCCCTCTCTTTATATTGTAAGTAATTTACTTTTATTTCTTATTCTTTCATTAATTGTTTTGTGATGGACATGGAATCTCTTTAATTTTGGTATATGTGAACCCATCGATTGAAATTTTAGATTGGATTCTTCTTCATGTATTTAAGGCATAATATTTCTCATTGTATTTGCTTGTAGGACTTTCTTGTTTGCCCACCTTTATAATTTTCACATGTAAAGTAGGATTCATCAGCAACAGCTTATGGATGGATCATTCATTTTGTTTTAAAAAAAAAATTTCTTGTATGAATTTCTTCTTTGATTAGGGATTAAGGGGTGTACCATTGTAAAGCTAGATATTTCCATATAGTAATCATCATTGTTTATGAGAGTGGTCGTCAAAGCAATCTTCACAGAATGAAGGGTGATTCCCATGCAAATCCCTGCAATAAGAAAAAACTACTTTCACATGACCTATAAAAAATAATAATTCAGTTTGTATCTTGCATCAATGGTTTTAGCCATGGTAAATCACTCAACGAGTTTCCCCTTCAAATTCTAATGTTTTATGGCTGGATAATATTTTTCATTTATGTTTTCTTCATTCATCTTATCTAATCCTACCTTGTTGAGGGTTGAATTAAAAAGTAAATTAGTTTTTGTAGATCTTTGTATTTCATCAAGTAATCCGGTTATCTAATTGTTACATTTTACAGACATTGTTGAGGGGTTGAATTAAAAAGTAAAATTAGTTTTTTCTATATCTCTGCATTTCATCCAGTAATCTGGTGTACGCTGTATTTTAATAACGGGTTCCGATTCTTCATTGTGTTTTTTTTTTTGAATTTGTATATGATACACTGACAGTGTATAATTTTTATACACTGTCAATGCATCAGAGGTTGACACCTCATCAATAGGCCCTTATGAGCAGATTTAAAAAATTTATTTATATTTGCATATAAGGGTCTATTGATGAGGTGTCAACTTCTGGTGCATTGACAGTGTATAGAAACTATACATTGTCAGTGCATCATATATAAATCCTTTTTTTTTTTTGCAAAAAATTGAAAAAATTTTTTACATCTACAAGATCAGACAAATCGTTAATGAAATATATGAACTTATTGAACTTTCACTTGCGGATTTTTCGGATTTATAAATCGTTCACAAGCATTCAAACTTTAGCCACTTATGTCAACTCAAGTTAGCTTTAATTGTGTATTTTAATTTAGGTAATTCGTGTATATATTTTGTGTTTGTGTTTTGATTAAATCGTATTCGTGTATTGTAAAACATGAAAATTATTATGTTACACGCCAAAAACTACATTTTAACTTTTATCAAATTCATAATTTTTATCAATGTTACTTTCTTATTTTTTTCATATTATGTTCATATCATGTTATTGTGCTGTATTTAAAATAACTGTAATAGTATATTCACTAATAATTTTTGTGCAGATCAACTTGCTAAGGGAGTTTGTGACCTTGAGGCTGATTTTCTGAAATTGGAGGCACCTCCACCTTTCCTCAATAGTTTGCTCGCAGCTGATGAGTGGGGTGTGTCTTTTCCCACGAGGCTTTACCATGTAGTTTTTACCATTTCTCTTGTGACAAAAAAAAAATTAGCCTTCTATCTCATGCAACTAAAGCCTAGTTTTTATGAAAAAAAAATATGAATTTTTTATTACTAAAATTATTTATGTTAAAAATATTTTAATTTTATTTTTTATGGAGTTTGATCTGATTTTATTTTAAATGTATTCAATTATATAGTGATTTATTTGTCTATTTAATTTATCAGTTTAACATTCATAATTTTTAAAGTTGAATCACATATTATTTTGACCTCCAAAATTTCAATTTCAAAAGTAATTTATTGATACCTATATCTTAAAATATCAAATAAATCTTTGGAATATACTTGCAAATTCATAAATACTCAAATCAATTTAATACACTCTTAATATCCTAAAACAATTAGGAATTTTTTAATTAGGTAATTACGTACACATCGTCAAATAAGTGTTACTTAAGTGACACTATACGGTAAATTAATAAAAACACTAACGAAATAGATCATTTCATTACAACGTTAGAAGCACAGGATCAATAAATTATTTTTACTTTGAAGATCAAAAGAATATCCTTTCTGAAATTCAGAGACAAGAGGCGTAATTAGACGTGTTATTGGGTCCAGTCGGATGGGTTTTTTGCCAAGCTTAATTAAAGTATTAAAGAATTAAAAGTGAGATTAAATCTAGCCTGATTTGATTTTTTGAGTATAATTTTTCTTCAAGTCTGTTTTTATACCCAATGAATAAATTTAAGAACATCTAAACCTGTCAAATACTATTTTTTTAAATTATAATAAAAAAATTAAAATACATAAATATTAATAAAAATAACATAATAAATTCAATAATTTCTTAAAAAACACTACAAAAAATGAAAATTTTAAATTAAAGCCTTAAAGAATACAAACTAGAATTAAATTACACAAAAACATCAAATTTAATAAAAAAAATTTATTAGTATAAAAATAGTAAGAAAATTATAATTATCAGTTTGTACCAAATCAAGGTTGGACTTAAAATGATAACCCCTAATGCGATCCAATTATTTTATGGGATCTTGATTTTCAAACTTAAGTCCACTTAATAGGCTTAATATTTTATTTAAATCCGCTAAAAAATTATACAAGCTTTTGAATTTGATGAATAAGCTAACATTTGAACTAGTCTAGGACTAACTGTAATTTATTCGATTTATTGTAGGATTTATATTAGTGTCTAGTCACTATATATTGTTAATGTACAAAAAATTAACATATTATCAATAAGCGCTTATAAGCATATTGAAAAATTTTTATTTGTGTTTATTTTTAAGAGTTTGGCTTTTTTTTTTAGTTTACATATTAATGATGTGTTAATTTTTAGTGTATTGATAATGTATAAAAATTATATACTGATAGTACATTATATATATAAACCTTTTATTTTATGGATAATTATTACATACACTGACAGTGGAGTTTTTTTACTCCACAAGCATCGTTAAGATCATGACATGTGTTTTATAAAAATATTAAAATAAATAAAACAGGACATGTGTTACGATCTTAACGATGCTTGTGGAGTAAAAAAACTCCACTGTCAGTGTATGTAATAATTATCCTTATTTTATTTAATGTACTGTATTTATAATTTTTATTAAAAAATCCTTGATTCCCTAAATTATATTCCAGCCATCTTGAAACGTCGGATTGAAAGAAAAAGAATGTGGCCGTCGGATCTAAATAGCCATAAAATAAACACCTCCGTTTCCAAAACAATTGCTCACCCGATATTCTCCAAGTCCAGGCAGCTTTTTCCTCTCCTTCCTCTCGAACTTTCAGCTTTTCCTTGACCGGAGAGCCGGCAACCCAGGTAGGTACGATACGATCACCTTAACGGGTATAAAACCCATTTTTTCATCTATTCTAAATTTGTGTGTTTCATTTCATAATTTTGATGATGCTACGGTTTTTTGGTTGGTTCAATTCAGTTTGAGTTTGTTATTAAGAAAATAGAAATGGGTTTTTTTTTTATTGATTTGGCATTTAGGTTTTGTTTTTTATGATTTGGGTTTGCTTCGATTTGATTAAAATTGGATTGAATAAGATTGAAGAGTAAAACTTTCATGTGTCGAATTTGATTGTTGTTGTGTTCAAGATTTCATTTTGAAAGATGGATATTTTGGGGTTTCTTATTTTGGTTTCCCTTAGAAAAAAAAAGAAGCAGAAATGGAATGACGTGGGATTGGTTAGGTAATTAGGGTTTTATGGGAAGTTTTAAAGGTTTTTTATTCATGAGGAAACTGCAGAAATTGAATTTTTCTGAAAAAAGAGGAGGTCCGTGAGTAGGAGCCAGTTACACAGCCAGTGTGTTCTGTTACAAGGTAACTCAACTATCTTTTCAAGGATTCAAATTAGTAGGGTTTTTTTTTTTGTGAAAAAAAATTGCTGCAGTTAACCGTAATTAGATTGGATGATTTCTAGTTTGCCATATAGCATAGAGCCCTTTCTGAATCTGAGTTTTCTGCTTCATGAGTTAGACTTATTGGTTGCAATAGCCATCAAATATGGTATGTGGAATTAATAATAGAAAATTATATTCAGTATGTTTAAGAGAGACCTAGTCTTCCATTCTTTAGCGATGACCCTACTGGTTTTGTTTGTTGGTAAGTAATGTTGTGATACTGATAAGTTATTTCTCACAAGTATGGTGGTCTTATTTCTTGGCTTGGTTAAAGCCCTTTATCGTCAGTTATCTGTGTAGAAACTTGGCTAAGAGATTCAATTGTTAGCTACTACTTAATAATTTAAGTCTAAAGGTCTTAAATTAACACTATAGAATAGGGTACCTAATACCTGTAATTCTTTTTCTCAACCAATTTAGATGGCAATTATTCCGAAGTTCCTTTTGATGGCCTTTTGGAGATAGTGGATTTTTTTTTTTTGGCATTCTGTTAGATGTGGGTAGTTTTTGATTGAAATGTAGAAGACAAAAGCAAACAGAGAAGAGGTATATATGTTAGAATGGTAACTCATAGAAAATCTACACTATTGGAACGTAAATAAAATTCTGAATTCCTGAATAGTGTTTTAAATTGTCACTTATTTAACACGTGTCATTTTGAGGTGCCGTGTTGCTCATTATGGTGGATCTGTTTATATGAATCTGATTCATTATTGTTCGTCCTGAAAGAGAGAGAATTAAACTGTACCACTTGAGGCCTTTACTACCAACCTAGGCTTGTACATGTATTATGGATTTCTATTCCATATGTGGAGAAATATTTTAAGCCAAGAATATATCATCTGGTTTCTTTGATAATTTTGTCATTAGTAAGTGCTTTTACTTCTTCTCTTTCTTTTTTTGACTAGGTTTTGTTTCATACAACTACTTGAATTTTGCTTCTTACTGGTTTGCCTGCCCATCTAAATGCTCTTTCAGACTGATACTTTGAACTTCATCCAAATGGAGCTTTTATCTCATTTTTGTCATGACCATGGCCTCTTGTCTTACAATTGCAGCTTGAAAATGGCAGCCAAGTACATAATTCCTTCTGTTTTGGGATCATTTGCCATTGCTTATGTGTGTGATCAGCTTGTTTCTGATAAGAAGCTTTTTGGAGGTAATTGGCTGTTTTACTCTTTGAAGCTTTTGTAGTTGGCTATTGCAGAGGTTTAATAATTGCTCTCTCCTCTCCAACTTAGGGACTACACCTCACACTGTTTCAAACAATGAATGGTGGGAAGAAACTGACAAGAAATTTCAGGCATGGCCCCGCACTGCTGGTCCACCAGTGGTGATGAATCCCATCAGCCGCCAGAATTTCATTGTCAAGTCTGTTTCTGAATCTTGAAGGCTTAAATTTTGCTCCTGTTTCGTTAATGGTTTCAATTTGAATTGCTATTTCCCACAAACAAAATTGTGGGGCCAGACTTTGTTTAGTCTGGTATTTTTGCATATTCCTGGATTCATTAAGTATGGAGACCTAATAAATTTGAGGCATAATGTGAATTGCTTGCTAATGATAAAAGGTTGATTATTTCCCTGGTATTTGCCTAACTTCTGAATATGCATTTTTTCATTTGAACCTTTTTTTCATTTTGTATGATGACCGGTATTGTAGAATCAATTGCTTGGAATCTTGTTATAGGATAGCTGATTTTGCACCTTGGTTTCTAAGGATCGAGGCTGCTTGGCCTTGTTGTTAGTTAAATTTACGCTGTTAATGAAGGTATCTAGGATTACTCCATTGATCCTTGACCTTCCTTGTTCTGTCTCTGCAGAGTGCTAGACAAGACAATCTGTAAATGATTGATGTATTTTAACCAAAACCGTGGTCACCTGATCCACAGCTTTCTTTATGTTTCTTGTTTCACTTCCCTCAGGCCGGAAGGTCCATGTATAAATTGTATATCATGATGGAAGGGAACCTCTTGTGGTTTGCGACTTTGATGTGAAATCGTCTTTAAAATTATTTCCTGCCATTCAATGGCATTGGCAGCAAGTAGAAGCGGGCTTCCACCATTAACGCATTGCGATTTCTTTCTAATTAAACTCTAGGTTTGGAGTAAGATGTGGTGACGTGATAACTGTAGGAAGTTATGAATAAGATACCACCATTATGGGAATTTTTACTGTATGGTCACATATTTTGATCTTATTGTAAAGTTAACGTGAAAAACATATGATTAAGTTTAAATTTAAAGTTATTAGGTAAAAAATATGTTATAAGTATCGTAAGAATATGATTATCAATGTAAATGTTAGTTTCAATAAATTTAAACATATGATAATTTTGTTGTAATGTATTTTTATATTAATTATCAAATGATTACGATTCTTTTAACATATTTTATGCTTAATGACTTTAAATTTACGTTTAATTATGTGTTTTTTAGCCAACAACATCTTGGTCTAGTGGTTAAGAATGAGTAGTGGCATATTATAAGTTTTGGATTTAAATCCAAGTACTTTCATCTCTAGTTATTTAATATTTTTTTAAAAAAATTATATGTTTTTTACGTTGACATTACAGTAAGATCAAAATTTATGATTTTATTGTAGAATTCCCTGGTACTATTATGCGTAGAAGAAATGGATAAATAAATAATAGAACTTTTACATAAACCAATCAAATTATAAATTTTATAGAGAGAACCAGTAAGCTAAAATTAAATAGTTTCTTTAGTTTAATTTTAGTATATTATCAACAAAGTCACTAATTTTTGGGATAAAGGCTTTGATGATGATGATGATTAAATTAGCAATACTATTTTCTTTGGAATTTTTTATTTGAAATGATAAAAGAAATAATAAATAAATAGTAAATAATAAATATGTACTAATGCATTTTATTTTTAAAAAATTATGACTAGCAATTGCATTTATAAATAATTAAAAAAATTGACAACAGATGGAAATCTTTGTATTTAAAAATCCTAAATATACTCTAATTCTTATCTATTCTTATTAATTTGAAATTTTTATTAAAATAAATTGTTTTGCTGTGTGGAATCAACGAAAAATAATGACAATTAAACCAAAAATGAAATTACTATACATATTTAAAATGAAAGACAAAAATGAGCCTAAACATCTTGTAAAAATACCAGAAGAAACTGATTAAGATGTTGCCTAGATAATTTTTTTTTGAAAAAGGTAGATGATATTTTTAAATCAAAATATATCATAATGGTATGAATTATATAAGAGTTTATGCATGATGTACTAATAGTTTATACCTTCTATACACTGCCAGTCAATCATGAGATCATATGGAGATTTTTAAAAATAAATATTAACAAAGTTTTTAAATTTATTTTTAAATGCCTATACAATTTTAGATTTTGCTCATTAATAAAATGTCATTTTATGGTTGATTGACAGTGTATAAAAGCTATACACTGTCAGTAAATCATTATATATATGATTTATAGGTATAACAGTATGAGTTAGATGATTAAATTTTTAATGACTTATTCACTTATACATGATAATTAATTAAGTGTTCATCAATTAGAGAAATTAATCATTCTAATTAAAAAAAAAGTTTTTAAATACTAAATATTTCTATGTGAATATTGAAGTCAAAAAAAGATTTAAACATATTATGAGAATATCTTTTAAAGATTTTATTTTCGCTCTTTAACAAATAGTGACGAATGAAAGCTGAGTAAAATATTTTATTAGTATTTCAGTATTTAAAGGATACATAAAAACATTTACTTTTTTTTGGAATTATAAAAACAATTACTTAATTCAAATAAAAAAAACCATTTTTCATAAATAAAAAAAATTTAAAAAACGTTAATAAGTGGTTACTAAGTCGGTCAGAGATTTTTTTAGAAGTTATATTTTGAAGAGATGAAGTGGGTTATAAGTGCAAGGGAAAAAGATATCCTCTCCTTAGAAAACTTGTATGTTTCTTCCATATTAGATTGGTTTCTTTGTTTATGAACTTTTGTTATCATTTACACCCCTAATCAAGAACCACGAATGGCTCCTTAAGCGTTGCCATCACGTGGAAAACGACCTAGCATTCTTGCTCCCACTCCTTATTACGATTACATTCCTTCTTTCCCCATCTCGCAGCCCTGAAATGAACTTGGACCAAATTCCCATTATCAGAACTCGAAATAAACGTTAGTATTTATTATTCTTTTTGATTTAAGTAAACATGAAATTAGTAGATGTTTATGTGTTATTCAAAGAGAATGTTCAAGTAAACATCTATGTAGGTAGTCTTACTATGTATACTATATAACTTGTAATAAAATATATATATGTATATTAGCTTTTATTTGCGATGCACGAATTAGTTTTAATTATTTAAATTTATAAATATTTAGCATAATATTGTTTAATTTATATGTTTAATATATATATATATATAATTATTATCCAATATATTACTAATGACGTTTTTAAACTTCACAAACAATATTAAAATAATGATACATACCTCCACTTTATTTTTTTTAATATTCCTAAAGAGTATATATTATTATTTTAGTCCCACATGTAGAATCTAAAAACTCTATTTACAATATATTGGATAATAATCCTATATAAAATACATGTATAAATTAATAAAGATATCCAATAATAAAAGAATTAAGTATTTAATTAAAAAATTATAAAATTCAAAACATAAGATGAACAAATATTAGGAAGAATAGAAAATGAAAACATATGATAAATAATATTATTAAGCACATAAACAAAATGTTAAAATAAAAATTAAAAGTATATCTTAATAATTTTCAAGCGTTAGAGCATTATTTTGAGGTAGATTTTTATTATTGACCTAAGTAATCGTTATTGTAAATATACATATAATATAAATATGAATTCTTATGTGTGTATACATATAAGAATAATTATAATATAAAAATATTTATATTTATATCTGAAAGCATCGTGCAATGCACAAATTAATTTTATATATGTAAACATATATATTTGTAAAATTATATGTTTTATACACATTTTATTTACTTATAAAAATAATAATTGTAAATATTTAAGTAATATAAATGATATTGATAGCTTATTTTTATGCTTTTCAATTTGATTAATAAAATTTTTTTAATAAATTAAAATTAAAATTATTTATTTTATAATATAAATAAATATCAATTAATATTTTATTTAATTTTTCAAAAAGATAATATTAAAATTATATTTTTTAAAATATTTTTGAAATAGATAATATTTAATCTTTATCATATATACTGTGAACCTTGTAGTATAAGTAATTCTCATGATCTATATATATAGATTTCTTTCTTTTTCTGCAAAAAAAAAAAGATTTCTTCGTTTTTGATTCTTTCGTTATCATGCTCTTCCATCAAGAACCTCGAATGACTACTCAAGTCTTGCCACCACCCGCAAAACGACCCAGGATTCTTGCTCCCACTCATTACGATACGATTACATTCCCTCTTTCACCGTCTCACAGCCCATTAATCAACTTGGACCAAATTTCCATTATCAGAACCCAGGTCTTCCTCCTTCGTCAATGGTTAAATATTTAAGTAATATAAATGATATTGATAGCTTAAACATCAGGCCAGAGTACAGGCCTACAAGCCCAACATCCACTCAAGGTTGTCTGATCTTGCTGGAGTGAAGCAGCCTAGTCCTAGAAGCCCATGTCCGCTGATCAAGGAATCAACAGTTAACTTTGATTGTAAAAGTAAGTAAATAAATAAATAAAAACAGTTAACTTTGATTTAATAAAAAAGCAACAAATACTGTTGCTTTTGAAATTTGGCAAACTGGCTCCCGGGCGTTTGAGACTAGTAGAGGAACCCGACTTACTTCAGGCATTGCATAATACTCCTTTTCGGTATACGAGTGAAACTTCATTAAAGAAGAATCTAACAGAAGTTCGGAAAGAAAGATTTTTTGATATTACACTTGTAGGCATCTTATGCAATATAACACAGTATTCGTTTTTATTGAGCCCCTCCTCGCAATAACCAAGGATCCTGCCTGCTTCTGACTTAGATTACCAAGTGTTTTTACTCGTAAGGGCAGACCTTTGATCCAAGAACACTTACCTCACTGACTCCCACTTCTCCAGTTTTTAAGACAATTTCTCAAAATGGAATTGAACAGAAAAATTCAATACCCCATATGGATTCTGCATACAAAAGAACCTGGCTATATGGTTCAGAAAGCAGAGATATCATATGATAATTGTTGATCAGTTTTGCCTTATTTCTTGAAGCATTTCCACGACCTTTTTCATCTTTGGTCGTTTGGCAGGTGTGCTGTCAGTGCAGAGCAAAGCCACCTTCAAAGCTGCAAGCATTTCTCTCCTCCAACCAAAGGAAACAGTGCTAAGCCTTGCATCAAGTATCTGCTCGGGGGTTTCCCCTCTCGCTGGAGCAGCATGAACCCATTTCACCAAGTCTACTCCTTCACCAAAATCCTCGTCGACTGGCAAGCGGGTGGTGAGGATCTCAAGCAACACGACCCCATAGCTATAGACATTTCCTGGTGCAGTGACTTGCATTGTATACGCATATTCTGAGAAAACCAAATAAATAAAGATTAAAAGGATAAAGCAAAATGGCAATAAGGAAGAACAGAAACAGTTTAAGTAGACCTTAAACCATATAATGTGGTAAGTACTGTTAAGTACCTGGGGGGATATAGCCAAAGGAGCCAGCAACGGCACTGATACTTGCAGTACCTTTGGATGGATCTAAGAGCTTTGATATTTCTATCTCCCCAACCAATGGCTTAAAGTCTGCATCTAAAAGTACATTACAGGAAGAGATATCAAGATGGATAACTGCAACGTGATGAAGGAAAGCCAATCCTTCTGCTACTCCAATGGCAATTGATAGTCTTGTGGGCCAGTCAGGCTGATAGTCTGCCTGTTTTGAGGTCTCATGAAGAAGTTGAGCTAATGTGCCATTGGGTAGATATTGGTGCAACAGAAGAGCAACATCTTCATAGATGACAAAACCAATAGGTCTTACAAGATTATCATGATAGAGCTTGCTCAGTCTTTCAAGCTCCCTAATCATCTTGTTTTGATGATGAATTATGGTTCTGTCCATTGACTTCAGTCTCTTCACTGACAAAACCAATCCGGAAGGCATAACAGCCTTGTAAATGGTACTGAAAGTCCCATTGTTGATTTTATTTGAATCCTTTAAAGTGGCTTTGATTACAGCATCAAGATCCACAGCCTGCCTGAGATTCTCCACAAACACATTCCCTGCTATTATTGTTGGTCGGCAACTGGTTCCTTCATCTATGGTGTCTACACTTTTTGCTGCCTTCTCTTGTCTCTCCCTTATCATAAAGAGCAGAACCACTACAGTAACTGATACAAAAACCGCAAGACCTGAACCAATAACAGCTAGTATAATCCTGTAAGAAACCTTGTGGTGGTAGTTTGCCTGGTCAGAACCAATTGAGTTTGAACATGAGAAGCTCACTGGCTCCCCACAGAGCCCCTTGTTTCCTTGGAAGCTTGAAATCGGATTCTTCTGGAATGGTACAAATGTAGGGATCGGGCCGGCGAGCAGATTATTTGAGAAATTGACCTCTATCAAGCTCAACATGCCCTTAAATGCTGGTGGAATATTACCTGTAAGCTGGTTACTAGAGACATCCAAATAAACCAACTTGTCTAGTTTCCCTAATTCTGAGGGCAATTGACCATGAAGATGATTGAAGCTCAAATTTAAAGCTATCTGCAAGTTGTGAATATGACCAATCTCAGGAGGGATACTTCCAGTTAAATCGTTGCTGTCAAGTTGCAATTGAAGCAGTTTCACACAGTTTCCAATCTCACGAGGTATTTCTCCTTTGATTGAATTCTGGCTCAAGAGCAAGTACTGCAATCTTGTCAAATTGCAAATTTCATTTGGTATGGTACCATTAAATCTGTTGTAGCTTAAATCAAGCTTGTTAAGATTCTTGCACCCTAGGATGGATATTGGAATACCTCCAGACAGACTGTTTCCAGAAAGAATCAACTCTTGAAGATTCGTAAGTTGTCCAATCTCCGGAGGAATTATTCCAGTAAATCCATTATAGACCAAATTTAGGAGGGTAAGATTAGTACACTGAGCAAACTCCGAGACAATTTCACCAGAGAGATTGTTATTATCTGCTTCAAAGTATGTGAGGCTACTAACATTTCCAATTGTCCTGGGAATGACACCAACAAGTTTGTTATTACCAATTCGAATGCTAGAAAGGCCTCTGCAGTTACCAATTGCTTCAGGAAGATTACCAGTGAGTCCGTTCTGGGTGAGAATCAAAACTTCCAGGTTCCCCATGGAAAAAATGCTCTCGGGTATTGGCCCATCCAGCTGGTTTGAATGAAGGTTCAGCAACTTAAGCTCAGAAACCAGGCCTAGATTATCAGGAATCTTACCACCTAATTGGTTCTCATAGGCTGTGAAAACTCTCAAATTGGTCAAATGGCCCAGCCATTGTGGGATAGAGCCACTCAATCTATTGCTAGAAATCTGAAAATCCTGCAACTTTTCTAGCCCCTCAAATTCTTGAGGTATCTCTCCTACAAGTAAGTTGTTTGACAAGTTCAACGATCTAAGGTTTTTAAGACCACCCAACTCCACGGGAATAGAACCTTCAAACTTATTCGAATACAAATCCAGATATTCAAGCTTAGATAAATTCCCATAAGCTGAAGGAATTGGTCCATTGAAGTTATTATAAGAAAGGTCAAGCTGCTTCAATGATTTAAGATTAGAGATTAGAGTAACATTACCTCTAAGCATAAGCCTAGAAAGATCAAGTCTTTCAACAAAGGAATGGTTCAAGCCACAACGAATGCCTTTCCAGTTGCAGTAGTCTGTGTTGTTGTTACCCCAACCTGCTACACCACCCAGCTCTTTTTTAATGGCTAACAATGTAGCTTGGTCATTCAGCTGAGCATCAGCAAGAAATGATTTTGACAGAAACCCAACCAGCAAAAATGACAAGTAGAAAAATGACATCATTTGAGCTTATCTTCTATTGCACAGCTAACTCTTCTTCAATACGAAAACGCAATAACATCACTTTCAGATTAAAACCCAATTTGCTTTTCAATAATTCCTCCCTTTAGAGATATTGGAGCTAAAGACAGCAACTTTCTTATTGATCAAAGCATCGCAATCTACAAAACTGGAGAATACCATGAGATTGAAAACCCAAATAAGGATAAACCTATCCAAGAAATCCCATTATAGATATTGTCAGAATCCTAGCAGTGCAGAAGAAGCAAGCAACACCATATAGTTTTAGGAAAGGAAAGGATTCTGGGAATGATTACAGTGAGAGAGAAAGCAAAAACAAGAAGAAAGAAACAAAAGAGATAAGGTTATTATCATAGAAACATGAGGATGAAAGAGGAAAGAAGGGTTGTTGGGTATGTTGCTTAGATCAAAGAATAGAATAGATGATCATTTTTTCCAGCAGAAACAAAACATAGCAAAAGAGGGCAAAGACTAAAGTAGGGTGAAGGAAGTGAGAGAATGAAAAAAAAGAGAGACAATGTACTACGTTTGGGTACAGGTGTTTTTGGAGAGAGAGATTTGCGGGTCTGAAAAAGAAAAGAATACTTGTCACGTAAGCCTTTTTCACGAGCATGGGCAGCGATGAGTGAATGAAGGCTGCATTGCGTTGCATCAAACTCTCTCTCTCTTCTCTCTCAGACTGGATGAGACTGAAAAGTGTCATGCGACATGATACTGGCAAGGATCTTCATTAAGGCAAGGATACCCTACATAATTTTATTATTTTTCTTCTTTTTAATTACACAAACATCATATTTCATTATTGTGAATTTCGGTGAGAGAAAAATTTAGTTAATTGTGGAGTACAAAGTAAATTTTCTTACCAAAAAATATTTTTTAATTAAAAAACTTAGTGTCAATTGTCATTTTACCAAAAAAGTTGGAAAGATGGTATTTTTCAAAATAAAAAGAAATTTTATTTAATTTATCTATATTTGAATATTACGAATAAAAAATTAAATGAATTTTTAAAATAAGATTATTTAAGGAACAACTAACAAAACTAACCATTTAGGAAAAATAATAATAAGCCATTAACAAAAAAAAACACAAATAGAAATTATAATTATAATAAGAGTGTATATTTGACGTATTGTTAATGTATAGCAATAAATTATAAAGTGACATTTCATTAATATCAAAAAGTTAAAAAATATGTAAGTTCTTAAAAATAAATATCAATAAAATTTTTAATTTATTTTTAATGATCACTGTATTTTTAAACTTTACTTATTAACGAAGTGGTAGCTTGTAATTTATTGATATTGACAGACAATGTAAACCCTTATAATAACTATATGTAAATATTTGTATAGAAATTATAAATTTTACAATAATTGAATTGGTATTATCTATTTAACATTATTTTTCAACAAAATATATTGAGTTTAATTTTTGTTATTTGGTTATATATTACTTTATAATAAAAAAATAATATTGAGCAAACGAAAGGTGAAAAAATAAAAAAATTAAAAATATTTTACATCTAAATGAAGCTTTAAAGAAATTCAGCTTGCATGATTAGGCCGATAGCCAACATTTGGACATCTTAAACAAAGAATCGCTTGAATTATTATGTTTTTCAAAGGTAAAGAAATTGGGATTAAAAATCTAAATAAAGCACATTTTTCATATTTATAAACTCTAAAACACTACCAACAATATTTGATATTAAAATTCAAATTGTGTAGGCCTCATGCAAAAGATACAATGTGTTAGGTACTCAAGCCCAAAGAGAGAGCTTAATCCAAAAGATAGGTCTAGTGGGTAGGAGAACCCATCAAGCTTAAATACTCATCCACAATTGCTTGTAGAGTCGATGTGAGATCGTAACATTACCCACCCCTTGAGAAGCCGACGTCCATGGCTGCCTACTCTAGATGGCTTTCACTCTGGACTCTTCTTGGCACCAGGTAGCTCTTTTTTTAGGTTGCCCCTTCCGCTTCATGGCAGCCCACTTTAGATGGCTTCACTCCGGACCTTATCAAGCACCAGGTAGCCCTTTTTTAGGTCGTCCCTTCCGCTACATTGACTCTTAATGAGAGCACCAATGTTAGGTACTCAAGCCCAAATAGAGAGTTTAGCCCCAAAGATCAGTCTAGTAGGTAGAAGAACCCCTCAAACTTAAATACTCATCCACAATTGCTTGTAGAGTCGATGTGGGATCGTAACACAATGACTTACCCTAATTAATTATTATTATTATTATTATTATTATTATTATTATTATTATTATTATTATTATTATTATCAAAAATTAACTTTTAAAAATAACTTTTTCTTAATTTAAATAGAGATGTTTTATGTTTATAGATGATTGGTTCAAATCAATTATGTTTGATGTCTCTAATATCAAATTTGGATCCAAAACTGATTTTTCATTAGTCTATTTATTTTCTAAATATTATTAAAATATAAAATAGTCTATATTTATTATTTTAATATTTCTAAATATATTTTAAAATTTAAGAAATAATATTTATTAATACAATAATATCTCAATCTAACTAGAGCTAAGAAAAATTTGAAAATCTTGTTAGCGATCGCTGAATCCATGATCAAGTTTAACCAATATAGATAGGGTTCTGAAAATTATTGTTCATCTGAGAAAACAACAAAGTTGTACAAAACCTAGGATTTCCCACTTCCTGAATAGGCAGATCATTATATATTCCCATATGACATGCATAACTTTATTACCTTTCAAATTTCTTTCATCATAAACTATTGCTCAATTTTCGCTAAAAACAATAAACTATAGTTTGGGGAAAATTTTTTTGGCACGTATTACTTGTGTTATATTTTTTATTTGAGGATTTAAATTCGATATTTTAATTTAAATTATTAAATTTTAGCAGTTAATATGTATTTTTTAAGTCGAAAGAAAATTAAAAATAGTTTTCTTTTACAATGATGCAACTATTGATTAGAATGTCGCGATTAAAATGATAACCTTCTTGTATAATTGTAGCTAAATGTGTCAAAAAATACAAGATTGTTACAATGCCAGAACTTATAGGATCTGCTTTAGATGAGTATCGATTTGTCTGAATGAAAGGCCCTGGATCAAAATGAAGAGGTCCTAATCGACAAAGTAACATGATGATTAGATATATGTGGTCTCATTTTCATATAGCCATCGGACCAAACCTACTGTTTATTGGTCTAAATCTGTCTCGCTTGCTTTTCTGTAACCCCATCAGTTGTCATTTGGCCTCTTTTTCTTTTCATGGGACAATTTCTTGTCGTTGGACTTTGAAAGATTTAGCATATTTTTAATGAAAAATAAATTGAATTTGCCAACTATTTTGAATTGAATGTACCCTAATCTTTTTTCCATTTGATATTTCCACTATATGTATATTTTAATTGTTAATTTTTAATTATTTTTCTTATTTTTTAATAAAAATTAAAAAAAAAAGAAATATAAAGACCGAAAGGATAAGCCAGATTGAGTTCAGTTCTGAATTAAAAACTTTGGTATTTCGAGAGAGAAGGTTTTATGGGTTATATTTTCAATGGTTCATTGATAATTTTAAGGTTTTCATGCATGATAGTAGCTTTTTTCTTCTTTTTTTTAACATACTATATAGTTCCTTATTCCAGAAGTGAACTTTTAGCAACTTATATATGACAGAAATATAAGTGCAACTAGGAGAAATGATAAACTAATTATAAGGATTTAGGAAAACGAAGAAGAAAAAAAACTAGGCCTTGAAGAATTAGTTTGGAGCTTGGGGTTTGTGAGCACAAGCCTCCCTCTCTTCCACTATTTTTTTGTAGTTAACTTCTCAATTCATCCGTAGTAACCAAGATCCAATGTCAATATCTGAATGACAATTAAAAATGTATTGAAAAATAATTGATTAAAAAAAAAAGGAATGGTACCCATGGATTGTGGCTTAATTGGCAACGCAAACTGAGTTTGTGAGAAGAGCCTTAACTATGACGATCCCCACTAAACATACTTTTGAGGAGAGGTGAAGAGCCTTAACTGTGACTAAGCCCCGAGCAGAAATAGTCTCAGATCGTTAAAACAGATGAAGATACTTGTGATTTACACAAAAAATAGAACGGCAGTTGGACTCTAAAACCAGATTTAGTAGTACTTTTTTGGCCAATTTTTTTTTAAAACTTGATTTAACCATTTAGCAATGAAATCTGATAATTTTAGATAAAATAGAATAATGTTATATGTAAACAATATAAAAAAATGAAAATTATATGAATTAAAATTTTGAAAAATATTATATATGGAAGACAAAAATTAAATTTATTTCATATTTGATGTATCAACATGAATTATAACATATAACAGTAATATTTATATTTTATACATATTTGATATGTAATAAATACAATACCTAAATTATCTTAATATAGTAAAAAGGCTTATCCACTCTCCAAGGCATAGCAAAATGCTTTGCCATGAAACATTGTACTCCAACATAAACGCATATTGGGAAAGAAAATCTCATCAACAGAGGTAAAAAAAAATTATATAAATTTCTACTTTCTAGGATGGAGAAAATAATGTGAAGATGACAGGCTGTCAAATACAAATGTGGTACAACCCCTGAGTCTAAGGTATTGCACCAGGTCACTAAGTTGGCAGTTAAAATATTAAATCTCTTAGTCCTGTCACTCTAAAAAAAGCTACTAATATAAATATTTTATGTCTGGTGCTGCTTCTAAAATTTTCAAAGCACCTTTGGAAAGCACACTCCGTGCTTTAATTGTAGTTGTTCTTTCAATATTAACATCACCCCCATTATTTAAACATTCCTACGTTGTTTTAGCATTATGTTTTCTGACACTTTGTTCACTAAAACTACAGAAAGTAGAGTTATGAGGATGAGTGGTTTATGCTCTAATTGACTGCCAAAGGATAAAAAAAAAGGGTTATTTAAGTGAATGGGTTTGGTGTTGATGAATAGTGGGGTTTGCAACTTAGGCAATTCATTTCATTGCTTTCAAGTTTTAGTTTTTTTTCCCTTTCCTTCATTTTCTTTTCAAAGAGAAAGTAAGTCTATTACTTAAATTAAATTTGATAATTTTTAAAGTAAGTCTGTTACTTAAATTAAATTTGATAAATTTTTAAGCAAGTCTATTACTTAAATTAGATTTGGTAATTTGAAAACAATAAGATGATAGGTGCAAAAATGACATTAAAAAAATAAAAATTTATAAATTTGACCAAAATTAAAAAAATATATGTTTTGTCTTTCATTATCGATATAAGGCTCCGTTTGATTCGTGTAAAATGATTTTCAGAAAATGATTTCTGTAAAATAATTTCTGAAAATTTGATTTTATGGAAAAACTAATATTTTCTGTTGTTTGGTTGATATGCTGAAAAATATTTTCTGTTGTTTGTTGTTTTAATCCAATATAAATTAGATTGAGTTTTAGTAGGAGCTTTTTTCTTAAGAGTGACATAGGTTTGAAAATTATTCCTTTTTGAAAATGAAAAGACAATTTCTCAAAATCCTTAAAGATTTTTTATTGACTGAATTTCATTTTTCATTGACCGAAATTGTTTTACATATACCAAACACAGGAAAATGTGTAAAATATTTTCGAAAAAATAAAATACGCGAACCAAACGGACCCTAAATTATGATACAACAATTTTTATATTTTATATGTATTTAATATAAAAATATATAATATAAATATACGAATTAAAGCTAATTATTTCCAATATGCATCTCATAACTCAAAAGACTACACATCTATAAATGTAAAACATGTAGGAATTTGCTATTGGGATACTTGTACAGCATACTCAAACCCGATTATTTC
This sequence comes from Heritiera littoralis, assembly GCA_031772115.1. Classification (NCBI taxonomy): domain Eukaryota; kingdom Viridiplantae; phylum Streptophyta; class Magnoliopsida; order Malvales; family Malvaceae; genus Heritiera; species Heritiera littoralis. The sequence continues at coordinate 473,289 of JAPDPK010000119.1, forward strand.
ATATAATAACCTAACTTGATTAACTATTTGATCATTTTTAATTTTTTTACCTGGATTTTACTCGTATATTATAGAAAATATTAGTTAACTACCAAAACTCAATAAAAACTCGTTTATTAAATTAAAATTTGACTTTAAACTTTAAAATTGAAATAAATTTTAAAATAAACTATTAAAATAATTAAATTAATAAATTTAATTTAACTCACAAAAAATTATAATTAAAAATCATAATTAAAATATTTAATGAATGAATTTAACAATAAATAAATTATAAATATAAATATTACATTAAAAGTTATTATTTATATTATAGGAAACCAAAAACCCTATTCCCCGTTCCCTTGACCAGTGAAAAAAATGGTCTAGTGTTAAATAGAACAATCAAATTAATAGTGAAAGGCAGGTCGGCAGCCAGCAGGACTTCGTTTTCTGTCAAATATTAGGACTCCTTGTTTGTTACTTTGTGAATTATTGTTGAGCTAATGTCTCCTATAGCTTGAAACCCTCTTTCTCCCCTCTCCTCCCACAAAAAAAAAAAAGTGAAGCTAGCCTAGTTGAATTATTTCAAGTGGAAAGTGGGACCCAAAAATAGGTTTTTAATTGTGGCATCTCCCAGACAAGTGGGGCCATGATTTGTCCATTTGACAGTAAGCTGACCCACCACCAAATGTAAAGGATTATAAATAAATTATGGATTTATATATGATGCATTGACAGCGTATAATTTTTATATACTATCAATAACATTTTATCAATAGGTTTTTATATGCAAATATAAATAAATTTTTTTAATTTGCCAATAAGGACCTATTGATGAGGTGTCAACTTCTGATGCATTGATAGTGTATAAAAACTATACACTATCAATGCATCATATACCAACTTCAAATGTAAAGGATCATAGATAAATTATTGTGTAGATAAAGGAATGTCACAAACATTCAAAACTCCTTCTAAGAAAGAAAAATATTGTTCTTCTACATAGGGACTTTAGGTAAAAAGAGCACTAGAGCAGAACCGAAGACAACATAAATTCTTCAACACTTTTTTCCTCAAGACTTTGAGAGGGTGCATTTGGATTAAAAAATTTTAACTTTTACAACAATAAAATTTTAAAATACATCAATTCAAAATATTAATTTTTGTAATTGTATTGACTGGATAAATATTTATTAGACAGAAAGTTGGACTACTAAAATTTGAAGAAATAAAAAAAATCATAAAAATAAATGATATTAAATTAGAGGAAAAATAAAAAAATTCAATTCATGTATCATTAGATTTGTAAAAGTATAAAATATTATTAATAATATGAAAAAATTTAAAATATATATTATATTTAAATAAAATAATAATTTTTTAAAAATTTGTATTTAATGATGGCTATTGTAATAAACAAGAAAAATTTTATATGAATTTTGAAAAATTACCTTCTTAGTTAAATTTTAAATTTTTAAATATTTTTATTGAAATGAATTTCACTTTTAAAATATCCCACCCAAGGACTTTAAAAGATTTCAAAGCAAACAACATTGAGATGTGTTCAAATGTGAAAACAAAGAGTTTCCCTAGCTAGCTTTAGTCTTTAATCCTAATTTTTAATTGTATAACTAATGATTATCATTAACTTTTCTGAGTTCCTTTCTAATTTCTTTAATCACAGGATTAATCAAAATTATATAATCATAAAACATATTTTCGGCCGGAAATTGAGCAAGATTCTTAGGTTTTTTAAATTAACACATGGATTACAATCATGTTCTATGCCATGGTGTTACCCCTTTTCTATAATTAAGTAGTTCAATGATTTCTTTGACAATTAATTAGCTTCACCAATTTTCTTTTTCTCTTTATTAATTTGTATCTGCAAACGGCCTACTAATTTCAAATTTTAATAAACTTAGAATAAAAAAAGTATTTTGTTATTTAACGAATGAAACCATAGTTATCACGGTTATTGTTTACTTCATAAAATTTATGATTCAATAATACATACACGTATTTTCTGTTCAAAAAAATTAAATTCTAATAATTGGCAAGATTTATGATCGAATAATATTTTCTTTTCTGGCATAGGGTGATCAGTAGAGTAGCAATAAGTCATGATGGCATCATTAGTAGCATTTCACCATGTATATTTTGGCTACATATGAAAGCAAGGCCATTTGAAATGCCCGCCTGCCTGCTTGCTTGTAAAGGTAATGTCTCCAACTAAAGCAAAGCTTTTAATTACGAAAAGACCTTTCTTCTTAAGCAACAAGTCATTAACAATACGAAATATTTATTACTATATTATATGCTACTTGTTTACTGGCATACATTGCAGAGTGAGCTAGCCCTTGAACAGTCGACAGCATGAATCATGAATGAATACTATTGAGTATTGAAGTTTTACTTTCACTTTTTGATCAGTAATTTGTTTGTCTTTCTTGGGAGCTAGGTGAAAAGGTATTCTTTGTTCACTTTTTTTATTTTGAAACAATACTGTGGAGACCCACAGGCTGAAGTCCTTCCACGGCGAAGGGCAGCGTCCTCGTCGAAGATATGGGAATCAGTTGCGTGCATGCGGCTGTTTTTATTATGCGTGCTGCGCAGCAGAGGGTTAAGTCTCCTCAACTTGCCAAAAGTCGAAAGAGAGAAATGTAAGCTATCAGCTTGTCTACCAGTATAAGAAAAGTGGGCACCTCACTGCCAGACCCAAATTTTTGTTGAAATAAAAAAAAAACTTTATAATCTCAAAATTTAAAATTTACAAAAATTTTTTATAAATTAATTTTAAAATTTTGCACTCATATTTTATTACACATTACACTACTTGATTTTTGTCAATTATAAACCCTAAAGGAGAAAATAGTGTTAAGCTCTAGCTTTGTTATTATTTATAAATAATGTACATATACTATTTATAAATATCTTTAAAGTCGTCCAAAAAAATTAAATTCAAACAAAACTTAAAAATACACTGGACCCTATTATAAAAAAAATCCATTGAATTAAAGTAGAATAGATTACACGTTAATAACTTCAATTCGTTCTACAAATGTTCAATTAAGGAAGATTAATCCTTATTTAGTGGTGATTTTCCAGATTTTTTTAAATGAAAAAGAACATGGCCGGTGCGATGCAGAAGTAATATCGTGATTGCCAATTTTATATTTTTAAATATAAAACCTTAATAATAACGCATAAGAAAGATTTAGAGAGAATCCACTATTGTCAACCACCTTCATTAAAAAAACATATAAATTGGGATTACATCAAGAAAATCCTTGATGATATGGATATAGTGCTAAGAACAACGGCAGAAGCAGATCCAAACAAAACCCACACTCACCCTTTCCCTCCACACTTTTTTTTTCTCTTTTGTTAGTGTTTTTAAAACTTTCCAAGGACATGACTCCACTGTCAATGCTCCTACCAATGGCATGTGAAGAGGTGATGGGCTGTGGGGTAACCCCCCCTGCTTTTGGTGATGCGACACCAAAAAAGAAGAGACACCAACCACTCTCTCACAGACAAAAAAATAAAAAGTACAAATGGCACAATTACGATTTCAATGTGGAATCCCTCTACTGAATATTGATTGAGCTGGGCTGGGTTATCTCTTTACAAGACATGCATCATGACTTTTGTATCATGGCTTGTCTCACCTCCATGGGACATCAAAAGATTCAAGGGTCCTCTTCAAGAAATTTGGCAATTGTAATGTATAATGTGTTTATTTCATGTAAATTCGTATTGATATTTTATAAAATATAATAATTTTGTATTAAAATTTATGTTGATAATTAAATTTCAATATTGATATTTTATAAAAATATAAAATATAACATTGCTATAGAGTTAAATTGCAATATTCCTGTACTGCAGACAAAATATGCATGTGCAATAGAATGTAAACATTAGTTAAGATATCTGCCTAATAATAATAATAACCAACAGTTGGAAATTTTACACTTTAAGTACATTAAATATAAACCCCTAATATTCTCTTTCTTAAACTATGAAGTTAGAATAAAGACTCAACACTGTCAGTCCAGGAAAGATCCTCTTCATTAATAAGTCGATTGCCATTTCGAAAAGATTGCAAATTTCCTGGTTCTTGACATATTGATCTTTGATTAGGAGTCGGCTGATTTTGAACCTCAGTATTACTGTCTCCAAGCATTGAATTAGCTGCTTCATTATTCTGTGCTACATTAACAGTTGGCGACTGAGTTTCACAACCACTGGTACTAGCTTTATCCCCACCATTGCTTTCCTCCATGTATACCTTACACAACCAAAAAATACACTATTAATTAGTATAAATATGTATGCGTATGAACGTATGTAAGAAATACTGCTAGCAGAAGTAATTAATCATTATTACCGTCATGTCACCCTCGGGCCTACCGTTGTTTTGGAATATTGCTGTTGTTGTTGTTGTAAATTGTATGCTCGTGCATTTCCCAGACAGTGTTGCTGCCAAGAAGGTGCTTGTCTTCATAGAAATCAAGGATCCTTTCGAATCCAACAGGGTGCCAAGAACCATGAGATTGAGGGATGTCATTATAGGTTTCGGTAGGCATCCAATACCCGTTTGGAGAAGCACGGTTTGGCCATAATCCATTCTGATATTGCGGTGAATTGGCAATAATGTTGCCCAAGAAATATTGAGCTGAATTGGCAGCACTGTTGCCAAAGAAATAATATGGTGAATTGGCAATAATGTTGCCCAAGAAATATTGAGCTGAATTGGCAACGCTGTTGCCAAAGAAATAATGTGGTGAATTGGCATTGTAGAAAGATTGAAAATTCACTGGTTCTTGACACAATGATGTTTGATTAGGAGTTGGCTGAAAAGCATTCGGGTTCTGATCTTCAAACGCCAAACTCATGTTTCCAGCCAATAAAGAAGCTTCATTGTTCTGTGGTACATTAGGAGTTGGCTGAACTTCAAATCCAAAACTAGTACCACTACTAGAAAATGGACCTTTTGCAACGCTTAAAGTTATTGCAAAATGCAAAATTATCGTTGCTAAACCTTTTTTGCAATGATTTTTAGTCGTTGCAAGATTGTTGCGTAAACTTCTGTTGCTAAAAGTATACGTAACGACTTTCATCAAATAATATGTTGTTGCAAAAAAGTATTTTTCGGAACGACTTTTCTTGTTACTAATTAAATAATTATTTTAGCAACAACTTAATATTTTTTTATTTTGTTTTTAGCAACATAATATATTTGGTTGCAATTCTTTTTTTAGCAACGGTTTTTTAATTGTTGCAATAGTTAATTTAGCAACGACTATCCTCGTTGCTACAAATAAATACGAAACGACATAATGTCGTTTTCAATTTTATTCACTATGACTATAATCGTTGCTAAATAATAATTAGGTAACCACATTTTTGTCTTTTTTAATTTGTTTGACAACGATGATGATCGTTGTTAAAAATAATTATGAAACCATAATTTTATGGTTTATAATTTATTTTATTTTACAAAAATTTTAATCATTTGTAATTTCTTTTACAATGTAATAAAATTAATAATCAATATTATTGTTGCAAATAATTTTTTCACTTCAACGTTGTTATAATCACAAATAATAAATTATAAAAGAGTTGATAATTTAAATATTTATTATTAATGAAATTTAGAATTCCATAAAATTTCATAAATAAAAAATACAAAAAAAAATAATTGAATATGTAAACCTAGCACAGATTACTAGGGATGGCTCACATCTTGGAAAGCTGTGTTGAATATGTAAACACTAAGCATAGATGTTTAGCTAATCTACTTGATCTTAAGGCTCAACGACATGAACAATACATCCACAAATATCTCATATCCATATTTGAGCTTGGTAATAGAGTTTTTAACTTGATTGCAGGAATATCATAAGCCTCAGTAGCTTCTTCTTGGGTGCCTGTAGAACAATACGAGAATTAATAAGACAAAAGTAATAGTTGTTAGCAATCTTTAGAAATAATGAATAAAAGAAGAAAGTTTACTCACCATATGTGCCAATAATTAAGTACCGTTTAAAGGTCATATTCCAAAGAAAGGAAAATCCGATAAAAGCATCTAGCTAGCCTTGATAAAACCATGAGTCTTTGCTGATGTTTCATATTAGATATAACCTAGATAAAAGAATTCCCATTTAGTAATATCAGGTCATCTCCATGTATACATAAAACTATCATGAGAAAGATATCATGATGCATAAGTGCAAAAGAAGATTTACTTGTGGTCATTTCCGTGTATTACGTCTCTGCATTCTATATAATCAATGGCTTCCTTAACCTATTTCATTAACATAAATACATCAATATAGGAGAAGACAATTTTAGTATTGAAACTCACGTCCAAATTGTTTCTATGAAGAGAAACAACAAACTTACAAGATCACCAAAAGCAGAAATCTGCTTGCTTAGACTGGTATGTTCCAACAGCATTATTATTGAAAAAAAACTAGCAATTGATAGTTAGAGATGGTCATATTCTTAGCATGATAAATATCCTTATATCTTGGTCTCTCTTACCTTCTTAAGCAGGAGATATGGCAGTAAAGAAAACCTTACCGATGAAGCAAGTCATTAACCAGTTGAAGCCCATCCTTCCAAAGAGTTTCTAAAGTTGAATTTATCATCATCTTATTCACCTTGTCATTACTTTTCCCTTTCACCCATTCAGTAGTTGCAACATGAAAAAACCCAAATAACTAAATAGCTCCTGTACAAAAATCGAAGGCCATTGCAAATAAACTCATAAGCACAAAATATTGAATAACATTTATAATCCAAATTAGGCCTTTCAACAACATTCAAAAACAAATAGACATTCCACTTTGTTAGTTTTTGCTAATTGCTTTTCTTTTCCCTAGAATTAACTAAATGCAACAATAGTTTAGCATAATTGTTCTATATTAAAGTAAAATCATCATTTTGTTTATAAAAAATATAAATCTTATTCAAATATTTAACATAATTATTTGCTTTGGTATGCAAAACAAACTTTTTTCTTTGTATTGGATAGAACAAAATAGAAACAATAACAGCCAATTCGTGCTTTGTCTTGGATTTTGTTTGTGAACCCACTGAAATCAAACATATTCTATTACGTTGAATGTAAAATTTATATTCAGATTCTATTTTTTTTGGATTGGGAATTTAACTTTAATAGAATAAAACAAAGAGAAAATAAATAAATTTTACAGTTTCAATTAAAAAAATTGTACTATAGATGTCAATAAAAGGAAGTAAATAAATAAATAAATAAATAAAAGTAAATTGGCATACCAACAGAAGAAGACACAATTGAAGGTTTTAAAGCGTCGATGATTTTCCCCGAATCCTTGTCAATTTTGATTTGTAGCTTCATAACATAAATAAAGCAAAATTAGACCATAAAATACACAAATTTTGCAAAAAAGAAAAAAGGGAAATTTTCGACTCATTTCTTTAGGGTTTTTACTGGGTTTAGTTAGAGGAAGACCAAAGAAAGCAAAGGGAATTCTAGGGAAATAGAGAGGATTGATCATTCTCGTTATCAGCTGTGAAGTGGATGTTGGTGGTGATGGAAGTCAGTGGCAGTTCGATACAGAGAAATTGGCTGAGGGGGCTGTCGTCTTTGGAGGAGTTAAAATAAAAGTGTTCTATTTAGTGAAAAAGAATGAACAAAATAGAAGAAACAAGAGGAAAAAAAGGGAAACAAAAAGGAGTTTGGTTGCTATAGTAAACGACATCGTTTTCAAATGGAAAGATATCTATCATTCCATTGCAACTTGCAAGCCAAAGTCATTCACACCTATATACACACATTTAAAAGTTTTTTTTCTTGTGCATTTATTTATTTTGTTTAACTCACCTAAGTTTGTTATTATCATTATTATTTTACTTGAGTAATCATTTTATTTTGTTAGAATTTAATAATTTTCAAATTAAATACATAGGAGAACTAAATAAATAAATGAATGAGAATAATTAAATTTAAATATATAGATAGATTAAATAAATTTATAAAAAAATAGACTTAAAAATTTATAACTTAGAAAATTACATAAGACAAAATTTTAAATTAAAATTTGAATTCTCCAAAGGAAATATGAATTTTGTAAGTGGTTATTTAACTAAAAAAATTTCAGTGATAAACTTCTAGAATAATTACGAACTAGTGATTTTTTTAAAAAAATTTAGATAAAAAAATCCTTTAAAATTTACCAAAATGGTTAAAAATTTAAAGATAATTTCCAATATTAATATTTATTGGTAGCGAGTCCTCTTGCATTTTAATTTTTCATATCTAACAAATAGGTTTTCAGACCCACAAGAATAACTAAGAGTTTTAATTTAAGCAACTACAACTCTGACTTATTTAATTTAACTTTTTGTTTTTTTATTTTTAAAAATTCAAATAATTATACAAAATAAAAATTAAATTATAATAATTTAACAACAACTTTGTAAAGTTGTTGCAAACCTAATGTATATGATTTCAGAACAACTATTTTTGTCGCTATTAATGTGATATCAATATCGTAACAATTTTTTTTTTATTGTTGTGTAAAATATATAAAAATTTAATTAGGCAACGACAATAAAAAATTATTGCAAAATGTAAGAAGATATCGTAACGATTTTTTTTATCGTTATTAACTTGATAAGAATTTGCAGTAACAATAAGTATCGTTATATAAAATATAAAGAAAAAATCAAATGAGCAACGACAATTAAAAGTCGTTGCAAATATAATAAGATATTATAACGATTTTTTTTATCGTTGTTAATTTGACAAGAATTCACAATAACAAGAAGTATCGTTGTATAAAATATAAAAAAATATAAAAAAAAACTAAATGGGTTTTTAATAAAATAACAAAGAAATTAATAATAAAAATTAAATTTTAAAATAAATGAAATTCGCCCGATGATGGGATGTTATGAAACTCACAAGTAGTGATTTCTTAACTGATCCCTAGGTGAGAGAAGTTCACTAAGTGTTACCAGAGTATTGGGATACTTAGTGCAATTTTTCAATAATAAGAATTTTTATTTAAAATAAATAAAGAAATATTTACACAAAAAAAAATTAAAAAATTCATTTGCATCATTTTTTATCTGTTTGCATCATATGCATTCACGATAATAATTTTTGAAGCAAATGTTAATCTTCCGATGATGAGATTCTATAGAACTCACAAGTAGTGATTCTTAAGAAATCTCTAGGTGAGGAAAATTATTCCAAATGTTATCAGAGTATTGGGATATTTGATTTAATTTTTTCAATACAAATAGGTTCACATTCACTTTTGAAAATAAAATTTAACTTTTTTTTAAAAAATAAAACAAAATGATTTTTACAAATAAAAAATAAAGTTTAAATGTTTCAAAATTAAAAGAATAAAATTGATTGCAATAAAAATAGAAATTATTTTTAAATATCAAATTAAAACCATTTTATTGAAACCAAAGGATAACACATGATTATTATGTTACTGTTTTTTTAACGGGCGTCGTGGGGGTGCTAATCTTTCCCCACGCGTAACCGTACTCCCGAACCCGATTTTGTTTTCGCAGACCAAAAATTTGTCTTTTTAATAAAATTTAATTAATTTTGAGATTTTGTTAAAAAGATAAATATTTTAGGTGGCCAATCACACCTAGTCAAAAAAAGATTGGTGGCGACTCTCATTGTTTTTAAACGTTTTTCAAAATCGTCGAGCGCGAAGCCGTTACGACAGTTATAATCACAAATAATAAATTATAAAAGAGTTGATAATTTAAATATTTATTATTAATGAAATTTAGAATTCCATAAAATTTCATAAATAAAAAATACAAAAAAAATAATTGAATCTGTAAACCTAGCACAGATTACTAGGGATGGCTCACATCTTGGAAAGCTGTGTTGAATATGTAAACACTAAGCATAGATGTTTAGCAAATCTACTTGATCTTAAGGCTCAACGGCATGAACAATACATCCACAAATATCTCATATCCATATTTGAGCTTGGTAATAGAGTTTTTAACTTGATTGCATGAATATCATAAGCCTCAGTAGCTTCTTCTTGGGTGCCTGTAGAACAATACGAGAATTAATAAGACAAAAGTAATAGTTGTTAGCAATCTTTAGAAATAATGAATAAAAGAAGAAAGTTTACTCACCATATGTGCCAATAATTAAGTACCGTTTAAAGGTCATATTCCAAAGAAAGGAAAATCCGATAAAAACATCTAAGTAGCCTTGACATAACCATGAGTCTTTGCTGATGTTTCATATTAGATATAACCTAGATAAAAGAATTCCCATTTAGTAATATCAGGTCATCTCCATGTATACATAAAACTATCATGAGAAAGATATCATGATGCATAAGTGCAAAAGAAGATTTACTTGTGGTCATTTCCGTGTATTACGTCTCTGCATTCTATATAATCAATGGCTTCCTTAACCTATTTCATTAACATAAATACATCAATATAGGAGAAGACAATTTTAGTATTGAAACTCACGTCCAAATTGTTTCTATGAAGAGAAACAACAAACTTACAAGATCACCAAAAGCAGAAATCTGCTTGCTTAGACTGGTATGTTCCAACAGCATTATTATTGAAAAAAAACTAGCAATTGATAGTTAGAGATGGTCATATTCTTAGCATGATAAATATCCTTATATCTTGGTCTCTCTTACCTTCTTAAGCAGGAGATATGGCAGTAAAGAAAACCTTACCGATGAAGCAAGTCATTAACCAGTTGAAGCCCATCCTTCCAAAGAGTTTCTAAAGTTGAATTTATCATCATCTTATTCACCTTGTCATTACTTTTCCCTTTCACCCATTCAGTAGTTGCAACATGAAAAAACCCAAATAACTAAATAGCTCCTGTACAAAAATCGAAGGCCATTGCAAATAAACTCATAAGCACAAAATATTGAATAACATTTATAATCCAAATTAGGCCTTTCAACAACATTCAAAAACAAATAGACATTCCACTTTGTTAGTTTTTGCTAATTGCTTTTCTTTTCCCTAGAATTAACTAAATGCAACAATAGTTTAGCATAATTGTTCTATATTAAAGTAAAATCATCATTTTGTTTATAAAAAATATAAATCTTATTCAAATATTTAACATAATTATTTGCTTTGGTATGCAAAACAAACTTTTTTCTTTGTATTGGATAGAAAAAAATAGAAACAATAACAGCCAATTCGTGCTTTGTCTTGGATTTTGTTTGTGAACCCACTGAAATCAAACATATTCTATTACGTTGAATGTAAAATTTATATTCAGATTCTATTTTTTTTGGATTGGGAATTTAACTTTAATAGAATAAAACAAAGAGAAAATAAAAAAATTTTACAGTTTCAATTAAAAAAATTGTACTATAGATGTCAATAAAAGGAAGTAAATAAATAAATAAATAAATAAATAAAAGTAAATTGGCATACCAACAGAAGAAGACATAATTGAAGGTTTTAAAGCGTCGTTGATTTTCCTCGAATCCTTGTCGATTTTGATTTGTAGCTTCATAACATAAATAAAGCAAAATTAGACCATAAAATACACAAATTTTGCAAAAAAAAAAAAGAAAAAAGGGAAATTTTCGACTCATTTCTTTAGGGTTTTTACTGAGTTCAGTTAGAGGAAGACCAAAGAAAGCAAAGGGAATTCTAGGGAAATAGAGAGGATTGATCATTCTCGTTATCAGCTGTGAAGTGGATGTTGGTGGTGATGGAAGTCAGTGGCAGTTCGATACAGAGAAATTGGCTGAGGGGGCTGTCGTCTTTGGAGGAGTTAAAATAAAAGTGTTCTATTTAGTGAAAAAGAATGAACAAAATAGAAGAAACAAGAGGAAAAAAAGGGAAACAAAAAGGAGTTTGGTTGCTATAGTAAACGACATCGTTTTCAAATGGAAAGATATCTATCATTCCATTGCAACTTGCAAGCCAAAGTCATTCACACCTATATACACACATTTAAAAGTTTTTTTTCTTGTGCATTTATTTATTTTGTTTAACTCACCTAAGTTTGTTATTATCATTATTATTTTACTTGAGTAATCATTTTATTTTGTTAGAATTTAATAATTTTCAAATTAAATACATAGGAGAACTAAATAAATAAATGAATGAGAATAATTAAATTTAAATATATAGATAGATTAAATAAATTTATAAAAAAATAGACTTAAAAATTTATAACTTAGAAAATTACATAAGACAAAATTTTAAATTAAAATTTGAATTCTCCAAAGGAAATATGAATTTTGTAAGTGGTTATTTAACTAAAAAAATTTCAGTGATAAACTTCTAGAATAATTACGAACTAGTGATTTTTTTAAAAAAATTTAGATAAAAAAATCCTTTAAAATTTACCAAAATGGTTAAAAATTTAAAGATAATTTCCAATATTAATATTTATTGGTAGCGAGTCCTCTTGCATTTTAATTTTTCATATCTAACAAATAGGTTTTCAGACCCACAAGAATAACTAAGAGTTTTAATTTAAGCAACTACAACTCTGACTTATTTAATTTAACTTTTTGTTTTTTTATTTTTAAAAATTCAAATAATTATACAAAATAAAAATTAAATTATAATAATTTAACAACAACTTTGTAAAGTTGTTGCAAACCTAATGTATATGATTTCAGAACAACTATTTTTGTCGCTATTAATGTGATATCAATATCGTAACAATTTTTTTTTATTGTTGTGTAAAATATATAAAAATTTAATTAGGCAACGACAATAAAAAATTATTGCAAAATGTAAGAAGATATCGTAACGATTTTTTTTATCGTTATTAACTTGATAAGAATTTGCAGTAACAATAAGTATCGTTATATAAAATATAAAGAAAAAATCAAATGAGCAACGACAATTAAAAGTCGTTGCAAATATAATAAGATATTATAACGATTTTTTTTATCGTTGTTAATTTGACAAGAATTCACAATAACAAGAAGTATCGTTGTATAAAATATAAAAAAATTTAATTAAACAACGACTATGAAAAGTTGTTGGAAATGTCATGAGATTTTGCAATGACTATCTTAATCGTTACAAATTTTGGTTGCTAAAGGCCCATTTTCTAGTAGTGTGCTTCCAACCGATGAGTTAGCTGCTCCATTATTCGGTGCTACATTTACAGCTAGCAACTGAGTTCCCCTACCACTAGTACTTGCTTCATCCCCAACACTCCTTTTGTTCTTGTATAACTTGCACAGAACCCAATCATCCAACTACAACCAAAAAATACATTATTAAGTAGTATGCATATATGTGTGTATGAACGTATGAATTGGTAACAAAAGAAAATAATTATTACCGTCATGTCACCACTCGGCCTGCCGTTGCTTTGGGAATTATGATTATTGTTGTTTTTGCCTTCTTTAGTAAGTGTATACTCATGCATTTTCCAATCAGTTTTGCTGCCACGAGGGTGCTTGCCTTTTAAGAAATCAAGGGTCCTTTTGTATCCAACAGGGTGCCCAGAACCATGAGATAGAGGGATGTCTTTATAGGTTCCGGTAGCCTTCCAATACCCGTTTGGAGTAGCACGGTTTGGCCTCAATCCATTCGGATATTTTTTATCCCTGGGCGTAAAAAAATACCACTGCTTTTCTGTAATTTCCTTCTTTTTATCTGACCACCACAAATATAATTTCAGTCCGATAAAAAATTAAGATGATAATATAAAATTGATACTAAAAAAAGACAAAAAAAATTATATGAATTATAATTTAATAAAAGATTGAAAAATATTATATGTTTAATGTGTTGAAAATATATTTTGACGTAACAATTTTCACAACACATTCGAACATAAATAATGTACCTATATATGTGTACGACATAGACAGACCTAAACCAAACTGCTAATTAATTATGCTAATCTAAATAATCAAGGAGACCCAACCGATCCTGTGAAGACACGTAATTAAACATTGAGTGTATGGGTCCATAAGAAAATCTTCACTCAACTAAAAAACCTGTAATCTATAATTTTAATGACGTGTCCTTACTTGATTAGGGCCTGCATCTAACCTGTAAGAAGGTCTTTCTATCTACGAATTTCTAGCAAACAGAGTGATGAGACAGAGATAACATGGCATTATTCTCTTTTCTTTTGATGAAATTGATGATTTCGAGAAGACAAGAAAATAAAAATAAGGATGTCTAGCTAGACAATTTATCAAAACAATTAATGATTTGGAATAAATCACACAATACGGGAACTCAGGATAAAAACTTAAGTCGGCTTATGCAAATCTTCTGTTCTACTTAACGCATGTAGAAGAAAATTATTCCATAATAGTATAGCATAAACATCAATTATTTTTTTTTTGTAAAAATTAATCAAATTGATCGTAAATCGTAATTAATGAAAAAATAAGAAAAATATACATAAATAATATTAACATGCAAGAATAAGGTTTAGCTAGGGTTTAATTAGTTATGTACCAGCGAGCTTATCAGGATCTTTGCTGTAGAAAATAACGTCTCGAATGACATTTGCAGGTAAGGGTTCATTGTTAACCTTCTTCTTCAAATAATCCTTGATCAATTCTTCGTCAGTGGGGATAAATCGATATCCAGGAGGAAGTTCATTGTTGTCGATAATGGCCACCTCCTCGTCTTCAGACGAGGTGCGATTAGCGGCACCTGAATTTTGCATGCTATTTTGCTCAGAAGGGTATTGCTCCATTAATGTGGAACAATATTCAATGAAAGAGAGAAAAACATGGAAAAAAAAATGAAGGAAAGAAAGATTACTATATATTACTATTCAAATAATTTTGACTAGGCTGATATAATCCTAAAACGGTATGAAGTAAACCTCTATGATGGAAAAAAAAAAAGAAAAAGAGTTAGAGTTCAACTAGACTTTAACAACTAACGATAATTGATTGTCTCAAAAAAAACAAACACCTGTTTTTTCGTATTACCAAAATCGATCACAGTTAATTATCATAAAATAGTCGCGGATAATTGGTTATATACTTGTCAACAAGCTTATTGATTGTTTTGCTTAAATAATTTCTCATGGACGAAAACCATAATTGTAAACTTGCATGTAATGAGGATAGACAGCACGTATCTGCATAGTGCATACTCAACTGTGTCTTTTTTAAATATTAAAGAAAGGTTTTTTAATTGTTTAAAAGAAAAGAAACCTTTTTAATTTTTAATTTTAGGGGCGTTAATTCGATTTGATTCATTTCAAATCAAAATGATAAATTTAATTGAATTAAATTTTGTTTCATTAACCGAAATAAAATTTTTAATTTTGAAATCAGCCAAACCGAATTAAATTTGGTTATAAGGGAAATAATATTTTTAATTTTTAATTTCTCATATTTGAAGTAAATTAAATAATATCATTCAATAAAATATTTAAATAAGAAAGTTAAAAACTCTTACAACGTGTTAAAGTTAAAACATCATTTAAATTTCAAAAATTAAATATATTTTTAGGTTTCATATATTTTTAATTTTAATTTTGATTTTTTTATATGTCAATTAAACTTTTGGTTGATTCGGTTAATTAATCAAAAACTAAAATTTTTCCGTTGTTTAGCTGAGTCAGTAAAATATATTTCTTGTTGTTTGGATTTTTTTTGAAAAATCTATTTTCTTTTTTTAAATGATATTAACATAACTAATAAAATATTAAAAATTATTTGTTATTTACTAATTAATTTATTAATTTTAAAAAATAATTATATTTTGAATGTAATATTTAATATTAAATCATTATATTATTAAACATTTAAAAGAAAACTATTTATTATTAGTAATATTAATATTTTTAAAAAATTTGAATAATATTATTATTTTAATATATATAATATTAATAATATATTAAAATTTATTTTTCAAATATTAAAAATTTTTATACTATTAAAATAATTATATTTATAGTAAAAGTCTTTATTATTAAAATTATAAAAAGGTATTATTTATTTATATTTGCTATTAAAATTTTAACACAAAATATCTGTAAATAAAATATAAAAACATTATATATTAAATTAAAATAATAATAAAGTATTAAAAATATTAATTATGAAAATAATAAATATATTATTTATTAAATTAGTATTTTTTATTTATTATTCAAATAACTATATAATATTGTTTATTATTGAAATATTAAAAATATTCAAGACTGATAATATACAAAATAAAATATTTAAACTTAAAATATTGAAAGATTTTTAATGTTAATATTTTAATATATAAAATTTTTAATCTAATTAAATAACAAAAATATTTTTATTAACAATATGGTGGTCTTTAATAAATAAAAGAGTTCATGTGAAATGCATTGAATTAATTAAAAACATATATGGAGATGTAATGACATAAGTGAGGACATGTGGTGGACAAGTAAGTGAATTTTTAATCACAGTCCAATCTTGTTTGCTGTACTAATGAGCTAACTGACAAAATCTATCCAAGATATGGTGCATTGGTGTATAATGTTTACAGATGATATTGTCTTATATGCTAACAGTAGAACAAAGATCAACACAAAATTGAAACTATGGACACAGATGCTAGAATCAAGAAAGTTCAAATTAAACAAAGTAAATACTGAATACATAACATGTAAATTCAGTTAAAATGAAGAGGAATATCTATTGAGATAAAAGCTCCGCTGCATTATATTAATGAAAAACTAATACTGTGAACACTTTATAAACTATTCAAGTTTGATATTTAATGAACTGACAAGTGTATACCATATAAATTATCAGTCAAACTATAAAAAAATTATCTCATTAATTTGTAAAACTAAAATAATATGCAGACTTATAAAAATAAATTAAAAACTTAATTAATTTTAAAGATTAGTATATTTTTTAAATCTATTCATTTATAAGATAACATTTTATGATTAATTGACAAAAGTTAATATTTTATAATCGATTGATTGTGATAGTTATTTTACTTTGTTAATGTATTAAATATAAACACACAGAGACTTTCCCGTTACCAAAACAAAAATTAAAAAAGTTTAATAATAAAGAAAAAGATAAACTTCAACAATGACTGACGTTCGCAATTCGCATCAGACACCTTTGCGCCACAGCCACAGCCACAGCCACAGGCTCAGCCGTTCCAGCAGCAATGTGAACTTTTCCAGTGGCAAGAGTGTGGAGGCAAATCAACATTTGATTTATGCAAAGGAGTTCCAGAAAAGATATCATTATTTGTACATCTGCCTTTAGGCTCTACCATACATCTTACAACCTAAATTCATTTCAAATGGTAGTCTATTGCATAAAGAAACATGTTAAAAACAAAATCTACTGGTTAATCAGAAAATAAGAGTTGAAATTTCCTAACAGTAATCATTTATCATCTCTCTTATTATAGCAAAAACAAATCATATCATCTCTGTAATTAACACTCTCCATACCTCTTCCACCATATCCCCTCCACTTTTCAGGAAACATAACTTCCCGCAATGGTTGGCACACAGAGCAGCCTACAGTATTAATGCATCACGCAACAAAAGCACATAAAATATGTAGCATTAAGAAGTACAAAGCAGCTGCACCGAAGCAACTCAAGAGAGATCCACATACCAACAAACCAAAATAGAAAAAGACATATATAGAAGGAAACATATTATAGTTCTGACAATACCCATCAAAGGCTCAATACCAAAGCAGGGCGGATAAAGGATAAACCAAACAGCTAATCCAAATGAGTTTCAGATATTATTTAAAGCCAAAAGGGCAGTAACAAACACAATTACACAAACAACTCCATAAAGAGCGAACTCCCTTACTGCTTAATCAGATTCCAAGTTTTAAAACTTAGAAACCACCACGAAGGCGAAGGACAAGATGCAGAGTAGACTCCTTCTGTATGTTATAATCAGCAAGAGTTCTCCCATCCTCCAGCTGCTTTCCAGCAAAAATCAACCTCTGCTGGTCTGGTGGGATCCCTTCCTTATCCTGAATCTTTGCCTTAACATTATCAATGGTGTCTGAACTTTCAACCTCCAAAGTGATGGTCTTTCCAGTTAAGGTCTTCACAAATATCTGCATCCCACCACGCAGACGCAACACTAAATGAAGAGTTGACTCCTTTTGGATATTATAGTCAGCCAATGTCCTCCCATCTTCAAGCTGCTTGCCAGCAAATATGAGCCTTTGCTGGTCTGGGGGGATACCCTCCTTGTCTTGGATCTTTGCCTTCACGTTGTCAATGGTGTCTGAACTTTCAACCTCCAAAGTGATTGTCTTTCCGGTCAAAGTCTTAACAAAGATCTGCATACCACCTCGAAGGCGAAGAACCAAATGGAGAGTTGACTCCTTCTGGATATTATAATCAGCAAGAGTCCTTCCATCTTCAAGCTGTTTTCCTGCAAAAATTAATCTTTGCTGGTCTGGTGGAATACCCTCTTTGTCCTGAATTTTGGCTTTCACATTATCAATGGTATCTGAACTCTCAACCTCCAAGGTAATTGTCTTTCCGGTGAGAGTCTTGACAAAGATTTGCATGCCACCACGAAGACGAAGAACCAAGTGGAGGGTGGACTCCTTCTGGATGTTGTAGTCAGCTAATGTGCGACCATCTTCAAGTTGTTTGCCAGCAAAGATAAGCCTTTGCTGATCTGGTGGGATCCCTTCCTTGTCCTGGATCTTAGCCTTCACATTATCGATGGTGTCTGAGCTCTCCACCTCAAGGGTGATGGTTTTGCCGGTGAGGGTTTTCACAAAGATTTGCATCTATTTAATCAGAGGGTCAAAAGATTACTTAAGAGTATAAACTAAAAATAGATTAGTGGATATATAAAATGTCTTTAATCTTTAGGAAGATAAGGCATTAAATAATCAAAAGAAAGAAAAAAATCGCCTACACAAAATTAAATTTCGTGAATTCATAATCATCCCTTATATATTAACAAATTCAAAACAAGAAAATAAAATATGCAGGAATAAAAAATGAGAATCTTTCAAATAAAAACAAAATAAAACCAGGAGAATTCAAAATTAAAACAAATAGAAAGAGTAGATCAAAAGCATAGGCAAATCTAACTTGCACAGATACCAATATATCAATTAAAATTAAAAATTTCCAAGAACCCACAGCGACAAATCTAAAAATTTTACATTTTACATTAGAATTTCGATAAAGAAACATGATCTGCTAATAGTTCCTCTAATAACTTGACTATCCTCTTTTAAAAAAAAAACAGATCCAAGGTAATACTATTAACAAACAAGAATAGGTTAATTAAAAAAATAAAATCAATTCATAATTAAAAAAAAATCAAACCTCGATCGATAAGGCAAGATCAATCAAGCTTTTAAGAAATTAAAGTCAAAAGTTGAAAATGGAAAGTAGAAATAGAAAAAATTACGATTACCTTTAAAGAGAATTAGGAAAATGCTTCGAAGCGTTGAAAATGGAATTTGGCCGAATGGAAGGTTGGGGGATCTGCGATTTCTTTATAAACAGAAAAATTCTAAACCTACCTCAATTTTACCTTTTACACTTTAATAATAAAAAAAAACATTACACAAAAGACATTAATGCCCATGACAGAGATTTTTTTCACCTTTTACACTTCAATAAAAAAAAATTACACAAAAAGACATTAATGCCCATGACAGAGATTTTTTTCACCTTTTACACTTTAATAAAAAAAAATTACTCAAAAAGACATTAATGCCCATGACAGAGATTTTTTTTCACATTGTTCACTTCTAGTGCAATTGAATTTACGCATAAAACATGTCTTAACGCAAATTGACTTACGCTAACAAAAAGTTCACATACAAGTTTATTTGTGCGAACATCCCAGACAATTTCAAGTCAACTTGTATTGAGATTAGCTTGCGCAGGGAGCTTTTCCCAGCGCAAACCAGCTTGCGTTTGAGTAACCGCTCTGTGCAAGCTTCCTTGCACGGAAAGTTTATATCTGTGCAAGTTGACTTGCACTAATAGCTTATTGCGTAATTTTATTATAATTTTATTTTAATAGTTATAATTAATTATCTTTATTATATAATTAATTACATGTCTGAGTTATATAATAAAAATAATTAATTATAATTATTAAAATAAAATTATAAAAAAATTACACAGCTAGCTATCCGTGCGAGTTAACTTGCACAAATATAAACTACCCACACAAAGAAGCTTGTGCACGAAGGTCATTCCAGCGCAAAAACAAACTTGTGTTAGACATGTTTCATGTGCAAATTTGATTGTGCAAAAAGCAAATCGTGTGAAAAAAAAATAAAGTTTTGCCATGGGGATTATTGTCATTTTATGTAAGGATTTTTTTGTTTTGAAGTATAAAGAGTAAAAAGGAGAATTCTAAATCTACTTCAATTTTTACTCTTTATACTTCATCATCATCATCATCAGAGCTTTTATCCCAATAAATTGGGGTAGGCTATATGAACCAATATCTAAAATCACGTTAGATCATCCATATGTATTCTTTGCCTCCATAAATTCCTATTCAAGGTCATTTGCTCATCTAATTCTAAAACCTCCATGTCTTTCCAAACTACTTCCTTCAAAGTCTTTTTCGGTATTCCTCTCGTCTTAACTCTTCTCTCAACATCCATAGCCTCTATTCTCCTAACTGGAGTATCTACAGGTCTACGTCTTACATGTTCAAACCAACGTAAACGATTTTCACACATTTTGTCTTCGATAGGTACCACTCCAATCATCTTACGAATATCATCATTTCTCATTCTATCCTTTCTTGTATATCCACATATCCACCGTAACATTCTCATTTCTGTTACACTCACCTTTTGTGTATGTAGTCTCTTAGTCGCCCAACATTCACTACCATATAACAATGTTGGTCTAACAACTGTCCTATAAAACTCTTTATACTTAAAACAAAAAAATCTTTACATAAAATGATAATAATACCCATGAAAAAACTTAAATTTTTTTTTCACATGGTTCGCTTCTTGCACAACTGAATTTACGCAAGAAGCATGTTTCAGCGCAAATTGACTTATGCTAGAAAGAAGTTCACGCACAAGTTTACTTACGTGGACATCTAGCCAAGTGCAAGCCAACTTGCACTAGAATAACCTCCCCGCACATGCTTCCTTACTCGGGGAGCTTATATTTGCACTAGTTTGCACGAATAGTTTGCTGTGTAATTTTATTAGATTAATCAATGAAAAAAAAAATGAAAGACTAAGAGTTTGAGATCCTAAACAGTCTTCTGGACAAGATTTTAATATCAAAATAAACACACATGATTAAGCATAAATTTAGTATATTAGTATCTATGTAAAATTATTGTCAATAGATTTAAACATGTGAGAATCTTGTTAAAAGATTTGTGTTTATAGTACTCAAACTATTTTAGATCTAATGATTCTAAATTTAGATTTAATAATACATCATTTCTCATATAATACATCTATGCAATGTAACCAGCAACAAACACAAACAACTCCATATAAAGACCAAACATCCTTACTGCTTAATCAGATTCCAAGCTTTAAAACTTAGACACCACACGAAGGCGAAGGACAAGATGCAGCTCCTTCTGTATGTTATAATCTGCAAGAGTTCTCCCATTCTCCGGCTGCTGGTCTGGTCAGCCAATGGCCTCCCATCTTCAAGCTGCTTTCCAGCAAAGATGAGCCTTTGCTGGTCCGGGAATACCCTCCTTGTCTTGGATCTTTGCCCTTGCGTTGTCAATGGTGTCTGAACTTTCAACCTTCAAAATGATAGTCTTTCCAGTCAAAGTCTTAACAAAGTCCAAGGTTGACGAAGAACCAAGTGGAGGGTGGACTTCTTCTGCATGTTGTAGTCAGCTAGCCTGCGACCATTTTTCAAGTTGTTTGCCAGCAGATCTGGTGGAATCCCTTTCTTGTCTGGATCTTGGCCTTCAAGTTGTCGATGGTGTCTGAACTCTCCACCTCAAGGGTGATGGTCTTGCTAGTGAGAGTTTTCACAAAGATTTGCATCTAACAGATTAGAACTATTAACAAACAACAATCGATTTATTAAAAAAAATAAAAAAATCATTCATAATGCATACAAAAAATGAAAACGTCAGTTGTTAAGGCCAGATCAATCAAAACTAAAGTAATTAAAATTGAAACAGAAAACAATTAATTTGGAAATGCGTCGAAGCGTTTAAAATGGAATTTTGGCCGCACCAGATACAACGAGCAAGGTTAGTTGATCCACGATTCTTTATTATAGGTGGACGTTGTCGATAACGATGTTGTGACCAATCAGTTCTTGCCACGTGAATGTCGACTACCAATTTACTGTTGCGTATATTCTGCGGTGATATTAAATTTGAGGAAATAAACTAGCACAAGCCAAAAAATAGGCATGAAAATAAGCATTTATATGTATAATGTAGTTGAATTATGTTTATGTACTTGAAGTTGAAAATAATTTTATTTGAAGCAAATGATTAAAAATTTAGATTAAATTAGTTTGTTATTGTTTACATTTCTTTTTATAATGAAAAAAAAAGTGTAGAATACTTGCAACTAGAGGTGTACATAGGCCGGTCAAGCCTGTGCTATGTTAATAGATTACATAAATCCAAGTCCTACTTAGCCCAATTATTTTAGTTTGAATTTTAATCCAAGTCCGTTTACATATTTTATTGTTCGAGCTCAAACCCTGCCCGACTAGATTTTTATTGCATTTTGATTTTTTGTTTTTTCTTAAATTCTTTTATTCAATTTAAAATTTAATTTAATTTGTCAAACTTTGTATGTTAATTTCAATATTAAATATATAATGCTTATTAATTGACAATGTTTTAATACAAATAATTACATTATATTCAATAACATATATTAAAAATTTTAATATTAATAATGCCCAGGCCAGACCGAGCTTAGGTCTCCATGGGTAAAGCTCGAACCCAACCAAAAAATTCATCGGCCTATTTTTTGTCCAATCTCACTAAAAAATCATGCTAAATTTCGGCTTTAACGGGCTACTAGACCCATGAACAGTTCCACTTCCAGCTAAGCTTCATTTGCATTACAAAAAAATGGCATTCGAATTTTTTATTTTTGGTATTTGTTTGATAAAAAATTATTTGGTTAACAAAAAATGATTTCTTAATTAACAGAAAATAATTTTATTTTTTCTGAAAATTGTCGTACACTTTTGAAAAAAAAAAGAACACATTTTTCCAAAAAGAGCTATCTATATCATATATGAGATTATTTACCAATCTTGTGAGTGTTCTACGTAAACCGAATCTTGGATATAATTTTTTAAGCTTGAATTTAGTTTAACTTTTTCAAAAATATTATTAATTTAATTTTAAATCCTACCTGTCGTAACGGCTTCGCGTTCGACGAATTTTGAAAAAAGACGTTTAAAAACAAAACATGGGAGTCGCCACCAATCTTTTTTTAACTAGGTGTGATTGGCCACCTAAAAAATGTTTATCTTTTTAACAAAATCCTAAAATTAATTAAGTTTTATTAAAAAGACAAATTTTTGGTCTGCGAAAACAAAAATCGTGTTCGGGGGTACGGTTACGCGTGGGGAAGGATTAGCACCCCCACGACGCCCGTTAAAAACGGTACCATAATAATCATGTGTTATCCTTTTTGTTTTAATAAAATGATCTTACTTTAATATTTAAAATTAATTCCTTTTTTATTCCAACCTTTTTATTCAAAATCATTTTTTATTTGCAATTTTATTTTGTTTTACTTTATTTTTCGAAAGTAAATGTGAACCTTTTTGTATTGAATAATTAAATCAAATACTCCAATACTTTTGGCAGCATTTGAAATAATTTTCCTCACCTAGAGATTTCCTAAGAATCACTACTTGTGACTTCTATAGAATCTCATCCTCGGAAAATTCACACTTGCTTCAAAAATTATTATGAATGCACATGATGCAAACAAATAAAAATGATGCAAATGAATTTTTAATTTCAAATTTCATTATTTATTTGTTTATTTATTTATATTTCTTTGTTTTTTTAAAAAACTTATTCATTTTCTTTTTTATAAAAAGTTAAATTATTGAAAAATCATACTAAATACCTCAATACTTTTGACAATATTTAGTAGACTCTTCTCACCTAGGGATCAGTTAAGGAATCACTACTTGTGACTTCCATAACGTCCCATCATCGGAATTTTATTTAATTAAATTTAAAATTTAATATTAGTTTTCTTTTTCTATTTTCTTTTAAAAACTCATTTATTTTTATTTTTAATAAAAAACTAAATTATTGAAAAATCATACTAAATATTCCAATACTTTTGGCAACATTTAGTACGACTCTTCTCACCTAGGGATCAGCTAGGAATCACTACTTGTGACTTCCGTAGCATCCCATCATCGGAATTTTATTTAATTTTAATTTTATTATTAATTTTGAAAATTCAATTTTATTTTCAAAAATTTAAATTATTGAAAAATCATACTAAATACCTCAATACTTTTGACAATATTTAGCAGACTCTTCTCACCTCAGGATCAGTTAAGGAATCACTACTTGTGACTTCCGTAACATCCCATCATCGGACGAATTAATTTAATCTAAATCTTATTATTTTCTTTTAAAAAAAGAACTTATTTTATTTTCATTTTAATAAAAATAAAAATTATTGAAAAATCATACTAAATATTCCAATACTTTTGGCAACAATTAGTATGACCCTTCTCACCTAGGGATCAGCTAGGAATCACTACTTGTGACTTCCGTAGCATCCCATCATCGGAATTTTATTTAATTTTAATTTTATTATTAATTTTGAAAATTCAATTTTATTTTCAAAAATTTAAATTATTGAAAAATCATACTAAATACCTCAATACTTTTGACAATATTTAGCAGACTCTTCTCACCTAGGGATCAGTTAAGGAATCACTACTTGTGACTTCCGTAACATCCCATCATCGGACGAATTAATTTAATCTAAATCTTATTATTTTCTTTAAAAAAAAAAGAACTTATTTTATTTTCATTTTAATAAAAATAAAAATTATTGAAAAATCATACTAAATATTCCAATACTTTTGGCAACAATTAGTATGACCCTTCTCACCTAGGGATCAGCTAGGAATCACTACTTGTGACTTCCGTAGCATCCCATCATCGGAATTTATTATTAAGTAAATTTCTTAGTTATTATTTATGCACATGATGCAAGCATATAGAATATGATGCACATGAATTTCTATTTTTTTCATTTAAAATATTCTTATTTTTTATTATTTAAATATATTTTTTTTTACATTTTTTGATCAATAATAATTAATGAAAATACAAGTAAAAGAAAAGTTTTCAAAATTTTATTTTATAACATGCATTAATAATAATAATAATAATAATAATAATAATAATAATAATAATAATAATAATAATAATAATAATAATAAAGAAAAAACAAGGAAAAGGCTAAAAAATTATACCCAAAGTGAAGCCCAAACCGGAATGGGCTTGAAGATGGTATTGGGCCCAATTCTCAAAAGCCTCTTGGACCCAATCAGATGCGGGTCGGGCTGGATCAGGGAGCGGGCGGACTGGAGAGCGGGTCGCGTGAGGGTTGGAGCCAGGTCGGACGCGCGGATCCGGGTCGGGCGATGGGGCGACGCGCGGATCCTTCTCCCACGGGTCAGTGCGCGGATCCCGGGTCGGATCCCGGGTCGCGCGCGGATCCTCTTCTTTTTTTTTTTGCTATAAAAACTAAATCTTTTTTTTTCTAAATCATTTTTCTCTTTTCTTCTAAAAAATTCAGAGCTCTTGAGCTCTTCGCCGGGGGCGATTCTCGGCCGCCGCCGGCCGCCGTCTTCGGTGGCCGGAAATCAAAAAGGAAACCACTTTCCGGAAGCTCTCCACCCCCTGAGCTCGATTCTGGCCTCCGATTCACTAAAAAAGGGCCCTAACCTAGTAGATCTGAACCCTCCGAAACCGTGTTCTCCCCCCTTTTTTTGTTTTTGTATTTTTTTGTTTTTGGTTGACGATGGGTTGTGTTGGTTGTGGTTTGTAGCTGCTGTTTTTTTTTTGTTTTGTGCTTTTGCAGGTTGCAAAATAGTTTGTTTGGGTGGTTTGGGCTGGTGATCGAGAAGGGTTTGGGTTTAGGTAATGGTGGTTGTGACAGGGGCTGGTTCGGTGATGGTGGTGGTGGTCTCGGTTTTGGGGCTATGGTGATTTTTTGATGGAAAAAAGGGGTTCTCCCGTTGAGTGGGTCTCGGTTGGATGGGTTCAAGGGTTGAAGGGTTTCTTTTCTGTGGGGGGTTCGGGTGGTGATGGAATCCGGTGAGGGTTGAATAGGAGAGGATTAGGGGGCACGGTTGGGTGAAGGTGATGTTTGGGGTTGATGTCGAGCCAGAGGAGAGGAGCAAAAAGAATGGCCAACCCCCCTGGCAGTGACCAAAATGGTCCATTTTTTTAGAAGGGCTTGGGGGTTCTGTTGGTAATGGGTGGAGTAGGCAGAGAGGGGAATGGGGTTGCAGGGTTGGTGGCTGGCAGGAACTGGTGCCGTGTTCTTTCCCTTTTTTTTTAAATTATTTTTTGTCATTTTTTGTTTTTTAATTAATTAATTAATTTGAAAATAAAATATAAAGAAAAACCCGGACAAAATTAGGTGTCAACACTACCGTTGCACTCAAACTCTCTCAAATCCTCTCTTCAGCCTTGTTCTCAGCCTTGCCCAGCCTTCTACCGCCACCTGCCGCTGCACTCATTCTTCAGGATCTACTCCAGTCTTCCTCTCTGCCGCCTCCTGGCACACCCTATTCTACTGGTTTGCAACGTTTCCTCTCTACAGCAAAGTTTGATCTCCATCTACATATTCATATTTCTTGGCCAGCCAAATCATGCACTGAACTATGGTAAACAGTAACTTTGACATTAGACATATGGTAGGCAGAAAACACATAAATTTCCATGAATAAACGGTTAGGATCTAGTGAAGGCATATGGAAAATAAAATATATAATGGAATAGAAAGAACGAAACATGGATAAATGATTAAACAAAAAAAATTAAAGGAAATTAATTATCAATAGAATTAAGTACATTACCAGTGAGCTGTCGAGGATGATGGCGATAGAGATTAACCTCGGGAATAATGAGATTAAAACAATGGGGTTTATTGGAAATCTTGTAATTCAAGGCTCGTCAACACTTCATCGTCAGGTCGAAAGTGACAGCAAACACCAGACAAATATTCGTTATAACCATCAATAGAGCTTATACCCAAGCTTCTGGCTAGACATCCCCATTTTTTGCAAACACACATCTGACGCTAGTGCAAGTGTGCAACTAGAGCGAGCAGCCCATTAGATATGCTTGATTCCCAAAACCATGTATTTTCGTCACTGCCTTGGTTTGTCGATCATTTGGAGCTATGTTCGTCTCCATATAGGTCTCCATGCAGTGAGTTTTTGCTAGATGCATGGACTCGGTATTGACATTTTATATTATGTTTGGATTAATTCATTAAAATGTCCAAAAGGAGTCCAACACGATACGAATAAATGACACGAGATGACATTAAATGACACGGGATTAAAATTAAGTAAAATTAATATATGAATATGATAAAAGCTAAAAATAACACTTTGAGTTTTTCGTGTCGACACGAATTTTGACACGAAATTTTCTTGTTTTACATGACACGAACACGATTTTACATGACACGAAAATGAATTATTAACACGAATTGTCAGGTCTAAGTCCAAGTAGACGAGTGCATACCTAATCACAACACTCAAGCTTCCAAGTGGAAGATCTAGTATTCATTTTTCACAGTACATAATCCGTTGTTTGTCATCGAGAAGGAAGTAAGTTAAGAGAACAACTAATTACATGATCAGTGTCGATATCAACAGGAAAGAAATATAGTACTGGATCTAGAAAGAATATTTAATACTAGTCTCAACTCAAGCTTAGAATAGTAGATCCCATTATTTTCATATATAAAATTTAAACTTTGTACACTAACCTCGTCACCTTCACTTCTATATTCCCATGCTACCCATTTGGATTTTATGGTCCTTCCGCTAGTTGCCCACTTATAGAAATGTAATTCGATCTTAGATCCAACTTGTACACCTTTACTGTAAATTGCTTCTTCACCTCGAGAAGCCTTCCATTTTCCATTTTTGACTTCTGAATCAGATCTTTCTGCATACTCTGCATACCTCATTCGGCTAAAAAAGAACCACCGACTTTGCCCATAGAGGGGATGAATCTCTTAGGAATACAATGAATCGTTAGCAAACAAAAATAAAATAATCAGTAAGGTCATTTTTGAACAAACCTCATAGATATGGAAATTAACAGTGTCTTACCTGTTAGGAAAATAACAAAGTATATGGCTTTGAGACGTATAGAGTTACACTTTCTTGAGTGTAATATTGCTTCACACATAAGCAAGTTACCCCAAGATAAAACAAAGCCTTTCAGAATATTTGTGAAAAGTCAGAATGCAAAAGTACAGTGTTTCTGAAAATCAACTCTTAAATAGAATTTGAAGAGGCATAAATGAATAGTTGTGATTGTCTGTTAAATAACAACCATTCATTTTACACATATAATTGTTCCAGACATATAACTGAAAATATATCTGTTGGAACAGTTAAAAACAATTTTAAATTCAAAAAAGAATTTAAAATATTTCTGTCAAAATTAAAAATTTGGATTAAATCAAAGAGCCAATAGCCCAAGTATAATCAATTTCTAATAGAGTGCACCATATAATCAATTTCATAGAATTAGATATACATAAATAATGTCATAATATAAATATAAATTATGATGAATAAACAGCTTGCTTGTTCTAATGCATGCAATACTATTGAAAAGTTTTTTTTGGTGTAAACTACAAGTATTCTCATTTGTTTTAACGGTATGAGACTAATTCTGTTCAGAGCTTTGTCACAGTTAAGGCTCCTCACCCCTCCCCAAAGGTGTGTTTAGTGGGAGTTGAACCCGAGAGCTCTTCCTATAAACTCAGTCGTGTTGCCAACTGAGCTACAACCCATGGGTATTGAAAAATTGATCTATTAATTTGATAGCCTACCCTTTCGAGTAAAATAGTAGATGAAAGCTAAGATGTTAACAAAAGCTTATCTCAATTATTTGTAGAAAGATAAGATACAATAAGGAACTAGCAAAGGAAATGGCTACAACATTGTGCCCATGTGTTTAATAATAATAATAATAATAATAATAATAATAATAATAATAATAATAATAATAATAATAATAATTATTATTATTATTATTATTATTATTATTATTATTATTATTATTATTATTATTATTATTATTTTGGGTTACAAGGGAAATATTAAATAATTGGAGATGGCGATATTTGGATTTGAACCCAAGACTTACAATATGCTACAACTTATCTTTAACCACTTGGTTAAGAGGTTGTTGGCCATACTTTATTATTATTATTATTATTATTATTATTATTATTATTATTATTATTATTATTATTATTATTATTCAACAAAAGACATATAAAAATCTTATTGGATAGAAATAACTTAACCAATTGCCGGATAAATGGCACACATAAATAACTTTTTTTTTAAAGCTTAGATTAAAACCAAGTGGTCTTTTTTTTATACTAATATCTAATGGAATCGATAAATTGAAACATACATTTGTCAAAATCTGAGATTTAGAATAAACTATATATATGGCTCTAGATTTATATTTACAACAATAATATTATTAAATTTATTTTTATAAAAATATATTATTTATTTAAATTACAATTATATGTATTAGTAATTATTTAAATAATTAAAATTAATATAGTGCATCATACGATTAACAAGCTCATTATGGATATATTACATAAAACATATATTTAAGCGGATAAGTCCAAGTAGACGAGTGCATACAGTACTTAATCCGTCGTCTGTCATCGAGAAGGAAGCAAGTTAAGAGAACAACTAATTACATGATCAGTGCCGATATCAACAGGAAAGAAATATAGTACTGGATCTAGAAAGAATATTTAATACTAGTCTCAACTCAAGCTTAGAATAGTAGATCCCATTATTTTCATATATAAAATTTAAACTTTGTACACTAACCTCGTCACCTTCACTTCTATATTCCCATGCTACCCATTTGGATTTTATGGTCCTTCCGCTAGTTGCCCACTTATAGAAATGTAATTCGATCTTAGATCCAACTTGTACACCTTTACTGTAAATTGCTTCTTCACCTCAAGAAGCCTTCCATTTTCCATTTTTGACTTCTGAATGAGATCTTTCTGCATACCTCATTCGGCTTAAAAAGAACCACCGACCTTGCCCATAGAGGGGATGAATCTCTTAGGAATACAATGAATCGTTAGCAAACAAAAATAAAATAATTAGTAAGGTCATTTTTGAACAAACCTCATAGATATGGAAATTAACAGTGCCTTATCTGTTAGGAAAATAACAGAGTATATGGCTTTGAGACGTGTAGAGTTACACTTTCTTGAGTGTAATATTACTTCACACATAAGCAAGTTACCCCAAGATACAACAAAGCCTTTCAGAATATTTGTGAAAAGTTAGAATGCAAAAGTACAGTGTTTCTGGAAATCAACTCTTAAATAGAATTTGAAGAGGCATAAATGAATGGTTGTGATTGTCTGTTAAATAACAACCATTCATTTTACACATATAACTGTTCCAGACATATAACTGAAAATATGTCTGTTAGAACAGTTAAAAACAATTTTAAATTCAAAAAAGAATTTAAATTATTTCTGTCAAAATTAAAAATTCGGATTAAATCAAAGAGCTAATAGCCCAAGTATAATCAATTTCTTATAGAGTGTACCATATAATCAATTTCACAGAATTAGATGTACGTAAATAATGTCATAATATAAATTATGATGAATAAACAACTTGCTTGTTCTAATGCATGCAATACTATTGAAAAGTTTTTTTTTGGTGTAAACTACATGTATCCTCATTTGTTTTAACGGTACGAGACTAATTCTGTTCAGAGCTTTGTCACAGTTAAGGCTCCTCACCCCTCCCCAAAGGTGTGTTTAGTGGGAGTTGAACCCAAGAGCTCTTCCTATAAACTCAGTCGTGTTGCCAACTGAGCTACAATCCATGGGTATTGAAAAGTTGATCTATTAATTTGATAGCCTACCCTTTCAAGTAAAATAGTAGATGAAAGCTAAGATGTTAACAAATGCTTATCTCAATTATTTGTAGAAAGATAAGATACAATAAGGAACTAGCAAAGGAAATGGCTACAACATTGTGCTCATGTGTTTAATAATAATAATAATAATAATAATAATAATAATAATAATAATTTTTTATTATTATTATTATTATTATTATTATTATTATTATTATTATTATTATTATTATTATTATTTTGGGTTACAAGGGAAATATTAAATAATTGGGGATGGCGATATTTGGATTTGAACCCAAGACTTACAATATGCTACAACTTATCCTTAACCACTTGGTCAAGAGGTTGTTGGCCATACTTTTATTATTATTATTATTATTATTATTATTATTATTATTATTATTATTATTATTATTATTATTATTATTAAACAAAAGACATATAAAAATCTTATTGGATAGAAATAACTTAACCAATTGCCGGATAAATTGCACACATAAATAACTTTTTTTTTTGAAAGCTTAGATTAAAACCAAGTGGTCTTTTTTTGATACTAATGTCTAATGGAATCGATAAATTGAAACATACATTTGTCAAAATCTGAGATTTAGAATAAACTATATATATGGCTCTAGATTTATATTTACAACAAGAATATTATTAAATTTATTTTTATAAAAATATATTATTTATTTAAATTACAATTATATGTATTAGTAATTATTTAAATAATTAAAATTAATATAGTGCATCATACGACTAACAAGCTCATTATGGATATATTACATAAAACACATATTTAAGCTGATAGTGGCCAGATAAGTGCATATATAGTTATCAATCAACCCATCCTTTCGATGATTAAGTAAATTACAACAATTTTTAACTTCATGTCAGTCTCTCTCCCCTAAATGTCTGTAGGAGTTCTCTAAGTTTTGTTCTGATGCAAGATAGTTTATCCCAGGTGATTGAGTAATTGGGTAGGTTAGGAATTTAGAAGTTAAAAGGGCTGAACCAAAGAGTGTAGAGATTATCCAAAGTATTGAAAAAACCAACACAAAGCACAAATAAATCTTTACTTCAAAATTGGGTAAGTATAAAAAATCTTTACTTGAAATAAGTTGGCTTTGCTTCAAAATTTCGCCAATGGCGAACGTTCTGGGCTTTGTCTTTACTACATTCATATTATTTTTAAGCACCATTAATATTTTCTAGTCTTCTCATTCTATTAGAAAGTTAGGAAGTGGTGGCTTTCTTGATTCTGGTATTAGAAGGGTAGTTTTTTTTGGAAAGAAGTTGAATCGGGTTATGAGGTGGCACTATTAAGATATGATTTGGTTTTTTGTTGTTATTTATGAGGTGCTTTAGCCTAGAGAATTTTGTGTTTTTTCTTATCCTATTCTTCTCGGTATATTTAAATGGGTGTCAACTGTTGGAACATAATATTTTAATAATAAAACATATAACATTTAAATATTAAATATTATGAAACCTAAATGTTCTAGTATCGTAAAAAGCAATTTACTAATTGAAAATTATCATAACCGGTTACTATTTGATTATATTTAGAGGTTACAATGTTATTTATAAATATTATAGTCGTTTCTTTCTTATGAAATAAATGGAATATACTTATAAATGTTGTAATTAATATTTGTTGTATGTTACAAACATGAAGTCTATATATGGAGGCACTAAACCTGAAACAAAGAATAACACTAATTCTATTCATTTTGATATTTCACAAAAAATATACTCTTGTACAAGAGAAGGGTGTTTGATCTTAGAGCTCTTTACCTTACACGTTAGTGTAGAATTGTAGAGTGTACAACTGTAAAATGAATAGGTTGGGCTGTTGTATTATGGAGGCGACACGTTTAGAATTCCTGCTACACTAGTAATATCATTCCCGCAGATGCATGAATCATCTTAAAGAGGTGAGATATTCGTACTTCAGTCTAACTCTTCGTGATCAGTAAAATAATTCTAATTTATATTTTTGTATATTATTTTTGTTACTAATATTTTTTTTTGTTTCAGGTTCTAGCACCAACAATCTTGAGATGAACTCCAACAATTTTAAAATGATTTAGAAGTCTTTAAAAATATTTTTAACTCAAGTAGGCCATGCAAGATTTTTGGTTATGTATACTTCTGTTGCTAGAAACAGTTATTATAGAGAAGGTAAATTCAAAATTGAAGGATTTAAACATAATTATGCTTATACATTAAAATATTAAAAGAAAATATAATTAATAATTAAATTTAGAACTAAAAAAATTAAAATTATAAAATTAACCATACTACTAATCAACAAAATAGTAGAGGAAAGCTAAGATGTTAATAAATGTTGCTCTCAATTATTTGCAGAAAGATAAGGTATAATAAGGAACTAGCAAAGGAAATGGCTGCAACATTGTGCTCGTGTGTTTCATAATAATAATAATAATAATAATAATAATAATAATAATAATAATGTTGCGAAACGGGGCTAAAATAGACTGCAAACGATTTAACAAGGATATACACAAAAAAATACAAGAAAATAATGAACAAAGACACACGATATACGTGGTTCGGCTTGTAAGCCTACATCTACGGGCTAAGACAATAAGAAATTTTACTAAAACAACAAGATGAAGATTATAAGAGCTTTACACTCAAGCTCACAATGCTCTCCCCATAAACCTGAGAACGATAGTTCTCAACAAAAATTCCCGACTCTCTAGCTTGCTCTCACTCTCGGCTTGATGCTCCTACATACCTCACTTACATCCTTTATATAGGTGTTTAGAGGCGACTAAGAAACTTGGTTGCATTAATTCTGACATGCAACAAGTTACTTGCTATTGGCTAATGAAGGTGGCAACTGAAATCTTCACAACTAAGGGAGCTTGCTATTGGTTGAATATGAGGTGTTGTTGACTTGTACATTTAATGCTTGATTTCATTGGCTTTTATGAGACAGCCAACTTGCATGAGGCCGCCGACTTCATGCCATCTTCAAGGCAAAGAGAATGAATTGATTGGTTGCATAAGTGGCAAACCTACATGCCTATTTTCAAGTCACACTTTAACAAATCTTTACCTTGACTTGAAAAACTTCTTCCAAGTCGCATTTCTTGAAACTCGGACATGTTCGCCACAACTGCCTTTCAGCATCACTGACTGCGGATACCAACCAAGTCCAAGCAATGCTTGAACTTGAGTGCAGGGATAGTCTTCGTTAGCATGTTAGCATGTTTGCAGGATTATCATCCGTAGCAATCTTTCTGATCACAACATCACCTTGCATAATATGATCTCGAACAAAGTGATATTTGGCATCAATGTGCTAGGTTCGCTCGTGAAACATTTGATTTTTTGTCAAATGAACGGCACTCTGGTTATCACAAAACACAACGATAGAATCCTATTGCAACCCAGACTGCTAGCCAGACCTTTCATCTACAAAGCTTCTTTCACTGCTTCTGCTACTGCCATATATTCTACCTCAGTTGTAGAGAAGGCCACGGTAGACTATAACACAGCCTTCCAACTTATGGCTCCTCCGAAAAGAGTGAAAACATAACCCATCAGAGATCTTCTTCTATCCAAATTACCAGCATAATCAGAGTCCACAAAACCTGTGATGTCTTTAGAACAGACACTCTGATCATACACTAAGCATAAATCTATAGTACCTCTCAAATACCTGAGAATCCATTTCACAGCCTGCCAATGTTCCTTACCCAGATAAGCCATATATCTACACACTACACTAACTACATGTGAAATATCTAGTCGAGTGCAAACCATGGCATACATTAAACTCCCAACTGCACTCAAGTATGGGATATGAGACATTTGTTGCTCCTCTTCATCAGACTGTGGTGATAATTGAGCCGAGAGCTTGAAGTGCGCTGCTAAAGGAGTGTTCACAAGTTTAGCCTTATCCATACTGAAACGTTCAAGCACTCTTCTGATATAACTTTCTTGTGATAAGAATAGCTTGCCCTCCTTTCAGTCTCCATGAATCTCCATTCCTAGAATCTTCTTAGCAGCTACCAAATCCTTCATCTCAAACTCACCACTTAACTGTGGATTTAACTTGTTGATTTCCAACATGTTTTTAGCAGCAATTAACATGTCATCAACATAAAGCAACAAATATATGTATGAACCATCTGAGAGTTGCCTATGATAGACACAAGCATCATAATCACATCAGATATAGCCATGTTCTATCATAAAGGTGTCAAACCGCTTATACCACTGCCTTGGTGATTGCTTTAATCCATATAAAGACTTTTTTAACAAGCAAACATAATCTTCCTTACCAGACACTGTGAAACCTTCTGGCTGATGCATGTAGATCTTTTCCTCGAGCTTACCATGCAGGAATACTGTCTTCACATCAAGCTGCTCAAGTTTCATATCAAACTTGGCTACCATGGTAAGCAACACGCGAATGGAGCTATGCTTTACCACCGGAGAGAAGACTTCATTGTAATCAATCCCTTCCTTTTGACTAAAGCCTTTAGCTAGCAATCGTGCCTTGTATCTTACTGTACCAGCCCCTACGATGCCTTTCTTTTTCTTGAAGACCCACTTGCAGCCAATAATCCTTTGATTATTCGGTGGTTCAACCAACTCTCATGTCTGATTTTTATGAAGATATTCTATCTCTTCATTCATAGCAATTGCCCACTATGTTGACTCTTTACATGCGACTACATCATTATAACCTGGAAGGTTCTGTACCGATGGATTTTGCCACACTAAGTGCGTAAGTAACCAGACTTGCATCTGCATAACGTTGAGGAGTTTTAATCTGTCTCCTCGCTCTTCCAGTGGCTATGCTATATTACTGCTCTTGAGATACATCATGAGAATCTTGTACCTCAGTACGATTGTCCTAGACTGAAGTACCTTTCACAGAAGTACTAGAAGCCTCCACCTGAAAACTCCACTTGTTGTTCAACATCGTGATCTCCTTTACCACTTGACTCCTCCTTTTCCCGAAAACTGTTAGTGGATCGAAGCATGGATGACTCATCAAAAGTCACATCTCTGTTGGATATAAACTTGGGTGATTCTAGGTCAGGACACCACAACCTGTATCCTTTCACCCCTTGGCCGTACCCCAGAAATATACATTTCTTCGCTCTGGGTTTAAGTTTTCCTTTATTAACATGAGCATAAGCAGGACAGTCAAACACTCGTAAACTTGAGTAATCAGCAGGAGAACCAGACCATACTTCCTCTGGAGTCTTCAACTCAATGGCTGTAGACGAAGATCTATTCACCAAATAGCATGCAATATTTATAACTTTAGCTTACAAGTCTTCACCAAGCCCAGTATTTGATCTCATGCACCAAGCTCGCTCTAAGAGAGTTCTATTCATCCATTCTGCAACTCCATTCTGCTATGGTGTGCGTCGAACAGTAAGGTGTCTCACTATTCCTTCATTTTTGCAAAACTCATTAAATTCTCCCGAGCAATACTCCAAACCATTATTCGTTCGGAGCCTCTTGATCTTCTTCCCTGTTTGATTTTCGATTAAGGCTTTGAATTGCCTAAAAGTGACAAGCACTTGGTGCTTGTGCTTTAGAAAATAAACTCAAACCTTTCTCGAGTAATCATCAATAAAAGTCAACAGATATCTATGACCACCTTTTGAAATTGTTGGAGAGGGACCTTAAAGATCAGAATGAATGTAATCAACCGTACCTTTGGTTTGATGAATTCCAGTGCTGAACTTCACTTGAGTTTGCTTGCCAAAGACACACTGTTCATAGAAGTCAAGCTTCCCAGCACTTTGTCCACATAGTAAACCTCGCTTGCTCAACACTGAAAGACCTCTCTCACTCATATGCCCAAGCCGCATATGCCATAACCTGGTGGTGTCAGAATCTGGATCAACTGATGATGAAACTGCTGCAGTAGCAGTAATAGTGGTACCATCCTAGATGTAAAGTCCTCGCGTCCATGCATCACAGTCCAAGGCACCTGAGGATACTCTCAGTACTCCACCTTCACCAAAGTATCAAAAACCTTTAGTGTCTAAAGTGCTCAAGGATATCAAGTTCTTTTTCATCTCGAGAATATGCCGAACATCTGTCAAGGTTCTGATAATACCATCAAACATCTTAATGCGGACTGTGAATCCCCACGACCTGACATGCGTGATCATTCCCCATTAGCACTGAGCTTGCACACGTATTGTATGTGGCAAATAA
The DNA here is from genome assembly GCA_031772115.1 of Heritiera littoralis. NCBI lineage: Eukaryota > Viridiplantae > Streptophyta > Magnoliopsida > Malvales > Malvaceae > Heritiera > Heritiera littoralis. The sequence goes on from JAPDPK010000119.1 coordinate 510,652, forward strand.
ATTTCTGGAAGTGCTAATGTGAAATGTAGCAACCGGATCAAGAATCCATTTCTCACGACGTGTGATTCTAATACTGCTAGAACTATTTCGGCATCTTCAAAAGACTGTGAATCAACCATCACTACAAGAAATTTTCCATATACTGACGCTTAGCTATACTAACGATCATTTTTCGTCAGTAAAAAGAGGTTATATTGACAGATTTTTAGTATCGTCAGAATATACAGTACTTATATCAACACTTTCTTCCCCCGTCGGTATAGATTAGCCCTTTTCTGACAATCTATGAATATTTGTCAGTATAAGTATGGTATATACTGACAGACTTTTAATACCATCAGAATATACAATACCTATACCAACACTTTATTCAACTGTCAATATAGCTTAACTCTTTTCTAACAATCTATGATTATCCGTCAGTGTAAGTATGATATATACTGATGAAATTTTAATACTGTTAGAATATATAGTATTTATACCAACACTTTCTTCTGCAGTCAGTATAGATTAACTTTTTTCTGACAATCTATTAGTATGTGTAAGTATACGTATAGTATATACTTATGGTTTTTTAATATTGTCAGAATATACACTACCTATACCAAGACCTTATTTAGCCGTTGATATAGATGAATCATTTTCTGAGAGTCTATCAATATCCATCATTATAAGTATTGCATATACTGTCGATTTTTTAATAACTTAAGAACATGTAGTACCTATACCCATATATTATGAATATCCGTCGAATGTAAATATGATATATAATAATGGATAGTATTGTAGCTATCAGTATATATACAAAAATGAATATCCAATATATACAAAATTAATTTTATGCATAAATACTTCCGCTATTCTAGATTTTAACATTATGTTGTAGATCATAATAATCAGTTTCATATGTTTGATGAAAAGCAGTGTAAACGGATGATGACAATTCAATAAACTTCAGCTTTATTAATTTCATTTTGTACATGATTAGATTTTACAATTATCACATCTCCAATGTAAATGTTATTTAGTTGTTTTAGTTAAAGGTTTTTTGCACCTTACTTAATAATATACGATCTTAAATTGTGTGAGAACAATTATGTTTGATACTTATTAAATTGTAATAATTTCAAGTTATTAAAAACTAATAATTACAAAAGTGACAAATAGAAGTGTTCACGAGTTGAGTTGGGATGGGTTCGAGCTGGGTTTAGGTAAAATATTAAGGGATCGATTGAGAGTGAGCCTATGTCTAACCCGCCCCGTTTTTCAAATTTTTTTTGCCCAATCTTGTTTTTATATACAACGCTTGCCTAAATAGTATAAATTTTAAAAAAATAATAATAAAATATTTATTAAAACACATAAACATAAAAATTTAGATTAAAGTCTAAAAAAATAATATAAGTTCAAATTAAATTGCGCATAAAAATAAAAAATAATTTAAAAATACATTAATATAAAAATAATAGAAATTTTATAATTATAAGATAGGTTCCTGTTGAGCTTAAATTTAAAATAATAAACCCAAACGTCAAAGCATGACTTCCAAATCTAATATTATATATATATATACACACACACACACAAAAAATTAATTATACATACTTAATTAATTAGATGTTTATTTATTAAAAATTAAAAATTGTATCCAACTAATAGAATTATGAGAAAGACAGTATCCTAAAATATAAAGCCATTATTCTATTTGAGGAGATAAAGTTTAAATAGAAAAAAACAAACTGTTAATACTTTTGATAAAAGCCATCAATACCAAATAACCAATTGAAATTAAGCAACTTATTAATTAAATATTATTAAACTTTTATCTCCTCATCGCATTATCTTAATTTGAATTGTTAAGTTTATATTAAGAAAATCAATCAAGTCTTTTGGTGCAATGCCAACAGCAAAATTTTCTTTTAAGTAAGTAAAAATTATTATACTTCAAGTTTTATCTCAATTTTATATAAAAGACTAGAACCCGCTTTCTTTTGCAAACTCCCTCCACTAGCAGTAGCATCCGCTACTCATCTACACTACCCCTAAATCACTCGTTACTTTTGTTAACTCTCACGTCTAGTACCCTTTCCTCTGCAAACTCCCTCTCGCTTCACGCACGAGACCACAAGGATAAATTCCTTCTATCCAATTTACTTCACTCAAATTTGATTTCTTGCTCTCAGCCAAGACTCATACTAAAATCCCAATTTTCAAATACCCCATTCTTGGATGCATTTACAGGTAACTCTCTCATTACTTTCTCTAGTAACAATACATCAAAATGAATCTTTTTGCTCATTTTATTTTTTTTTATGTTATTGTTATTAGTAAAATAGGTGTGCTTTCTTTCTCAAAATCTATGAGCAAATTTTGCTTTGGACACCTTAAATAAATTTTTTAATTATACAAAAACTTTTTGTAAGTAGTCTTCTTATTTCTAGTTTCCTCCTTTTTCTTTTTTGTATGTGTGCTAATTGCTAAGAATATTTTTTTCTATCAATAATAATTCATTAAAACTGGTGAGATTAATAAGAGAATCAAGGAATTTGAACAATTGATATACTTTCTCTTACGACAAGAATGTGGTTAGAAGTATTAGATTGAATCCAACAAACCATTATGTAACTCCATAATATTTCTAAGACATTGATGATTGATAAATATAAATAAATTTAAGAACAAAAAGCTACCAGAAAGTGTTGTTACAAGAATTGCTTCTTATTGCATTAGTAGAATAAATTCCATACAGTAGGTTTTACCATTTTACAGAACTATGATCTGACAAGCATTGATGTCTTGTTTCTTTGTGGGTGACTTTCTAAAGATATGCATTTGTTTTGGGGTATTTATCTCAATCTTAGAAAATCTAGTACTTCATGTTCTCAATCAGTGTAACCTAATGAAGTGGTACAAGAGTTGAAGGCTGAAGTTCAAGACTTGAAAGAAACTTTGAATAATGTATCATTGCTTCAAAGCTAATGTCATGATGGGAATGTAGATGTCTTGAACAAAGAGGTATATGTTACAACTATTCTAGTATTATTTATATGTAAAATTTGACTAAGATTATGGATCTTGGATTTTTTTAATTTTCTTTCAATTATTTTTAGGTAACTAATGCTAGTAGTGCACCGGACAACATGAAAACAATTTGTCTTCAAATTCAAGTCATCCACTTACTCAAAATGAACACGGTAAACTCCTTATCATATAATAAATTCTTGTATGGATATTTTGTTTTCTTTTAAATTTATCTGATCTTTTTCATTTGTTAATTATTCAATCTCCTTTGAAACTAAAAGAAAATTTTAATGGAGCATTTAGTTTCCTTGCTTATATGCATTCTTATAATTTGCTTGGTAGAATAATGCTTTCTTCTTTTACAACTCCATTTCTGTTAAATAAATAAATAAATATATATATATATATATATTTTTATATATATATATATATAATAGCTGTCTAAAATAGATGATGCATTTTCCTAATTTTTTGTTAGCATGAACTTGGTAATATTTTGGTATTTAAAGTGTCATATGAATCATTTTTAGAATTATTTTAATTCTTTTTGCTTTAACTTAAATATCTAATTGTGTTTTTTATTTTATGCAGATGTTCCATGAAACATATGATGAGATCATTTACCTTGGAGACAATGGTTTATTTAATTCGACACTTGTTTATAGACATTCAATTAAATTTATTTTTATCTAGATTAGTATGAGATTTTTAGTTATTAACTTGATCTAAGTTTTTAGATTATAAATAAATTGGTTGTACTTTTATTTCAAATGTTATTTAATATCGTGAACTTTATTATAGTACTTTTACTTTATATGAATTTATATCATATTAGTATTATAAATAAATATTAGTAATTAAAAATATAATTAAAGATAAATATTTTTACAAATGTTTTAACATTTATATCGATTGTATGGTTGCAATGTTTGAGGCTGTACCAATGATCATTAGATTGTTAATGAAATTTAATGTTGACAGTCACTATAAAATAAAAGCACAAGGGTATACCAACATGCATAGATTGTCACTAAAAATATAACATTGGATTGTCGTCAACAATTAAAGATTTACTAACAAAATCAGACTGTCAGTGTACCCTTACTACATATTCTGACAATTTAGACTGTTAGTATAGGCAAGGAAGCTATACCAATGGTTATAGATTTACTGACAGAATCAAATTGTTGGTGTATCCTTACTACTAATTCTGACAGTTTAAACCGTCGGTATTAAAAAAGGAAGCTATGCTTACAATTATGGAATTACTAATGGGTTTAAACTGTTGGTATAACCTTACAACCTATTCCGACAGTTAAAAATTGGTCAGAATAGTTCCATACCGACAAGGGAAATACCAACGGTTAAAAATTCGTCGGAATAAACAATTTTACCGTCAGTATAGGAAGAATTGATCTATACCAACGGATTTATATGTTTTACTGATGGTTTTTTGAGCATCAGTATATGGCAATTTTCTTGTAGTGCATGTTTGCACCGTTTTCTAACTACTCTGACGATTCAACTCTATCCTTCTTCTTTGGACAATCTTTCTTCATGTGCCCAACTTTCCTGCAATAGAAACATTGAATTCTTTTTCTGGACTGTGATTTGGAGTGATTCATGCTTGAACTACCACTCTTTGTTTTGGATCTTCCTCGAGTGACTAGACCTTCTTGATTGTTGTCAACTGCCTTACCGATAAGTTTCTTCCTTAACTCAGTAGAACCCAAGACACTTTTAACATCGTCAAGAGAAATATCATCACGACCATATCACATTGTATCAACAAAATTCTCATACGATGGTGGCAACGAACACAACAGAATCAAGGCTTGATCTTCATCATCGATCTTAATATCCATATTTTTGAGATCCATAATAATGGTATTAAAAGTATCTAGGTGCTGGTGTATAGGCATACCTTCCTCCATTTTTAGGGTGTAGAGCCTTTGCTTGAGGTATAACCAGTTTGTCAACGCCTTTGTCATATACTTGCTCTCCAACTTAATCCACAAACCTGACACGGTGGTTTCATCCGCTACCTCTCATAAAACTTCATCTCCAAAGCTGAGTAGGATCGCATTGTGTGCCTTCTCCATAACCTCATTCTTCTGATCGTCTGAACGTGTATCTGGCAATTTGTCTTTACCAGATAAAGCATTCACCAAACCTTGTTGAACTAGCATCGCTCACATCTTGATGCACCATAGACTGAAGCTATTCCTTCCGATGAACTTCTCAACTTCATATCTGGTCGATGATGTACTTGCAACTATCGTAGTCATCTCGTACAACTTGCTTTGATACTAGTTTGTTGCGAAGCAAGGCTAAAATAGACTGCGAACGATTCACCAAGGATATGCACAAAAAAAAAAGAAAATAATAAACAAGGACACATAATATACGTGGTTCGGCTTGTAAGCTTACGTCTATAGGCGAAAACAATAAGAAATTTCAATATAACAACAAGATAAAGATTACAAGAGCTTTACACCCAAGCTCACAATGCTCTCCCCCATAAACCCGAGAACGTTAGTTCTCAATAAAGATTCCCGACTCTCTAGCTGGCTCTCACTCTCGGCTTGATGCTCCTACTTACGTTACTTACATCCTTTATATAGGTGTTAAAAGGCAGCTAAGAAACGTGGGTGCATTAATTCTCACATGCAACAAGTTACTTGCTATTGGCTAATGAAGGTGGCAGCCGAAATCTTCATAACTAAGGAAGCTTGCTATTGGTTGAATATGAGCTGCTGTCGACTTGTACATTTAATGCTTGATTTCATTGGCTTTTATGAGACAGCCAACTTGCATGAGGCTGTCGACTTCATGCCATCTTCAAGGCAAAGAGAATAAATTGATTGGTTGCATAAGTGGCAAACCTATATGCCTATTTTCAAGTCACACTTTAACAAATAATAATAATAATAATAAAATAAAAATAAAAAAATTAAAGTTATGTTTATAAATTACAAATATACAAATATTTAATTTTTCATTCAAACTTTTAAATAACTGCAAGACCATTAAAAAAATAATAATTATCTTATATAATATAGTGGAATTTAAATTTTACAAGTCAAATTGAAAAGTTAATGTATATCTATTAAGATATATTTAGAAAAATAATATATTATCAAATATTAATAAACTTATAGAAATCATCTAATCTCGCTAAGTTAAAAAACTCTGACCATCGATATAAAGAATACTAATTCAAAAGAAAATCTTCAATATAGAGTTTTTTTTTTTAACATTTGTCATGAAAAACTTTCATATTTTGAAAATAATCATTAATATATTAAACATATTTATTTAATATATATACTCAGACAATTATTAATTACTACACTATCCCCAATTGGTTAACAAGAATTTACTAGTTTCATTGATGAAAAAGTTTTTTTTTGTATACTAAGGTACCAAAAAGTTTTTTTATATACTATTAATGAAGTTTTGACTTAATGATAAAAAAGAAATTTTGAAATCTTGATGTCTAATTTTTAAATCTCATCATGTTTGAGCGTGATATTGTTGATGACTATTTGGAATACACCAACTTCGAAGCAAATGAATTACTGAATTAAAACTTGTCAACAACAAAGAACCATGAAAGAGGTTTCAGAGTTTGTACTCCAACGCTATAGTCAGTAAGTATTCAATATAGGAAAACACGGGTATGTAAATGATAAAAAAGGCTACGTAGTGGATTAGAGAGAATGTGCATAGCTTGACCTCTTTTATATATTCTTATACACCTAATTGTGTTCGAGTGTATTTAGGATTATGTAGCTAGGACTCTGTCCAAGAGATATTATTCCATAAGGTTTTGTTTGATACATAGGATGATAGATAGGATAGGATAATAATTATTATATCTTATATTTGGTGTATACATTAAGGCTTTGCTTGGTAGAGTGGAAAGAAAAATGGAAAGAAAGAAAATTGAAGGGAGGGAAAATTGGAAAGATGGAAAATTTTAATTTTTTTCCTTATGTGTGCTTGGTATGAAAGATGGAAAAATGGATAGAAAATATATTTCTTTCTTCCTATTGCTTGGTAGAGTGAAAAAATGAGAGGAAAGAAAATTAAAAATAAAATGATTTTACTATCTTACCCTTATACAAATATTTATTAACTACAATTGTTTTTGGATAGTATTTTTTTTTGGCATTTATTGAGTTTTCATTTTTAATGAGATTTAAAAAAAACAAAATCTAGTCAAAATAATTCATTAATAATTAATTATTATAATTATTTATTTATTTATGATAATTAATTATTAATTAATTATGTAATGACTAATAATTGTTAAATACTCAACTCAACCATGAATAATGTCAAAAAAAATGTTTAATACTAATAGAATTTTTTTTATAGAAGTTGTATTCCTTCAAGAAACAACCATCAAATATTTTAACACTTAACTTTGAATTTAAACAATTTTATTTTCACTCCAATTATCAAATATTTATCTGGTAACAAACAAAAAAACTTTCAATAGTTCAAGATATCTAAAACTCAACCAGAATCAGGGTTTAGAACTTCAATGTAGAATTGATTCAGTTGGGAATATTACATCTGATCTAAATCACTTGTTACTGCTATTCTTAGGTGTGTTTAGATGGAAGCGGGTCTATGTCTACATGAACAAGAAATCTCAGGTAACAAAAAACTAGCTTGATGGAACAACAAGAAAAACATATTCAATTTCAAGTCTGCAAGCTCTTATAAAAGATCCATTTGTAATTAGTTACATGAACAACTACAGCAAAAAGGGAATACTCCGAATCTGCATCTTCCACGGTGTTGCTAAGCTTCAGCTTAAGCGGGAACACAACACGGTAGGAGAGCTTCTTGTACCGGCCAAGCTGCTCAATGTACTTGAACCGCTTCAAATGGATAACCAGGATGTGAGGAGGCTTCTTTATCTTCATTGTCTTCTGGGCTTCTTGCAAACTGCAAGTAAATAAAGATCACCCACAATTATGCCTTTCTGCATGTTTATCATAAAATGACTGTATTATATGCATCTTTTTTATGCAACAGATCACATATAAAGATAATTACCTGCATCACTTGTCACAGAAAAATTTATCCTTAGCGTTCAGTGTCTCAGTAGAACTAAAATTTTTCAAGCAGCTAGTTATTGAGCTGTTCTGTTCAATGTCAAGGCTCAAATCAAGGAAAGTTTCATCTCTTGCTGTCACTGTCCCACATCTTGTCTCATTTGTAAGTATTCCCTGTCTCAAATTGCCCCATGAGATAATGAGATTCTTCCTAAAATACATGAATGCAAACACACAGAATCCTATACACACAAAGGCACTCAGAGAGGAGGGAAAAGATTGTCAATAAATAAACTGACAATGTATAGCATTCATTGACAAAAAAGCATACATTCCTTTATACACATTTCTCTCCTCTTTTCTGTCCAATTTGGACAGATAAGTTCTTGTCTGAAGATAGAAAATCTTTTTCTTCAGCATTTTCTTTCCTTCTTGTTTTCCGTCCTACCAAACAATTTTAAAATTAATTTTCTTTTCACTTTTCTCCCCATCATTTTCTTTCCTTCCATTTTTCAGCTGTACCAAGCACAGCCAAAGAGAATGATTGGATTGCAAGGAGAATTAGTCATCCTCCTAGTATAGGATAACTCAATCCTCTTCAAAAGATAAAGATTATTTCTAATCCAATGGGATTAGAAATAAATACTCATATTTTATTTATTTCATCCTTAAATTTCATATTTAAAAATTAACTTAAACATTTAATAAAATAATAAGAATATTTGTTTAATTAATTAATTAATTAATCCAAAAATTTTCTTTCTTTTCATTTTTTACCTTTTTTTCTTTCTTTCTTTTTCTTGTTTTTATTAAAGAAAAACTTTAATTTGATAAAATAATATTTTCTTGAACAAAATTTTTAAAATTATTTTTGGATATAATTAAAATTTTTAAATCATTTTTTAGAAAATAAATTCTCAAACATAAAATTATTATAAAAATATTTTTTTGAAAACATAATATAAATTTTTAAAAGTTATTTTTTTTATTAAAAATCAACTAATAAATTTGATTATTAATTATAATATTATAAATAATATTTAAACTTTTAATTTTTTATTAATATTTATAACAAAAAATTTATAAATTTAAATTATTTTATTTTAAAAAAGAGTACTAAAAAAATCATTTTATACTACTTTTAATTTTACATATAATAAATACGGTGAAAGACATAAAAAATCATTCTATTCTATTCTATTCTTAATCATTGTACATACCAAACATAAGATAGGATGATATAATTTAATCTTATCCTATCCATAATATTATATTATCTTATTCTATTTTCATATTATGCACCAAATATAACCTAAATATTCTGTTTAGCAAGAGATATCTTTAAATGATATTCAATTTCATCAAAGGATAAATTATCCATAAGTTTACTTGCGATTGGGCCGTTAGCTCTTAATCGTGCATTAAACCTTAGTTGGGCTGTATAAGTCTTAGTGTGGGTGAAAGGCCTTAGCTTGATAATGGACCCTTGTATATCCAATTTTTTGTTGGATAATAAGTATAATTTTATGTTGGATTGTATAACCAATTGTTTGTTGGGTCATTGCTTTGTTGGCTGGTCTATTCAGTGTAGTAATAATTAACTTCATAAAAAAAAATGCATAGTTGCAGTCACAATTGATAAAATCAAAACTAATTTTAGTATTAAAAAACTAAAACATAAATAATATTAATATTTTTCTTGTTTTAACTAATTTTTATGTGATCTTTATTTTTCAGTAGCTATATATTGATTTTAAATTATTTTATTATATTATATTATATTATATAATGATTCTTAAAATTGTATTTTAGTGAGGTCAATTTATCACAAATTTATTTTGATTCATAAAGAGGTACAAAGGGAAGAGAAAATCAAACCTTAGATTTAATTCGTTTTAAAGGGGTAACAATGATTGGTCAAACTTTAGTTGTTAATTTATCTCAAATTTTCTTGTTCGTAAAATCAATTTATAATTTATACAATACTAATCCATGTATTTAGAGAAAATTTAAATTTTAGTGTAAGCAAGCAATCTCACTTTTTTTTTTTGTTCAGAAGCAATCTCACTTTTTGAATGTGATTATGCAGCTTGAATGACATGACTGTTTGTCTCGTCTGTTAATCAAAGGTTATAAGTAGAGGTAGCAAATGGGCGGGTCGGATTGGGTTTGGGTTGGATCATTTTGGATCGGATCATTTTAAGTTAAAGAAAAATCGGATCATTTCGGATTCGGATCATTTCGGGTTCCGATAAGATCGGATTTGGGTCAATGAAAAATCGGTCTATTTCGGGTTTGGATCATTTCGGGTTCAGATAAGGTCGGGTTTGGGTAAAAAAAAATCGATCTATTTCGGGTTTGAATCATTTCGGGTTTGGATAAAGTCGGGTTTGGGTCGTTGACCTTTTTAGTCAATTCGGGTTTTTCAGATTTGGATTCGGGTTGGTCAGATTTGAATTCGAGTTGGTCTGATTTGGATTCGGGTCGATTGGACAGATTTATTGGATTAAGCTTTGGTCATCTTGATGTGATTTATCTGGTATGAAAATCAATATAACCATATTTCAAAGAATTACAAAACTCATGAAAATAAAATTTTGCTTCTTATATGACCTAGAGTACAATTGTGATTGAAATAATCAAATTATTTAATAATATGTATGATAGTTTTCTTTATAATATATTTAACAATAGTCATAAATTAATTACATTTTTTTCATTTTATTTTTATTATCTACAATAATTAATAACTTTTAAATCAAAGTGATTTAATAATCCCCACTAAATATCATAAAAGAGAACTATATATCTCTTTAATTTATTTTGATTTTTTATAGAATAATTGGAGACATTAGTGTAAATAATATAGCTTCTGTTCTCTATTATAGATTAACCATTAAGTAATTATACATTAGGTTTAAATGAATGCAATATAAAAGTGAATATTTAAATTTAACTAGATTAAAAAAATATATAACACTCATATTATTGAAAAAAAATTATATTTTTACTATATTAAAATACTTTGATATTTAATTTTAACATTTAAATATTTATTGATAATATTAAATTTAAGTTTGAATCTTTTTAGGTTTGGGTAAATTTGGATTCGGGTAAATTTGGATTCGGATCAATTTGAGTTTGAATCAATTCGGATCGGGTTAATCTAAATTCGGATGAATTTGGATTTGAATCAATTCGGGTTCAGATTCGGTCAGGTTTGGATCAATATAAATTCGGATAAATTTGGTTTCGGATAAATTTGGTTTCGGATCAATTTGGACTCGGATCGGGTTGGATTTGGGTTGTTGACTTTTTTAGTCAAATCGGATCGGTCGGGTTTGGATTCGGATTAATTGGACGGATTTTTCGGATCGGATCAACTTTTGCCACCTCTAGTTATAAGTTTGTTTGCCACCTGAACATGATATAACCATTACCTTAAGGACTCAATTATCCAAATCAAGCTTTAATTATCTTTGCCAATGAGAAGCCGAGAATTTTAAGAAGTTTGAATTTGTGTAACCCAAATAATGACTAAGGTTATCAATATTCTAGTTATAAGTTGGTAACAAAGTTCATGTGTGGCTTTGATAATAGACTTGTTTTAGACTCGGATTATTCGTTTAAATTCGAGGACCATATCAATTTTTAGGTGAGTTTGGACAAAAAAATTAAGATCATTAAACGAATTTTGACTTGAAAATGAAGGCCCAATAAAAAAAATAGGACCAAACTTGAGTTCAACATTTCAACACCAAGCTTGGACAGAGCTAACTCAATAATTATAATTTTTTTTTATTTTTTATACTAATTTATTTTTTAATTATTTTTTATGCCATTTAATTTAAACTTGGGTTATATTTTAGATTTTAATTTAAAACTTTCATGTTTCTTATAATTTTTTTGTAATAATTTATTTAAATTATATTTAATGTTTTGTATTTAATAACTTTATGTGTTTTAATAGTTTATTTTTTAAAAAAATCAATAATATTTGGTGGGCTTGCACAAACTTGGGCTTATTCATTATATGAAAAAATGGATTTGAACAAAATATTGGACTTGAAAAATCGAGATCATCACCAAAAAAAAAAATCGAGACGATTTGAGCTCATTGCCAATCCCTTAAAATTTTATTTCAGTTTGGTTTGAATTTGACCTAATATCTGAATATGGTATTTTTAAACACGACACAATGATACAAAACAACATAAAAAAATCTAGAGATAACAATATTAAAATTTGATAGAAACAAAAAAATTATATTTAATGAAATGATACAAATTTTTATTTTATTTTACATTTACACGACACACGATAAATAAAAATTATCATGGATCAATTTAGTTTGGGTTTTTTATATTGATGCTATGAACCGTGCTCAAGAGTCAAGACCAACTTGACGAAACTTTAAAATCAAAGCTTGGGCCGAACTAGTCTTTCAAATCTAAATTCACCCATGAGCTTGAAATTTTTATGTATAATATTTACCGCAACGCATTCTACAGTATATTACAAGAATGCAAAAGCTGAATATATTTATAAAATTATATAAAATAAAAGAATTGTACAAATTTGGCCGAGGCTTAAATTTTCTTTCAAGCTAGGCGGAAAACATTTTAAATTTGTGTCCAACAGCATGATCGTCAGTGCCAGTAGGCAGCCAATATCCCTCTGCCATACCATATGCATAAGGATATTTGGCCAAACTTTACGGACCGCATCTCAAATTCACTTTGTTGAAGTTTCGATCGTCGAATAAATAAGCTACAAGGTCGCCCTCATAAATAAATTTAGGTGGTGGATTAGCAATGCAGGAAGATTGCCAATCCACTGGTTCTTGACGCATTGATCCTTGATAAGGAGTTGCCTGAGAAGCATTTGGATTCTGATATTCAGACACCATACTCATGTTTCCAGCCATTAAATAAGCTTCATTGTTCAGTGCATTTGGATTCTGATGTTCAGACACCATACTCATGTTTCCAGCCATTAAGTAAGCTTCATTGTTCTTTGCATTTGGATTCTGATGTTCAGACACCATACTCATGTTTCCAGCCATTAAATAAGCTTCATTGTTGTGTGCATTTGGATCCTGATATTCAGACGCCATACTCATGTTTCCAGCCATTAAATAAGCTTCATTGTTCTGTGCATTAAAAGCTGACTGATCTTCCAACTCATGACTGTTTTCAACCGTTGAAGAATTATATGCTTCATTATTCTGTGGTACATTAACACTTGCCTGATCTTCAAGTTCAAAATTACTGCTTCCAACCATTGGATTAGCTTCCCCATAATTGTCTGCTGCATTTACAGTTGTCGACTGAGTTCCACTACCACTACTACTGGCTTCATTCCCACCATTCCTCTGGTTCTTGTATAACCTGCACAAAACCCAATCGTCCAACTGCAACAAAAAATACGTTACTGGTATAAACACGGGTATGTACGTATGCATGAAATGGTAGCAGAATTAAAAATTATTACCGTCATGTCACCCCTGGGCCTGCCGTTATTCTGGGAATTATGATTATTGGTGTTGTTGACAAGTTTATACTCGTGCATTTTCCAATCACTTCTGCTGCCACCAGGGTGCTTGCCTTCATAGAAATCGAGGGTCCTTTTCTTTCCAATAGGGTGCCGAGAACCATGGGGGATGTTTTTCTCCTTTCCGGTTGGCTTCCAATACCCGTTTGGAGTAGCACGGTTTGGCCTTGACCCATTGGGATATTTTTTATCCCTCGGCGTGAAAAAGTACCACTCGTTTTCTGTAATTGGCTTGTATTCCTCTAAACACCACAAATGTATTTTCAGCCAGACAACAAAAATTTCAGGTGATGATATGAAACGGATAAAAAGGAAGACGAAAAAGTATACGAATTATAATTTGATAAAAATTAAAAAAATTATTTTTAATGTTTTGAAAATAAATTTTGATATAACAAGTTTCACTACATAAATATATATATATATATATATGTATATAGCACAAAACGTATAAACTACTAATTAATTATGCTAATTTAAATAATTAAGGAGATAGATTTGTTTATTATCAAATCAACTTTATCCCAACCTATCATGTGAAGACACGTAATTAAACAGAACATATGGGTCCACAAGAAAATCCTCACTCGGCTAAAAAAACTGTAATCTATATTTTAATGACGTGTCCTTACTTGATTAGTTGGGTCTGCATCAAGAAGGTCTATCTGTCTACGAATTTCTAGCAAACAGGGTGATGAGACAGAGATACATTATTCTCTTTTCTTTTAATCAAATTGATGATTTCAGGAAGACAAAAATAAAAATAAGAATGTCTCCTATTCTTTCCAATTCCATTAACATTCCTTGCTAGACAAATTATCAATACAGTCAATGATTTGGAATAAATCATATAATACCAGAAGTCAAGAACTCAAAATAAAAACTTAAGTCAGCTTATGCAAATATTCTGTTCTACTTAAGTCATGTAGAAGAAACATTATTCTGATAATAATATAACATAAATATCAAAATTAAAAAAAAAACCCTTAATCAATTTAATTGTAATTAACGGAAAAAGAATAAGAAAAATATGTCACAGATAAATTATATTAACATGCATGAATAAAGTTTTATTAAGATTTAATTAGTTACGTACTCTTGAGCTGAGTAGGATCTTTACTGTAGAAAATAACGTCAAGAATGATATTAGGAGGGAAGCGTTCCATGTTAACCTTCTTTTTCAAATAATCCTTAATCAACTCTTCGTCGGTTGGGATAAATCTATATCCAGGAATAAGAGAGTCCTCAAAATTAGAAAACTCATCGTCTTCAGAACAGGTGCCATCAGCAGCACCTGAAAATTGCATGCTATTTTGCCTGGAAGGGTCTTGCTCCATTACGTCGAATAATTCTGACTATCTGATTTTTTTTGGGATAGTTTATTTTCATGTATTAATATAGGGTGAACTGGTTAATTCGATTCCTACATGGATTAGGGCCCAACTAGAGCTGTAGTAACTATTTAAGTTCCTATTAACAAGGAATTCGTATGGGACTAGACTACGAAAATTTCGCCAGCAAAATCTCTGGGACTGGAGATAATCATTATCTCCAATATCCAAAAAAAAAAAAAAAAACCCAACCTTTAATTATTCTCCAGAATAATAATACACGGACACTAACACAAACACAAGTTTACAAATGAGAGTAGACACTTCCTAATAGTAGTCATTTATTCACAAATAAAAATCATGCCATCTCTGCAGTGCAACGCTCTCCATCTCCACTTTTCAGGCAACATAACTTCTCGCACTGATTGGCACCACAAAGCAGTCTAAGTTGTGAGTTATAACACAACAAAAGCATATCATATATGTAGTATTAAGAAGTACAAAGCACATCAAGAAAGACATTAATAGAAGGATACTTTGCATGAGAAGAATTCCAGAGAAGATATCCTCATCCAAGTGTGAGTGAGTTATATCAATTGCGAAGGAAAAAGTTTCAGAGATTCACCATGAGTACATCAGCTTACAACTTAATTTCATTTCAAATGGAAGTCTTTTGCATAAAGAAACAAGTTAAAATCTGAGGCTACTGAGTACTGATTAATCACAAAATAAAAGTTGACATTTGATAATAGTAATCGTATATCATCTCTATTATTATACCAAAAGAAACTCATATCATCTCTGCAATGTACCACTCTCTATACCTCTTCCACCATAACTCAACTCTACAGGAAACATAACTTCCCACAGTGGTTGGCAACAAAGCAGCCTACAGTATTAAGGTATCACGCAACAAAAACATATAAAATATGTAGTATTAAGAAATACAAAGCAGCAGCAGCAGAGCACATCAAGAAAGATCTCCATAAACCAACAAAGGAAACAGAAATAGACATTTATAGAAGTGAACGTACTATATATCTTAACCTAAACCATCAAAGGTTCAATACCACAACATGACCGATAAGGATAAACCAAACAGCTAATCCAAATGAGTTTCAGATTTCAAGCTTCAAAACATAGAAACCACCACGAAGGCGAAGGACAAGATGCAGAGTAGACTCCTTCTGTATGTTATAATCTGCAATGCGATGGTCTTTCCAGTTAAGGTCTTCACAAAGATCTGCATCCCACCACGCAAATGCAACACCAAGACCCAAGTGAAGAGTTGACTCCTTTTGTATATCATAGTCGGCCAAAACGTCAATTGTTAGCGCAATATCGATCAATCAAAATTCAATTATGATTACCTTGAAAGAGAATTTGGAAAATGCTTGGAAAGCGTTGAAAATAGAATGTTAGCCGGACGTGAGATAAGAGCAAGGGTCAGGACTCGGGAGATCTGCGCTTTTTTATTTTATAAATAAAAATTGTCGACCGTATGACGACACTGCAACCAATCGCCTCATGCCACGTGTATCTCAACTCCCCGAATGTACCGTAGCATACTAGCGTGTACGCTGGCGTAAGTTGTAGTTTTTTTTTTCTTTGATGCATTTTATTAAAGAGTGGAAATAAAGTAGCAATAGCGCGGCTGTGCGTATGTTTGCGGCTGAGATCCAGGCAGAAATGGGCAGAAGAAAGTAAATGGGAATATTCAAGCTATGATCCGCTGGCATCCTCCACCGGAAGGTATGATGAAGCTAAACACGGATGAGCTTCGGGATGAAACCCGGGTATTGCAGGTGCAGGAGGACTTGTGAGATCCAGCGTGGGTGAATTTAGCATATTTAGGAGTACTTTGTACAAATTTAGTAGTAGAGCTTCAAGCTTTAAGGTTTGGGCTCTTGTTGGCTTGGCTAATGTGCTATGCGAACTTGATGCAAAAATTGCGATTGGATGAACTCTAAGATTGAAAAAGAAAAATGACCATTAAAGATATATACTTTTTAATAAAATAATTTTAAAAAACTGAAATTACAGGTAGAAGGGTAATTCACTGTAAGAAAACAATTATTCAACGACGGAAATTTAACGATGAAATTTTTCCGTTAGTAAAAATATATTTTAGTGATGAAATTCCTGTTAGGAAAATAATCAGAGTATATGACTTTGAGGCGTGTAGAATTACATTATCTTGAGTGTAATATTGCTTCACACAGAAGCAAGTTACCCCAAGATACAACAAAGCCTTCAGAAATTTCGTAAATAGTAAGAATGCAGAGTGAGTGTTTTCTGGAAATCATCACTCTTATATAGAGTATGAAGAGACATAAATGAATGGTTGTGATTTTCTGTTAAATAACAATCATTCATTTCAGACATAACTGTTCCAGACATATAACCAAAAATATGTCTGTTGGAACAGTTAAAATAATTTTAAATTCAATTTTGAATTTAAAATATTCTGTCAAAAAATAAAACTTTGACTTAAGTCAAAGAGCCAAGAGCCCAAGTGCCCAAGTGCCCATCTTTGACTTTTAAAATAAGCCAAGCTCTAGCCAAAGCCCATTTCCTCTTTGACTCCAAATTACTCTCAAGAGTTGATTTCCCTTTATAAATATATCACTTTACACTTTTACAAGTAATGTGAAAACTTGTTCCCTTGTATTTATTACAAGCTATCCAACAAGTCCATCACTAATTTGGTTGGTTCAGTCAGAATGCATTAGAGACTGAAATAGCAATGGAGGTCCATCACTAATTAGCATCAGAAATAAATCTGTCACTAATTTCGTTGCTAATCAGTTCACGCCAGAAAAAAAAAAATACATGGTCCGAATAATTTAGTAACGGAAATTCCGTCACTAAAACCATAATTTCGCACGAAAAAAATTAATAAATTTTTTAATTTTTGGAAAAAATATTTCCATCGCTAAAGACTTTTAGCAACAAAAATCCGTCTCTAAATAATACTTTTTTATAATTTATAAAATTCGTCGCAAAAACCCTTTTGTGACGGAATTCCATTGCAAAAGGAATCATTTTACTAAATTTTATTATTTTAAAAAATAAAACGCATAAAAAGTAAAATGTTTCTTTTTTTAATTTATAAATTTCGTCCCAAAAAGCCTTCTACGATAGAATTCTGTCTCAGAAAGCTTAGTTTTAGTAATTTTATATATTTTTATTTTTAATAATTTATATATTTTTTTAATTTATAATTTTCGTCGCAAAAACCCTTCTGCGATGGAATTTGTTCGCAAAAGGGATCATTTTATTTCTTTTAATTTTTTTAAAATAAAGTGGATATAAATTAATTTTTTAATTTATAATTTCAGTCGCAAAAACCCTTATGCGATGGAGTTCTATCGCAGAAAGGATCATTTTATTTCTTTTAATTTTTTAAAAATAAAATAGATATAAATTAGTTTTTTAATTTATAATTTTCATCGCAAAAACCCTTCTGCGACGGAACTCCGTAGTAGAAGGGATCATTTTATTTCTTTTAATTTTTTTAAAATAAAATGGATATAAATTAATTTTTTTAATATATAATCTCCATCGCAAAAACCCTTTTCATCGCTGAAGGGATCATTTTTATTTTTTTTAATTTTTTAAATAATAGAGAGAAATTAATTCTTATTCTTTTTTAATTTATAATTTTCATCGCAAAAACCATTCAGCGACGAAATTCCATAGCTGAAGGGATCATTTTTATTTTTTTTAAATAAAATGGATATAAATTAATTTTTTTAATTTATAATTTCTATCGCAAAAACCCTTATACGATGGAATTTCAACGCATAAAGGATCATTTTAGTTTTTTTTAATATAAGTTAAATTTTTTAATTTATAAAGTTTGTTGCAAAAACACTTCTGCATCGGATTTCCGTCGCAAAAAGGTAATATATTATTTTTTATTTTAAAAAAATAAAATGCATATAAATTAATTTTTTTGATGTAGTTGTTGGAAAAAAAGGATCATTAGCGATAGAATTACCAATGGAATTTCGTTGCTAATGAAAAGTTAACTAACACATTAAAAATGTAATAATTTTTTTTTTCAAAAATAGAGCCTTTAGCAACGGACTTCTGTCGCTAATCCGTTGGTAAAGGAAAAATTTTGAAATTTTTGAGGTGTCACCACACCTTCCCGCTTGGCCCTCATCTTTTTTACTCTTTCTTTCTCTTATTTATTCACAACTCTCCTCACACAAACACACACAACTTCACAAACTCTCACTTCACACACCTCACTTTCTCTCACCACCGTCGCAGACAGCCACCCGCCTCCGCATTTTTGATAGATATGGATCTCCCCCACACCATTCGCAGATCATCGCTTTATCGGTCATCCCCATAGCAACGAAATAATTGAAAAATATTTAAAAAAATTAAAAATACTTTCAGCGACAAAATTCTGTCACTAAAATCCTTCAGTGACATAATAATTAAAAAATATATAAAAAATAAAATATTTCCAGTGACAGAATTTCGTTCAGCGATTGAATAATTGAAAATATTTAAAAAAATTAAAAATACTTTTAGCGACGGAATTTCGTCACTAAAATCCTTCAGCGATAGAATAATTGAAAAATATATAAAAAAAATAAAAATACTTTCAGTGATGAAATTTCGTTTCTAAAAGCCTTCAGCGACGGAATAATTGAAAATCATTAGCGACGGAAAAATTCGATAAAATTAGAAAATTAAAAAAAGTTTCGTCGTTGGAATTCTGACATTGATACCACCAACAACGGAAGAAATTAGCAATGGAAATACCGACAGAAATTTTTATTTTGTGTCGGAATACTTTTACAGGCTTCTAAATTACCGACAAAATAAGTGAAAATTTTCATCGCTGATTTCGTCTCTAATTCTTATTAGCAACGGAATCACTAAATTAGCGATAGAAAATCTGTTGCTAAATCCATTATTGAAACTCCTTTTTCTTGCAGTGATTTGACCCTTTCTCTTTTTTGTCTATGTTTTACTATTCATCAACTGAACTCACGACACCTGCAATACAGTGAGATCCAAACTCACTTTGAGTTGGTGGAAGCATCAGATATTAGAGTTCATCCAATAACATGCATTATTCAGTGTATTCAGGAGCTTTTGTATTTTATTTTTTTTATATTTGTTGCACCTGTCGTATATAGTCTTTATACATTATTAGTTAACCATAGAGCATCAACTCATTAACGAATAAAATTTAAAAATTGGAAGGTCTTTAAAAAGTTCTTACATTTTTTAGAACCAACCAAATTATACTATTATATTTGAAATTACTTCCAAAAATATTTTCTCAAACACGATTTATTTTTGTATTTTATAAATTAACTTTTTTGTTACTTTTCAAATTAATTTTTTTGTTAGATGTTAATAGCTTTTTTTTAATTATTTGAGTTTTTAATTTTTTTCATTAGGTAAGTAAATATATTTAATGAGAGTTGACTTTGAATAATTTAATTTAATTATATTGATTTGGTAAGAATAAGTATAAGATAATTATTACATCTTTTTAAAAAAGATAAGATATCATTATTTTATTGGTGCCTAAAGCATTTACTTTTTAAGATCATCTTAATATAATTTATTTTTTTAAATTAATACAGTTTTATTTCTTAATATTAAGATATACAATTTTTAGATCTGATTAACCGAATCCGATTTGAAATGTTTATGTAATATTAGACTTTTTTTTTTATAAATCCTTATACAGTATCTTTAGGTTTTACATTGATCTAGTCCCTTTCGAGTAGCATAAAATCTAGGCATTTCCAAACTTTAGAAAATCCAAAAACAATGATCCTTGTGAAAGATAGGTTACTTCTTGTGGGAAATTCTATAGTAAGGTCATAAATTTTAACCTTATTATAAGGTCAACGTAAAAAACATATGATTAAACGTAAATTTAAAGTCATTAGGCATAAAAAATGTTAGACGTATCATAAATACTTGATAATTAACTTAAAATTAATGTAAACAACACATGATTTAACATAAATCTAAAGTTATTAGGTGTAAAACATGTTAGAAGTATGTAAACACATGATAATTAACGTAAACATACATTATAGCAAAATTATCATGTGTTTAAATCTATTGACACTAATATTTATATTGATAATCACATTTTTACTATACGTCTAACATTTTTAATGCCTAATGACTTTAAATTTACGCTTAATTATATATTTTTTACGTTGATCTTATAATAAGATCAAAATTTATGATCTTACTATAGAAATTCCCCACTTGTTGCTCTTAGTCTTAGGGTTTAGATGGACATTAATGTCTCTATTGAAAACATTTACAAAATTCAAAATGAATCTTTTTTTTTGGTTACAAAATTCAAAAAGATTCTATGCACGGTACCTAAAAAAAATTCTATGCATCAATAATAAAAATTTTTAAATTCCATTAATAGATTGACATGTAATTTATTAAAATATATTTATGATATGAAAATTTTTTATAATAATTAATTAAATACACAATAATATTTTAATCTCATTCATATAGAATTAAATCAAATAGGTCAAAATATTAAAAAAATATTGAACTTTATCACTTTATTTAAATAAATTTTTATATTTTTATTGCATTCAGATAAACCTCTAAACTTTATTTTGTATTTAAGGAAGCCTTTATTTCAAATAAAAAATTAAATGTGAATAAAAATCGATTTAAATCAATTTAACCAAATAAAATTCGGTTAATTCGATTTAATTAAGTCAATTTCGAGTTTAAACCAAGTTTTTAGGTTGATTTATTTAATTAAATCGGTGTCTAAAATTATGAATTAAATTAAATGAATTAGTCAATATTTTTTAAATATATTATATGATATATATAATTAAATATTATATAATATATTATATATAATCAATTTTTTTATATAAGAAGTTGGGTTCTAAAGTTCATTGAAAAAATCAATTGATTGCTCACCTTATAAAAAAAATGATTTATGTTAAAAGTTCATTCAGGCACAAAGTAAAAAGTTAAAGGCTTATTTGAATACTTAAATTAAAGTTTAAAAGCTTACTTAAATATAAATTAAAGTTTAACAGTTTATCTGAATGTAATAAAAATATAAAGTCTTATTTAAATAAAATGATAAAGTTTAAAATTTTTTTAATATTTTAGTCAATCATATACAACTTTTTTTGGTACATAAATAATATACAACCTTGATATTTATAGAAATACAATCCTAAAATTCATTTCTAGAATTTCTCTAATTACGAAAGCTTCCATGCCTTACCTCCGCGCATGTTGAATTTCTTAAGTCTTCCAAAAAGCATGACTACTATGAGAATGGATTTTCCTCCATCACTCCATTTTCCCACAAATCCATACCATTTGTCCTCACAGTTAGCGTCAGATTTCAGTCTTCGCTTGCAACTGTAGCCCGGTGTGAATCCAACGTTACCATATGCGCTGCAAAAGTCGTTCACATAGAAAAATTTTATAAATACATTTTTTTTGATAGCTTATAAATACATTTATTTGTTGAACTAAGAGGGTAAACTGTATAGTTATACATTGTTAATTAACTACAAAATATTATTTCATTAACAAGTTAAAAAATACAAGTCCTTAAAAATAAATATCAAAACTTAAAAAACTATTGATTTTTATTTTTAAGAATTTGTATTTTTTTTAATTTTACCCATTAATTAAATGATATTTTGTAATTAATCGATAATACAATATTATTATACATTGTTAATGCATCAAATATGAATTTAAGATTTGTATTTAATGCACTGATAATGTATAACTTTTATTAAAAATGTAAACAGATTGGGTACCCGCTAATTTTGAGATATCTGAACCCGTTTAATTATCATAATACTCAAACTTGATTAATTACCCGATTATTTTGATTTTTATTTCAAATCTTAACCTTATAACATAAAAACTACTCGTTTAACCACCTAAACTCTTTAAATACCTATTTAATAAGTCAAATTTTGACTTTCAAATTTAAATATAAAATCAATTTTAAAATAAATTATTTTAAAAAATTAAATTATTAAATTTAATTTAACTCATAAAAATAAATTAAAGTTAAAAATCATAATTATAATGTTTAATGAATTAATTTAATTAAATATAACATTTTTAATAAATAATTTAAATATAAATATATAAATATAATATTAAACAATTATTATTTATAATCAGGTTCGAGTACCGGATATTTTAAGATAATTACTTTAATCCGTGACAAATAGTAGTTTTACTACTCAAACCTAATTACGTAATACTCTAATTTTACTTAATCGAATCAGATAGTGTAGGATACCAATTTATAGGGCACGCATTACCATCCCTAGCTTTTATATACTATCAATTAACTACATAGTATTACCTCATAAAAAAATTAAAAACATATATGTTCTTAAAAATAATTAACAAACTTTATTAATATCTTATATAAATATATTCTACATTGATGGCTTAACTTTTTGACACATAGGATTATAAATTAATTTTAATTTTCTAATATAGTCCTATTCATTTAATTATTTAATTTTAAAATATTTGAAATTTTAAAAAAAAAATTTCAATCATTTTATCTCCATCTAAATCAAATAGTCAGTATTTGATTTCTATTTTATCATTTATTATGTCATTTTTAAATTAAAAAAAAACTTACTCATATGTTTTAATTATAATTATCCTAAAACTTTAAATCTTTTCTTAAAAAATTAAAAATGAGTATTTAAATTTATATATTTTAGTATTGGATTAAACTTTTATGTCTTATTTTTTAGATTTTTAATTCCAATAATTTTTCAATTTTTTTCTATTTAACAATTTTGTTTTTTCCTTTTTGTTTATATTTGACTCCATTTTGTTTCTTTGTTTAAACATCTCACATGAAACAATTTGTTTATTTGTTCAGTAATTTTGTTTATTTATATTTTTTATCAACTACAGTTAATCGTATTTATGATTGTAGATATTTAATTTATTTAATATTTTAACATTTGTAATACTTAATTTTTCTATAATAACTAGTATTTGATTTCAAGTTATTTTTTTTAATTTGAATATTCTATATATGCATCAAGATTTTTAATACATTAATCAACATGTCTTAAAAATGATTTTTATAATTTTATTCTATTTTTAAAAATTTGTTATAAATTAAAATGGTCACTATGTATTGTACGAGTTTAACTCTAATTTATTTTTAAAAATTTGTATATTTTTAAATTTTTTTGTCTTATAGTCAAGGTGTCCCGAGATTAGCTTGTGCATACCTCAAGACTAATTCACTTTCGGGTGATTTTTTTTGTGCACCCTCACGGCCTCACATTAGCCAAGTTCATTCAAGGAAATTCCTTAAGTGCTGGCCCAAAACTTAAAGCCTAAACTTAATCTATAAGACAACACATGCTAACAATTAATCCAATCTTTGAGGTTGTATATTTTTTAAACTTTACTCATTAGTGAAATGAAATTTAATAATTGACATGTATAAATGCTACACAGTATACACTATCAATTAATGCTTCGAATATAAACTCTTCTTATATTTACCTGACCACTTCTAACACAATATTCAAAGCATTGAAGTTGAGGGGATCTTCCTTGATGTTTTTCCTCTCCGTTATGCAAATAAGAATGGCAAAGATGGCAAGATAAGCTAGTTGTGAAAACAGATTCCCAGCAATTTTTCCTCTCTTTTTTCTCCTCCCACGTTTCTGTTGATGCTGCTTATTATTATCGTTTACAAAAAGAAAGGTTGTGTAAGGAGGAAGATACCTGTTGAATAGGGATCAATTTAGTTAATTAAAATACAAGCATTACCACAATCCATATAATAATAATAATAATAATTTTTAATTAACGCAGTTTCTTTTGTATGTGTTAGTATGATAATTAGTGAAAACATAATTATTTGATTGATTGAGAAGGTAATTTCAAATTTGAAGGATTTAAACACTATGCTTAGCATTAAAGTATTAAGAGAAAATATAATTAATGATTAAATTTAGGACCGAAAAAATAAAATTATAGAACTAACCATACTACTAATCGACAAAATTTTGATACGGAACCATACCATATATTTTTGGAGGGTTAAAATAAAATTTTCCCTTTTTTTTAGTTTTTAGGCTGATAAATATGATCACCTATCAATAAATTCAAAAATTAACGGCCTTGTCAGTCCTCTGACTTTGTCTCGGGTTATAATTACAAGTAAACATAGAAAAGTATGTTAAGTTATTTATATTTTAAAATTTAATAAAAAAAAAACTAAAAATTACATTAAAAAGATCATGTATCATACTTTTTTTAGAAAAAAGTATTTGTACAGATATGAATTGTGCCTTTTATTAAAAGAGTTAGGTCTGGTTGTAATTTAAGATCTGAATTATTGATATGCTCGAACTTAGTCAAACATGTAAGGTGTTAATATATTGTGTGGATTAAGTCTAACCTACTGAAAGGACACCTGTATCATTAAAAAAAAAAGAAAGGACACCCAATATTGTGACTTTGTTGTGCTTGTTTATTATTATTTTTTTTTAAATTTGTTGTTGTGCTTGTTTAAGTGTTTAATTATTGTCCAAATTCGAAAAACCCTCTTATATTTAAGATGATTTGAATAAAAAATATTAATTTCGTCAGACAAAATATAAAGCTTGTTTAAAAAGAGAGCTTAGACTTAGCTCCAACGTTTAAGGTCCGAGACCGACTTATCCATATTTCAGTTCTATAATATATTCATATATATTACATAATTTATATTATAAATATATATAATATTTTAGCGTAACCATTAGAAAATATTTTAAGTTATATAAGTTTTAAAACTTCGTAAAACACAAAGATAAAAATATTAAATATTAAATTAAAAAATTATATATTTTTATTTTTTAAGAGAATGGAAATTTAATAATTTGGACAAATTTAGATAGAATTTGAAATTTGAATTATCTTATTCAATAAAATTTAAATAAATATATAAGATATTGATACCATGCAATCAATGATTGAGTTTCATGCAATCAATGAGTTTTAATATTTGTGAAGTAGAAGTGATAAAATGAATTCAAATTCGTATTTGTCGTTAAAATGTGAAGGAAATTTGACAAAATCAATTCGAATTGTCATTGTTGTTATTATAAAAGAATCTATGATTCTATCTAAATGATGGGTAGGTTAATGAATAATTGATTATAATGCAATCAATGAGTTTAATATTTGTGAAGTAGAGGCGATAAAATGACTTCGAATCCTATTTTTCATTAAAATGTGAAAAAAAAGAAGAAAAAGATAAAATTATTTCGAATTATTATTGTTATTATTAGAGGTTTCTTTTTTTATAGAAGTTATTATTAGAGTCTATATTTAAATAATGAGATAGATTACATGAATTAATATATGAATTCATGTAAAATTATCAGCATAAATTTTCATCTTCCAATCATTTTTATATAAAGTAATATATTTTTTCAATTCTTATGCCATCATATATTCCCAAATGATTTCATTTTAAGTATTTTTCAATCATTTTCCTACATGATCCTTTTTTATGATTCACAGTGTTAGCTCGAATGGTATGATTTAAAAAAGTCAAAGATCACAAAAATATTTAATAACAAAGTAAATTGAGTATAAAATTATTAAAATTTAAAAAATGTTAAATTTAAATTTATTTTAATTTAAAATAATTTAAATTCAAAAATCATATCGAAATAAGCATATATTACATAACTGGTTTTAAAACTAACTCAAATCAAAACGACCGAAATAAAAGTCCAAATATGAAATTAACATAATGAACCTCAAATTACCCAATCCAAATATGCTTGTTTGCCTTGAATGAGTTATTGTGCAATCAAGATGTCTAAGACCTCTATGTGTTCACACTTGGACCATTTAGGTGTTCAAATGATGGACACGTGGTCTCTTTTTTACTTCATTTGGCCTTTTTACTTTTCTATGAGAGATAAGATAATAAGAGAAAACAAGGCAGAAAGTGAAATAAAATGTTTTAGTAATTCATATGATTAATGTGAATGATCTAAATAAATTATTCAACTGACGTTAACTATTAGTATATAAAGATTCTGAAAATGATCTCAATTATAGTTAAATTATATGTTTATTTATAATCATTTAAATAAATATAAATAAATAAGTAAGATTTATATTGTTATTATTATTATTATTATTTTGTTGATAATTGAATAAATTTTGCGATGAATTACGTTCATAACATAAAGATTAATATATTTCTTGATTTCATGCTTAGTAGTAGATGTTATGCTTGCGAGCACTTTTGTTATATGAATTATGTAGTCTATAAGAAAAAGAAAAAAGAAAAAATTACTTAATTTTTTGAAATTTAATTTTGTTTTATTGTTAAAAATATTATTAACAAAATTTAATCATATTAATATTATTAACATTTATTTGGATGTGTAAAAATATAAAATACTTTAAAATTTTAAAATTATTTAAATTAGTTGCATGAATTTGCAAGTAATGTCTCTGTACCAACTGCCGTTCCGTATCCAAATTTCGGTCCAACGAACATTTAAAACTAATTTGTTTAAGCATTATTTTAAGTCATTAATGCTTGTACTCCTTCCAAATTCAATGTTCATATTTTTTTTTATCTAGTTCCTTTCCAACTTCCAAAAGTATTTTTTTTCCAGAACTTCCAAAATTATGTTCACTTTATCTTAACGTGGACACGTCTACTTTTTTTTTTTAATTTGTTCACTATTAATTCAAGATAATAATATCATCATTATTATCAGAACCTTTATCCCAAAACAATGGAGTAGGCTAAATTCAAGATAATGATATACTCACAAAAACTATTTAAAAAAATAAAATGTGTCTTTATCTTACCTTTATTCTAAAAATTTTACTGATAATGTATTGAATGATAATTCATATATATTTTTTATTCTTGAGAATAACTTATATTAAAATGATCATAAAAAGTGAGTGTTTTAGGCACCAATAAAATAATCACACTTCATATTTTTGTAACAAACATATAATAACTATTTTACACTTTTTTGCACCAAAATCAATTTTGATTAATTAATTTATTCAAAAGTCAATTCTCATTGAATCAATTTACTAATTTTTTTTATCACTCATCATCATTTTCATTAATCTAAGTTAAATAGAGTAGTAAATTGATTTAATGAGAGTTGAAGTAAATTAATGGTTAAAATAGTAAAAAAGCTCCTAAACTTTATCCTCTTATTTAAATAAGTCATTATACGTTTATTGCATTTAGATAAGTTCTTAAATTTTAATTTGTATTCAATTAAGCCCTTAAACTTTAATTTAAGTATTCAAATAAGCCCTTAACCTTTATTTTATTGTTAAATAAACTTTTAACGTAAATCAATTTTTTTATAAAGGCAAGCAATCAATTGATTTTTCAAATGGGTTTTGGATCCCAACTTTTTGCATAAAAAAATTGATTATATATAATATATTATATAATATTTAAATATTTATATTATATAATATATTTAAAATATCAATTAATTTAGTTAGTGTATGATTCGTAATTTTAGATACCAATTTAATCGAATAAACAACCTAAAAAATTGATTTGAACTCAAAATTGATTTAATTGAATCAAATTAATTGTATTTTAATCAGTTCAATCAATTTCAATTAATTTTTACTCATATGTGATCTTTTATTTAAAATAAGGGCTTATCTGAATACAAATTAAAATTTAAGAATTTATTTGAATGTAATAAAAGTATAAAGGTTTATTTAAATAAACGGATAAAATTCAAGGGCTTTTTTAATATTTTAGCCTAAATTAATCTAATCTAAGTTAATTCAGTAAAGATAAATGTAAGATAATTATTGCATATTTAAAAAAAAAAAAGAGATGACCTTATATTATTGGTGCTAAAATATTCGCTTTTTACAATTATCCTAGCATAAATTATTCTCTTTATATTTTTTAGTAAATATTACTGTTTATCAACGTCATAAATACTCTCACAAAATGAGTGAAGATCAAAGATGAGGAAAAAGAAATTTCAAGAAAAACTAAACAATGACATGCGAAGTGAGAGAGAGAGAGAACGACTGACATCATAACGATGAATAACACCAGAATTGCTGGGGAAATTGTTCAGAGGTCGACAATGTTTTCGCCCGTATGCCTTGAATTGACGCTCTGAAACAGTATGCCAATTATTTTCTCGATGGAATTCAACCCATTTAAGGCTTCTGAGGTCCATTCCATGGCACAAAACATTCCCAGCTGAACCAATATAAACCCCACAGCAGTGGCAACCAAACACCATGAATGGCGGCTTGGAAGCAAGTGACGATATCCAATTTCCCCCGTGTTGTTCAACAGATAATCGGAATAACATTTCACTCTTTTAACAGCTTTTCCCAGAACCCATATTGAAAATCTTAAGCATGCTGGGAATAAGGTGTTTCCGAGAAGAACCTGAGGGATAAGTATAAGGAGGAGAGTTGAGTTTTTGCTGAAGACTATCATGTTTTCGTTTGTAGGGACAAAACCGCAATTCGTAAAAGTTGAAACAGTGGTGAAAACGGAGAATGTGAATAGCTTCAGTCCCTTGCTCTTCAGTATACTTCTTGCACTTGAAACAGAGGAGAGATTAATACAAACTAGAGCTACTCCAAACACATTGATTAGTAAAAGATAACCCAAAACAACAAAGCGCAGAAGCTTGATTGACTGGTGCATGATCAAGTGTTCAACAATATTGAACGCCTCACTGTGGTTATGATCAGCCAGTACTTCTCCTGCTTATGAATCAATTACTGCCGGCTCGATTCTGTTGTTAGTAATATTTTCTTGATTAGATGAACTCTCAGGGACTCCAGCTCTAGGTAGCTTCGGCTTGGAATTGCTCATGAAAAGTCCTGCCATGGAAGTAAAGACTTCCCCACCCATGAACATCAAGATGGTCATTACGATGAGTTGGGAATTGGAAAAAGCCTCCATTTCAACACTGGACATGCTCGAAACTGTGGCAGCAGACACAGAGGTAAAAAACAGATCCAATTTCCTAGGTTTAAAATTGGTTGTCGGCTTCAGAACTTTGAGCACCCAATAACCAAGCGAAGAAAGGAAAAGAAAATAAAAAATGTGAATCCAAAACGGGTTCACGCCATGGCCGCAGACTACTCTGCTAAGCCTCGATGAGCATGCGGAAGCACGGTTATGTCGCATCTTTTCCCAACAAGAAAACTTGTTCATCTTCACACACCACATCAGTTAACTTTTTTCTGATAATTTGAGCAGAGAAACGTAAGGTATATGTATAAATGTAATATTATCAATTTCATGCTTTGTCGTGTTTGACCAGGAAAGGATA
The DNA here is from genome assembly GCA_031772115.1 of Heritiera littoralis. NCBI lineage: Eukaryota > Viridiplantae > Streptophyta > Magnoliopsida > Malvales > Malvaceae > Heritiera > Heritiera littoralis. The sequence continues at coordinate 541,012 of JAPDPK010000119.1, forward strand.
GATGCACCTTATTCTTTCTATTTCTTATTTTAACAGAGTCAAAAAATAATTTTATTGGGGTTATATTCAGATAATAATTCATATTATATAAATATATAAGTCTTAAAAAACTTTTTCTTAAATTAAATTTTTTTAACTAATGTTGTGATAAAATTGCTTGGATTCAAAACTAAGTCTTATAGTATATCATAATTTTTTTAATTACTTAGTTAAGAGATTATTGGTATAAATTCAATTGTTTTAAATGTTAAATAATATATACTCCAATAAAAAAATAACCATCCTGTGATATTACCTTGTGCAATCACAATTACGAAAAAATCATCTTTAAATTAGTAAATTGATAGTTGGATTTTTGTTTTTATTATTTATCTATGATTTTTTATATGTTATATCGTTCAATTAAGAAGGTTTTATATAAAAAAATTTGTATATTTTAAAAGGTCAATAGTTTAATTACAATGAAATAAAAATTTATATTCTTAATTAATATAAGAAAAAATTGAAATATTATTCAAGAGCGTATTTGGATTAATCATATATAGATGTAGTTAACATATAATATATTTATACACAAATATAAAAGCTTTTATTTGTTTGAAATCTAAATTTAATATTGTAGTTAAAAAATGAAGAAAATTTTATTTGATCGACCTCTCAGTTTATGTTTATTGAATTTGAGTGAGGGCAATACCAAAAAAATTACACAAATTTTACTATTCTATACCGATATAATTGATTCTACAAAAACGTACGTACATAAGTAATTTGTTCATCGAGTAAAATTCAAAGCATAGGAAAGATATAAAAAGATTACAAGTAAACTTGAATTCAGCCTTATTTAAATACTCAAATTTGATTCGTAATCTATGCACGCTCATTTTTTATATGGATTTATATACGACGTATTGACAGTGTATAGTCTCTATATATCGTCAATACATAAGAGATTGACACATCATCAATAAACTCTTATGAACAAATATAAAAAATTTATTTTAATTTATTTTTAATTAAGGGCTTTGCATCTTTTTAGTTTGTATATTGATGTGGTGTTAATCTCTGATACATTAATAGTATATAAAAAAGGATCTATATATGATGCACTGACAGTGTATAGTTTCTATACACTGTCAATGCTGTGAAGACCGAGAATTTTCTAAATAAATATAAGGTATTCAGAAAATTTAATTTGGACAAATTGAAATCCAAATTTAAATAAGAAATTAAAAAGGGAAATTTAATTGGAAATAAGAAATGAAGGAGGAAATTTAATTTGGATAAATGGAAATCCAAATTAAATAAGAGAATGAGGAAAATAATTTTGGATATTAGAAATCCAAAACTTAATAAGAAATAAAAATATTTTGATATATTTATATAATGATATTATATAAATATACCTTGGATAAATATAAATATTATTTTGTGTTAAAAGTGTAAAAAAATATATATATATATATACACATATATATATATATATGTATTTTGATACAAAAATATGTATTTAAATACATATTATAATAGCATTTATATATAATTATAATTATATGTATAATTATAATGTATATATGTTATTATTAATTAAGTATATTTATAAATATTTGAAAAAAAAAACAGAAAAGAAGCGGGAGTCGGGGGGGGGGGGGGGGGGGGGAGGGGGGGAACCGACCCCCATTTCTCCTTTGTTACAAAACAGAGGAGATATACGAAAACCCAGCCGACCTCCTGTCGGCTTACCGGAGAAAGAAAGAGGGGAGGGGCGAGCTGCCGTCGGTCGATGGGAGGAGTAGAAGGCCACCGGCGACAGCAAGAGGCGAAGAGAAGAGAAAATCCGCGACACAGAAGCGGAAGAAAAGAAGGCCAAAAAGAAAAGGGAGATCGGCGGTGCCGGCCGATTTGGGCATCGCCACCGCCACTCCTGCCCCCAGCGAAAGCCGACCAAGATGAGGGTGGCCAACAGCGAAGAGGAAATCCGGCGGAGAAGGAAGAAAAACGGGAGGGAAGGAGCTGAAACCCACGGTCCAGATTCGCCACCGCCGGCGCCGCCGTTGGGGAAACCGAGACCAGATCCGGCATCCCTGCAACCTCGGCAAGCTGTGGAGTGGCTGAACTGCCGGAATGGGTGGCCGCCGGTGACCGAACCGGCCAGCAGAAGATTGAACCGGCGGAACCGGTCCGACCCGGTCCGACCCGCCTGACCCGGTCAACCCGACCCCGACCCGACCCGGTTCAGAAAAAAAAAGAAAAAAAAAGAGAAAGAAAAGAAAAAGAAAAAGGAAAAGAAAAGAAAAAGAAAAAGGAAAAGAAAAGAAAGAAGAAAAGAAAAGAAAAGGAGAAAGAAAAGAAGGAAGAAGAAGAAGAAAGAAAGGAAAAAGAAAGAGAAAAAAAATGGGGTAAGGAAAATTTAAGTCTTTTCGCCATATGTCTATTGGATTTATTGGAAATTTTCGGATTATTTTCTAAATGAAAATATATGTTAATTTTTGAAATTGTAGCAAAAATGGAAATGAGACGAATGGTGGAGTTCGACAAGGCTCGAAAAAAATCGGAAAGTGCGCTAAGCTTGACAAATAGGTAAGATACTTTTATAAAGCATTAGTAGCTTTAAATTGTATGTGGGAATTATGATTTTACATATGATGCATTTATTTAATTGATTTTAAATGGAATTGAGATTTTTATATGATGCATCGATTTAAATTGATTTGCTAAAAATGCTAAGAGGATCCACAACTGATGGTAGGGGTCTTAGTAAGAGGTAAAATTGGTGAGAATCAACGGCTGCAAGTATAAATTGTGTTTCCCTTGCAGGAGGTTAGGGAAAATTAAGCCGTTATGCTGCCGAAATTTTTAGGAAAATAATTGAGGAAAAAGATTAAGTTTCTCACATAAATGGAATCTTGGAGATAATTATTGAAAATAAATTGAAAGGATTTTATAGTATTACCGAAAGAGTTTGATATTGAAATCGAGGAGAAGACAGATCGTTGAAAACGATAATGTGACGAATTATATGGTTTAAACCTTATAGAACCGATAAATCAATTAATTTTAATATCACAATTGGTATCAAGTTGAGATTGAGGTAGAAGTATTTATTAGACGGATCACAGATAAAAGTGATGATAATTATATGATACAACTCAAAAGAGAAAAAAATCGAAGTTGTGATTTAGATGGTCGAATGATAGAATTTGCGGAATTATCAATCGAGTGACGATTATAGAATTGATAGATTCAAATAAATGGACCGTCTTAGTGGTAAGATTGTGATATCGAAGTTAAATAGATGCGAACTGAGATTTTTGCAATAATATGGATAGTCGCAAGGCGACTTAAATGATTGAAACACTGTTGATAGTAGAAATTGGCAAATTCTTTTAAGTGGTAAATTGCCAATCAAAAAGTGAATTGAGGATTGTGATTTGATTTTACGATAGTAAATGAAATTGAACCGCAAGTTGAGGATTCTAAATATGTACCTATAGGTCAAACCATAAATGGATTTGATAAGCGATTATTGATCTTGTGGTTCTATAATCCTCGATGTCGACTCTGGAATAGATAACGAATGAGGATATTAATATTGCATAATTTCAGTATTTTGATGGCTATATAGTGACATGATATTTAAATATTTATGAATACTAAGAGGATTCATGCAAGTGATGTGGTCTTAGTATTAATAGTGAAAGGTAGAAATGATTGGTATAGTTTATAGCTATCGAAAAAGGATATCGAATACTGAATGACTTGAATACCAAATGATCTGATTATTGAATAATTGGAGTACTGAATAAGTTGAAAACTGAATGAAATGAATATTGAATTGATTTGAACACTGATTTACTGATGTGTCAGAAGGATAGTTTGAAATCGAACAATTGATAGTGATAAAGTTAAATGAATTGTTTCACCGTATTAGAGGAAAGTATTACTTATATTGACATTTGAAACTATCACTAAAATTTCATACGGAGATGATTTCATAGCATCGCTTTTAAGCATAATTGCTATAGTTTCAGATGTCATAATAGCATTTATATAAATGCTATAAAGTATAGATTAGCTTTAAAAATAAAGTATATGGTATATATACGTATTTTTATATACGAAACCTCTTAAAGAATTTCACCATATGCTTTACATGATTTTAAAACGAAAAGCTAAAGATTTAAATGTTTTATGAGACTGGAGGCACCCTAAAAGAATTAAATTCAATAAAGCATAGTGGAAACCGCCTAATTGGAGCTTTGCTCATTAGGCAGATATGCTTGTCCGACAATAGTCGTGGACAGGTCTCAGTCACGCCTGATCAGTGGGGCTGAGAGAGATGAGGTCTATGGCCATAGATAGCGCCCTAGTTGGTTTCCAGGGGACGATGACATGATTTTCACTGCTAGCTACAGTGATTTAAGTCTTTATTGATAGAGATGATAGGGATCTAGCCTAGTCTCTAACCGATATGATATGAAGTCTAGAGTATGATTTTATTGATATGAACTCTAGACTTGACATGATTTATACTGTACATGAAACAGATTTGAAATGAAATATGTTTTGAAACAGTACATGTTTTAAACATGTTTTAAAAGTCCATGAGATATGAATTCGACACTATATGATTTATATGTGATTTTGTGTCGAACATGGCATGATATGCGGTCTAGAGTATAGTTTGATTTGATATGAACTCTAGACCTGATATGATTTACAGAATATGTTTTAAAAGTATATGATAAATGATTTCGACACTTACATGATTTATATAGGATTTTGTGTCGAATTTGAAATGACATGCGGTTTAGAGTATAGACTGATTTGATATGAACTCTAAACCTGATATGATTTATAATATATGAAAAATGTTTTAAAACCGCACATGTTTTAGACATGCTCCGAAAACGAATACATGAACTGAAATTGAACATGTTTCTATCATGCCTTAAAGGCAAATTTGAAATGAATTGAAAATTCATATGTCGAGCATGTCCTAAAGTATATATGATATGATTTGAAATGATAGCGGTTTAGACAGAAAAATTACATGAATTTGCATATTAAACCCTGATATGATAATATGCTTAGTATATGAGAATTCCATGAGGAATGTCGTGACTCGACGTAAATGATGTTTCACCTATACGATGACATGACATGATATGATATATGAACATGAGATTGATATGAAGAGGATTCTGATCTCACTCTATCGTGATCATAAATTCCCATACGATAAGTGATATGAATTGATGTAATACGGGAATATGATTATTAAATGTAAAGTGAATTCGATAGGATATCTGCATTAAACATGAAGAATATAAGAGGAGTGTCATGACTCAGTGGTAGCGATATTTCATCGATATGATGTCATGATATGATATGATATGATATGAAACATGAATATAGAAACACACGAAGAGAATTATGACTTCGTACCACCGTGATCATGACCCATAATATGAGACTTGATAAGAGATGATAGTATACAGAAGTATGATTATGAACTGAAAAGTAAATATGAGAATTGATATGAGAATATAGAATACAAAAGTATGTATGGAATGAAAAGTGAATATGAGAAGTGATAATGAGATGTTATCGATGAGAAAGGATTAACTGTAATTGCATCCTTGCAAGTTTTAAGCATTTGCGGTTAAGACAGTATAATCCTACTCTTGCATTTATATTAGTATCTTACTGAGCCGTGGTTTTGCTCACCCCACTAAATTTCATCTCTTTCAGATTATTGAAGTTAACATCTGCCATGTGAGCTGCTCAGTGGGCATCAGAGACGGTATATGGACTTGGTACTAGTCTTCTAAGGTATATGTTTCTTATAAAATACTTGTTTACATGTAAGACTTAAATTGATGCACAGTACATATTCTGTTTAGCAAGTCGGGATGTAACTAAGAACCGTTTTCGTGGTTGTTAAATATTTAAATGAAATGACTATAGGTCACCTAAATAGTATAGTGACTACACTGACACCGAATACAAACCTTAAAATGAAAAAGAAAAATTTAGTCCATAAATTTGTAGACTAAGAAAAGTATAAGAATCGAGTGAAAGTCGCGATCTCCGGGTCGTGACAAATGCACCAGAGGTTGACACCTCATCAATAGGTCCTTATATGCAAATATAAATAAAGTTTTTTAATTTACCCATAATGGCCTATTGATGAGGTGTTAACCTCTGATGCATTGACAGTGTATAGAAACTATACATTGTTAGTGCATTATATACAAACTCTAAAAAATATACATCATCAATGTATCATATATAAACTCATTATATATTTTAAAAAATTTTAAATCCAACCCATTTCAATTTAAATATTCAAATTTGATTTACACTCCATGCACGCTCACTTTTATATATATTGAAAAAAATTTTAACCCAGCCCGCAAAATTTAAAGCATACATTATTACAAAATTTCATCCGTTCACGAAGACAACATAAAGCATGGAAATCTCAGTCTTTTCAATTAATAATGCATCAGATCTGTGTTTCTTGACATATATATATATATATATATATATATATAAAAAATATATCTCTTATTCATGTTAAGAGCACATTACCGTTGAATAGCTTGTAATATGAAATAAACAGAACAAAATCTCATATTCATAGTGGATAAAGAAGTTTCACGTTTAAGTATCATCAAATACATGAGTTATATGTCTAGTTATATTCGAGTTAAAATATCATTTTTGATAAAAAAAAATCTTTATAAAAAGATATCAAACACAAAGTATAACTTAAAGACAAATGGATATATGGGCTTCTTTAAGCCATTAAACTAATTTTAAAAGATCAAATATAGACAATTAGACTCTTGATCTTTGAATTACTAAATCTGTCTTTGATTTTTACATAATTTTTTTTATATTTTTTGAATTAATATGTTTTTAAATTTTAAACTATTACAACACATTTTAACAATCATGTCTAAAACAATTATATTTATAAATGAATGATTATTAATTAACAAATAATTATAATAATTTATTTGTGACTCTTCAGACGCTGTATATTAAAGTAACAAATTTTCCATATTTATTTACTCTACTTTCTCAATTTTCACAAACAAATTCTCAAAGCTTTATTGTATTATTATGTGTGTCCCTCGAGCAAAGGCACTTGCTCGAGGTAGGTTTCCTCGCGCAAGGGCACTTGCTCGAGGACAGCTTCCCCGCTCAAGTTCACTTACGTGAGGCAAGCAGCCATGCGCAAGTTCCCTTGCCCGGGGAAAGCTTCTCCGTGCAGGGCCTTGCGCCTTTGGGTAAGGTCTTGCGTGAGGCTGGGCCTCGCGCAAGGGTCCTTACATGATTGTTTCTGGTTTTGACTACTTTCTGCAAGCTTGGTTTTTATGATTTTTGATTTCATCATCTGACTGAAGTTTGTAGTTATACAGACTATTACCACCATCTCCCTTCGATTGCTGCCATCAATCTCTACAAGCTATTGCACTGTAGGACTATTGCCACGAGGTATGTGCTTGATGAATGTTAATTAATGATAAATTTAAAGTTGCTCAATTAAGAATTTGCTATGTTCTATTAAAGTATTCTCAGAAAGATAAATAATGTGATATATTGTCTCTTTCAACAAGAAGATAATGCTTACACTTCACCTTCATATATGTATATACTTGACAAACAGGAAAATCTTGATTAAATCAAAGTAGATATAAAAAAATTATACTTGTCATGATCTACTTATTTGAGTTCTAAGTTCATAGATCTAAGGATCAATTTTACAAAGTAAATATATATATTCAACAAAATAAGTAGTCAATGATGGAGTTGAGTGACTAACAAAAAAGTTCTTTTATTTATACTTGCTTACAATGTACACACATTTCACACTATTATTTCTCACTTACTCTCATTTTGCACTACACACACCTCACCTCACCTCACTCACTCACACTTCCACTCACTTGTACACTATTTACTTCCTCACACACTTTGTACTCTATTATTGCACACACTTTTCACACTTTGCTCACACCTCTCTATTAAATCAAGAAAATTGCAATATGTTTTTTCAAAACACAGCAGTCAAAGCTCAATAATAGGTATTCTAAAGTGTATAAGTGAGTTTTGAATAAAATCAAGAATGTTAATAAGGAAGAGATATTGTTAAATGCATTTAGTGCCTTGGCTTTTAATTTGTTTTATAATTATTTAAATATTTTTCTTTTTCAGACATGGCATTAACACGAGGTGGAGGTTCATCTCAAGGAAGTCGACCGCGACCTACTTGCTCTGAGAGGAGACAACGAGTTAGGAGATACCAGGCCGAGCAAGCTGAACAAGTCGTGAACCTGTCGAGCAGGTCGAGCAGGCTGAGCAGCTAGATTCAGAGTATGCAGAGGAGGAAGTCGAGCCTTGTCTTGGAGGCACGACTAATACTTCAATTCTTAGAAGTTTTAGATCACATGTTGCTTTTGCAATATGGGATAGGCAGGTCATTCTCTTTGCAAAAATTTGACGATATTTGTTGTTTGGAAAATTATCCTATACACTGTTAGTGGAGTTTTTTAACTCCACAAGCAGGGTTAGGATGATGACATGTGTCTCATTTTATTTATTTTTTATTTTCTTAATATTTTTTAAGGACACATGTCATCATCCTAATCCCGTTTGTGGAGTGAAAAAACTCCACTGACAGTGGATAGGATAATAATCCTTGTTGTTTTTGCAATATATGATCACATGTCACTTTTGAAATGATCTTATTGTTTGTTGTTTTTTATATAGGAGCGAGGCAATTTGAAGGTCCTTAATCATAGCAAGATAATCTCTCAGTGGATCTTAGATAATGATCGATCTCGTATTCGCTCCTCTATTTTGCAGTCCGGCTTAGCGAGTTTGGTTGATTGTAGTTACCGCACATGCATCAACACTATCATCTCTGCTTTTTTTGAGAGGTGGCAGCCACAGATGAATACATTTCATATGCCTTTTGGAGAGATGATGATTACTTTGGACGAAGTAGCTACACTCCTAGGTGTACCAGTGACCGGGGGGATCGTATTTTGCCGGCACATCTCTGTGAAGCACACCGTTAGATTATTAGTACGTTTGTTAGGAGTCTCTCTTACAGAGGCTCAAGCGGCGACGAGTACCGATCGTGGGTCCAGTGTGACATTGTAGTGGTTGAGAACGAATTTTGTTAATGTCATCAACAGCTCCAGTGATGAGGAGATAGTATATGCTACTCATGCATACTTGCTTCACTTACTTGGGTGCACACTTTTTGTAGATAAGAGCGGATCACATATTGTCGTATCATTATTGTCCTGTTTAGAGGATCTACGGGTTATCAGTAATACGTGTGGGGTGCAGGTGCTCTTGCTCATATGTATAGACAGCTGGGTCTTGTGAGCAGATCAAAAGTGCATGGGATTGGCGGTTATATGACCCTTTTACAGGTATTATAATTTACTTTATCTAAGTAACTTGTTAATTATAATTTATTTGTTTATAATTTATTAATGATTAATGTTTTATTTGATGTAGGCTTGGATTTATGAGCACTTTCCGTTGTTAAGTCCGGAGGTGAACTTCAACTATGAGGATAATATGCCTCGAGCTCGACGATGGAAGCCACGTACTTATTGCCAGGATGTGAAGGTCTGGTGAGAGTAGCTAGATGACCTTCAGTGTAATTAGGTGTACTGAGATCCCTATGCAGATAGTCAGAGACATCATCCGTTGCCTCCGATCACATTTTTCACTGTCTGCTTAAAAGTTGGGGATGTCATGGAGTAGTATCATTCAGAGAGAGTGTTACGGTAGTAGGGCTATGTACAGACCGTACCTCCAAGAACTTTGGCACCATATAGAGCACGAAGAGGTAGTATGAGCGCCACTTACGATGTTGTTTATCAGTTTATGGATCAATTATGGCAGAGATGGCCTATGTATGTCCTCAAAAAAGAGAATAGAAGATGAAAGTGTGTGATCCCAGGAGAGACAGCTCCAAATTATAAGGCTTGGTATAACTCCATTTCTCATCAATTCGTACAAAACCCAGCATGCAGATCGAGGTTTAAAGTCCCCTGATCGATTTCGATTATTCTAGTGTAAGTTATTAACACTAAATATCAAGTGAATAAATTTTTTCATACTATAAAATTTCTTTCATGTATTGTCTTGCAACACATGTCGAGGTTAATGTCTCATATTGAATTACTCATTAGTGGCAACAAAGATGTGGAGACATTGACAAAGGGACTTTACGACCTGCATGACAGAATATCTGGGTCGTCAGATGCTACTTCATCCTCAGCTCCTCCTCCAGCTCCATCACAGACAGCTCCTCCACCAGTTACATTAAAGATAACCTTTCCACTAGCTCCTATTTCCTCAAAGACAGCACCACCAGTTACATCAGAGATAACTTCTCCACCAGTTACATCAGACATAGCACCTCAAGCTATACGTTTTTATACTAGGTTCGGGAGGAGGAGAGGCAAGGCAAATATACCGAATGCGTCGGAGGATTAGTGTATTTGTACTTAGTGACTTTTGTTTTTTAAAGATACAGTTTATTTATGATATTAGATAATGTTATTAAAATATGTAGTGATTTTTGTTTATAATTTATTAATGATTAATGTTTTATTTAGTGATTTTTTTTAAACATACAGTATATCTTTATGATATTATAATGTTATTACAACATATAATGCATAAATCGATAATACAATCATAACAAGGCATACATATCAAAATACAGTAATATTTAATATAATATCATAGTTCATCTAAGTCAAAGGTTTCTCTAATGACAACATCTGATCTCGACAATAAATTTTGAAATTCTTCGATGGGAGATACATATGAAGCTCTCACTCACCAGCAAAATCACATCGATACCGATGCCAATTGCATGCAATCGGAGGTATTGGTGCAAACGGGTCCATAAATACCTGAAAAATAGCATTGTTAAATGTATGAAAAATGAAATACAAAATATCTAAAGTCTGGCATACATATCATTATCAATACCTCAACAAAATGTGAATTGTTAACAAGTCCAATTGCTATAAATCCATGCTATAGTGGTGGAGGTGGTGCAGTTCTAAACGGGAGATATGTTAAACATTGTCTCGAAGATAAATGGACTAGCACAGCATTATACTTTGTTGCTATCAAGTGACCCATATTGGGTAAAGTCATCCATTTATCATAAGGGGTCGGTATGTTGAAATATAATAATGTCTCTAACAATTCATCAACACGCTCTACAGATCCATAGAAATTAACATAATAAGCTCAAAAATCACATATCTCCTAAATCAAATCTTGTCGCATCTTAGCCCATGCATCAACACCCATGCCTAGCAACCCAGCTATAGCCCGAAAACCACAATTTCCATCTGACTCAACATTCACGATAGAGCGTATGTGTTGCTGTATCTCTAAAGGGAAAGAATCAATAAATTTCACTTTCTTTTTTCGATGAACTGGTAGCTTCATTCTCTTAGTTGCTGAATTTACTAAAACGGGTGTTAATGCGCTATCATGTTAAGATTCAACAATCTCAAAGTATGAAGGGGCACGTCGAGTTGATTTGTCTGAACGGCCTTTGATCTTAGCCTTCTCAAGTGGAGGAATAAGGAATGTAGTTGCTGGATCACCTAGTTCTCTTAATTTTTTCTTCAAGGCTAATCTTCCCGAAAGATCACACGCATTGAAGCATTCCACTATTGGCTCCCACTCGGCATCAAGATTCAACTCAGCCAAGTAATCAACAGTTTTCTTCTTCAAGTCCAACTTCGACCAATGAGGATCCAAAACAGATAAGGGAATAGGTTTCCCGTCCCTCATGAATTCAGCAATCTCATGAGCATAAGGCAACCCATGTGTGCTTCTAATGATGCAACCACAAATAAGATGGTCAATGCCGGTGTCATTTGCTCGATGCGCCTCCTTCAAAATTATATTCAATGCTGTCCTAGACACCAATCCCCGTAACTCCCTAAACAAAGCTGTTTTAAAATTATGTTCAACAATAGTAACACTTTTCTTGAACGAAGCCTTTATCTCCGTATGTTGTAGCTCAATCAAGGAGTTGATAACATTCCAAGATGAATCAAAATCTCCTTGGGACGATCCAAGGTGTCTCTTTAACTTCGCTTGTGCACTCTTGGCCCTACATGACGTTAGAACAATGTTTATTATAATGAATAAATTGTATAAGTTATGAAAATAAGAATTTTTAAACCTTGTAAACCCACATACCTATTTGTTGTAACATTTTCAAAGTGCTTTACTTTATTTGTCCAAGCAGCAATAAATCTCTCTTTAAGTTCAGTTAACCAAGTATCTCTTAAGTACTCGAGCGCTCTAAGATAAGAACGGTAATGAGAGACCATTGAACTTAAATTTGCTTCATACTCATACTCATTTGAAGAGGATACAAGAACGCCACAAGCTGACATAAATGCCTCCCACTTCTCTATGCTTTCAAATAACTTTTTATAATGAGCAAGTACATTCTTTGATATATGCCATCTACATAAGAGATTAATTAAGCTAAGAAACACTGTTTGTACTGCTTTTATCAATGTTAAATCTCTATCAGTAACAATGACAAAAGGTGTTGAATCAAAAGACATCCAGCTTTTTAGCTTCTCTAATGCCCAAGTGTAGTTGTCAGTGCGCTCAACCTCCATGTAAACAAATGCAACTGAAAAAGTTATATTTGTACATGTTACACCAACAATCTCAAGGAGTGGGAGTCGATATCTATTAGTTTATATGTACAATCCATAACTAATGCATTGGGAAAAGCATTCAACAAATCTATAGCTGTTGGATGTGCCCAAAATAAGTCTCTAACACAATCACTTGACTCATCACTCTTATGCCACTCAACATATTTACTGTCATTTAAGTGTTTCATAAGTTATTGCATCTGTGATCTACCAGCTTTGTCAACCATTCTATATTTTTGTTGTGTATTGTAGATGGTCTTTCTGGTACTTACATTCTTCTCATTATGTTGTTTCAACATCATTAATATTTTTCTTGGTTTTACCATGGCATTTATCATATCACCTACCATACTTTGCTCTTTCACTGTCAATCGACCAACAAAAGAATGTCCTTCGAGCTATTGTGCAGCTAAATGATTATGCATCCCACATACTACTTTCACTACCCAACTATCGTTCTCATCCAATTTCACCCCTAGTAATTCGAATAGACAATTACACTTCTTTGTTCTCGTTCCCAAGCGACGGAATTCATCTCTATTTGATTTATACGTTCCATACCTTTCACATACAAGTCGAACTCTAGGTCTTCTTCAAGGAACACCAACTTCCAATGATCTTATCACAACAACAAAACCTAAGTCTCTTCCAAGCTTTCTAGCCCATGTGATCAAGGCATTTCAACTATTAAAAACCTGAAACAAAATAAATTTAATAATTAGTTTTTTCTACTATGTTTGTATTAAAACATTATATTAATTTTAAAACTACTTACTTGGTTAGTAGTAAATGCATCAGTACAGTCAAATATTTCTTCATGTACACTTTTCGATTCTCCACTATATAATATCCTTTTGTCATTCTGCAAATATTAAACAAAGTCATTAATTATAATTATTATAATAAATAATATATTAAAAAATTAATTATAATTTTAGCGCAAGCCACAAATTTCAGTGCAAGTAATGGCCTGAACAGTTATTTTCGCGCAAGCTAGGTTGCGCAGAAATGATAGATCTGCGGCATTTTTGCGCAAGCTGACTTGCGCGGAACTTGCAGCTTACGTGGAACATGCATTTCCACACAAGCCTGCTTGTGTGATAATATAACCTATGCGCGACCAAACTTGCACTAAGATACATTTGTTGCGCAAATCCGATTGCGCGGCAGGCAAAACCAATAGCACAGAAAAGATTTTTTCCTCTTTTCCTTATTCGGCTTCTACACTTTCAAGAAAGCTTTCATATTCATCGTACCTATCATAATAGCTACCCTCACTAAGATTTTTCTTTTTTTTTTGTGAAAGGCAAGAGTGAAATGGGGGAAGAGTGACGATGAAAAAAATCACAGCTAGGTAAAGGAAAAACGATAACAGAAGAAGAAAAGCAGAAAGAAGAAAAAGCAGAAGAGACAGAAAAAAATGAGGGAAAAGTAACTTTAATAAAAATTGTTTTTTATAACTTTTATAAGTGTTATTATAATAAAAATTATTTTTTATAGTATAAATAAAACGCATAAAATAAAAATTATTTTTTATAGTATAAATAAATAACAAAAATTGTTTTGTGCAGTAAAATTTTAACGTGGGTAATGATGTTTTTGCAATAGCACAAGTGTTCTTGCGCGAAATCTAGGTTGGTTAATTGAATGTTTTCTGTGCAAGAACACTTGCGCAAGTGCTATTGCGGAAGTCCCCTATTCGCGCAGGTTCACTTGCATGTAGCATGAATTTTTGCGCAAGGGTCGTGGCAGCGTGATCTTGTAGGGGTAAAATCGTGATTTGTTTTGACAAATTTACTGTTTAAAAACGGGGTGTGGTATATGGAAAATTCTAAGTGCAACCTAAAAATTACTAAACAAAACCTATTTACTAAACACATCCAACACTTTTCTTATTTCTTCTCAGCACAACCTAATTATTTCATTAATCCTTAAAATACCCACACACGCAAACTAAAGCCATCGACACAACCATCGGCACAACCTATCTACAGCAGCTGTTTTTCTTCCCTATTTCCATTTCCACTTCGTTTTCCATCGATTTCCACCAATTTTTTCCTCAAATCTGCGTTTCTTCATCGATTTGTAAGGTAAAATCTTCTATACTGCTTATTTTATTTGTGATTTTGTTGTTTTTCATGTAAAATGTAGAAGATAAATAGTATATATCTAGGGCACGATCCTCACGACAGTGAAAAGCCGTGAAGCTTTCAGGGCTCACGGCAAGGAAATGCCGTGAGCCCAGAAGGCCTTACGACATTGCACAACCATGAGCCTTTATAGACTCACCGGACAAGGCTTCCGTGAGCCTATAAAGCCTTACGGAAGGATGATACCATGAGGCTTAAGAGCCTCACGGTATCTTCTTGTCGGGAGGCCTTGAAGCCTCACGGCAGCAGGCTCCCGTGAGGCTATGGTTGCCGTGAGTTAATGTTTAAATTTAATTTTTAATTCATTATTATTATATTTTATTATTATTTAATTTGAATTTAATTTTTAATTTATTATTAATAAATTTTAATTTTAATTATGTCATTCAATTTTATTATTATTAATAAATTTTAATTTTTAATTTATTATTAAATTTATTATTAATAAATTTTAATTTTTAATTGATTATTAAATTTTATTATTAATAAATTTCAATTTTTAATTATGTCATGAATTAAAATTAAAATTTATTAATAATATTTAATAATAAATTAAAAATTATTATTATTAAATTCTAATTTTAATTATGTCATTAAATTTGTAATAAGATAAATTTTTATTATATACATTTTAATAAAATTAGTTTTTACAGATGGCACATTCACGAGGAGCCGGGTCACCGCGTGGTCGTAGTCGTAGCCATATAGTGGCAACCATACGGGATCGGCTTGAGTTTGTGGTGGTTGGTGGTTATGATCAGCCTGTGGATGCATGGAGACAAGCCATTTACGATGTTTACAGCATGACACAGCATTTGCCTTCGGATTTACCTCAAGCTCCACGTCTTGATCCACCACCAGCACCAGTTCCTCTACCATTGATCCTAGGATCAACATTAGCACCTCTACCAGCACCGGCACCTCCTGCATCACCACTAGCGGCGGCACCTCCTGCAGCACCACAACCATCAACAGATTTTATTTCATATGTGAGACGGAGAGAGTAGACTTTTTTATATATTTAAATTTAATTTTGGAATGACATATTAATTTATTTTTATTACGTTATCCATCGTCGATTTTTTTGTTTTATTTATATATATTAAACAAATAACATATTTACATTAATAAATTATAAATGATTAAATAAATAAAATCAAACAAACAAATAAATTCAATCATCCTACAAAAATTAAACAATTTATTAATTTTAAATATATAAATAAATAATAACTAAAAAATAAATAAAACTAAATAAATAACTAAAAAAATAAATTAAATAAATAAAGTTTTAATTTACTATCTTCATTCACTCATGCATTTTCTTTCTCAAAATACAATTTTAATTTACTTTCTCAAATTTCACTTCAGAAACCTTGAAAAAACATGACTCTTTGCCAACACATTTTTTTAAATAACAAGGTATCATAAATAAATTGTATATGATTAAATAAATAAAATACTCATAATTAAAAATGATAATATTTACGATACAAAATAAAATAAGAAAAAAGAAATAAAAATCCTGGCTCATCCAGATTAATTGTTTCTTGAGTAGCAACATCTGTGTTTGACGCAAACAATAACTTGAAATCCTCGATACGAGATACATATGGGAGCTCTCACTCTCAAGAACATTCATATCTATACTTGCGCCAGTTGCATGCAATCGGAGGTATCGATGCTCTTGGATCCGTAATGACCTGCAAAATTAATTATATTTAGTTGAATCAGACTTTAAACTAATAATATTTAAGCATCCATAATGCTAGACTTTAATCATGACCTATACTTGAACAAAATGACAATTGCTTACAAATCCAATAGCAATTAATCTATGATGCAGTGGTGGAGGTGCAATGATCTAAGTGGGAGATATGTCAAGCACTGTCTCAAAGACAAATGGACAAGCGTAACGTAATACTATGATGCTATCAAATGACCCATATCTGGTAAGGTCATCCAATTATCCTTATAAGCTATGGTGTTGAAACAAACCAAGGACTGCATCAATTCATCAACACGCTCTTGGCTTCCACAGATAAATACATAATCATCTCGGTAATTCATTAACTCATCTATCAAATCTCGTCGCACTTGTGGCCATGCATCTGCACCCATGCCCAACAACCCATCAATAGCTCTAAATCCACAGTGTCCATCAGACTCTACATCAACAACACTGTGAATGTACTAACATATCTCCACTGGAAAAGAATCAAGATATCGAATCTTGCCTACTGGATGATGCAAGGGTAATTTCTTCCTCTTATTTGCTAGTTTTACTGAACTTGCTGTTATTGGTGAAATAGTACTGTCATGACCAGATTCAACAATCTCAAAATAAGAAGGATCGCGTCGAGTTGATGTGTCTATCTTTACTACTCGAGAACGACCTTTTGTCTTAGCCTTTTCGACCGGAGGAACTAGAAATGTTGTTGCTGGCTTACCTAGTTCTCTCAACTTCTTCTTCAAGACTCGTTTTCCTGAAATATCACATTCATTAAACTGATTGACAATCATCTCCCACTTAGCATCCAATGTCAACTGTTGCATGTCATCATATTTTGACTTCGTCATATCCAATTTTGACCAATGTGAATGCACAGCAGATAAAGGAATTGGTTGTCCAAACCATATATATCCAGCAATCTCATGAGCACATGGCAACCCATGTGTGCTTCTTAACACACAACCACATGAGAAATGATCAATATTTGTACTCTTTGCCTGCTCTGCCTCCTTTAATATCATATTCAGTGCTGATCTTGACACCAACCCACGTAACTCCTTGAGTAGTGAAGGCTTGAAGTTGTGTTCAACAACGGTAAGACTTGCCTCAAATGAAGCTTTTATGTCTGTATGTTGTAGCTCAATCAAGGTGTAAGGCCCTATATCACAAAGCAGGGTCACCTTACTCACCCGTACTGTTTGCTTTGGGTCCAGATCACAAAGCAGGACCCTCACGGTTTTCTCGAAAAATCATATCCCAATTCGCGTCCGGAGCGACTTGAACCCTTGACTTCCTCAAGTGTCAAGTCACTCCTAACCAATTGTCCTAGGACAATTGGTTAGGAGTGACTTGACCTTTAATGAAGTTAAAGGTTCGAGTCGCTCTGGACGCAAAAGAAATCCTTGAGGGGCGGTGGGCTGTGTGGTGCACCCCAAAGCGGACAATACGGATGAGTAACGGTAGACGGCGGACGGGAGACAATTGGTTAGGAGTGACTTGAAACTTGAGGAAGTCAACAGTTCAAGTCGCTCCGGATGCGAATTGTGAATGACCCAGTGAACGGGCTGGGCCTCATGACAAAATCTTGAGGGGGCCATGTGGGCTTTCCAGATAGGACAGTACGGATGAGTAACGGCGGACGGCAGACGGGCCAAGGCCTTACACAAGGAGTTGATAACTGTCCAAGATGTTTCAAAATCACATTGAGACGATCCAATGTGTCTTTTCAATTTTGCATGTGCACTCTCCGCTCTACAACAAATTATGAAATTCATTCATCATAAATTCAAAATATTATTTAACACAAACATAAACTTAAAAGATGATGTTAAACGTACCTATTTGTTGTTACATTGCTGAAGTGCATCACTCTATCAGTCCAGCCTGCAACAAATCGCTCTTTATGTTTATCCAACCAAGTATCCTTCACATATTGTAATGCATTTGGATAATTATGGTAATCTAATTGCATCGAGCTAAAATGCCTCTCATACTCCTCCTCCATCAATGAAAACATAAGAACGCTCCAAGATGCCATGAATGCGTCCCACCTATCCTTGCGCTCAAAATACTTTTTGCAGTAAGCAAGCACATTCTTCGATATGTGCCATCTGCATAACAGATTGGTTGCTCCCAGAAACACTGTTGCAACTAAATTCATTAATGTAAAATCTCGATCAGTAACAATGACAGATGGTGATGCAACACACGACATTAAACTTTGTAACTTTTGCAATGCCCAAGTGTAGTTGTCTTGACGCTCGGCTTCCATGTACACAAATGCAACCGAAAAAGTCATATCTGTTGATGTCACACCAACGATCTCAATGAGTGGGAGCCGATATTTATTGGTTTTGTATGTGCAGTCCATAATCAACACATGTGGAAAAGCATGCAACAACTCTATTGATGTAGGATGTGCCCAAAACAAGTCTTTGACAACATCAATTGACTCATCACTACGATGCCACTCCACATATGAACATTCATTTAACTGTTTCATCAGTTGTTGCATTTGAGACCTACCAACTTTCTCAATCAATTTGAAGCTCTGCTGTTCATTGTAAATAGTCTTGATAGTGTTGACATTCTTTTCATTCTTGTTTTTCAAAGTTATGAGTATATTTCGTGGTTTTACCATGTTTTTGGTCATTTCAGCAACTCTATCTTTCTCTTTGACTGACAATCTTGCTGCAAATGAATGACCCTCAAACTATCTAGCAGGCATATGATTATGCAACTCACTAATTACTTTAACTCCCCACTCATCGTCATTCTCCAACTTTACACCATGTAGCTCAAATGGACAACCACACTTCTTCGTTCTCGTACCCTTACAACGTAATTTATCTGCTATTTCCTTTTTCTTCGACTCCTTGAATTTTTCACTTTGTTCACATGAGAGTCGTAATCTAGGTTTTCTTGCAAAAATTGCTGCTTCAGAAGCTTTAATCACAACTAAAAAGCCTAAATTTCTTCTGACCTCCCTTGCCCATGAAATCAATGATTCTCGAGTAGGAAAAACCTATACAATTTACAAATATTAATTAACTTTTGACTTTATTCATATTAAGATAATTACGATTCATCGTCTCATACCTTATCCGTAGAAAATGCAGATGTACAATCGAATTAATTAAACGTTGCTTCTTGCTGAAAAACAACTAATCTTCTATCATCCTACAAAATTAAAACAAATAATTAGTTTTATTAAATAAATAAATATATCATAATATTAAAAAAAATACAGCTCCCGAAGTGTGGACTTCCGGGAGCTCCTTAGGGATCCCGGAAGTGGACTTCCGGGAGCTTGAAAGAGCTCTCGGAAGTCCACTTCTGGGAGCTTGAAAGTCCTCACTGAAATTCATTTTCTGTACACGAAGAAACTTTTGAAAATTCACTTCAGGGAGTTTCGTAAACCCAGTTTTTGGGTTTTTTCAAACCGAAAGTTTTTAAAACTTTAATAAAATGCAGCATACCTCTCCATATATCTCTGCTTTGCTGTTTATATCTTCATCTTTTTCATAATTTTTTATGGAAGCATCAGATTCGTAATCCATATCAGTAAATTACACAGATTTTGAGTGGATGAGAGAGTGAATGAGAAGTGAAAGGAAGCTTACCGAAGGAAGAAGGATGGCTGAGTTTAGGTTGTTATAAGGGTAAAATAGTTATTTCATTTAAAGGCATTAAAAATTAAAAAATATCGACTGTATTTAGTGAAATCAAGGTTGCATTTAGAAGCTCTCGTGGTATATTTAGCATAACGTGGGGTGGGTTTAGAAATTCCCATCGTTTTAATGGGTTTTTTTTTTGATGGGGTGTTTAGCAAAAAATGGGGTGAGTATAGAATTTCTCACAAATTACGGATGGTCTTCTTTCAGTCTTTCTCTCTTCGTATAAGTCTCCTCTGGCCCCGATCAACAACTAATAAGAACTCATTATCCTTATTCCTCTTTTCCTCTTTCCATTACCGGACTCCAGAAGACCAAAAATTCAAACCTAAAAGAGCAGACCGGACTGCTGAAAATGGCGGTCGGGAGAGAAGATGTGGAGATTATAAAGCCCAGAAATGACAAAAGAGAGTATCGAAGGATCGTCCTTAGGAATTCCCTTCAAGTCCTCCTCATCAGCGATCCCGACACTGATAAGGCAAGTTTAATCTCCAATTCTTTCTTTAGTTACAAAATTTCTCAATCTCTTTTTTTTTCTGACTTTTTTTTTGATGTCGCAGTGTGCTGCTTCTATGAATGTGAGTGTTGGTTCCTTTTGTGACCCCGTTGGCCTTGAAGGCCTCGCCCATTTTCTTGGTATTTCTTCTTTCTATTTTTTATTAAATTATTTTATCATCGTACTGTATTTGTGAACTGCCTGGAATTTTTTGTTTTCTATACTCTAAATTATTACATCGTGTGATTTTACTTAAGTAGTTCTGTTGCTGATATTGTTTTGCTTCCTGCATTTTATCAAAGATTGGTGCATGCATCCCCTGCTCAAAAAGCTGTGTTCAACTCCCCCTTCCCCCAAATCATTAGAAGCTTATTGATTTTATGATTACTATTGATATTGTTATTTTTTTGCTGTGCATTGATTTTATTGTTGAAATAGCTTTTGTCTAGCAATTGAATTAGAATTACATGCTTGTGGGGTAGTTATGATTTTACTTAGTTTCTTTCAGTTTAACAAGTTGTCTTTGCTTGCAGAGCACATGCTGTTCTATGCTAGTGAAAAGTATCCCTTGGAAGATAGCTACTCGAAGTACATAACAGAGGTACTGATATTCTTAAATGCAGACGGTCATCTATCAATACTGGCATATAATTTTAAAGGTTACTTTAAATAAAGTTATGATGTTCCATATAGGCATGTGGAAATGGTACTAAGAAAACATGTTTGAGAGTGATTAGGGCTCATAGTATCTCGTATCATGCTTAGTAAACACAGTCACGTGTGCATCATATCTAAATAGTCATGTCACTGCAACAACTGTGCCTTTTTCTCACTTTTTCAGGTCAGCTGTATGGATCAATTATTGGGGCATTGTACCCAATATAAAACCATGTCCTCAATATGAACATGAATAGTTGTTTTATTGATGCAAACCTTTTAAACAGTAAAATTTTCAGTATAATGTTTTGAAGCATAAGTATAGGAGTATTTCAAATTCATAATATCATTTTGGCGAGAATAATTTAATAGTACTAGAATTAGAGAAATAGACATAGAATAGATTAGCAATCTTATATCCAGTTGAAAGTTAAATTTGAAAGGCTTCATGTAAGATGTATCTAATTTAATAACTAATTAATTGTTGGCTAAATTTTAATAATAAATTTTAAACGGGTATGCTTATAAGACAAGAGGCTTATGGTGAAGCAAGTCATTTGTATCACTTGTTTTCAGATAATATTCTTTTGATATAAAATTTACATGCAGTTTGTCTTCGTGATTTACAGCATGGAGGCTGCACAAATGCCTTTACAGCTTCCGAGCAGACCAACTATTATTTTGATGTTAACACCGATTGCTTTGAAGAGGCTCTGGACCGGTAGGTGTTGTTTGTTTAATTTTTCTTTAGCTGTTATTTTCATCAATGTTCAAGTATCGTATGTTAATTTGGGTGTTCTTCTGTCAATTGCTCTTCAGGTTTGCGCAATTCTTCATCAAACCATTGATGTCAGTTGATGCTACCATGAGGGAAATTAAGGCTGTTGATTCTGGTTAGCTCTTTGGTTCTTGGTTTACTTTAATACAGGGATTTCCTCTATTTTAAACCATAATTTATCAATACAGTTTCATCTTTCTTTCTCTCTAGAGAACCAGAAAAACTTACTGTCTGATTGGTGGAGAATGAACCAGGTATTATTTACTTATTGTTGAATCACTTTTCTTCTTCTGAAAGATCTGACTAATTTGAAATGCTACAGTTTTTCCTTTTTTGTTATTACTTTTTCTGGAAGAAATGAATCCTGGAATCAGTCCCTCATATCACAATTGCAACTTTATTATTGTTGTGACATTCTTATCACATTTGCTTTAGTGATTAAAACCAAAGCCCAAAAACTATTGTCTGTCATAGGAATATCTTGGAATGATTTCCGCAAACCACTGTTGAAAATTCCATATTCCACTTGTGCCAGTCATGTTTGTTTCTCATTTAGTACTAATTTGGTGTTTGGATGGCCTTCACAGAGAAACAAGTAATTAACTATAATGTGATTGGTTCCTCAAAGTGGTGAACTGAGCTTACGACGGCAAGTGTTCTTTCATCCTTTGATATTGATAGATGAGGATGATTGAATAGACCTGTCATTAAGGACTGTTCTTCAATTCATGTTTCCTTAGGTCCTGTTGGGGGGTTAGATGGTGTGCATGATTGTCGTGGTTTCATTGCAAAAGGATAGCTTAGTGATGTTTTCTTTAAAAATGAAAGATATTTGTGATTATCAGTTAGACTGGGTCACTGTTTGTATTTGAGCTGTTTTTTGTCACTCTCAATACAATTTAGTCATTTGAAGTGGCTGCTTTATACCATTAAAATAGGTTAAGAGTTGCTAATTGTTGGAAATATAAGCACTCTTTTAGAAACTTTCCTATCTTTGTGTTTTTTTTTTAATATAATGAACATTCTTGATTTTCTTGCTTTTAGTTAAGTGGGAAAATTCTTCGCGGGACTATGAGTATTGATGCTGCTTACAGTGATAAAATCTATTCCAAACTTTTATGTGGCATTAGTTTACTCTTATTACTTTTTTGTTTCATCCGGTTCATGTTACTTATCAAGTATTAATATTTTATGGTGAACTTTTAGAAGTATTCCTAACTGCTTTTCATTGCTTTTTTGCAGCTTCAGAAACATCTGAGCTTGGAAAGTCATCCATATCATAAATTCAGCACAGGTTAAAACCTTTCTTATTTGACCTTTCCTTCCTCCTTCCCCTGCATCCCCTTCTCTCTTCCCTCTTCTTTAGTTGAATTCATTGCCTAAGCAGGCTATAGGGCATGCATTCTGCTTCATAGTTAGTCAATTAACCAATTGATATTGAAGATTAATTATCGAAAAAGTGAATGACAAGGTCTGCAATAAAAAAGATATATGAACCTGATGATGTATAATTTAGAATTTCTAGAGTTGATTTTTTCAAGACTTTTATCTGAATGTCTTTGCTTCTGAGATACTTGTTCACCTTTTAGACAGATGCTAAGATTGTCTTGCCTCTTTTCGGGATTGTTTGATGTATTAGATTTCAGTTCTTAATTACTATACTTCCTTTTTGATTACGCTCTTTTATTAATTATTTATTTATATTCCTTCAAAATGCAAGGATAGAACACTTAAATGGATTTTAATGTTGAGATACTGGTGAATCTTTCTCTCTCTCTCTCTCAGATACTTTCTTTGGTTTTTTTTTTTTTGGTCTTTTATTCTGTTGGATGTGTCAGATTTTTTTTGAATATCTTTCATTGTTTGCCAGTCTTCCTTTTTGCATCTTCTCTTGTGTATTTTGGACTTGTAGAAAAAGAAATGACACCAGTGCCTATCCGTATTCTGAGTATCTGTGTTCTTATGTTTATTAGTAACTTGATCATGTACAGGGAACTGGGATACTTTGGATGTTAGACCAAAAGCAAAAGGATTAGATACAAGGCAAGAACTCCTTAAATTCTATGAAGACAAATATTCAGCCAACCTCATGCATCTGGTTGTTTATTCAAAAGGTTAGTAACCAAGTTTTCTAGTAACTTAAGGGCTATGGATTTGGTAAGATAAAAATGAGTTGTAGCTATTATTATGTGTAATCATCAAGAATTACATTTCTTTGTTTCGTAATTTCAGAAAACCTTGATAAAATTCAGAGTCTGGTGGAGGATAAATTCCAGGAAATTCGAAACTCTGATAGAAGCTGTTTCCAGTTTCCTGGTCAGCCTTGCACATCAGAACATCTTCAGGTATATAGTGCTGTTATGGTGCATATGCATAGTTAATGTGTTATCTTTGCCACGATCTTAAGCAAAGCAAGCAAGACTTATTCCTTAAAGTTTAATGTTCTAAGAGACTTTTTTTGGCTGCTTTCTTTTCTGTTTATTTTAATTCTCAGATTCTTGTCAGAGCTGTACCAATAAAACAAGGCCACAAATTAAGTATGGTATGGCCAATAAGTCCTAGCATTCTTTGTTACAAAGAAGCGCCATGCAGGTATCTTGGTCATCTCATTGGCCATGAAGGAGAAGGATCTTTATTTTACGTCTTGAAAACATTAGGTAGGTTGCGCATGTCGCTTTTATGCTTTAGATAATCAAGTTTTAAAATATCTCAGACTCATGCCTCTCTAAAACTTAGGATGAATCCTTTTAAAATCCAGGTTAAATGTAAATGTATCTTGCTTTTTGGTTAACATTTACAACCAGTCCTATGCACATGCAGCATGTGGGTGAAATAGATAAATATTAAAAAATATAAAATATGAAAGAATTTGTATTTATCTTAAAATGTGAAAGAGAGAAGTCAGAAAAAAGGCATGTAAAAAAAACTAATCGAGAAGAAGTAGGAATGTAAATGGGTTTAACGTTTAAGTTATGGACTCTGATCCTACTTTCTACGTAAAGTAAATTACTAATATGGTTTTATTAATACATGTCTTTTCATTTTATGATCTGTTTTTTTTTGGCAATTCACTGAGTTGGTGTCTGGAGAATCATTACAGCAAATTCAATCATGGGCTTTGTTATTAATATAAATTGGCTTTTTGATCTTATATCATTAAGACAACTTTTGTGAGAATATATGTTTCTCTTTTATTTTATGCTAAAAATGAGCTGCTTCTTCACTTGAAATTTTTAGACAACTTTTGTCAGTATTTTGTTTTTCTTTTATTTTATTCTAAAAATGAGCTGCTTCTTCTTCACATGAAGTTATTCAGTGTATTCCTTACCCTACACTTCTCTCTTATGGTTCTTTTAATGTTTATACTTTTAGAGTTGTTTCTCATCTTTCATTGTATTTAATGCATATGCAGTACTTTTAACTTTTCATGGTAAATGTTGCAAAATAAGTTGGTGCATATTGAATCCAGTCGTGAATTTATACTGCATGAATCTTTTGGAAATCTTGTCAAATGATAGTTTTGGTGTATTCCTATTTGTTACAAGTGATCTTGATGTTCTGAATTGTGTCAAATTAGGATCATGATAGCTAATTTGAATTGCCCAACAAGTTGCATAAACTTAAGTAGCCTTTAGGTATGTGATTATTGCATGATGACCACGAGGTATTTATATCACCGTAGTATATGATTGTGTCATTGTTTGGTGTTTGGTAATTGCAGCTTAGAAGATCATAAAAGTTAAATAAAAAAGTAAAATGGTGCAAAACACCTAACAAAAGTGGACAAGAAAGGACTTGGGTGGTAGTTTATAATAAACTCAAAATTTTAAAAATTGAGTAGGAGGGAGACATGAAGGAAACCAATGATACAAGTCCATCTTAGCACTATTAGCTCAAGTTTGCACGTGCACACATTGACAAAAAGGCATCACCCCCTTTTTTTTCCTCTCTTTCTCATTTTACGAGGAAGGCATACATAATATTCCGTATGTGTGCATATTCATATTTATTTATATATCTGTAAAGACATTAATGTGTTTATTGTGTGTGTGTGTGTATTTGGTGAATTGTGCATGTATTTGGAACTTTGCAGGATGGGCTACTGGATTGTCTGCTGGTGAAGGTGAATGGACATTGGAGTTTTCTTTCTTCAAAGTAGTAATTGACCTTACTGATGCTGGCCATGGTTGGTTTTTATTTTCATTCTCATTCTCTCCCTCATCATAGGGTGTCTGATATGTTTTTAACCATTGATATGTTTTTAATCACTCAGTAGTAATTGACCTTGCTGATGTCTTTTAACTTGACTAGTATTGTTTTCCACTCATTAAATTTTAGATCACATGCAAGATATAGTCGGGTTGCTATTTAAATACATTCAGCTGTTGCAGCAGTCTGGCGTTTGCAAATGGATATTTGATGAGGTATGCATATATGATTCTTGGATAAATTATAGTCCTTTTAGGAGTTATTGACCATTCGATGTGACTGTTTATCATCATTTGAGCATGTCCTTGTTGCTTGTTTATGCAATCAAATGTCTATTTTGATTTACCCGCAAAGAGTGCTGTTTGATTGGCAACATACCGCAGTTCATTTAGATCTAGCGAAGGCATGTTTGGACTTGTGGATTTCGGCTTGTATATAACCTCTCTAAAGGGAATGTTTGCTCTAATAGATTTATAGTTTTTTGCCAGCCAAAATGTTAGGATTTATTTCTTAATTGTGATTTTGGCTTATGGGGATTATGTTAAAATATGGAGTAAGAATAAGGGTTGATGGGCACAAGAAAGGAATGTGATTAAGGCTACAAAGAAGAAAGGAAATTATAGTTCAGAGTCAGGTTTTATGTTATGAACAGTACGTGAGAAGATTGTAGCGAGAGAGAAAGTTAGTTTAGCTTGATGGGAATTAGTTTTAAAATATCGTAAGCAAGAAAAGGAGAGAAGCTGGGAGAGGGGGAGGGAATTGATATCAAAATATGGGGAAATGTGATATAGAGCTTGGACAAGAGTGGAGGAGAGAGAGAGAGGAATTTTGGATGATGGGAATTGATTTAAAAATATGGGTAAGCAAGAAATTGAGAGATGCTGTAAGAGGGAGAGGGGGAGTGAGGAAGGGAATTGATATCAAAATATGGGGGAAATTTCAAATGTGATATAGACTGTGAACAAGAGTGGAGAGAGAGAGAGAGAGAGGAATTAGGCTTTTAGTTAGGAATCGTTATTTCATTAACCAAAAGCATAGTGAAATCTCCATAACTGGTATTTGTAATGAATTCTAGGCTACCCTAGCTTGAACTATTTCTGATAAAAGAAATACTAGTAAGGCAGTAAATAACCAACTTGGTTTCCAAGGGAACAAGCCTAACTTGAATAATCTAAACTCAACAGAACCTAATCTTAGATCCAAGAGCACTGAAATTAAGAAACTACATTTTTGCCCCTTTATATGAAATAACCAAATTTATAAAATAATAAATTGAGGACCAGGTTGGTGCTTTTTTTTGGGATACTTAGTCTATTGCAGATTCTTTAGCAGCCTAAAGTCAGTTGATTACCCTATGATTGATTTGGTTATTTTTTGGGTAATACAGTTCCAGAAGTGAAGTTTACTTGGCGATTTTCTTGTTTATCATTTTGAATCTCCTTTTGTGGTGGATATTTTGTTTTTTCCTTTTTCCCCTATATCTACAACATATGAACAAGAGTAAAACGACTCGATCAGCTTTCAAAGCTATATAGGCACATAGGTCAAGGCGATTCAGAATTCATTTTGAGATTTTGCTCAATGTGTCATTATATTTTATGTGTATCAATGTTAAGGAATTTTCTTTGCCTTGCTATGGTTTGATTTTAGTGGTAGTCAGTATCTCTCTAGTTTACATTAATGATTCTAAACATTTTAATTTGGGAATGAAGCTCTCAGCTGTTTGCGAGACGGGATTTCACTATCAGGACAAAATCCCACCGATTGACTATGTTGTAAATATTGCATCAAACATGCAGGTAATTTAATTGCATCCCTTCTCTTTTTCTCCCCTGTTTTATTGCTTGAACTTTTTATTTAAGTTTTTTACTGGTAGGGTTTTGATGTTGTTTTCACTTATAATTCAGTCTACATTTTTATTATACCATAGATTTACAAAAAAACCTTTTTAATTTAGAACTTTGCCACAAGAGACATGACTTGCTGCCTACAACAAGTGATTTTCGGCTTTAATTGAAATACATGGAAAGGAAGGATTGTTTTGCATGCTTGATGACATGAAATGAAACTTGTGTACATGTTTTGTTGTATATTTGATGTCTAAAAGAGGTAATAAAGGCAACTTGCAGTGACTAATGTGTCTTAGTTACTTTAAATTCTATGAATGGCTTTATCACTTGATGGCAAAGAAACTTGGAATATCCATCATCAAATCATGTCAGACCTTTCTATTTTGTGCCACTTGAAAAATGGAATTGAAGAGTCTACTAAATCCCAAATCTATTCACAAGGATAATATCCAACACAGCACAATATTAGACATTTGAAATGTCATATACCACAGGTTCTTGCCCTGTACAGGATGTGTATCAAATACATACCTGAGATTTATGTGAGAATAGGTGTTAAGTGTGAAACCTAGAGGAAGTGTGAGGAACACAAAGGAAATGAACACTGCAAAATACTGAAATTTTATTCAAAGTTTCATAGAATTGAAGACATTGCACTACCTGATTGGACGTATTGATGTTAAACCAATATTGTCCTTCAAAAGAAGAATATGGATTTGGGAAAGAACAGAAAAATGCAGAGACAAGACAAATAGGGTTATGAAAATGTAGACCACAAAGAAGAATTCAACTTGGGAAAATTCAAAATGTTGTGTAGCCATCTTTCTCCGGTGAATGAAAGATTTAATAAATTCTCCAGAAAAATATGCCTTATGGCTTTACTATTCAAGACTTTGTGAAGCTGTTCAGAACTATATACGGTACTATTTACTATCATTTGTGATTTGAAAGTTCTATCTTTTTGTTCAGATTTCCGTGGCCTATTTAATTGCCTTCAATTCACCAAAACATGTTTGTCCATATGCTGTTTTGGTTTTTCTCACCTGGATTCTATGG
Organism: Heritiera littoralis; assembly: GCA_031772115.1. Taxonomy (NCBI): domain Eukaryota; kingdom Viridiplantae; phylum Streptophyta; class Magnoliopsida; order Malvales; family Malvaceae; genus Heritiera; species Heritiera littoralis. The sequence continues at coordinate 570,363 of JAPDPK010000119.1, forward strand.
ATTTTGGACTGCATTTCTGCATTTTCTATCGTACAGTCTTTGCATGTTTTTGTTCTTCTCCAATCCATATTTCATCTTTTGAAGGATACCAGTGGTGTAATATCAGCTATTGTAGAGACAAGGATGCTGGATTAGCCTTAGTTTAGCTCTTCTGTCTAAATAGATAAAACCTAGACAAAACAGAGTTGTCGGGATGTATCTTTGGATTGTGGCAATTAACTGGATATATTTGTTTTAGGCTTTGCTTGGTGGGGAGATGGAAAAAAAAGTTTTTAATCCAATGTATGCTGTATAATATCAAGCTGATTATGAAATTTAGCTATTAGATTTTATTTTATTTTTTATCCAATTCCAATGGAAAAGTTTTTGGTCCATCTTTCTCTCTTCACATCATTCCTACCGAGCAAAAGTGAACAACTTTTCATGAATCCCCCAATATTTATGGACCTTTGAGACGATTTTCTATGAAAAATAGCCATCTGACTACTGAGGTTTCTTAGACTTGTGTTTGACCACAGTGACCATCTTATCCTGAAGGTGCAGAATATGTATAGGAAGGTTTTGCCATGCTCTAGGAGGGCATATATGCAGCATCGCTCTTCTGGTTAAAAGGAGTTAGCTACTTTTTAAGTATGGAGAGTATTTTTATTGTTGTATCAATTGCAAAGTATTCTGGGTATCCAAGGTTTCCTATATACATATGCTGATTTGATACAGCTTTGCCATATGCTAGAGGAGATTAATATTCCCCTAGAAGATTGTAATGCAATTTGTGATTGATCTTGAAGCAATTACGGACAAACTATAAAGGTTGATAATTCAAAATATTTGAAGGGTGCTCTCAAGATTCCATACTTGTGGTTGTGGATACTATTTGTTTCATTTGGTGCATCTGTGAAGGTGAAACCTGATGCTGAAGGATTGTTTCAGAAGCAACGTCTTCTTCAAGCTCATTTGGTAGCTTATGAGCTTGTTTATTTCAACGTCAAGATCCTTTTAGATCTTTCTTAAGGAGAATTTCTGATCATTTACCATCAAGCATTCAAGCTTTGACTTTTGGGACTTGCTTTAGATTGTCATTCTATATCCTTAATCACCCACATCTATAGATTGTTCATTCTATATTACAACATTTTCTCTAACATTGATCTTATGTTTGAGCTTCCTAGTCTGATTCTGATTCTTTGGAATGTGATTTTCAGATATATCCTCCAAATGATTGGCTAGTGGGGTCATCATTGCCTTCGAATTTCAATCCAGACACCATTCAAAAGATACTGGATGAGCTTTCTCCTGAGAATGTCAGGTATGTGTCAAATCCATTTGCCTTAGGTCGTTGGAGCTCCCCCAAATTAATCTTACCCATCTCATTACAAACAGTTTCTGGAAGCTATCCAAAAACTTCTTACTAGTGTTTTGAAACATCTTATTTTTCTTAATTGTAGAAATGGTTTCACATCTTATTAGTTAAGAGATGGTTGTGGTTATGGTTGTGCGATGATATAGTTTGTTTCTAATAAGCCCTCTTGTTAACAGAATCTTCTGGGAGTCAAAGAAATTTCAGGGACTGACTGACAAGGTTGAGCCATGGTATGGTACTGCATATTCGGTTGAGAAAGTTAGCTCCTCAATAATTCAGGTCTGATCTCAGATCTTGCTGATAATATTTTAATTTGATCTCTATAATAATTTCGTTTGTCTATTGATGAATCAGTTATTTGTTTCTACTTAAAAAAAGGTTCTTGATGGATCCTTCTTTGACTGCAGAGGTGGATGTCCTCAGCACCTAATGAAAAGCTGCACCTACCAGCACCTAATATCTTTATACCAACAGACTTGTCCATTAAGAATGCAGAAGAGAAGGTTTGATTAGTCTTTTAATTTGAATTTATTATGATCTCATTCATTTTACAGTTATTCTGACTTCTCATATGATTAACCTTTGAAACAGGTCAAGTTTCCATTTTTGTTGAGAAAGTCGTCCTATTCAAAATTATGGTACAAGCCTGATACAACGTTCTCAACTCCCAAGGCATATGTTAAGGTAGACTTCAACTGTCCCTATGCCAGCAACTCTCCAGAAGCTGAGGTTCTTGCAGATCTTTTTGCACGGTTATTGATGGATTACTTGAATGAATATGGTAAGATAAATGTCATTGCTTTTGCCCTAATGGTTTAATGCGATTATGCATATAGAATTCTACACTACCCTCCCTCCCCATCCTTTTTTCCCTTTGCGCGGCTTTGCATATGCAAGGCCTTTTGTAGTGACATTGTTCTTATCAATTGAGTTGTGCAGCTTTGCATATGCAAGGCCTTTTGTAGTGACATTGTTCTTATCAATTGAGTAGGATTATCTTCTTTACTAATGCCAATCTTGCATTCTTCAGCTTACTATGCTCAGGTTGCTGGTCTTCATTATGGTATAAGCCACACAGATAGTGGTTTTGAGGTACTTCTTCCTTTTTCTCTTGTGGTTTTAATATGATACCATCAAATGATGTTTTTCTTTGACCTAAATAGGAATTGTTTATGGATAAGTAATGAGTTTTTATGACACATACATATCTTCAAAATATTATTGAAAAAGGTTATCTTCATTATGAAAATGACAAATAAAGATGGAATTTAGATTTGTATCACAAGAATTTGGAGGTGGGATTCCATGTTTCATGATTAAAGCTCCATGTTGCCTGAGTTTGGCCAATTTTCTAAGGAGTGCTCCTGGGGCCATTTTGCCCAGTGCCTGGCCTGAATCCACATTGAATTGGTTGGGTGGGTTTGTTTATAATAATATTGATTGTAAATTAGAGGATCATGTTGATGCTCATGAAACTTCTAAATTTTGTCTTGAACAAATTGATCCCAGTTACTTTCTAGCATTTAAACAATTTTATCTTATTTCTTCTTTTGGCAAAAAACAAAAGATTCTCTGAATGGTAGAAGGTAACTGGGATCATTGGATTACCAATTCAAGAAAAAGCTCAATGCTGCTACATATTGTCTTTTGGTTTGGTGAAGATATTTCTGTGCTATTGCTCTTGAGAGGTTAACTGAAATGTGTGACATGTATAATCTTTTGAGAATGGTAAACAAAAGTAGGAATTGGCATGATATGGATGCTCAAAATACTTGCCTTATTTAAAATACCTTGGGGAAAAAATTTCTTTTGTGGTATCATTTTCTTTCTTTTTTTCTCTATATGTATGTGTGCACACACTCCCTGTTTACATGACATTTGGTTTTAATATGGTTTTCCCTTTTAGGTGACACTGGTTGGTTATAATCACAAATTGAGGATCTTGCTGGAAACCGTAGTCGATAAAATTGCAAATTTTGAAGTGAAGCCTGACAGGTTTTCAGTAATCAAGGTAATGACCAAGAGACAATATAAATTGCTATATAAGCTTCAGAAATAAGAGCTGTCTTTTACTGTCACAATGCCACTGTCTATTCCATGATTTTCTTCTTCCTGTGTATCTTAATCATGTGTTACTTATTGACTTAAATAAGAATAAAAAGGTAATGATTAAGGCCTGTTATGCCTGAAGGTTAACTACATCCTGTATTTTAGATATTGCAACCTTTTATTTCTCTTCCTTAAAGTTGTCACTAACATCAAATTTATTCTCGGTCCAATTCAATGCATTTGTTGTTCCAATCTTGTGGAATGAGTTATGTATTTGTTGAGTTGTTTTTGAGACTTCATAATGTTGGGCCTTTGTCATGTTGAGCTCACAATGATCCGGATGTTTTATATCTAGTGTAAAGGTCCTGCGGCCTTTTTGCAATCTTTTCATGTATTCTTCCATCTATCACAGTGTCATCTAAATTCGATAGTCTGAAGAAGATTATATCTCCACGGTTTGGCTAAGTGTAACACAGTTTGATCCACCAAGTCCTAGATTTACCTTTAGAGTTTTCAAAGTACATTTCTGTTTATTACAATATAGACTTATCTCATGCAATAATTTCAAACAAAAGGCAATTGTGCTTAAAAGATACCTAATTTTTGTGACATTAGACGGTTCCATCTCGAAAGCAATAGCTGACAGGAAAAGTCTCCAGCTTATACCACTTAGGCTCGATACATAAAAGAGAATTGGGATTCTCATGCCATCAATGAAAAGGCGATAAACATCGCAGTGTGAGTAGCCTGGCAAGGGGCTTTCTAAACTTCACTAGCCACTATCAATAAATTTTATTTGTGTTCGGAGGGAAGATCTTTGATCCCTGATGAATAGGTAAGGGCAGTTTAATTATGTATATTTATGTAAATTTCACAGCTACTAGTTACGTAAAACTAGCCTCAACTAGGGCACCTGCTTGTGTGCCAAATGCAGTGCTTTTTGGAACTTGGCTTTGAAGGGGAGGTAGGGGTGTGCTATGATCCTTTTTTTGCTTTACCTTGCTTTAATACCTATGATCTGTGCTGTAAAACAAAACATATTTTACCATCATTTTATCTGACATTCCAAAATCAAGAGCAGCTGAAGATATGATCCATGGCATGGCACATGTTGAGAAGTGTTCATCCATAATTAATCATTTTCCTTAAGTTTAGGGAAAAAATGATAAAAAAAAAAACCTTTCTGGATTTTATGTGATCTGTGATAAAATGTTGGTTTGGCAGCCTGTCTTCTCTATCAAAGTAAAAATGTGTAAAAATAGGCTCAATACTTGTACTTTATGGTGCTAACTTGCTAATGCATGCTGTTGGATAAGACTGCTAAATATTTTTGGTTGAGCCTTTTTATTTGGGTTGAACTTATTGGTTCATCATTGGAGCATGTCTTTTAGTACGTTTGTTAATAACCTTCTGTCTTTTTGTTTTTTATCAGGAAATGGTATTGAAGGACTATCAAAATTTCAAGTTTCAGCAACCCTATCAACAGGCTATGTACTATTGCTCATTAATACTAGAGGACCATACTTGGCCTTGGATGGAACAACTTGAAGTTTTGCCTCATCTTATTGTGGAAGACCTTGCAAAATTTGCTCCCATGATGCTCTCACGGGCCTACCTAGAATGTTTCATAGCAGGTTGGTCATATCTTTATTCCCTCGCCATTTCAATCTCATCTTTGTTGCATGTAGTCATACTTGCTTGGTTCTAAATATTGTCATTCTTTTGTTTTATTTTATTTATTTCTCCTGTAGGAAACATTGAACATGAGGAAGCAGAATCAATGATTCAGCATGTTGAAGATGTTTTCTTTAAGGGCCCAAACCCTATAAGCCAACCACTGTTTCCATCCCAACATCAAACAAATAGAGTGGTCAAACTTGAAAGAGGCATGAATTACTTCTACTCTAAGGAAGGCCTTAATCCAAGCGATGAGAATTCTGCCCTAGTTCACTATATTCAGGTAATTGTGTTTGTTCGGAGAACATAAAATTTTAATGACAATTATGTTCATTAAATTTTAATGGATGCCACATACCTAAAAGTAACTGATGGATACCATTATCATTTATGAAAATATGTCCTGCAAAAATGTTGAAGCTTTAGTTTGTACAGCTATTACCTTGTCCTGAAAGGACATGTTATTAATGTTTAGGTTTTTTGTGTTTATGAAGACATTTTTTCTTGACCGGTAGTAAAAAAAATGTTATATCACTCTTTTATTCAACTCAACCTTTTATGTCTTCAAACTTTTCCAGAGACCAAGTGCTGCATATGAAAATCAAAATCTTGTATGTTTCTGTGTTGGCTCCTATGGTGGTGCCAAACATCATGAACAATTGTTTTTTATGTATGTCAATCAGCTGTTAGGCACTGAAAGGAACATAGTTGTGTTGAATTAACAGATACACGTTCATATTGTAAGGAAGCAACATTGATATTCCTTGAAGCATTGCATGATTGTGGGAGGATAGTATGCTTCAAGCTTATTATCATGGGAAAGACTTTTGGCTTCTACTGCTGATTCTGGGATATTGCCCATGAAACATATGTTGGGGACAATAGCTTGGTCTTTGTATTCATCAGACACTACTAATTATTTTGGGCAGTGCACACTGCACATGAATAAATCTATCTGTCTAGCCCAATATTGGAAATGTTCAGATGAAAATCTAGAACTTGTATGTTTCACTCACTTCATTGTAGAGGTTATATTTCCACTTTCTCAACTCGTTCCCTGAGGAGGGTGAACTTGAAATAAACCATGTTACTATGTGCATTAATTTAAATTGGACTCTCAAATCAATTTTTGCAATCGATTTTATGCTTTAAAGACTTAGAAAACCTTACATGACTATAAAGGTGATTCTGGTTTCACTTTCCATGCTAACTTAGTAATTAGCACTTTTTTTTTTTTTACAACTTTCTCGAACCTGAAAGGTTCTGGTTATCCAAATATCTGTTGAATGTTCTGATTGCATATATGCATTTATGAAAAACTGAAATGGTTGTGTGTGTGTGTGTGTGTAAATGAAAGGATGTCTATGGCTTAAAGTGGTTGCTGCATTTGAAAGGTGGAAGGTTAACATTTATTACTGTGATTTAGTTATTACCTCTTACTTCTTGGTGACGTGATTGGATTATACACATCACCTTCCTTTTCTGCTGCCCATAAGAAAGGGAAAACCTTTTTCTTTTGTTACTGTTTTAGCACGTGTTTTTCTTTCTTGTTCGTTGTGGGTGAGATTGAGCTGCATTTTGACTTTATAGGCTTTATCAGTTCTGATGTCAATCGTATTTGAATGTTTAGGTTCATCGGGATGATTTTATACTGAATGTGAAACTTCAGCTTTTTGCTCTTATTGCGAAGCAACCTGCCTTCCATCAGCTTAGATCTGTTGAGCAACTGGGATACATCACAGTCCTCATGCAGAGGTATGAAAGAATTTTTTTTACCCTAATTTTACGTTTCAATCGTCTGCCAAATTTTAAGGTCTTTAATTGTCTCTCATTAGGAATGATTCTGGAATCCGTGGGGTGCAGGTCATTATCCAGTCTACAGTAAAGGTGAATAGCGTGGTTCTTTCTTTTGCATGTACTTGTTGCCTTGTTGCTTTAACTTGAGAACATGGTCTCTCTTAACAGGGCCCTGGACAAATCGATTTGAGAGTTGAGGCATTCCTCAAAATATTTGAGAGTAAATTGTATGAGATGACAAATGATGAATTTAAGGTAAAATGGATAGTTCTTCTGGAATTTTTTTTTATGTGGACTTTTTTTTTAATCTGCATGTCAATACAAGGTAATTCTTGCGATTGTTTTATAGAGCATCAGTAGCTTCGTCAGATAATTCCATCGTTGTTAGATAAATTCTTGGGTTCTTCATCAACAAACTTTTTCTCGTTCAAGTAACTTATTGATGTAATTTATCTTTGGCCTGAACTCCACAGTGCTTCAGGTTATTCTTCCTAGCATAAGAACAGCACCTGTAAACTTTTTTTTTTCCAATTCAACTGCTGCCAGAAAAAATTTAGCTATCATTTACTGATTGAATATCAATTCCTAATTCAAATTATGTGTAAAACCTAAAATGCCTAGTTTTCTAGCCCTGGCCCACCATGAATCTAAGTAGGAAACTCCCCAAATATGCCCTACACCATTTATCTAATAATTAGGCAAGAGCAAGTTTTCATGTTGTCTGCTGTATCATAGCTTTTATTAGAGTTCCAACATAGTCAATTGCTTGAAAATGTCAACGTGAATTGTCAGATGGTATGTATAACTGAGGTATAATATTTGTTGTCATACATTTTCAAATTGAAAAAGAAAAACTTGCTGCCAGAGGACAAATGGACATGTCTTGTTCCAATATACTGTTGGTTAATCCATGTGTTGATAATCTTTTCATATTATGCTTATTATTTTCCCTTCTTTGGTTTATCTACAACTCTGATAATAAAAACCCTTTCTATTTTGTGTATGTAGTCTTTCATGCTAATAGCTCATCTATTATGGCAATTTTTTTTAGAGCTTGTTGACAATTCTGCTGCATAACATTTGGGAAATCTTTTGCCTACTGTATCCGAGTTGAATTTTTTTATGCATTTAGTAGATGAAGGGATTTCAAACTAATTCCAATAATTCCATTGAACATTTGATGCTAGATTGCATTGTGCTTTTGAGTGTTTTTCCTTTTCTTTTCAGCATTTGATTATGTAACTGTAAGGTGTGTATCATTGTTTGCATCTGTGGTTGGATTTGAGTGAGAATTTGTAATCTAAAATTAAATTGCCAACCTGTTACACAGAGCAATGTACAAACATTGATTGATATGAAGCTCGAGAAGCACAAGAATTTAAGGGAAGAATCTAGATTTTACTGGCGAGAAATCATTAACGGAACGCTCAAGTTTGATAGGAGAGAAGCTGAGGTATGTAGATCAATCTGATATTTAATTAGGGAAAGGAAATTCATCTGCATTTTGTTTTGACTCTGACCCTAAACTTCAGTGCAATTGTTCATCTACGATGAATATTTTAATTCGATCTAACTATTTATTTCATTAAATAATTCACCGTTATTATCTGTGCTAACAGGTTGCAGCATTAAGGCAGCTTACGCAGCAAGAATTGATAGAGTTTTTCAATGAACATATAAAAGTTGGTGCAACTGGAAAGAGAACACTTAGTGTGCGAGTGTATGGGAACCAACATTTGGCTGAATACAACTTGGAGAAAAGTGAACCAGCTCAACCAAACACCATCCAAATTGATGATATCTTCACCTTTAGAAGATCACAACCTCTTTATGGTTCATTCAAAGGAGGCTTTGCTCATATGAAGCTGTAGGTTGGAAGAGGAGAGGAAATGGAGTTTAAGCCCAACCGTCGCCAGTAAACTAATGATTTGGTGATGTTAAAAAATAAGCCAGCTTGCCATGGGAGCAAACAGAACAATGGTCTAGGGTCACCGGCCAAAGCTTCTTCCGGTTGGTTTTCATAGTTCTACATTGGAGAAAGAAAATGCCTCCATATATGATATCTGTTGTATGAAGAATAATAATTCTTTAGTTGCAGAAACAGCGTACTGGTCATTTTACTTTGAACAAGTATACCTCAGGCTTCGAATGCATTCATAGAATTGAAGTAGGTTTGTGTGACTTAATATCTCATTGTTACTTATGCATTTTGTCATGATTTGAGTCTAAAAATTGGTCGAGTTCTAGAGCCACCGGCCTGGAATTTGCTACCATGACCCATGCATAAGCACAAGCAGGTGGTTTACTCCTTTGCTAGAAAGTTAATCTCTCTCTCAAACAATTGTGATATCAGAGTATTGATTTTTTTGGTTACATCAGAGTATTGATTTTGCGAAGTCCATGTAACTCTCATCCACTAAAGTAAGCTCCAGGATGCTAGATGCCATTTGCCTTCGCAGTTGAAAATTTGGGACTAAAATCAAATTGGAAAAAGGCCAAGAATTCTGAAAATATTTAAGAAACAAGAAGGAAAAAATAAATATGTTCATTTTTTTCTTTTAAAGCGAAAAAAGGTAAAAATTATTACTATTGTGAATTATGTAATCAGGAAGCCAAAGAAAACTTGCATTGATTTAATGACCAATAGATTAGCATTGTTTTCAAAATCAATACGTTGATTCAATAACCAATAGTTTAGTCGACATTTTTAAACTTTGGTGATATATGATGATATATTTATATGTAATGGAAGAAATATATCAATAGTTTATTTTAATTTGTATTCTTAGCAATTTAATCCCAAAAATAACATACCTAGAAATCTAATATCCCTGGGTTAAAAGCTCTTTTGAGTGCATTTGGCAAGATCATAAGAGAAGTCAAATATTAAATCCTAAACCTTGGTTATTTATGCATTCAATTATTTTGTAACTCGTGTGGTGCACAAATTATATTTATTTAAATGGATGTAAATATATAAACTCATATAATAGATTACAATGAATGTAATAAAGTAAACAATCATTTATCTTTTTATCAGTTTTATAATTAATATTTGACTATTTTAAAGATTTAATGCTCTTATCTATTTTAAAATTTGGATTTAAAAAATAGATTTATATATAATGCACTGTCGATGCACAAGGTGTTGATACCTTATCAAAAAGTCCTTATAAGCAAATTAAAAAAATTATTTGTATTTATCTTTGAAGGCTCGGTATATTTTTAATGTATTGAAAGTGTATAGAGATTATACGTTATGTTTATGAGTTTATCGGTGCATTATATATAAACCCTTAAAAAATATATTAAGATAAGTTTAAATAAATTAAATAATCATTTATTTTTATTAATTTTGAAATTAATATTTGAATATTGTAAAAATTTAACGCTTTTATGATTTATCAGTTTCATTCTCCCTTGTCCTACCAAAATAGTAATTTCAACTTTTCTTTATAAATTTTACAGCTGTCATTTCCTTCCCTGAAATATTTTTTTTCTCATACTGCCAATTAATAAAAATTTGTGACAAACAGTCTTTTTGTAACTCCCCAAAAGTAAATCCTCATGTCAAATTCAGATCTCTTTGTCTATCTTAAAAAATCAATAATATACTGTATAAATAAAAATAAGAAAATTTGATATTTTATTTTTCTGAGAAAAAAATTCAAAACAAAAAAATTAATTGAATTTCTTTTAAAGGTGGTAAAACATAATAGAATCAACTGCTAACTAGTTTCTGCTTCAAATATGTGATCATATATATAAGCATGACCATTATGGAAGGGAAGATTGGAATTGGATATTCCTGACATGACCAATAAGTCAAAGAACCAAAATCAACCATCTTTGCGCAAAATAAACATAAAGAGAGAGATAAAAAATAAATTAATAAACAGAAAATTTTTTAATTGAGTATATGAATTAGCAGCATCTCCAACTCTAAATTTGATCAAAATTTGTGTAAAGCATCAATTTCTTCACACAATAGAATAAAAAATGTGGTCAGTAGAGTCAAGCCCCTTGCTTGTCTTGGCACCACCACAACTGGCCATGGTGGGTTGACGAGGGTCTTGAACAACCGGAGAACTGGCATCGCCACCGCCAGGCCTGGCATCATGGTGGTGGCCTTCGGCGTTACATGGAGGATGGTAGTACAAGCGTGCAGTTTGTGGGCAATGGGAATGGAACCTGGCTACTATTCTCACCCCTGCATCCAGCAACTCCATGTATTTCCCCATTCAAAGCTTAATTACTCTGTATCTGATGGCTCGCAGCTCTCTTTCTTCGTTATCTGAAACTGGAATACAAAATCAAACAAGAAGAAGAGAAGGAAAGAAAGAAACAGAGAGAGAAATTTTGGTGTTGGATTTCTGCAAAATTCATGAATTGGGAAGGAAGAATCTGTGTTTGGGTGAAGAGTTAATGGGAGACTATCGCTTTTATAGACGGTTACTTTTCTGGAATTTTGACTTTTCTATTTACGTTTGGGCCACTTTATTGTTTTTCTATTTAAGACCCTTCACATTTTCCTTTTGCATTAATTTAATTTATTGCTTCTCTTTATTGAATTTTGTACTTTTGTATTTCGTAATTTATGGGAGATGCTTTACCTATTTTTCATGGGATTTAACTGCTTAACAAAATGAAAGAAAAAAAAAAGCCTTGTTACACTCTTTTTTTTTTTTACTTTTTTAAAAAATAAACAAAATTAATAATTAAAAAATAAGAAATTAAACGAGTATAGTTTTATTTTATAACATTACTTATCACGCGTAAAAAAGAGAAAAAAAAATTCATGTTCACACCGAATAAAAATTTTAGTAAGTAAAAATAAAATTAATAATAAATTAATCATGGTGGCATCACCGTCCAGTCACCTACCAAGAACTTGGTCAAATGGGCGGCCCCTTCAAATTATTCGCACGCACGCCTCTCCTTCCACTCATAATAATAATGGAAATTAAAGTGAATTCTTATTTTTAATATGTCCAATTGCATGGTCAAAGAATTTCAACAAAAAGTTAGGCTAGGGACAATTGCAAGGATTTCCATGAAGTGGAGGGGTGAGAAGGAGGAATATGCCATAATAGTGACCCTGATTTGCTTGCCTTTTTGGTTCATTTCTATCATGGAAATATGCACTTATTAAGGTAATATATATATATATAATATAAAGAATCAAAATTAATATATTATCTTTCTAATTTAAGAAATACTACTTTTTCTGATACTTTTGCTCTTCAATTGTCAGTTAATTGATTAGTCAATTTTTTTATAAATGCATGTATAAATTTTGAACAAATAGAATTTTATCATATCAAGGAGGAGACAAAAGTGTTGATCAATAATATCTTTCTGTTAAAATGATAAAAAATTATAATTAATGTATTATTCTTTCTTAAATTTGATAAAAATAACATATTAAAAATATTTTAAAAATAAAAAGGTTAAATAAGTTTAAGAAGTGTTTGTATTAAACACCATTAACGAATACTTATACCATATTCTCAATTATTTTTTATTAATATTAATATCCCATCATGCTCTCTTTCCTACCTGGCTCTAGTCCAAACAAGACTCCGTCAGGTTTGGCTTTACGCGTTCAACATTCGCCGCGTGTGTAACTTTGACGGCGCTGAGCTCCACAAACAACCGCAGATTCTTTGCCCTATGTCTAAAGTAGGTAGGCCCACCTCTGAATTTCGAACCAACAAACCTAGGAATTTTGCTTCTAAACATTTCGGTCCTCAAACAAGTTTCTACGAACATAAAGGAAATGGCAGGCCGAATGTCATCAACACTTGTCCAACTATTTAGGAAATTAACTGAATTCCATTTTCGCTTGTCATTGTTGTACTCTGGCCGGCACTTTATTCACACTAAATCAGATATTTGCTAAAAACCGGAGAAGAAAAAAATATACATTTGATGTACTATTTTATCATTTCTCATTTTTGAAAGGGATACAGCAAAGAGCAGAAAAATGAATAGTCTAAATTAGAAAATGTCTTTTGTACTTATATCCCATTTAGATTTTTTTAGTTTTATTATGATAGAAAATATGATCTAATGAAAATTAGGCAAGCAATATCAGTAGACTAAAAATATAAGAGAGTTTTTTTTTTTTTGAAACCTTTCGTTGAATGGTATGAGTGATAGTAACTTTAACAAGCTACGAGTAATATTAAAATGCTATTAATAACATTGACTATAAAATATACTTGGATCACTCAAGACTCAAGAGGTTGCTTGAAGCACTCCGAAATTCATTTCTTGCCTTTTCAGCCTCGTGTTTGGTTTCCGCCTGCTTAGAAGAAAACTAGTACTGCAAAAGAACTCCGAATCCTAATATTGGCTACTCACACTAACAAATGGCTACAAACTTCAAAAGACTTGCAACCAAATAGCGTGCCTGAAAGGACTACCGACGTACCAAAATAGGATTAAAGCAAAGTAATGATTTGTTTAAGATAGATGTGAAGGAAATATATCAGTTCAATTCCAACCAAATATGCACATTTTGGAGCACATTGGCACAATTTTGGTTCAGGAAACAGCTAATTCCTGCCCGGAATTCCTTTCTCTCTCTTTAAGAAGGATTTGGTTGACAAGCTGATAAGTCGTATGCAGAAATATTCTCTAGAACAAATGTATAAACTGTTACCAGATCCAGATGGACACGGTTTTGGTACCATAAACGCTATATATTTGCCGTGTCTTGATTTTTACAAGAAATTTAGAAATATTATAATCTTTTGCGAATAGGATATTGAGAACAAATTAAGAGATAGGATTAGCAGCTCTAGTATTTCTTCTACTACCATATTAAGTAATATTAATATATCAATTGATCCTTTTTGTTCTGTTCTCCCTTTTATAGTTTTTACCTATATCTGATAGACCAAAATTTCCCAGGCAGCTAGTGAAAAATTGACCAATCTACACCTCACCTGGCCTTTTTTAATCGACAAGTACATCTACCATCTTAGTACTATAAGCGCTTCCTCATGCTATCTGCGACAGGCAACATGCATCGTATTAGAAAACCAATTTTTCCACAGTATATAGACATAAAACAGTACTTCCTAAAACAAATAATTAATATATGATCTTTGCTAATAAAGTAGTAATAATCAATACAAGATTATGTCAACCTAATTATGGGAATTATACAATGTGCTTCTATTTTCATGCACGCTTTAACTTGTTTAACTCAAATCACTCATGTTGATTAGAAACATATTATTATACATATGGGACATGTTTTGTGTGCATAATGATAGATAATATTAAAGAAAATAAGATTATAAATAATATTTGGATTAGATAATGTCATTATATCTTATGTTTGATGTGTTCATAATGTATAAATAAAATTAAATTATTTTTATCAAGTTTAACTAGGGATGATTTTTTTATTGGTCAAAATTCTCCATCTTTAATGTAAATATATATATATAAATTGAATTTATACTTTTTTAATAAATCAAGTCTTTTAGAAAAAATAATGTAAATTTAAAATAATTGTAATTTTTTAAAAGATTTATATATGATCCATTAACAATGTATAGTCTCTATACACTACTAATACACCAAAGATTAACACTTCATCAATAAGCTTTTTATGCGTAGAATGAAAAAAAACTATTTATTTTTATTTTTAAGGGTTTATTTTTTTTAGTTTGCTTATTAATAAAGTATCAACTTTTGATGCATTGACAATGTATCGAGATTATATACTTTTAATGCATAATATACAAACCCTTTTAAAAAAGAATAAGTTAGTTTTTAAAGAAAAATAAAATTTGTTCTTTTTAAAATAAATTATTTTATTTTTAAAATATATTAATTTTATATAAATATATATTTTTTTGTTTTCTTTCTTTTTCCCGTCAACAAAGAAAAGTCAGGTATGAACGGGTCAAAGTCTTAAGTCGGGGAGGGGGCAGCTGCAGCGATCCGCTGTTGATGGCACTATAGGGCAAATAACCCTCAGCGCTCATGGGGACCAAATTTGGCATTGGTCAACGTCGATCCAGCTGCAAGGCCTCCTAACGACCTCTCTTTGCCAAATACGACGTCAAAGTCCATTTCGGCCTCTCATTGGTTGGCTATGGAAAAAAATTCCAATAGGAAAAAAAAAACAAAAACGAAAGAGAAAAATAAGAAAAAAGAAAAAAAATTGGCTGGTGAATCAAACAATGCTACTAGTATTCTTACTACTCTTGCAATTAATTAGCTCAAGTAAATTTTTTATGAAAGTTGTAAGGATAAATTAGTATGTGTTGCAATTTGGCATGCTTAAAAATAATACTTCATATTTTTAGAGAACTAATGGGTCATCCCATTGAATGGCTCATCATATCAATGATTTAGTCCTTATCTTTGGGGTGCCTACCAAATAAAGGATAGAAATTATTAACATTTGTGTTTCACAAATCACAAACATATGATGTTTAAAAAAAAAATTTCAAAAACATATGAAAATAGAGTCAGCAAATTATTATATAATGAGAGAAACTAAACGTTGATTCTAATTTCAATCAAATGAAAAAAAAAAAAGAAGTTAACACTAGCATTAAAATTAATTACCTTGTAAATATAAGGGTCTTTTGGCCCTCCTGTTCCTGATCTCTTCACTTCTTCCTGCTTTAACAACCTGCAACAATAGTTTTATATTAGCGTCATCTCTCGTCATTAATTGGTCCAAGTTTTATTATTAAGTATTCTTGGTTAACGGCTAAGGTTTTTTCAAGTTGATCACTTGGCCAGCTAGATTTCGATAAAACAAACGCTAATCAACAGTGTGGCTTGATTCATTTGAAACCGTCGGATATTAAAGAAATTTCTACACTCCAACGGCCGAGATGTAAAGAACCATCACCCGCAACGATTTTGTGCACTTAATGAACTTACAAAAAAAGCCACGTCGGTAAGACATTCAAGTGACTCGTAGCAAAGAGAGAGAGAGAGAGAGAGAGAGAGAGAAAGTACATTCGAAGGGCTTTGCTAGTGTCAGGACTGTCGCCAAGTACTCGACGAATGTTAACCTCGGAGGAGCAACCGCCAGAGAGCAATTTCAAAATGGCTTCGGCTCGGCACCGCATGTGAGTCGAGCCGCTGCTGCGCCTCTTCCTTTGCTTGGCGGCCTGCATTTTCTCGGCTTTGGTTGTTTTACGTTGGCTTTGCGCGCTTGAGATGCCGCTGGAGCTGCTTGACAAGCACGACGTCTCAGCCGTGGCCATATCGGTTGAGATTAATGACTTGAATGGTGAGATTTTCCGGTTATCGGAGATCCAATAGATCTTCGAGGAGCGCCTCTTCTTAACCGCCTGCAAAAGTTTCAAAGAATTCAGACTCCAAAATTGAGAATGATAAGTTGAAACATTACGAAGAAACTTGAACTGATCGTGGAGATATTTCGATTTTGATTGCTATAGGAATTATTTGAATTCAAAATCCGATAGGAGAGAACTTAAATCAAAGCCAAATAACCAGAAGTAATTTAAACATTACTGCGAGCAAAATATCATAAAATTAAAGGAATAATCTACAAGGCTTGCTTCGATGCTCAAAATAATTAGTTGCTGTGAAGCTAGCTAGTTCAAAAAGAGCAACGTTGAAGTAAACAATGAAGAAACTAGATGAGCTCGAGCTCGATTAATTTGAATTTTGAAAGAAATTCAGTGAAGTCGACGTTCTCACTTCGTTGAATTTGAATTATTATCTAAAAATGAATAATCTATCTACTGAAATCATGCTAATTACTCATTGTGTTATTACTAGGTATAGGAAATAGCAGCAAATATCAGCCAAACACAATTCCAAACAATGTTTAAACGAGTACTAGCACTTAGAACAGAAAATTTTGGTGCAAGCGTTGAAAGAGACAGAAGAAATCACTGAGAACAGTTTGGTTGAAGAAGATAACCTCCGAAATTCAAGTAAAAGAAACAGAACTAAAAAAAAAAAAAAGGAAAAGGAGGAGAGACAATGTAAGGCAATCCAAACCTTGAGCTTGATTTCATGGCAGCGAGCCACAGCGGCGATGATTCTTATCTTTTGCTTTCGAGATGACAACTGATCAGCAGTGAGAGAGGAAGTGCAGGATTTGGATTCAGTCGACAACATCAAGCTCGACCTCTCTTCGTTCATGCTTGTTTTTCCTTTCCTCTCGCCATCACAACAACTAATCAACCTTACCAAAATCAAAGGAAACATAAGAACAGCAAAGTTATCATTGAACTGAAATTTTTAAAAGTGATTGAGCTTTTTTCAGTAATTTATGTTGAATTTACTTGGAAGGTGGAGTGGAGAGAAGGAGGAGAGCAGAAGCCACAGTTCGTTCAAGAGGAGACGGAAAGGAAGCCATGTTCGAAAGTTGGCGGGGATTGTTTAAATGTTTGAATTTGTTTTCTTTTTCTTTAATTTCTCTCAACAATAAGAAACAGATCGGTTTGTTGCAATGCAAAATGATTGATTTCCTCTCTCTGCAAAGTAGTGCTTAATTCTTATGGGGGGAAAGTATTAATCTAACATGTAGCAATTCGCAAGTTTGGAAAAAGCATGCCACACCTGGCAAATTGCTTCCAGTGACTTTGGGTTGTCTATTTAATTTAACTCACAGCGTGTCAAGTTAGAACCGTTGCCTTCCTAAGCAAGAGATAAAAATTGAAATAAGAACAAAACCGATCAAATCTGGTTTTTTAACTTGACAATTATTCAAACGGGCCTTAGGGCTGTTTGCAGTCCAGCAAGAAAGCCCAAGCTTGGTTTCAGTCAACTTTTACTAAGAATTGAGATCGAAATTATGCTTAATATGTAATGCGTCGCCCCAAATGAGTTAACCTCAGTCAGCCCAATTAGCCTGGGAAAGGGCAGTTTTATTCGCATCGTAGAAGCCACGATCATTTTGGATTAATTTTTTTATTAGTTGAAAAATATGATTTTTATTTCAAATTTGGCATTTGAATTTTTAAATTTAAATTAATTCAAATTTAAATTATTTTTTTTTGAATCTTTTAGATTTGAATCATTTCGAGTTTACTATTGATTTTTTTAATTTAATTTTGAGTTTATATTTTATGAATTCGGATCAATTAGAAGACTAATACCACCTAATACAAAACTTAACCAAAAATTAAAAAAAAAAGAAAAGAAGTACCAATGTCATCAAAATTCATAAGCCTCGAATTAAAGTTAGCTGGGATCTCATCCATACTAAATCTCTTTCCTTCGCCAACTCAATACTAATTTAAAAAGGGTAGTTGCAAAATTAATGAAAGCATGTAACATGTTGTGTAGTCCCTCAAATTTAAAATGTGTTAAGGTGTCTATTTGGCGAGTCCCATTATTTTTTAGAAGTTATAATAAGAAGATACAATAATTTGTTTTTTTTTTCGGAAAAAAGTGACATTTCGAGTAGGATAAATACCAAAGATAATATTTATTAAGATTAGTTGGAGTAGAAAATTTTTAGGTATGCCTTACTTTCTATATCTAACCATTTGTGTATTTATATTTTGTTTATTTTGAATTCAATAGTAACATAAAAACTTATTATATGTTAATTTGTATTAACACACTAAAAATTAAATTAATTTTTTAATTTATATATATTATAAAAATTAGTCATTATTTCCTTATCCTTTGTCAAACTCAAAACCAGTCGGCAGCGATGCTTTGAAGGCAAATGGCTGGCCCCCATGGGCCATAGTACAGATGTATTGCTCAGCCGTCATCACCACTAGTTGGCACTTGCTGGCTCTGGCTTACCTTGCGGAGGTTAAATAAAGTCTTAGCTCAAAATGCTCAATCATGCAACCATAAAATAGAAAGACAAAATTACATTTTATTAGTAGTATAAAAGATGCCGAACATGAATCAAAAGGAAAATTAACTTAAAAAAGGATAAAAAAATAAATTGTCTCCGGATGAAGACATGACAACGACCCACCAAACTTGCAGCAGTAGCGTTACATTTACGTATTTTTTAAGAACGCATTACATTTACATTGAAGCCTACGAAACCACCCCCTCCTCGCTTGTACTTGTCGGCAGCCACATGAGAGAGTGTCTGTCTTTCTGTTTCTTCTAGTCTTCTGCAGAACGGAAAACAGCAAAAAATATTTAAACATTCGAAGCACAAGCTATTGGCTCCATTTTCGAGAGAGGAAAAAGAAAAAGAAAATATATAGAGTCAAGCTATGAGTCAAGTTGAGAGTGAGGAGCAAAAGTGAAGATCTAGTAGAAATTTAGGCTTGAAGAATATAGGCAAAAGATCAAATGTTGGTCCAAGACCGTGCAGTTCCGAAATCTCCAAAACCCCACCAGATCAGAACCCTCCCTACGCTTCAACCCAATAGGTTCGCTGAACCCAAAAACCTCGAATTCTCCACATGGGTATCCGACAATTTCTACAGAATCATCACAATCTTTGTCCTAATCTCCACCATCGCCGCCGTTTTCTTCATCTACACCTCCACCAACACGGCTTCCCTCCTTTGCCTCCAGTCCCAAACCCAACGCGCCATGGATTCTATCTCTCTCCCTCAAATCAACTGGAATTCAATCAAATCCATTGCTGACAAGACGTCACCGTACGCTAATTTCAGATCAGAGCAATGGATCGTTGTCTCTGTTTCGAGTTACCCGTCTGATGCGTTGAAAAAGATGGTGAAGATTAGAGGGTGGCAAGTTTTGGCAATTGGGAACTCAAGGACTCCCAGAGATTGGAGCTTAAAAGGTGCGATTTTTTTGTCTTTAGATATGCAAGCTAATTTGGGTTTTCGTGTTGTGGATCATTTGCCTTATGATTCTTACGTTAGAAAGAGTGTTGGTTATTTGTTTGCGATTCAACATGGTGCTAAAAAGATCTTTGACGCTGATGATCGGGGCGAAGTAATCGATAGTGATTTAGGGAAACATTTTGATGTAGAATTAGTAGGGGAAGGAGCTAGGCAAGAAGCTATATTGCAGTATAGTCATGATAATCCTAATAGGACTGTAGTTAACCCTTATATTCATTTCGGTCAACGGTCAGTTTGGCCTAGGGGATTACCATTGGAAAATGTGGGTGAAATTGATCATGAAGAGTTTTACACTGAGGTTTTTGGTGGGAAACAGTTTATTCAGCAAGGGATTTCAAATGGGTTACCGGATGTTGATTCGGTGTTTTATTTTACCCGGAAGTCGGGTTTGGAAGCCTTTGATATTAGGTTTGATGAGCATGCACCAAAAGTGGCATTGCCACAAGGGATGATGGTGCCATTGAATTCGTTTAATACAATATACCATTCATCAGCATTTTGGGCCTTGATGCTCCCTGTTTCTGTTAGTACAATGGCTTCGGATGTACTGAGGGGTTATTGGGGACAGAGGCTTTTGTGGGAGATTGGTGGTTATGTTACTGTGTATCCACCTACGGTTCATCGGTATGACAGAATTGAGGCATACCCCTTTTCAGAGGAGAAGGATCTTCATGTTAATGTAGGTCGTTTGATCAAATTCTTGGTATCGTGGAGATCAAATAAGCATAGGTTGTTTGAGAAGATATTGGAATTGAGTTATGTTATGGCCGAGGAGGGGTTTTGGACCGAGCAGGACCTCAAATTTACCGCTGATTGGCTTCAAGACTTGCTTGCTGTGGGTTATCAGCAGCCAAGATTGATGTCATTGGAGCTGGACCGACCACGGGCAAATATTGGTCATGGGGATCGAAAAGATTTTTTCCCTCAGAAATTGCCATCTGTTCATCTGGCAGTGGAGGAAACAGGGACAGTTAGTTCAGAGATTGGGAATTTGATTCGTTGGAGGAAGAATTTTGGAAATGTCGTGCTTATCATGTTCTGTGAAGGTCCTGTGGAACGTACTGCCTTGGAGTGGAGATTGCTCTATGGGCGGATATTTAAAACTGTGGTTATTTTGTCTGCACAGAAGAATTCTGATCTTGCTGTTGAAGAAGGTCAATTAGATCAAATTTACAAGTAAGTGCCAGAAGAATCATTTCTTACCTTTGACGTAATACTTTTAATTTATCAATTTATTTTTTTACCGTGCATCTTGCTTAGGATTTTGATTTTGTTTTATTTTCTTCTCTTTTGAATTTTTTTGAGAGAATAACTTGATATCCTGGTTTACCAGAAACCTTTTCTTCCCAGCCATTAGAGCATTGTTTCCCTGATTTTCTTTCATCCTTAGCTGGGCAGGGAGGTTTTCAATATAAGTCGAGATAATTTGTTGCTTAAATCTTTGGAAAAACTGAATTTGGGTATCAATTATTTATCGCAATATTCATAGTAGAAACAATTATTAGTTCCTGTGAATTGAGACTCACTTGATCCGTGGACAACGAATATGAAAGTCTCATCATCTTCTTTCTTGTGCTTTTTACAGAAAAAATAATTGGCAGTAAATGCAAGCATGAGATAATGAAGAAAATGATATTGTGTTGTGCTTAGGTAGATGAAC
Organism: Heritiera littoralis; assembly: GCA_031772115.1. NCBI lineage: Eukaryota > Viridiplantae > Streptophyta > Magnoliopsida > Malvales > Malvaceae > Heritiera > Heritiera littoralis. Next base: position 591,718 of record JAPDPK010000119.1, read on the forward strand.
GGGTAAAAAACTGCTTAATATCATTTTATACATGGCTTTTTTTCATATCAAAGATCTTAACCTCTGATTTTATGTTAATCTTGATTCTTTAAATTATTTTGTAAAATGAAAAATGAGTCTGTGGTAGATGATTGATCCATAACATTCTAATCTTGGACATTGGTTAGGGGAAAGTATGATGCTCATATGCTTTCACAATAATTTCTTGATGGAATCATTTAAACAGAGGTCAAAGGTGCTTGAAATATTTCCGGCGTTAAGAGAAAAAAATTTTGCTAATTGGGCTCATCCCTAGTTTGATTAACTGTTTCCATATCCATGAATGGTTTCTTCTTTTATATTACCATTATCTGGAAGCCATTAATGCAAAATATACTAGATATACTTTGCTAGTTGAAGTTTTTGACTTGGAAGTTATTTTTGCAAGGGGCATTTTGTTAGCCTGAAGGATGGAAGTTGTACTTAAAGAGTCCTTGCATAAAGTAGATGGAGAATAGTATTTTAAACTGGGATTTGCTACCTCGTAATTAATTAATCTTTCTGATTCCAGACAGTGTCATCAGGCATTTTCTTTTCTGATCTTTTCCATCATCCTTGACAATCCATTCCTCTCTTCTCAAGCCACATCTCCTTTCCATTTGAAGAACCACCTCTGTTTTCCCTTGCTATATCATACCTTGGCTCCCTTTCTTCCTTCTGTGAAGTTTTGCCTAGTAGGAAGGATTAAGTGGAAAACTTTTCATTTTCAATCTAAGGCCCAAGATTCATAACTACTTTCTATTTTATGGAATAACCATTGATTAAGAATTTTTCTCATCGTTTTTTCATCCCTACTAAGCAAAGCCTAGGAGAAAAAAGTTAATGCCCATCCATGTTATTTTCTGAATGAATTAGTTGTGTAAATAATTATCTCCTTGAAGAAGTTATCTAATACTGCAAATGGAGTCTTATTATTATAAAACAATTGTCTTTTTCTTTACCTATATTATCAACTTGTAAGTTAGGTTTGGTATTAAGTCAATTAAGTTGTTGGTGTGCTCCTTTCTTCTGAACCAAGTCTTCCTAAAGACTTCAAATTGTTGTTACATGGTCAATTCATGGTTGATAATCATGGAAACTATAGCTGTGTTGTGTGAGATCATGCCTGTTTTACTAGTATTGAGTCATTCTGTAGTTATGTTAAATGAGAATTACTTGTACAAGGCATCTTCATGCTTATTAATTATCCTTGACATATTTTGTAGGAAACTGCCCAAGATATTTGATCAATTTTCTAGTGCGGAAGGCTTTTTATTCCTTGAAGATGATACCATTCTTAATTACTGGAATCTACTACAAGCAGACAAGACTAAGCTATGGACTGCAGATAAGGTACCCAAGCTTTTTCTTTCATCTTAGCATTTCTTGCGGCTGACTCTTGACATGTTATTTTAAATATTTAAAACTAGTTGTCATAAATGACATTTGTACATGTATGGGACTTTGGCTTTTATATGTTTCTTTTAACCATTTATAATGATTATAATGATTAATCATTTATATGTTCTTTTCAATATATTTTCTTTTACCATTTATTTGAAGGAAACAGTTTGAATTTTTATAAATGTTTATGCATATAATTACAATATAATCTCACAAAATTTGATGCATTTTGTTCCTAAAATATGGAAATTGTTTATTATGAGTAACTTCTAAGTCACTGCTCTTATTTTTCTTCTCCATGTGATGGGATTTAGGTATCCATGTCTTGGACTACTGCATCAACCAGTGGAAATTCAGATTGGTATTCAAAGCAAGCGGACATGGTAAAGAAAGTTGTTAGTACAATGCCAGTTCACTTCCAAGTCAACTATAAAGAAACTGTGAGGAGTGATCAGAGCCTGACAATTTGCAGTTCTGAGATATTCTACATTCCTCGGCGCTTTGTATCAGACTTTGTTGATCTTGTTAATCTGGTTGGCCATCTAGAAATCCATCAGAAGGTTGCCATACCCATGTTCTTTTTGTCAATGGATGTGCCTCAGAACTTTGATTCAGTGCTTAGTACAATGGTGTATAAGCAGGAACTACCTTCTACTAATTCTTCTTCAACACATTATTCTGCACAAGCATCTGCGGTGCATCCATGGAAGGTGTCAAGTGAACAGGAATTCATAAAGCTAATCAGAGTAATGGGTGAAGGTGATCCTCTCCTAATGGAGTTAGTTTGAAGGTGACAGATTCGTCCGTTACAGCATTAGAGAGGAGGAAAGAAACATGTACCACTTTTGTAACTGTAATACTAAATACTGTTTTTTTTTTAAATTTTTTCCTTAATTTTTTCAGGGGGAAGGAGTGTTCCTTGTGTAATTTTCTGTAGATTTACCTTTGTATGATTCATTGACTGATTGGGGATTCTCTCCAAAGATAAAATGTGTTCATCCTGTTCTTTTGGTCTCATGAACATATATGAGAAGCAAAATGTTCATTGCCCATCTTGTTTTCTGATTTTAATGGTTTCATTTCAGGAATTGCACAATTATTTTCTTTGATATATTTTTTTTCTTTTGTTGTTCTTAGAAGCATAGCTCTTTCAGATTCTTGAGGTTTGAATATGGCAGCTGAACTAAATTAGTGGTGGGTCTTTTGGTTTTGTTTTGTTTTGAATGTACAAATTACTGTTTCAAAAGAAAGAATACTCGTAAGTTCTGATAATTTGTGTTGCTTTAGGCATGTTTCTTTAGTTTTGATAAAATGAGGGAGAAAATGATAGCATGAAAAGAAAAAAAAAAACCGATGTCTAAAGACAGGTTGAATTCTATGACACGGAATTTTTAAAAGCAAATGGAGGATGACTAAGTGATATTGACAAAATCACAAAGCAAAGTGTTTCTTATCAACAAATTGACATTCCATTCCATAAGTTCTTGACGGTTGTTTCTGCTCATCCAAGTGGGAAGGCTGAGATAAATCATCAGTGTGAACAGATATTTGCAATTTAGAACCTATTTGTTCATAGCTCATCGATCGATGCCTTCAATCTTATCTTCAACTTCAGAATATAACTGCCTCAACCTCTCGATATTCTCCTCCGAAGTTTCCCAGTATCCGCGTCCATTGGCTTCCAGGAATGTTTGCACCAACTTCCTGAATGAGTTTGGATTGGTGCTCATGAGCCTATTCAACATGTTCTCATCTTGAATGAAAGTTGAATTAGCCTCTTCATACACCCAGTTATCGACTTGTCCAGAAGTTGCACTCCACCCTACAGTATTAGTAAGGCGCTTCTCAATTTCACGGACTCCTTCATAGCCGCTGGACATCATTCCTTCATACCACTTGGGGTTCAACAACTTGGTTCGTGCATCTAGTCGCACAGTTTCAGCCAGAGTACGAACCTGCAAATTAGGATAAGTGAGACATATTCATGGTATTTAGAGTTGTAGAATCAGCTTAAAAAGTGGTTAGTCTCACAGATAGAATCCTATTCGTTGTCTAACATTCAGAAGAAAACGTCATGGTGCAAACCTGGGCATTCGCTGTGGTAGTGTCTGCAATGTATGCACTGGGCTTCTTTCCATCCTTCCGTAGGTTCTGTACTAGATTTGTTGGATCAGAATCGAAGTAGTGACTCACATCAGTGAGTGAAATTTCTGATGAATCAAGATTCTGGAATGTGGCATCCGCTGTGCTTAGAGCCATCTCAAAGACTTTCCTTTTCTCAGTCATCCCTGCACCAGGGGCATCACAGTCAAAAGCAAATGATTTCCGGCTCAAGTACATATCTTGGAGCTGTTTCTCATCATTCCATGAGGAGTTCTCAACAGCAAGGTTGACATTGGAGGAGTAGGATCCTGAGGCGTTGGAGAATACCCTTGTTGCAGCTTCTCTAACTTCAATCCCCAAGGCTTTGGCTTGCTCTGATGCATGCTTCCTTACATAGTTCTGCTCCACTGGTTCATCTAGTTCAGCTACCATCTTCACAGCTCGATCAAGGAGGTTCATCTGTCAACCAAAAATAAGAAATAAGAACAAGAAATGGTAAGAAAAGACAGCAATGACGAGTTTAGAAAGGAAGCTTAAATAGCAAGATGCCAAAATAATTGAAATGCCACTGGTTTAAGTCATCAGTTCAGCAGTAATAGTAGTTCCCTAAGCCTCACTTGGAAAATAATTCTGTCTTGATTAGAAAAAAAATGTTATCTCCAAGCATGAATTCCTGTATACATATCCAAAATGATTTTTAACATGGTAGCACCAATACCTGATTTATGAATAGATCTCTGAAAACTCCAGAGCAGTTGACAACAACATCAATTCTGGGCCTGCCAAGCTCTTCAAGACCAACAGGTTCCACCCTGTTCACTCTACCAAATGTATCAGCCACTGGCCTTACTCCAATCATCCACAAGACCTGAGCCAGTGACTCACCATAAGTTTTAATATTATCTGTTCCCCACAATACAAGTGCAACGGTCTCTGGATACTTTCCCCCATTGTCAATCTTCTGTCTTTCAATTAACCTATCTACCACAATTTGTGCACTCTGCATTGCAGCTGTTGTTGGAATAGCCTGTGGATCCAACGCATGAATGTTCTTTCCCGTAGGCAACACTTTCGGGTTTCTGATTGGATCACCACCTGGGCCAGGTTCAACATATTTCCCCTCCAATGCTTGTTTCAAACTGCCCAACTCATTATCAGCAACAACCAGCTTCAAACACTCCCCTAGGAACTCAAACAATACTCTAAGCTTTTCCCTGTCTGCACGGTAAAATTTTGTGTTTGTCAAGTACTGAATCCACGGTTCATTGATGCCAAACCCGAGGATAGAGCTCAACTTATCAGCCACATCAACAACTTGACCCTTCTTGTTGGTTGTTCGCTCCACAAAGGCAGAAATTGCACCACGTGAGGCCTCAGTAATTTGCCTCAGAAGCTCTACATCCTTCAAGATTCCTTTGTCACTTCCTCTGTATACATCCTCTATGTTTCTTCCAACAGTCTCAGCTAATATAGCTGGCAGCGATGAAATTCCATCTTCCGGACGGTCAAGTGCAGCAATGTTGACCAATGTTGCAACTGCTTCCATAGCAGATGGAGGCTCACCAATAACATGAAGCCCACATGGCAAAAGTCGGGACTCAATCTCCATGATCTTGGAATATACTTTTCCAACAACAAGATCCCGTTCTTTTGCTGAAATTTCTGCTCCCTCTTCAGGAAGTTTTACATCTTTGTCAAGATTGCATTGTTTAGCTGTGCTGATAATCGAATTAACTATTTGTTGCCCACGACCGGAGTCTTTAAGGGACTGGTATGAGGAGATGAGTTCACTTAATTGCTTGAGTCCCTTGTAAAGCCCAGCATTTTCAGCCGGAGGAGTCAGATAGCTAATGGTATTAGCATAACTACGGCGCTTGGCTATAGTAGCTTCAGAGGGGTTATTAGCAGCATAGTAGTAAACATTGGGAATATTCCCAATAAGACTATCAGGGTAACAAACATCACTCATTCCCACCTGTTTTCCAGGCATAAATTCAAGTGATCCATGAGTACCAAAGTGGAGAACAGCATCAGCTTTGAAGATCTTCTCAACAAAGGAGTAGTATGCTGCAAATCCATGATGCGGGCTAGCTGATTTGGAGAAAAGTAGTCGCATAGGATCACCCTCGTAACCAAATGTAGGCTGGACTCCGATGAAGACATTACCATACTGCTTTCCATATACCAGAAGATTCTCTCCATCAGAATTCAAATTTCCAGGAGGTTTACCCCAGTTTTCTTCCAAAGCAGGAGCATAGGGCGTAAGATTTTGGTATTCACAGACACTCATTTTGTAAGCAACATTCAGATTAGGGCTGTTAAATTGTGCCTCCTTGTCATGAATTACGTCTTCAATTAAAGCATCAGCAGTCTCTGGAAGGCCTTCAACATTGTAACCATCTTTATGAAGGTCTTTTAAAACTGAATAGATGGAGGCAAAAACATTAAGGTAGGCAGCTGTGCCAACATTCCCTTTGTCCGGAGGGAAACTGAAGACAGTGATTGCCAACTTCTTCTCAGTCTGCACAGATCATACGTGTATCATAAGAAACTTACTAGAAGAGCAAATAATTGCTCAACAGCAATATAAGGAAACCAGCAGCAACAGTAAGTTCTACAGGGCACATCAAATAAATCAACAGCATATTCTAAGATTTATTAAGTTGTGGGTCATAGAATGTGAAAAAAGACAAAAGGGTATATTAGTTCAGTCATCATTATCAACTTCAAACACATATTTTAAACAAGTGATTGATGAGCAATTGAAGATTTTGTATGCATACATATGGTTTATTTAAGGAGCCTTTTAGGTAAATGTGACAAAAAAACTCGATTAAAGGTCTGAAAAGTAGATACAACTATTTAAGCGATAGTATCTTATGTAGATGGCATAGACATAATATCATTAGTCATTACACATGCTCTCTAGACTCAAAAAGCTTTTGCTGTTACTTTAAACTTTTTTGTTAATTATTCGGATCTATGCTCTCTTGGAAAACAATAGAAGCCATATAATGTGCATAGATTGGAAGGTTATGCCGCTAAAAGAAAATACCTTCGATTTCCTTTTGAGTTCAGCCCACTTGATTGCTCGGGTGCAGAGCTGCTCCACCCTCTTGTGCAGAGCATGTGATTTCCCTGCAATGAAAAGCCGGTTTTAATTAACTCGGAAAGCAATTTTTACTTGAGTCCAGAGCCCATGTATGAGGCAGAAAGCAACTATAAGTGGAGCATGCGACCACATCAGATAGACCATCAAAGACAAAGCAACAGACAACACTGCATCAACTAATACCAATATTAGGCACTTGTCTTAATTCCAAAAAGATGAAAAAGTTCTCTTGTAATCACCGTCTACATGTATTGTATAGGAGCACAAAAATCTAAGCGCCTAAATCAAACAAGTTCTGACAAGAAAAAGGAAGCAAAATAAATCATTAAATATGAGTCAAACTAAAGAGGGTAACTTTACTAGCCTGTTCGAGGGTCACGGCCGGCGAAGACGATAGGCTCCATGCCTCCATCCAGCTCCGGAAGGGCCACCTGCAGAGCTACTTGAATAGGATGTAGCCCCAAAGTACTGTTTAGCCACTCCTCCGTTGTTTGGAAAACCAAAGGCAGAGCAACAATGTAAGGAACATCGAGCTTCATCAGTGCCTCAACAGCCCTTGGATGATCCTGCCTAGCAGGTCCCCCAACGAGAGCGAACCCTGTTAATGACACCACTGAATTCACCATTGGCTTCTTGGTAACTGAATCGATCAAGAACCTCTCGACTGGTCCAGAAAAATCAAGTCCACCAGCAAAAATTGGTATCACTTTCGCCCCTCTAGCCTCCAGCTCCATAATCACAGCTACATAATGGCTCTCATCACCAGTAACAATGTGACTCCTTTGCAAAACCAACCCGATTACCGGTGCATTAGGCCCCCTAAGCTTCTCATTAGTATCCCTCCTGGTACCGTACCAATTCAAATACTCCTTCACATCATCATACATACAAGGAGCTAGCGGATGCCAAATCCCACTGTCCAAGAATAAAACTGGATCAGAGTAGTCGATCTTTGTCCCTTTGAGTGCAGGCACATAAGAGCTAGATATCATTTTCAAGAAATTCTGAAGATTGTCAGGTGAACCACCAAGCCAAAACTGAAGACTCAATATGTAAAGCCTAGCATCTTGTGCCTTATCACTAGGCAAGTATTTCAAAACCTTAGGCAATGTCCTTACAAGCTTCAACATGCTATCAGCAAAACCTGCTCCTTGCTTCTTTCTCTTGAATAACTGAAAGAATGGACTCTTTGATTGACCAAGCTGTGACATGCTAAAAGAACCCAACTTGTTTAGCCTCATTACTTCAGGCATTGAAGGGAACACCAAAACAGCATCAAGCCTATCCCTTTCTTTCTCCACTGCAGCCTTCACTTTCGATGCAAGCTCCTCAACAAAAATCAAAGACCCAATAAAGATATTCGCGACTTCAAGATCTTCGCAGAAGGTTTTGTAAGTATTTTCATCTCTAAGCTCCTCAACCAAGTAACCAACGACTTCAAATGAAGCAAAGTTGGAATTTTGGTTCAAGGACTGGACAGCACTTGAAATGGAAGACTGGTACTGAGCTTCCAGGACAACATAGACAATTTTGACAGTGGGGAGATTATCTTTCTTTTCTGGAACAATTCTACGAACTTCAGGTGTGGTTTGAGTGAAAAGGCCATTGCCAACTGAAGCACATTTTACTTTCGAGGAAGATTTTGGGTTGGGTTGGTTGTTGGTTTTCTTGGGAAGAAATGAGTGAAGAAAGAAGTGTTTTTGAGAAAGAGAAGAGAGCTGTTCAGACTTGGAAGATGGAAAAGTGAATGATGAAGAAGAAACAAGAGAAGCCATCGTTGGTGATACTCTGTAACAACTGAAACAGAGCACTCTGTTTTACAAAGAGAAGAAAAAAAAAAAAGAGAGAAGAGATTACTTAACTAAAAAAAAAAAAAACTCTGCTTCTCTCTTTCTCTTTGTTTATGTTTTTGTTTGAGATTTTGGGTTCTTGCTGCTTCTGCTTCTTCTTCTTTTTTCTTCTGGGTATGGAACGCGTTGCTGGTTTTATAATTTTTATGTGGACAATGGAATTGTGAGAACTTGAATTAATTAATTTCTTCGGTTAGTGGTAGGAAAAAGAAACACGTGGCAATGGTTCTATGAGGGGTTGCAATTGGAGCTACGAGCCATTTGTGAGGTCGAGTTTGCTTGGAGCTTATCAGATAAAAACAAAGACTGAAATGAAGAGAGAATCCGGTGTCAAGTGTAACTTATCTATCTATTGGGGTTTTGACGATGGAGTTTCCTGCATTCTGATTGGCTGAGCGGATTCCGAAAAGTGCTACAAGGGCGCTAGAGGATAATGAGAGAGGAGGGACACTGACAAGATTTTTCTCTTCCTACAGTGAGAAAGTGTTTCCAAGCTTGTAAAAGATTTTCTTTGCGGAGCTTGTGTTTCTCAGTGAAAAGGGACTGATATTTTCATTGTTCTGTGATGCTAATGGGACCAAGTATCATAGCTTTTTGCCAAGTGACATTTACCTACCTCTTGTCTTTTTCGGGAGTTCTTTCAATGAGGCCATTAAAAGCTAACAGGCAAAAATTTTACCTGCGTAAACTTTAAAGAGCTTGCTCCTTCAATAGTTTTACCCTTCAGGTGACCGATGATTCGTATCTTTAATTCGAATGTGTTGAGGAAAATTATATTTATGTAATATAAAATATAAAAATTTTGATAAGTTAAATATATTTTTTAAAATTTTTAATAAATTTATATATTATCAAATTTTAGTCTCTTACATATGTGTCTTTAATCATATCTTTTTATTATCTCTTTTTGATATTGTTTTTTTATGTTATGTTATCGTATGGTATCTTAAATTACCTCTATCTCAATGTGGGAATAATTTTGATCCTTATTCATGCCTAGATAAAGCACAAATTTACTGCAAAGTTATTGTAATTTTCGTCTTGTTTAGCTTTATGATTGCAATCAAAGTCGACGATTACCATCAAATGTAACTTCAATTATAATGTAGAAACTATCACTAGAAGAGAAGTTGCTATCACAGAACTACTTTTAGCCTTCAATCATTGGAAAAAAAAATCAGAGGACATTCGCATAAGGCATAAACCTGACAGGGCAAATTAGCCCCACAGGCCACAGCTGTGACAAGCATGGTTAACACCTAGCCCAGAAGCTCAGCGCTTCGCCAGGAACGAGTCTGTAGCATGGTTGTTTCTCACCGCAGGTATTCATGGCTTAAAACAGGCCACACATTCAATTTAGTTACGTTTTACTTTGCTTTGTCAAGCTTTCAGTACAGATTTTCAATCGGATATCAGTTTCAATTAACGATTTTAACACGTCCAAAATGGTAACCAGAAACAAGAGAACCCTTGTCAAAATTTTCAATTTTATCCTCCCTTCGATAGGAGAATGGATTGCAGTAACAAGCTGGAATTAGGTTCTGTTCTCCATTAATTTCCTTGAGGGAGAAAATGTGTGCGGCTTGGGCAAGACAAAAGGAAAACTGAGGCTGGGTATGGGTGAGACTGGCAGCGGTTGTAGCCACTACAAGAGTTAACTCATCACAGACCCGGCTTTGAAACACAGCTGGGGCACAAGTTCTCAACTCTAGTTGGGGAAGTCCAGTGAAATCTACGGCCAATGAAATTGGCTCTCATGAAGTCTAGTCAGAAACGGCTTTCTGAAAGACATGTCCTTATTCCTTAAGCCAAGCCAACCGGTTTGGACCTAGCCATTAAAGTTTGAAAATGTGGTCTTCATTAAGCCACATAGGGTCCAGTCTTACCAATTACCACAAGACCAGGTTTGTAAGACCAGACACACATAGGGATCCACAGTGTTACCAATTACAACCGCTGGCAATTATAACAGCTATGTTATAACCATCTCGGAAAGAATATCAATCAACTGATATCATAAGGAAACAAAACAAAATTTGCCACTTACACCAGAATTGATTCATTACACTCCATCCAAAAATCTGTGCCTGAACTAGCAATGTCACAAAACAAATAAAGTAGAATGATCAATAATAATTTGAAAAGAGAATTACTACCATTAACTGCACAAATTGACTGACAAACCACTCAAATGAGTAGAAGCAAGATTACTCAACCTCCATACAAGAAATGGCTTCCTCAAGAATCTTTCGAAGTTCTTTTACTCTTTGCCGTGTTAATGCAATGCAGTCCTGCAGCAACAGAGCAATTTCCATATCAGTTTTTAGCCCATTTATTTATATTGGAAATCTTTAGTAATTTCCAGGTAGCTTTTAGCGATTTCCATATGTGTCTTCTATACAGACACATCATCATCATCATCGTCATCAGAGCCTTTATCCCAATAGATTGGGGTAGGCTAATCTTCTATACAGACACATATCACAAGAAAATGCTCAAAACACCAAAAAATTTGATTTTTTTAATTATTAATGGATAAATTGCTCTACAAGGCATGAAATATGTCTAAAGTCTTCTTTCAATTGTGAATATATTTAAAGCATTCTGACATTACGGTGAAAATTATCACAGGATAAGACCACAAGCTTAAATCTTTGCTGCTAAGGCAATACTTTTCATTTAATTAAACATTTTAGTGCCACAAAGACTTAAGACTTGAACTCACCTGGATAGCTGAAGTATACGCAAGAACCGGTCCACCTGGTTTATAAAGTGACACAAGTTGACTAGATGAATCTAAAACTACAGTTACAGGAGTTTCCATAATAGATTCTTCCTCTGCAGTAGGATCTGCCAGAATGTAATTCTTGTGAAGTACACATGTCAATGAAAATGGAATGCTGCTTAGAGTAACTTTTCTCTTTTCCTTATTGACTGGCTCCCTGTCTGACATTCCTTCTAGTTCCTCAGACAAAAGAACTATTTTTCCATCATCACTGAGAGATACTTCTGGGATTTCCACTGAAGGAAAGTTTTCATAAAAATAAAGCAATTAGAACATAGTTACATAATATATGCTCTATAAGGGCCGGAGTTGAATCCAAGTATATCACAGTGCACCACAAAAATAGAATATGCATTGCTATAGAGTAATAAGTAATTATAGAAATTAGGGAAGAAAAACAACCAAGTATTAGACACTCCAGAACAAATCTATTCGCAAAAGTATAGCTGCAAAGGGAATATCAAACGTGATCATGCAGAGAGGCTTTGCAAGGGATAGCAAGATGAGCAAGATTGATATTTTTGAAATTTTATAACTTAAGATTCAACCATGGCAATTTAGGTAAATTAATTAATAATTGCAGGCCTAACATATAGTTGACCTTGCTTGATGTTTAAAATCATGAAGTGCTAATTGCCACAGGTACAAGTCACACTGCTGATGCACCCATTAGTGTGGGATACAAATTATCAGAAAGCATATTCTTTTTTCCCAGATTTTGCAGATGATATGGGTTCACCAAGTTTTGATTTAAAATGGCTTAGAAATGCAAAGATCTAAGAGTGAAACTAATTCAATAGAAACATTTTTCAAACCTCCTCCTGTTTGTCTGTAGAGAAACACATAGGGAAAACAATATAATAATATTTGAATAAATGAATTAACCATGAAGTAAAAAATTGACAATAGAATGCAAATAACCACAGGAGTTTCTTAGATGACAAGCCTTGTGATAGAATATGGCCAAATTTACACATTAGACGATACTCCCTAGGGGAACCAACTTGATCATTTCCACTGGAAAATGAAATTAATTTCCGATTCATTTGATGATTTGATCTATAAATTGTAAACAGCCTTTCCTATGTCAAAACTATAGAAAGTAATTTGTGCAAAAAACACAAGATCGTTAAACACACTCTAAAAACAATGCATGATTAACCAAATGTTGTACCTGAACAAAATCAAGCAAGATTTTGGGGGTTCATTTTAATTCATCAAGTAGGTATAGCTTCTGGTAGTTTATCAAAATATTCTTTACAAATACAGGCAAAACAGAAGCCTTCTGTTCCAAGAGACTTCTGTCAGCCCACAACCACTTGCTCCAGATAAATAAAGGCAGATATGCTACTTTTTTTTTTATTTACCTTGGAAAAATTTCTCAGGTGATGCATCATAAATTTTTCTCTTAGAAAAAATAAAGGCATTTCTCCAGTGCAAATTTTCTTTTCCTTTCCATTTACAATTTTTTTCAAGGAAGTTGGTTGTTTTAGGCAACTACTGTTACATTTAGTGCCACTGGTCAGTTACTATTGCAATATTTGACCAAAAAGAGTGAAACTCTTACAATGAGAAAAGGCAGCAACAGCTGAGAGTAATGCAGTGTCAAAAAGAGCACCATCAGCATCCAAACAGTACACATCCTGCAAAAGCAGAATACTATGTTACTTTCTGATTCAAAAAGAAAAAAGGCCCTGTGATACCACCTGAATTTCCACATTAACTTGCTTAAACACCAGATGACCATAGTCTGAACATTTAAAAGTTTTAAAGTTCTAAGATAGATAATTAAGACATTTTAAACCACAACCACCCACCAAATATGCCATCCAAGCAGCTTTTCCACTAACCAAGGACAGTTCCTTCAGATTAATCATGCCAGAGCTGTAATTACATAGGTAAGGAGTTGTTTGAGGACATAAATATCTAACATTGGATCAAAGTGGAACAGTTTTGAAACAGAACAACAAATAAGTGCATAGAGCATCAAAATAAATGAAATCACCAACAAATTAAGATAAATATCTGAGCAGTGTGCTTCAGCAAGTAGAAAGAAGCAAAAAGGAGAACTCAAAGTTTCAGTATTCAAGGCTGAAATATCCAGTTAACCACATCAATAATCATATGCAAATATGGATGTGAAGATGAAGATAAGAATTGAATCTGTACAAAGAGAAAATAATAAATTATAGTCTCTGCATTGGAGATAAATTTAAGCACAAACAAAATCAAAACTACATCTAAATTGAGGATAATTATTTCATACACCGCCGGTGGAGTTTTTTTACTCCACAAGCAGTGTTAGGATCATGACACATGTCTTATAAAAATATTTAAAAAATAAATAAAATAAAACATGTGTCATGATCCTAACTCCGCTTGTGGAGTAAAAAAACACCACCGACCATGTATGAAATAATTATCGCTAAATTAAACAGACTAAAGTAGGAAGCATGTCAGCAGCAATAAACAATTAAAGAAATAAACTGACATGCCTTAAAATAGTGTCAGATAACTGCTTTGACACAACCGGTGCTGCCTCAGCTGGTCTGCCGGGCCTAACAATTGGAGAACAAATTGGAGGCATGTGGAAATCAATAGCTGAAATTGAGAAGAAGAAACATTACAATAAAATGTGAAAGAGAAAATGAAATATGTTGCAAGAAATAGAAAGAGAGATGGGAAAGCATGCAGCATATGGCAGCTAACCTATACAACCCTCATCTGGGGTTTCCATTGAAGGGGTCATCACCTCCATTTTGATAGCAGCCAACATCGTCTAAGCAATGCAACAAGCAAACTATTAAAATCTAGCATTTGATTGCTTTGCAAATTTAGAGCTATATGCATTGAAAGAAAGAAACTTACAGTCGAACCGATCTTTGCTAGTGCTGAACCATTAGCAGATGCAACAGCCCCTAGAGATTAAAAGGAATCAGATTCAAGTACTAAATAAATTATGCCACAGAAAAGCTCCATGATGGTTTCTTTTTCCTTCACTAACCAAGGGCAATAGTGGTATCTCTTGCTCTTCCAAGTGGCCGAGCATCAGGGCGTATAGATTCTGAAAGATGTTTCTCATAGAAACGTAGAGGAAAGAGGCGTCTGAAAGCATCTACCTCCAATTCAGTCGACAAGTCCCCACTAGAACTTGGTAATCCCATCCTCAATCTAATTGCTTTTGATCCAAAAGAAATAGGACCTATCCAGTTTCAGAAAATTTTTTTCATTCTCCACTTGCAATGCTTTTTCCAATAGTTTTCTATACAAAAAGTGCTTTAGTTGTACAAAAAATTACAAGTAAAAAAAAAACCTTTAATGCAAGAAGATTATACTTCGAAACAGAGGGAATATATATATATATATATATATATATATATATATATATATATATATTTCCATTTAAAAAAATTTTCTTAATAAAGCAGCATCATCGGTACAATGTGATGCTCAGACTCAACATTTGAAATATAAATTCAAGCTAACGAGAATGGAAACAAAAAACAAAGTAGAAACAAAGAACCACCATACAAGGAATCAAAGAAATACCCAGTTAGAAGCGAAAGAAACTTCAGAAAAAAGGGTCTTTAAAATGGTGGAGGAGATTAAAGAGTTGGGTGTTCTTCTGTTTCTGTTCTAGTCGGACTGATTCTTGAAGAAACGATTAAGAAACACTATCGTACTTGAAAGAAAACAAGAAAAAATATCCCCAAAAAGCTTACATACGAGAATAAAAAGGGTATTTTCCGATACCTTAACAAATTGCTGGCCGGCAACGACGGCGTCACGTTCCACCAGAGAGGCGATAGTTTTCCTTAGAAGAGCGAAATGGACAGAATAGCGAGCGCAAGTGTAAATGTGTAAAGAGATTTTCTTTGAGAAATTCTAAATCCAACCCCTAAATTTCTCTTCGCAGCCATTTTTTTTAATTTTATTTTATAAAATAATATTTTTAATCCACAAACCGCAAGTTTAACACCCGCAAAAGTATACTTAACAATCGCCTGGAAGTAAATTTTCGTATGTGCTGAACATGTACGTGTGCTTAAATTTCAGGGATTGTCCATCTGTTCAATAATTATTTTTTAAAATAATTTTGTGGTTACATAAAAAAAAATTGTGATTAAATTGAAATTTGAAAGGTTAATAATAATTAATTAATTTTTTTTTTCAAAATTTATCCAGTTTTTTATTGACACAAAATCAAAATTTTTATGTGTTTTTTTAATGATCAAATCCAAAAACTATAAAAATAAAAAATAAAAATTTTCGACGAACTCAAACTTCTCCGGATGTGTTACTTGAGGGTGCTAAGCACGCGCCGAGAAATTTTTGTGGGTTGCATTTACCCTTTTTTTTTAAATATTTTTGAACGACATAAGGGTAATTCGGTAATTAGGGACAGCCGAAGCCTGAAGGTGAAAATAATCTTAAAGAAGTTTTCAAGTCTTAACTTCAAAGTTAAACCGAAGTCCTTTAAACCCTACCAAGGACAGATAGATACGGTATAGTAACGAAAACAGGACAGAACAAAACAGTGAGGGATGGCGTGCAGTTCGTCGACGTGCAATTCGTCCGGTTGCTACAAAGAGGACGAGGAGGAACAGCATAAACCAATGACAAGAGCAGCCGTCAATGGGGGCAACGTTCACCCAAACCTGTGCGTGAAGTGCAAGTCTAACGAACCCGTTTGCAGCGGCATCGGTGGGGATGATTCCAGATTTTGTAAGGACTGCTTTAAGACCAATCTGTACGGTAAGTTCAAGCAGGCTGTTAGTTATAACGCCATGATTACTCCTTCTGATAAAGTTCTCGTCGCTTTCTCTGGTGGTCCTTCCTCCAGGTTTCCCTCTCTTTCTCTTTTCCTCTGTCCTTTTGTTTTCTATATTAAGAATTTGGAATATTTTGCTAAGAATGTTTATATGTTGTGATTTTAGGGTAGTTTTACAATTTGTACATGAGATGCAATATAGAGCACAGAAGAATTATGATGCTAGTAAAGATAAGTCATTGCCGGTTTTTGGTGTTGGAGTTGCATTTATTGATGAAAGTTCCATTCATTCATTTACTTCTCAAGAAATTGAGAAGGCAATTGAGGATATAAGATCAATTGTATCGAATCTAGCCCCACCATCCAAAGAGTTGTATGTCGTTCCAATCGAGAATGTTTTCTCTTCAGATAGTTTTGATGGTAACGAGAGATTGAAGAAGTTATTAGATGCTGTTAGTGATGTTACCGGGAAAGAAGATCTTCTCATTCATTTACGGATGTTGTCCTTGCAGAAGGTTTGTCTATAAATTTTAGGTTAGAATTGTGAATCTGTGGTAAAGATATGGAGAACTGATTAATATTTCTGATGTAGGTTGCTTCTGAAAATGGATACACTAGAGTTGTTCTAGGGTCGTGCGTATCGAGGATTGCTTGCCATGTCATTTCTGCCACAGTGAAGGTGCGTCTTCCTTTGACCTTTGATTGGAAAAGCTACTCCTATTTTTTGTGGTGAACACGACTAATTTATTTTATCAATATAGTAATGCTTAGCTGTTGGTCTGTAACTCAAGTTGTGAAGGGGTCATCTAGAGGAGTCTTCAGGTTGGTCCCGGGTCAATATCTTAAACGGGTTACATGCTGTGATATAGAATGTGAAGTGGCTAATTGCTTGGTAGACTAAAGGAGTCGCTTTGAATTGGTGCAATGTCTAACTAGATATGTTTAATTGTCGATCTTTAAGCATATTCTAGGAACATGAAGCTTTGTGGTTCTCCTTCTTAGCCATTAGGCATTAGTTGTCACTTATCAATGCAAGTTTTATGAGGTTAAAGCAAGAGCTGCATGAGATAGAGGTCATTGTGCTAGGTACTGCCAACAAAAACTTGAAGAGGTGTAAAGGGCCATTTTCTCTTCTTTATTAATTAATTTTATTCTTTATGGTTAGTAAAAAAAATATATCTTAAATACAGTTCTCCAGGGGCTGAAAAAGGTGTACAAGGGAGCAGTAATCCCATAACTCCTCCCCCCCTTTCCCGCTGTTGGCCTTGCTATTTATTCACAATTTCTTGCTCTTTAAGTTCTTGTTGTACTTCACAACTTATCTAATTCAATCACCTTGATCTTTTCAGGGTCAGGGCTATTCTTTATCTGCAGACATACAGTATGTTGATTCGAGATGGGAGATCCCACTTGTCCTTCCACTTCGTGATTGTCCTGGACAAGAACTCAACACCCTTTGCAGCCTTGATGGGTTTGCAACCTCATCTTCTGCTTTCATATTTGAATTTCTTTTGTGCATTAAAAAGATTTTATATACTATTACAATTAGTTAAATGTTCTGTTTTAATCAGGTTTCCCACTTTTTTTCTCTATTATGTGACAATTATATAATTTCACAGAAATATGTTAATGATATACCTGACAGATCTTTTAATTGATAACTGAATGACTGGCCTAAACTCATCTTGGCAGGGCAGCCTCAAGATAGTGGAGTTGTTTAATGATACATGCTCTGGCATCAATGGCTTGGTATCATCATTTGTTAAAGTGCTGCAGGTAGAATATTTTAGATTTTTCAGTCTTTTATTCTGTATTAGTAGTTATAGTGTTTTTTGGGCCATATTCTTTGCATAAAGATTCTTGCACTTGTGGTTGGGAAGGCTTGTGGATAGGCAGAGTGTTGTGCCTTATTGGGTGGTTCAATTTTTTTTGTTGGATTTTTAAGCATTTTAATTTCAACTTTGTCCCTCCAACCCTAAAGGAAATTTTCTTTAAATATGCTATCCAGCACCTTATTTTACAGGGAAAAGAAAATTCTGTTGTAGTTGTTAGACATCAGTTGTTCTTTCTTGAAGTTCCTTTTAATAGAACTAGATCAGCAAGTCCCTATTTAAAATTCTGCTTTTCAGGAAGAAAATCCTTCTCGGGAGTGCACGATTGTACGAACAGCTGGGAAGCTCACTCCATTTCACTTCAACAGGATTCCAGAAATCCATGACTCTAATGTTCCTTTGGCAACTCGTAGACGTCAGAAGAGACAAAGTCTCAAGCCTAATGGATCTATCACTACAGAGTCATTTTGTCCTATTTGCAATAGTCCACTCAATAAATCAAAATCGTCATCAAGTTTGACCAGTCTTGAAAGTCACCGAAATTCAGAAATTTTTCTTGCTTTTTGCTGTTCAAGTTGCCAGTTTCAGATCCTTCCTAAAGAGGCCTCATTGATGGAGCAGTTTGTTTCCTTGCTACCACAGCCCTTGATTACCAGAGCAAAGCATGGTGATCCAGGGGATTTCAGTTTACTAAGGTGAGTAATTAAATTAAATTTTCATAAATACATAATTTTCATACAAATATAAGATTTTGACTCATCACCTTCAATTAATATGCATGCATGTATGTGTATGCACATGCTATTTGTGTCTATTTGTGTCTTCTACTGTCAAAATTTTCTATAATGGTTTCTCAAAATCATGACTTTTTTCTCTTCTAGTGCATGTACAAACAATTTATATGCGTAAATTTTGGTCTTGCTAAGTAGCAAGCATCCCATTGACTCTTTAATTTTTTTTTCTTGATTCCTGTTTTTAGGGAGCAAATACAAGAGTTCTTGCTTTCAGATGGCGAGGATGAAAATTAAATCAAACCTGCCCATTCGCAGATTAGAACCATCTTTTATTCGGCAGTTCTTCATCACTGGTGTTTAGATTACTGCTGCAATTTGCATGGCTAGGCTGTCCCAATGGAATTTAGCTTTTGCTGGCAAAAACGATCAAGGAAGATTACTTGCTAGTTGTTGCCAATAGATTTTTGAATTTACAAATAAATTATGTATGCCATCATGCAAGGACTAGGAGGCCTGCATGACTGTTTGATGGAAAAAGAAGTATTTGACCATATAAAAATGAACATCTCATGTATTGTAGATCGGGATGATATTATTTGATTGAAAGTTCTCCAACGACATGAAGACTCGTGCTTCTTCATGTTGCCCTGTGTCTCATTTATCTCACTAGATGGTTGAGTAAGATTAGGCGTGTAAACGAATCGAAAATATAAATGAATGTCAGTATATTTATTTTTTTTATTTCTGTTCGAATTCGATAAATTCATTTGTGAACATTGAAAGAATATGTTTATGAATATATAAACGAATATATTTATAAACACACATTCATAAATATTATCGGAATATATTCATAAACATACATTTATAAATATTTTTTTGTGATATATATTCATAAATATCAATTGAACATGTTTGTGAACATCAACAAAAAAAATTTAAGCAAATAAATTGTATTCACTACAAAACCACATTAAAAAATTTTATATAAATATGTAATTTTAATAATTACGCATTAAAATGATCTATAAATAAACATGTAATTTTAAAAAATTATTATTATCCAAAAAGCAAACGAATACTATACAATTCATTTAACTTGAGTTTTAAATAAATTTTAAACGGATTTGTTTATAAATATAAATGAACGAAACATACTTCTATTCATAATTTTTTATTAAACTTAATAAACAAAGATAAACGTGATCACAACTTTAATTGAACTCTCTCTCTTTGTTTACCGTGCACAAGATGTTCCTTGAATTCTCAAAATTCATTTGGGCCGAGGCAGGCATAAAATTCTCCTCGCCTGATTTTATTAACCATAATGATGGATTGCGATGAATAATGGGGGTCTCAATCCCAGAACGTTAGAATGGCAGAGAATGTCTGATAGTACCAGACAACTACGTTGGAGTAGAATAGAGAGAAAATAGCAGAATAGGAGAGTAGGGAGAATAACAGAATAGAGAGAGACAATTGTTTTGAGTGTAAGCGTGATATCCTTGTTTGTCCTTTGCTTCAATATATATCACCATTAATTACACTTACATCCTTAATGGTTATATAACTGATCATTAACATACTAATTATTTAATTACAATGCCTGCATGGACTTCTCTAGTGGTCACATGGGCTTCTCCTTGCGTGGATTACCATAGGTCTGTATCAAATACCCCTTTCTACAGAGCATCCTTGTCCTCAAGGATGGAAGGCAGGGTATTTCAATTGCAATTGCTCCAAGAACTCCCAGGTGGCGTCCTCCGGAAAAGTATTTTTCCACTGCACTAAAACTTCAGTAGCCGCCTTCCCATTGCGTTTAACTATCCTTCTATCAATAATACTCATAGGTTCCTTTACCAGTAAACCATCAGCATCTAACAGAGGCAGAGGAATGTGCTGTTGAATAGAACCAAAATGAGGCTTCAATTGTGAAACATGAAAAGTAGGGTGAATCCTTGAAGAAGCAGGTAATTCCAGTGTATAAGCCACAGACCCAACTTTCTCCAAAATCCTGTAAGGATCGAAATACTTAGCAGATAATTTGAGGAACTTGCGATGTGTGACTGTAGACTGTCCATATGGCTGCAATTTCAAGTAAACCAAGTCCCCTACTGCAAATTGACGATCAGATCTTTTCTTGTTGAGTTGTTGCTGCATTCCATTCTGGGCTCGTTGGAGATGATACTTCAAAAGCTTAAGAGTAGCCTCCCTTGCTTGTAGACTACGGTCTACAGCTCCCACTAAGGAACTACCAGTAACATATGGAATATGGGAAGGAGGTGGTTGACCATATACTGCTTCATATGGGGTCAACTTAATGGAAGAATGGTAGGTGGTATTATACCACCATTCAGCTAATGGTAGCCAATTCACCCATTCTCGAGGTTTCTCTGAGGCCATGCAACGTAAATATGTTTATAGACTACGATTCACCACTTCCGATTGACCATCGGTTTGTGGGTGATATGCAGTAGATAATTTCAGCTTAGTTCCCATCAAAGAAAACAACTCCTGCCAAAATTTGCTGATAAAAATTGTCTTTGTCTGATACAATACTGTGGGGCAGACCATGAAGCTTGTATACATTATCCAAGAATAGCTGAGCAACCATAAGAGCTGAGTATGGGTGAGCAAGAGGTAAGAAATGAGCATACTTACTTAGTCGATCAACCACCACAAGTATCACTGTAAAGCTCTTGGACTTAGGCAACCCTTCAATAAAGTCCATTGCTATGTCAGATCAAATTCTCTCAGGAATGGGTAAGGGTTGGAGAAGGCCTGGATATGCGGCATTGTCATATTTAAACTGCTGGCAGATTTGAAAATTCTTGACAAAATTGCGAACATCTTTTCTTAACCCTTTCCAATAGACAACAGCACTCAACCTCTTGATTGTAGCAGTAGTACCTGAATGACCTCCCTCAGCTGAGCTATGAAAGTGCTCCATTAAATCATTTCGTAATTGACCATCATTCCCAACTACCAATTTCCCTCTATGTAATAATTGTTGACCCTGCCAAACATATTTCAAGTGTTGCTCGGGATGGTTGCGTAAAGTGTGCATAAGGTGCACTAAATGAGGATCCCGGAGCCAAGAGTGTGGAATTCTTTTCCACATGTCACTTTGCACCGTGGTAATAGCATTGATCTCAATAGAAGGTTTGCGAGATAGGGCATCTGCTGCCACATTAGATACCCCTTTGCGAAATACAACCTCATAATCATACCCCATCATCTTCACAATCCAGGCTTGTTGCGCAGGGGTAGTAGCTTTTTGTTCCAATAAAAACTTGAGACTGTAGTGATCAGTTTTTATTAAGAAATGTCGCCCCAATAAATACGCATTCCATTTCTTCACCGCCGCCAACACTACCAACATCTTCTTCTCATAAACTGAAAGAACCAAATGCTTGGGAGCCAATGCTTTACTGAAATACGCAATAGGTCTTCCCTCTTGAGTTAAAACAACCCCAATGCTAGAGCTTGAAGCATCAGTTTCGACAATGAAACTTTTCTCAAAATTTGGCAATGCCAGAACAGGGGCTGAGGCTAATGCCATCTTAAGCTTATCAAAAGCTTGTTGAGCTACTGTATCCCAATGGAATTCCCCCTTTTTAAGCAGCTGAGTTAGAGGTTTTGCTATCATTCCGTAATCCTTCACAAATTTGCGGTAGTAACCTGACAACCCAAGGAACCCTCTTAAGTCTTTCACAGTCGTTGGTGTTGGCCATTCAACAATGCAAGACACCTTTCTATCATCCATGGCTACACCATTAGGACTTATAATGTGACCTAGATAATCAATCTTATCCATTGCAAACTCACACTTAGACAACTTGAGAAATAGCTGATTGTCTAATAAAATTTGAAACACTTGATGAAGGTGCTGCAAGTGATCAACCCAAGACTGTGAATAAATAAGAATATCATCGAAGAAAACGAGCACAAACATGCGAAGGTAGGGCTGAAACAGTTTGTTCATTAAGCTCTGGAATGTGGAAGGTGCATTTGTCAGACCAAAGGGCATCACCACAAATTCGTAGTGCCCTTGATGTGTACGAAATGCTGTCTTATGGATATCAGACTCCTCCATTCGGATTTGATGATATCCAGAGCGTAAATCAAGCTTGGAAAACCATCGGGCTGCTTGCAACTCATCGAGCAATTCCTCCACTAACGGAATAGGAAATTTGTCTTTGATCGTAAGACTGTTAAGCTGTCGATAGTCTACACAAAACCTCCAGCTATTATCTTTTTTTTTTACCAATATAACAGGAGAGGCAAAAGGACTGCTACTGTCTCGAATCACTCTTGTCTTTTGCATTTCACCAACCAATCGCTCAATTTCATCCTTCTGAAATGTAAGATACCTATAGGGTCTAACCCTTACCACCTGAGAATCATCCTTCAGTACTATTCGATGCACATGGCCTCTGTGTGGTGGTAATTCAGAAGGTTCTTGAAATAGTTGGTTATAATCCTATAGCAATTGTATTAATTCATTCAGGTCAGTAGCTTCTAAATTTTGGTTTACTGGCCAAGGCATATCATCTACAGGTCTGCAATGTCCTATCATCACCTGACAAGAACGTCGATTGGTTGCTGCAGCCATCTTTGCAATTTGCCTCTTGGAAGCAGGTTCCAAGGTCCCTTCCAATAACCCTTGTAAGAGCACCGGTTGAGTATCCCATTCAAATTCCATGGTCATTAGCTGAAAGTTCCATACAATCGGTCCCAAAGTACTCAGCCATTGGACCCCCAAAACTATGTCACAGCCTCGTAAAGCCAGAACTAAAAAATCTGATTATTGGACTAGCCCTTGTATCTCCCACGTAACAGAAGTGCACATCTCTTGCGTAGTCATAATCTCACCATTAGCAACCATAACCTGTAAACCCCGAGTGATCTATGTTTTGTATCCCAACTTTTTGACAATAGCAGAGTCAATGAAGTTATGTGTGCTACCGGAATCCACTAACAACACCACCGATTGATTTTTAAGTTTCCCCTGTACCTTCATTGTATGGAACCCCTTCATACCAAATAATGCATTTAGAGAAATGGTTGGTGGGTCACCAGTATCTTCAACCCATTGTTCCTCCAAAACCTCTACACAATCCGTGAACTCCTAAACATACCCTTCTTTCTCATCTCAATCTTCCACAAACAGCTGGTATAGTTGGGATCTGACGCATTTATGCCCCAAAACATACTTAGCTCCGCACCACATACACAGACCTTTCTTTCTACGTTCCTCCCTTTCCTCCTTAGTGGGGTTTTTGTTGTGTCTGTTAGGATACTCCAATTTGGTTTTGGTAGGTTCGGTAGTGTTTATGGTATTAGATTTCATAGTGTTGTTGTAAGTTAAGGCTGGTACAGAGGGTGTAGGTAGAAGGCCCTGTAATCGACTTGGTGATTGTGGTTTATAAGAAGACATTGTCGTCTGGGCAGGGTAGTGGGGAGAAGAGAAAAATCTGTTAGGGTACAAATTTTTACGAGGGTTACGGTAGAACATAGTTTCAGTATGTTTGGCTAGGCTCAAGGCATGGCTTAATGTTTTTGGATGAAAAGTGCGCACAAAATCAGAGATGTCAAGTTTGAGGTTACTCACAAAAATGCTTCCGTGAACTCCTAAACATACCCTTCTTTCTCATCTCAATCTTCCACAAACAGCTGGTATAGTTGGGATCTGACGCATTTATGCCCCAAAACATACTTAGCTCCGCACCACATACACAGACCTTTCTTTCTACGTTCCTCCCTTTCCTCCTTAGTGGGGTTTTTGTTGTGTCTGTTAGGATACTCCAATTTGGTTTTGGTAGGTTTGGTAGTGTTTATGGTATTAGATTTCATAGTGTTGTTGTAAGTTAAGGCTGGTACAGAGGGTGTAGGTAGAAGGCCCTGTAATCGACTTGGTGATTGTGGTTTATAAGAAGACATTGTCGTTTGGGCAGGGTAGTGGGGAGAAGAGAAAAATCTGTTAGGGTACAAATTTTTATGAGGGTTACGGTAGAACATAGTTTCAGTATGTTTGGCTAGGCTCAAGGCATGGCTTAATGTTTTTGGATGAAAAGTGCGCACAAAATCAGAGATGTCAAGTTTGAGGTTACTCACAAAAATGCTAATGGCGTGTTCCTCAGGAAGTCTGATCAGATGCACCAACCTCTCAAATTCCTCATAGTATTCTTCCACCGAGTTCTCCTGTTTTAATCTCACCACATCGGACATGGGATCTTCATATTCCCCTTCGCCGAACTGGATTCTCATCTCCTGTAAATATTCCTTCCAAGTCATTTTATCCATTCCTCCTGTTATCTCCATCAAACGCTGATGCCATTGTAAAGCCTTTCCCTCTAGATAAATCATCACTGTAGAAATTTTTTCTTCCTCTCGGGTTCCAGTTGCTTCAAAAAACTGTTCCACTTTCATAAGCCATCCCATGAACTCTGTTCCAGCGGACTGAGGGCACTCAAGATGTTTATGTTTGGTTGGAAACTTCACCAAGTTCATCGTTTGCTGTTGTTGGTCAGGTATCGTAGCTAACGGTATTTGCATTTGCGGTCGCCTACCACTAGCTATGGAACATTCTGACATGCTCTGTTTGTCATGAGAGGAAGTTTGGTTCATCTCCAAAGGAACTTTAGCTTTTTCAACAATGGTGTCGCCGATCCGACCAACCATGTTTTCAAACAAGCGACCCATCTCCTTGTGGATATTCTCTAGCCCCACTTGAAGCTAATTTTTCAACTCATTACGCAGCTCGTCTTTCAACAAATCCAACAACCCTCCGATCACTCCTGTAAGTTTTTCTTGCTCTTTCTGAATCTGAGCAACCTCTTTTTGCAACCGGGTCTGTATCCCTTCAGCCATGATCGACGGCTCTGATACCAAATGATGGACTGCGATGAATAATGGGGGTCTCAATCCCAAAACGTTAGAATGGTAGAGAATGTCTGGTAGTACCAGACAACTACGTTGGAGCAGAATAGAGAAAAAATAGCAGAATAGGAGTGTAGGGAGAATAACAGAATAGAGAGAGATAATTGTTTTGAGTGTAAGTGTGATATCCTTGTTTGTCCTTTGCTTCAATATATATCACCATTAATTACACTTACATCCTTAATGGTTATATAACTTATCATTAACATACTAATTATTTAATTACAATGCCTGCATGAACTTCTCTAGTGGTCACATGGGCTTCTCTTTGCGTGGATTACCATAGGTCTGTATCACATAACCAGTCCAAGCAGCCGAATTATAGGACCAGGCTAGAAGGCCTTGATTGGTCGGCCGCCCATTAGACAGATGTACAATCAAGCCGCAATTGACACGTGATAACAACACTAAAAACAGCTTCCCTTATTGGGAACTCCACAGCCCACTCATGGAAGAACCACAATACACCAGCGGATCCAAATCACCACCATCGTCACCGCCGCCGACACGATGCCGTCAACTATGCACTCATTGTGACCGGCCAGTTGCAGTCTGCCTCTGCCACGCTCTCCCCCCTTCCCCGATCCTAACGAAAACCAACATCTTGATCATCCGCCACCCTCACGAGTCCCGACACAAGCTCAACACAACGCCACTCCTCTCCAAAACCCTCCTCAACGCTACCACCATCTCTTCCCGCCGCCTGCTTCCTCACCACCTGCCTAACGAATCCCCATCCGCCATCTACCTCTTCCCTTCTTCAAATTCCTCTCCCGCTGTCACTCTATCCCAACTCAAATCCAGTAACCTCCTCAATTACCAAACGACTCCCCTCCTCTTAATTGTTTTTGATGCCACGTGGAAACATGCCAAGGAGATGGTCAGCGCCAGTGAAGGGGTTTTGAAGGGTTTTGCTGTAAGGGTTTGTTTGGATGGAGTCAATGAGACTGTGATGGGTGGGAATATTTATGACAATGAGTTACTTTTAAGGAAAGAGCCCTTTGGTGGGTGTGTTAGTACTCTGGAAGCTGTGGCTAGGTGCTTGGGGGTCATTGAGCCTAATGGAGATGAGATTCAAGGGGTTTTGGTTGGGGTCTTGAAGGAGATGGTGAGATTGCAAGCTGGGTTTTTGAAGCCTCTTAAGCCTAGGCCAAAGATGTTGAAGAAGAGCAAGCGCAAAGAAGAGGACAATAAAGAGCTTGGTAAGTGGATTTTTTGTCGTCTCTTTAAGTTCTGGCTCTGAATATATCTAAATATAACCCAAATTCTACCCCAAAAAAGTAAAATTATCTATGTTTTCATATCATTCTTCCTACCTATCCTCTCCAACCAAGAAACCCTCAAATAAGGGGAAAAAAAGCTTTGAATTCCTGCTCATAATTGAGGTTGCTATTCTTTTGTACTTGAGAGGGTTCTTGGCTTAAAATTAAGCTTCTTTCTGCACTAGAGAGTTAAATTTTTGCAGTTCATATTTAAGCTTACTTAGGTAATTTTGGCATTTTTGATCGATTCTGATTCATGATCTACTACTTTGGAAGGGAAAAAGAAATGAGGAAGCAAATGGCATGCTGTTCTCTTTCCCCTCATTGAAAGTTCCGGTGTCAAATAGTATTCTTAAATTAAGCATTTTGGCACTGTAGCTCGAAATGATCTTTTTTCCATTCACATTATTTTGTCCCTCATCCATGTTCTCTTTTAATTTTTCAAATTGTCATGCAATGTTTTAATCTCGTCTTTCTTCCAAATTGTCATTAAAGGGTGTTAAAACATCAAAATGCTGGGACAAATGCAGTTCCAAGAGAGTATCTCACCTTCAAGAGAAGGAAATTCATATCAAAAGGAGTTACGGAGTAATATCAAAGAGGATAGTGATGGAACAACAATGACTCCAATTTTTATTGAGCTTTTTTAGGATATGGTCTTAATAAGATAATTCTCTCGAGTTGGGCAAGTCTATCAACCATTATTTTAATTTAGTCTAGTTTAACTTTAATTTGTAGCATGGTCAGACATTATTCTAGACCAAAAGTTCCATAATGCATAGTACCTTTTTTTTCTTTGCAAAATACAATCATATAATGTAGTTTTTTCATTCGTACAAATTATAGTACATTGACATATTTACAAATTATAGTACATTGACATATTTACAAATGTATATGTAAATGTAACAATTAACAGTGCAGACAACATTCAAATTAAATCAGGTAAATTTCCATTCAACAGTTCAGTCCAGGCCCTCAGAGAATTCCGAAACAACAAGCCCTCTTGTGCCCCTGCCAATTGATGAAACAAAGGTTAGCAAAATTTTACATTGCTAAAACTCTGAATTTATACTAGTATATTTTTTTAATGCCTTTTAGTTTGAACAATTTTGCTTCAAGCTTGTTGTTGCAAGTGCACTTCTTTTAACCTAACTTGGTTTGATTTAAATAAAATCATTCCAATTTGGATGAACTAATAGTATATGGATAGAGAAAAGAAGAAAGAGGACAGAGAAAAGATTGACCCTTACCTCCTAATGGTCATTTGCAGGTGAAATCTTAATTCCATCAAGCACAATCCTATAAACATGAGCAATCTTGGGCCAATCTTCACCTATTCCTGGTTTGCATCTTTTGCTCAATATAGGACAAGCTTCAATTCCCAATTGACTGAGGAAAACCAAGTTTTGCATTCCATCTGGTAGAGATGACAATTCAGGGCATCCAGCAATCTTTAGCAATTGAAGGGATGTGACATCTTGGAACCAGTCTGGTAATGCTGTCAGATTCTGACATCCGACAATGATCAACTGCTGCAAAGTCTCGGTGGATCCTAAAAGAAGCCACTGGGCTAATGCCACTAGCTTTGGTAATCCTCCAATTGCTAATGCTTGAAGGTTGCCATCTTGTTTCTCCTTGAATTCCAACTCCATATCAAGAGTGAGCTTTTCACAACCGAAATAACCAGAACTTCTAATGCATTGAGGTACTTAAAGCCATGTGATAACGAAACCAGGTTTGGACATAACAGAATCACCAATGTTCGAAGGGCCGTGAGATTTTGCATCCCTTCAAACAAGCATTCCAGGTTTTCACATTCAGAAATTGACAAAAATTGAAGAGAACTCAAGCGTCCAATTTCATTCTCGGGAAGAACCCTCTGTTTTGTAGTTATGAACAACATTCTGAGACTAATCATGTACCTTATACCTTGGGGCAACCAGCAAGAAACAAGGTTTGCAAACTCTGCAACTTGCAAATAGAATTCGGAAGTTTCTTGATGCTAACGTTGTCACTTGCGTTGAGATACCTTAGATGCGTCAACTTACCTATACTTCTTGGCATTACATCAAAGCTAGACTCACTTAAATCTAGCGCTCGTGTACGAGGAGACTTTGAGACACATTTTTTGAAGAAAAATACACTATTAGACTTTTCCAAACTTTGAAAGAAGGTGGTTCGCACACAACCCGCATTATCTAAGAACCTGCTACTGCTAGGATCACCTTCCTTTAGAACATTTGGTTTAACAATAGACAAGTGTCTAATTGTTTCGCTCAAATCTTGGCTAGATGATTTCACCATGGAGCATTCATCTCTGGCCAGCCGTAGTGCTAAATCATGCGAAAGATCATGCATTTTGAATCTAACCATAAAGGGTATTTCTTGGAAATCTTGGAAGAAAGATCTTGCCCACAACTCTCTCAAATAACGTCTCCCAATGTTCTCTGGCATTTCATTCTCCCTAGAGGAATTAAGAAGACCAAGTGCCACCCAGAATGAAACCAATTGAATATTGGAAATGTCAAAGTCCTCAGGAAAGACAGAACAGGAAGCGAAGCATCGCTTCAAGTATGAAGGCAATTGATCATAGCTTAGTTTTAGCGCTGGTAATATGCCCTTTCCTTCTTGCTTTAATTCCCATATCTCATTATCTCTAACTTTTCTCCAATCATCTTCTGCAGTTGTAAAGCAAAGTTGGCTGGCCAGCGTCCTCACAGCTAAAGGAACCCCTTTGCATTTCTCCACAATTTCCTCCCCAATCTTTACGAGGTTCTTACGTTGTTTCTCATTGCCTTTTTTAAAGGCAAGACTGCGAAACAAAGACAATGACTCCTCGAAAGGAAGACCTTTCAAGTTGTATTCGGGAAGTGTGCCTGTGATTGCAGCAACACGGTTGCTACGAGTGGTGATTATGATTTTTCTTCCATTGACTCTGTCCTTCAACAAATCTTGCTCAATCCAATCTTTAATTTCATGGCTCCAAACATCATCCAATACAAGCAAATACCTTCTACCATCCAAACACCGTAGTAAAACTTTATACAATTGATCCTTAGTCATGTCACCGCAGTTTTCACCAGCAGCAGATTTAATTGCTTTAATCGTCAATTGCTTTTCATCAAAATCCTCTGAGACACATACCCATATTTTCAGTTGGAAATGCTTGTCGACCCTTTCATCGTTGAACACCAACTTTGCAAGCGCAGTCTTCCCAAGACCTGCAATTCCAACTATGGGAAGGACGGGGAGGTCTTCCCCAATCCCATCAGTTGGATGCATTAACATTTCTATTATTTTCTCTTTGTCCTCATCTCGACCAATAACATTTGGATCAAGCAAAGGGTCGGACTCCCTGTTGCTGTCCCTCTGCAGGAGATGCCTGGTGTCCTCGTGTTTTTCTTCGAGATGGAATTTATTTTTCAAAGCTGCAATTTCATCTAACCTCTCTCTGATGCTTTTGATCTTGTTCGCTATCTTAAAAGCAAAGGCAACAGGGTTTGAGCATGAAAAGAAATGGCAAACCTCCCTTCCAATGCTTCTTTGTTTCAGGACTTGCCCCTTCAATGCTTCCACCTCGAATTCATCCAGCGCATCTTCTGCATCATTATAGGCATTCTTGAGCTTTGCTAGCCATTCCCGCAGCTCATGATTGTGAGTCTTTTTTTCTTCAGCGTCCAACAGCACCGCGTTGATAGTGCGTAAGGTGTCTTTGAGCTTTTCCAAGTCGCTTTTGACGGCCCATGCAAGGCGGATTTCCTTGTTAAGCGTGGGAACTACGTTCCGCAACACCTGTAGTAGTTTCTCCAAGAGCTGTTGGCCGATGTTAAATGTGAAAGATTCAGCCATCTAAGCGTTTAAGCGGAGGAAAATGAGTGTGGGTTATTTCTCTCTACAACTTTTCGGTCGATTTCCTGATTGTGAGGTTTGAATGAAACCAACCATTAATTATGGCACGGTAACCTGTACTGCCTTTGCGTTGTTTTGCTTGTGGAGGTTTGAAACCAAATGAAGTAAAGGACATGTTCTTTACCCCTCTTGCTGCTTTAAATATTCTTTTCCTATACTTTATTTCTTTATATATTGATATTTCCCTGTTCCATGCTCCATGGCCATGCTTATCTTTCTAGAGTAAGAAAGAGATAAAAGAATTGTTCTTCATTTTTATTCCTATTTGTTATACTCATTTTAAGTATCAAAAATTGACACTTTTTCGATGAGCAAATTAAAAAAAATTAAATCCTCAAAAATAAATATAAATATTTTTTTCAATTTACTTATAATGGCTTATTGATGAGTGTCAGCACTTGGTGCATTAACAGTATATAAAAATTATGTTTTTTCAATCCATCATATATAAATATTTATTAATTAATATTATTTATTTTTAATTTTAAATTACATAAATACTTAGTTATTCACGAATATATGATATCCATGAGCTCAATTAATTGTGGATAAATATATTTTGTGTTTAGTGTAATTTAAATTTAATATTTTGACTCTAATCTAATTACTTATGAATTTAACCATTTACGAATCTATCAACGAATTCAACTAGCTGTGAATAAATGTACTTAAATGTCATTTAAGTTTAACGTAACTATAGAATAGTATAAATATCTATAAATTAAATTCAAATTGTTACGTTTTAATTTAATTTTTTTAATATGTTACAAAATTTTAAATTATTTGTTTTTAAAAAATAAGTTTTAACTTTTAATTTATAGAATTCCACTTGAATACATTTATTTATTCGTTGACATTAGATATTATTTTGTAAATATTTATTATCAGATTCAAATTGAATCTGATAATAAATTTCAGTACCTCTTATATTGACAACAAAATTTCTTAATGTGGCGATTCAAGGTCAAAGACTTCTTAATATGAATTAAGAAAAATATATACGATTCAATAAGTAAAGCAATAATTTTCCAATATTATCTTTAATGTAAAAGTTACGAGGGTAAAAACCACGGGACTGCCGTCTATAAAAATATTTACTATGACTGCAGTCTATTATAAAAATGTTAAAATATAATTTTTTAAATATTTGCTATGACTGCAGTCTACAATAATTTCAAAGGGGAGACGCTCCCTCCCTCCCTCCAATTTTTTTTTTATTTTTTTAAATCAATATTTTTTTTCCTCTATAAATACCTTCATTTCCTTTCATTTTTCTTTACATTTTCTTTCATATTTTCCCTCAAATCTAAACACTCATCTCATACTCTCAATACTCACTCAAATTCTCTTATTCGAAATTTATAATATTATCATTTTGTGTCACGACCCGAAGGCCGCGACAGTGTCTCTTACTTTTACGGATGCGTAGAAATTAGGGCTAATTTTTCTATTTCCTATATTTGTTTTGTCTAAGTGCAATGTAGTGAATTTTGTTTCAGGACGTTAACTCCCTCGCCTATTTTTATCACTTTACCCAGGTTATTTTCCTGCATAAAAATTACAAGAAATATCCAGCTCATGCTTCCCAAAATAGCAGTTGATTATATTCTAGCATTCCTATGACCAAGTTCATCTCCAATTCATGACATTGTATCCTATGGTTTACATTTTCTTACTTGGTCACTTATTCATGCTATTCAATTCATATTCATACTCATGCAAAATCAACAATTCTATACTTCCACCATTTCTATAGTCCAGATACTATTCTCTATATTAGATTACATCCCATCTAAGTACTGAATCAAAAACAGCCTGAATTGATAATAGAGACAAAAGAAGAGTATGTATACCCAATGTTCACAAAAAAATCTCCTTGGAGAGTTGGGACTATATTTCAAGCTTGGGACTATTCGGAAAGCTCCGAAATACTCCCCCAACTCCGTGCTCAATCTGAAAAATTTAAATAGCGTTTAATGAGCAAGGCTCAGTAAGTCATTTATATAAGTGCAGAGTTAGAATTATACTGTTCTATATGCAATGCATGATGTCATGTGAGGAGAATTCATTATTGATCGTTTTCTTATTCATCATGCAGCATTTACATGTATTTTCCAACTCAATCTTATTATGCTTCAACATATCATGAGATGTCTAAGTCTTGAAGTCATAATGTGATCTTGAACATGTAATTATGAATGAAGCAGTTACAATCATAAAACATATACTACATGTTCTTTTCCAACAAGTTTCAAGGCATGTGAAGTATCAATACATTTCATGTGTTCTTTTAAGACATGCTTGAAATATGTAAGCGTTTACATTTCATGTCAAATATACTTTTTAAAGTATATTTCATATCACATATACTTTTGAAATACATTTCATATCACATATGCTTTTAAAGCACATTTCATATCACACATACTTTTGAAATACATTTCATGTCACATATACTTTTGAAATACATTTCATGTCACATATACTTTTGAAATACATTTCATATCACATATACTTTTGAAGTATTTCATATCACATATAGCATCAAAAATGCGTTTCATATACAGTAAATCAATATTGAGTTTAGAGTTCATTTTCATTTTAAAGCCATACTCTAAACTTCATTTCATATCATTTGAGACTAGGCTAGATCCCTATCTCTCTATCAATAAAGACTTAGTTCACTGTAGCTAGCAGTGAAGAATCATATCATCGTCCCTTGGAAACCACTAGGGCGCTATCTATGGCCATAGCCCTCATATCTCTCAGTCCCACTGATCAGGCAAGACTGAGACCTGTCCACGACTATTGTCGGACAAGCTTCTATGCCTAATGAGTAATCTCCAATTAGGCGGCTTCCACTATGCTTTATTGAATTTAATTCTCTTAGGGTGCCTATAGTCTCATAAAGCAATTCAATCTTTCGTATAAAAATAGTTTAACGTACGTAATGTTTTTCTGAAGATCATTTACATGTATATACGTACATATGTGAAAACCATCATTTCATTCTTTTCAAAGCCATTCAAGCATCCAAAATATTCTTGTAAACATGATAAGAATATATCATTTCAGTTTTTCATGTATAGTAATAAGTCATGCTTGATGGCAATAAAATTCAAGGAAGTGAAATAAGACCATAAAATGACATGCTCATGAATTGCATGAATGTTTATCATTTCATCTCATAATATCTATGAACCTATACCATATCGATTCACTTCCGATCAATATCTCTCACCTTGGTACTTTATCAAGTCAAATATCATACCTACATTTCATTTCGTTATATTCAATCTCTAGGTATTCAATTCATTCTATTGTAAGATTCAATCCTATACAGGATAATCCTACTTCTACGTTATATAAACGTCTTACCTAAGTGCGAGCTTAGCTTGAGCATGTCCTGTGTCCAGCTAGACCGTGTCCGTCGTCCTCTTGGCGCACTACACATTCACAAGGAATTTCGACTTAATAAGGTCTAGCCCAAATTTTTTATACACTTATGAAATTTTAAATTCTTACTTGATGCCTATCTATACGTGTGTGTGTGTGTGTATATATATATATATATAATATATATATATATATACACACCTATGCATTTTCTTTCTTTTTATTTCCTTTTCCTTTCTTTATTTCTTGCCTTGTTTTCAAGTAAGCATTATATATATATATATATATATATATATATATATATATATATATATATATTGTATGTATATTGAAATCTATGTGCATTCTCTTCCTTTTTATTTCTTTTCTTTTCCTTGTTTCCTACCTTCTCTCCAAGTAAATAATATATACATGCACACACACATATATATATATATATTTATATATTTAACATTAACATAATATGAATTTCTAAATTCAATTTCTTCACTTTCCTACATCTTTATATATATATATATATATATATATATATATATATATATATATATCTTTTAATTCTTTTCCTTTTCTTTTATTTCATTTCTTTTTCTTTTATTTCCTTTCTTTCATTTTTATTTCTTTTCCTCTTCTTTCTATTCTTTTACCTTAGGAAATCTCTGCAGCTTTGGTGTGGAATACCCCTCCTACGGCAGCCCTTGGATGTCGGCTACAACCACCACCACAATGCCGCCAGTCTTAGCCCTCGTACTTCTCTTGCTTAGGGCTGGAAAACACCCAGCTCAGCCACCACAATTATCATTGTTTCGTGTTCTGTTTCAGCACCCAAACAGCCACCGAAAATCTTGCTTCCAGTCCTTAAAATGCCCACTGATCAGTCAAGATTTAAGCTTCCTCCTCAGCCTTGTTCTTCCTTCTTGTGGCAGCCTATAATCCCTCTTCAAAACCATTTCTTTCCAGCTTCAAACACAGCTCCATAAGCTGTCCACGTTTAGCCCTCTCCCTCTCGTCTGAACCAGTCCACGTTTCAACCCTCGGTTCAGCCCTCAACAGATGTTTCTTTGAGCCTCCTCTTTTGCTGCGTCCTTAGCCTTGGTTTCGAAGGCTTGTACCTGGCAGCAGCCTTTGTCGTGGTTGTATTCAGCTAGCCCAAAACGTGTGACACGAGGAGGGGAAACGGTGGCACGATGGAAGGGAAATGAAGCTTAGCAGTTTTCACAGAAGAAACGGGAAAGGAAAGTAATGGAATGGGGTGTTCTGAGGTTTAAAATTAAGGCTGAAAAGAATAGTAAAGGATGTGATAGGGAGACAGTATTGTCTCCCTTGATTTCGATGGGTTAGTGGGTGTTTCCCACTAACCTGATTATATATATATATATATATATATATATATTATATAAGTATGTTATATATATTCTTTTATCAATTGTTTATTATTCTATTTATTTGTTTATTATATTTCTATTATTTTAATATAATTATCTATACTTATTTTCATTTTATTTATTTATTCATTTATATATTTTTGATATCATTCTTTTATATCTCATATATATTAAATACATGTACATATATACATCTCATATATATATATATATATTATATATATATTTATTTCTTTGTTCTTACAACTATGTTTTTGTACCTATATACATATATTCCCGAATACGTATGTGTGTATATATATACATTTTACATTTTATTATCCGTATTTATTTATGTACTTGCACTTGCACATGCACGCATGCATGCACGCACATCGTATACATGTACATTGTATGCGTTTTAAATTGGTTCATGGTGTATACAACCGATCCTTTACATATAGGTACAAACTCCTTTCGTGTCTATTTAACGTATCGTAATCTTATACTTGAAATTTCACGAATACATTATTTCTTTACGTTTTTGCTAGGTTACACAAGAGGTACACCTTAGCTAAAAGTTACGGTTCTCACATCCTCCCCACCTTAAAGATTTGGTCCTCCAAATTGTCAAAAGTTATCCTAGAACAAGTGGGGGTACTTCTCTTTCATGAGACTCTCCAGCTCCCATGTAGCTTCTTCTGACCTGTGGTGTTGCCAAAGCACCTTTACCAAGGGAATTGTCTTGGACCGTAGCACTTTATCCTTTTGATCCAAAATCCGAAGCGGTCTCTCAACATAACTTAAGTCCTCTCTAATCTCCAAAGGTTCATAATCAATCACATGTGCGGGATCCGAATGGTATCTCCTGAGCATAGATACGTGAAAGACGTTATGCACACTCGATAGTTCTGGTGGTAGCGCTAATCAATATGCCACATCACCCACTCTGTCTAGTATCTCAAACGGACCAATGTACCGAGGACTCAGCTTCCCTCTTTTACCAAACCTCATTATGCCTTTAGATGGAGCGATCTCCAAAAACACCTTATCTCCAACCTGAAACTCCAAGTGTCTCCTGCGATTATCGGCATAACTCTTTTGTCTGCTTTGTGCCGTCCTCAATCGATCGCATATTAATCTAACACTTTCTGAAGCCCTTTCTACAAGTTCGGGAGCAAATATCTTCCTTTCACCCACTTCTTCCCATCCTATCGGGGATCTATACCTACGTCCATACAATGCCTCATACGGTGCCATCCCAATGCTGGAGTGGAAGCTATTGTTATATGCAAATTCAGCCAGTGCCAAGTGATCATCCCATGAATCCTGAAAATCCATGACACATGCTCTCAATATATCCTCAAGGGTTTGAATTGTTCTCTCAGATTATCCATCGGTTTAAGGATGGAAAGCGGTGCTGAAACTCAATTTAGTTCCCAACGCATCTTGAAAATGCTCCCAGAAACGAGAAATAAATCAAGAATCTCTATTTGACACTATGCCCACAGGGACTCCATGTAATCTCACAATCTCCCTAACATACAAATCTGCAAGGGCACTAAGTGAATCTGTGGCTTTCATAGCCAAAAAGTGTGTCGACTTAGTCAATCTGTCGACAATCACCCAAATGGCATCATGGTTTCTTCGGGTCCTAGGAAGTTCCATGATAAAGTCTGTGGTCACGTGCTCCCATTTCCAAGTTGGCAAAAAGGAGTGAGCAACCCTGCCGGCTTCTGATGCTTCACCTTAACTTGTTGGCACACTAAGCACTTAGACACAAAAACTGCTATGTCTTTCTTCATACCTGACCACCAGTACACTTTGCATAAGTTCTTGTACCTCTTCGTATTACCCGGATGCATCGTGTACTTAGAACTGTGTGCCTCTTCCATGATCTGTCTCTTTAAGGCTTCATTGTTTGGAATACATATTCTCCCATTGAACCTCAATAAACCATCACTGCTAATCTCGTATTCTGATTCCTGACCCTTTCGTATCAAATCAATAACTTCAATCAACTTTGGGTCCTCACTCTGAGCTTGTCCAATTTGTTCTATGATACTAGGCTCTATTCTCAAACTAGCCATCAGACATTCACCTGTAGGCGCTAGATTCAAATTCATCTCCGAAAATTGCTCTATCAACTCCCACTCTCGAACCATCATGTAGCTGACCATGCCCATGCTCTTTCTACTCAATGCATCAGCCACCTTATTAGCCTTGCTTGGATGGTAGAGAATCTCACAATCATAGTCCTTAAGTAACTCCATCCACCTTCTCTGTCTCATGTTCAATTCTTTTTGTGAAAAGAGGTACTTCAGACTCTTGTGATCTGTGTAAATCTAGAACTTTTCTCCATACAAATAATGACGCCATATCTTTAGTGCAAACGCCACTACTGCTAGCTCTAGGTCATGGGTGGGGTAATTCCTCTCATGGTTCTTTAGCTGTTTAGAACCATAAGCCACTACTTTTTCACTTGCATCAATACGCACCCCAGACCTTGGTGTGAAGCGTCACTATATACAGCAAATCCCCCAGAACCACTAAGAATGGTGAGGACTGGTGCTGTAGTCAACCGGTGTTTCAACTCTAAGAAACTGTGCTCACACGCATCATTTCATTCAAACTTGACAGCAAAATTCTCAGTTTCCAGAAGTTTGTGGAATTATTCAAGGATGCTACTTATATTCTTCAAATAAATATACATATTCACATCTCATGGTTTCACGCCATTATAATTTATCTGTACGTGATTGAAATATTTCATTCATTAAATCCACAAACGTCACAAGATATTTCATAAATCTCTTAAGTACCACAAAGGACTCGTAAGAGTTATACCGAGTTTTGAACATCACCTTATGAACACTTATCTGTAAGCTTTTTATTCGTTAACATCTTGTTCAAAGATTGATATTGAAACTTTACATACACCATTGAGTGGATCAAGTAAAACATCAATCTTGAACAATAACTTATTCATTCTCAATAATAATACTATTGAATACTCGGAATTTGGTATACAATCATAAGCTATGCTTATTCTTTCGAACCATATGATCTGTGTTTCCACCAGTTACACTAATACAGATGAGTTCTTTATTCATTAATATCTGGAGTAATTTCTTAAGCTCTTCATACTTTTTTATGTTCCCTGACAAGAGCTTATAAATAGGTTCCATGTTGTGAATCGAGTTAATAATCTCTCGAATCCACATTACTCCGAAAACTATTTAGAAATTCATCCAGTAACTTCTAAATCATAATCTCATATCATCTTGGATGTTTCGTTATTTACATTCTACAATTATACTATATATCCTCAAAACACATATGTATAACTTTCAAATCATTTAACATATATTTCACATCAATTCACTTATTTAGTCACACTTAGTAAGCGAATTACTTTTCTTAATATCCAATAATCCCTAATCAAATATCTCGTCTTTTCACATTTAATTCAGGCCCTAAGAATTCATAACAGGGCCGACTATCTCACGACCTCCCACAGTATACACTCCAGTTGCATTACTCATCAGAGTATAGGTGGGACTAATAGTAGGGACCATTATACCTGTAATACATTCTTTACACCATCCATTACATTATTACCATCAATCGGTTCCAATGTAGAATTATTTCAATATGGGGGTATATTTATCATTTCTCAGTTTATTTCTCTCTCTTCAAGATACATTTTAAACAAGTGATCTTAAAATCTATTTACTAATGATATCCCCTTTCATTGCAAT
The DNA here is from genome assembly GCA_031772115.1 of Heritiera littoralis. Lineage (NCBI taxonomy): Eukaryota > Viridiplantae > Streptophyta > Magnoliopsida > Malvales > Malvaceae > Heritiera > Heritiera littoralis. The sequence goes on from JAPDPK010000119.1 coordinate 630,961, forward strand.
ATCATCATTTCAGGGTCTTAGTTCGATTCGGATAGAGAAGTCCTGGTGGGGCCCTCACCGAGTTCTTCTTAGTGCCTTACCGAACAGACCTAACATTAAGATTATAAGATCACATATTTCATGTAAAATTCTCGAATTACAGTCTCTTTTTAATTTCAAAGTTCAATACTCAATAACTTTGCCAAATTTGAGGTATCTCGTAAGTTCATATCTTATGACCATTCATCCTCTTATACTTTAGAAACTATCAAACTAGGTCAAGATCAATTGCAAGACATTATGGTCTTGCATGTCTTATTTCACGCAATCTTAACTTCCACATCAATCTGTTATCTTACACGACATACCTTACAAATCTCTAACATTTACAAAAGATTCATAGTATATAGTATGTCGTATTCAATCTTAACTCTACCAATGACAGGTTTGAAGAGTCCTCTTTTTTTTTTTGTAAATCACAATACCTTACAGCTTATTGTGTTACTTATCGAGGCCTCAAATCATCCACCACTTAATAGTCTTCTTTACTTTATTATCATTTAATTTCTATATAAAAACACATGCATTTAGAACAGTATTCTGCACTTACTGAGCACTTAACAATCAGGCAATTACAGTACTATAGGATGTAAACCATTCTAACTTATCTACACTAACATGCACTAGACAATCTCGGCTCTGATACCAATAAATCTGTCACGACCCGAAGGCCGCGACAGTGTCTCTTACTTTTACGGATGCGTAGAAATTAGGGCTAATTTTTCTATTTCCTATATTTGTTTTGTCTAAGTGCAATGTAGTGAATTTTGTTTCAGGACGTTAACTCCCTCGCCTATTTTTATCACTTTACCCAGGTTATTTTCCTGCATAAAAATTACAAGAAATATCCAGCTCATGCTTCCCAAAATAGCAGTTGATTATATTCTAGCATTCCTATGACCAAGTTCATCTCCAATTCATGACATTGTATCCTATGGTTTACATTTTCTTACTTGGTCACTTATTCATGCTATTCAATTCATATTCATACTCATGCAAAATCAACAATTCTATACTTCCACCATTTCTATAGTCCAGATACTATTCTCTATATTAGATTACATCCCATCTAAGTACTGAATCAAAAACAGCCTGAATTGATAATAGAGACAAAAGAAGAGTATGTATACCCAATGTTCACAAAAAAATCTCCTTGGAGAGTTGGGACTATATTTCAAGCTTGGGACTATTCGGAAAGCTCCGAAATACTCCCCCAACTCCGTGCTCAATCTGAAAAATTTAAATAGCGTTTAATGAGCAAGGCTCAGTAAGTCATTTATATAAGTGCAGAGTTAGAATTATACTGTTCTATATGCAATGCATGATGTCATGTGAGGAGAATTCATTATTGATCGTTTTCTTATTCATCATGCAGCATTTACATGTATTTTCCAACTCAATCTTATTATGCTTCAACATATCATGAGATGTCTAAGTCTTGAAGTCATAATGTGATCTTGAACATGTAATTATGAATGAAGCAGTTACAATCATAAAACATATACTACATGTTCTTTTCCAACAAGTTTCAAGGCATGTGAAGTATCAATACATTTCATGTGTTCTTTTAAGACATGCTTGAAATATGTAAGCGTTTACATTTCATGTCAAATATACTTTTTAAAGTATATTTCATATCACATATACTTTTGAAATACATTTCATATCACATATGCTTTTAAAGCACATTTCATATCACACATACTTTTGAAATACATTTCATGTCACATATACTTTTGAAATACATTTCATGTCACATATACTTTTGAAATACATTTCATATCACATATACTTTTGAAGTATTTCATATCACATATAGCATCAAAAATGCGTTTCATATACAGTAAATCAATATTGAGTTTAGAGTTCATTTTCATTTTAAAGCCATACTCTAAACTTCATTTCATATCATTTGAGACTAGGCTAGATCCCTATCTCTCTATCAATAAAGACTTAGTTCACTGTAGCTAGCAGTGAAGAATCATATCATCGTCCCTTGGAAACCACTAGGGCGCTATCTATGGCCATAGACCTCATATCTCTCAGTCCCACTGATCAGGCAAGACTGAGACCTGTCCACGACTATTGTCGGACAAGCTTCTATGCCTAATGAGTAATCTCCAATTAGGCGGCTTCCACTATGCTTTATTGAATTTAATTCTCTTAGGGTGCCTATAGTCTCATAAAGCAATTCAATCTTTCGTATAAAAATAGTTTAACGTACGTAATGTTTTTCTGAAGATCATTTACATGTATATACGTACATATGTGAAAACCATCATTTCATTCTTTTCAAAGCCATTCAAGCATCCAAAATATTCTTGTAAACATGATAAGAATATATCATTTCAGTTTTTCATGTATAGTAATAAGTCATGCTTGATGGCAATAAAATTCAAGGAAGTGAAATAAGACCATAAAATGACATGCTCATGAATTGCATGAATGTTTATCATTTCATCTCATAATATCTATGAACCTATACCATATCGATTCACTTCCGATCAATATCTCTCACCTTGGTACTTTATCAAGTCAAATATCATACCTACATTTCATTTCGTTATATTCAATCTCTAGGTATTCAATTCATTCTATTGTAAGATTCAATCCTATACAGGATAATCCTACTTCTACGTTATATAAACGTCTTACCTAAGTGCGAGCTTAGCTTGAGCATGTCCTGTGTCCAGCTAGACCGTGTCCGTCGTCCTCTTGGCGCACTACACATTCACAAGGAATTTCGACTTAATAAGGTCTAGCCCAAATTTTTTATACACTTATGAAATTTTAAATTCTTACTTGATGCCTATCTATACGTGTGTGTGTGTATATATATATATATATATATATATATATACACACACCTATGCATTTTCTTTCTTTTTATTTCCTTTATTTCTTGCCTTGTTTTCAAGTAAGCATTATATATATATATATGTATGTATATTGAAATCTATGTGCATTCTCTTCCTTTTTATTTCTTTTCTTTTCCTTGTTTCCTACCTTCTCTCCAAGTAAATAATATATACATGCACACACACATATATATATATATTTATATATTTAACATTAACATAATATGAATTTCTAAATTCAATTTCTTCACTTTCCTACATCTTTATATATATATATATATATATATATATATATCTTTTAATTCTTTTCCTTTTCTTTTATTTCATTTCTTTTTCTTTTATTTCCTTTCTTTCATTTTTATTTCTTTTCCTCTTCTTTCTATTCTTTTACCTTAGGAAATCTCTGCAGCTTTGGTGTGGAATACCCCTCCTACGGCAGCCCTTGGATGTCGGCTACAACCACCACCACAATGCCGCCAGTCTTAGCCCTCGTACTTCTCTTGCTTAGGGCTGGAAAACACCCAGCTCAGCCACCACAATTATCACTGTTTCGTGTTCTGTTTCAGCACCCAAACAGCCACCGAAAATCTTGCTTCCAGTCCTTAAAATGCCCACTGATCAGTCAAGATTTAAGCTTCCTCCTCAGCCTTGTTCTTCCTTCTTGTGGCAGCCTATAATCCCTCTTCAAAACCATTTCTTTCCAGCTTCAAACACAGCTCCATAAGTTGTCCACGTTTAGCCCTCTCCCTCTCGTCTGAACCAGTCCACGTTTCAACCCTCGGTTCAGCCCTCAACAGATGTTTCTTTGAGCCTCCTCTTTTGCTGCGTCCTTAGCCTTGGTTTCGAAGGCTTGTACCTGGCAGCAGCCTTTGTCGTGGTTGTATTCAGCTAGCCCAAAATGTGTGACACGAGGAGGGGAAACGGTGGCACGATGGAAGGGAAATGAAGCTTAGCAGTTTTCACAGAAGAAACGGGAAAGGAAAGTAATGGAATGGGGTGTTCTGAGGTTTAAAATTAAGGCTGAAAAGAATAGTAAAGGATGTGATAGGGAGACAGTATTGTCTCCCTTGATTTCGATGGGTTAGTGGGTGTTTCCCACTAACCTGATTATATATATATATATATATATATATATAATATATATATATATATTATATAAGTATGTTATATATATTCTTTTATCAATTGTTTATTATTCTATTTATTTGTTTATTATATTTCTATTATTTTAATATAATTATCTATACTTATTTTCATTTTATTTATTTATTCATTTATATATATTTTTGATATCATTCTTTTATATCTCATATATATTAAATACATGTACATATATACATCTCATATATATATATATATATATATATATATATATTTATTTCTTTGTTCTTACAACTATGTTTTTGTACCTATATACATATATTCCCGAATACGTATGTGTATATATATATATACATTTTACATTTTATTATCCGTATTTATTTATGTACTTGCACTTGCACATGCACGCATGCATGCACGCACATCGTATACATGTACATTGTATGCGTTTTAAATTGGTTCATGGTGTATACAACCGATCCTTTACATATAGGTACAAACTCCTTTCGTGTCTATTTAACGTATCGTAATCTTATACTTGAAATTTCACGAATACATTATTTCTTTACGTTTTTGCTAGGTTACACAAGAGGTACACCTTAGCTAAAAGTTACGGTTCTCACATTTTGTGCTCTAAAATTCATTTTTCTTTTTATTTTACAGTCTTACAAATTTTACTTTTAATTCCCAAATTCCAACTTCCAATATATATCCTACATATATTTTTTTAAATTTTAAAATATATTTATTTTCAAAAAATATAAAAATGTCAGATTTCTTTCGTCATTCATGTTCTGTTTCACGACCTTTCGGTTCTACTGAAATCCCTAATTTGGATGACGAATCATTCAATGAAATCAAATCCGATATTCATCTGGAGGAGGAGCTTCCTTCGGCACCATCGATTGGTCGTTGTGCTAGTCATTGTGGTGGTTGTGGTCGTGGAAGAGGTCGTACTCAAACACAATCATCAGCTACCACCACTGCCGCTACATCATCAAGACCAATGAGATAGAAGATTACCCAAAAAATAACAAGCAAGGTATGAGAGTATTTCAACATTGTAGTAAAAGAAGATACGACAGATGAATATTCTGCTATTTGTAAATTGTGTAAAAACGTTTACGCTTATAACTCCAGTGGAAGTGGTGGCGGTACATGTACGTATAAAAAACATTTAATTATTACACATAAAATTAATTCAGATGCTGAAGAAAATGAAATTACTGAAGGCAAACAATCTCAAATTAATATACATGACGATGGAAAAAAATTTAATTTTGATAATGTTCAAGCTAGACGTGGTTTAGTTAGATATGTAGTTATAACTGAACAACCATTCACAATTTGTGAAAAAGTAGGATATTTAGAATTTGTTTGTAAATATTTACAACCTGCATATAAATCTGTTTTTAGACATACATTAAAAAAAGATTGCATGAATATGTTTAAAAAATATAGACAAGCTTTAATTGATAAACTTAGTAATATAAAGTCTAGAGTTAGTTTAACCAGTGATATATGGATTAGTACTAATGGTATAAGTTATCTTGTTATAACTTGTCATCAGATAGATAAAGATTGATACATGCAAAAACGAATTTTATCCTTAGATGTAATAGAAGAAGCATATAATTCATATACTATTCATAAATATATTACCAAAGTTTGTACATTATATGGACCTGAAAATAATAAAGTTTTTGTTATTACTTTTGATAAAGCTTCGAGTAATACTGCAGCTATTCCTATGTTAATTAGAAGTTTAAACCTAGTTATGCATGGTGTATTTTTTCATGCAAGATGTGGATGTCATATTATAAATTTGTGTATTCAAATTGGTTTTAGTTCTACTGGTAATGGTAGTACTAGTGGCATAGGTCCAATTGATAAAATTAAAATTTTAGCAAAATGGATCCCCACCCCAAATAATAAACATGAATGGAAGCAACTTTGTCTAGTAAATAATATACTTGTTAAAGCGTTTCCACTTCTTGTGGAAACAAAATGGAACTCACTTCATCGTTTGCTTTCTTCTGTTTTACCTTATAAAGAACTTATTACTCCTTTTTATAACAATTACACAAGTAGCCCATATTTAGCACTTATGATGAAGATTGGATTTTTATTGAATGTTGTGTTGATTTATTATCTATTTTTAAAGACGCAATCGAAATATTTTCAACTCAATTTTATTCAACTACACCTTTTTTTGTTCCTATTATCTATACAATGTTTGATAAATTTTTAAAATTTAGGGATCATGAAACTTTAAGTTCTTTTGTATATGATATTGAAGAAAAATTTTAAAAATATTCGGAAACAATTCCTCCCATTTATTGTATTGCAACTTTACTAGATCTTAGTCAAGGTGATGTAAATATAGAGATTTTTTTTATTATTATGAAGAATTTCTTGGTCTTGATTCTATTGAAGACCAAAAGTCCTCAATTAACCATCTTTTTCAAGAAATGTTTAATATTTATGAAGCAGAAAGAGAGCAGTTCAACTTCAACTGAGGACAAGAAGATTCGTATGAAGAAACCGAGAGTGGCAGCAACAAAGGAAAAAGTATTTTGATGGCAATTAAGGAAGCAGCAAAGAAGAGAATGAAGCTAAAAAGAAAAGTCAGCAGATCTAGATCATCAACAACTCGACGAAGTTTTAACTTCAATGAGATAAGATTTTTCTTAAGTCAAGACTTTTCTATAGGTGAAAACTTTGATCTTCTCCAATGGTGGCAAGAAAACCAAAACAATTTCCAATTTTAGCTTCCATGGCCCAACATGTTTTTGCGGTGCAAGTTTCTTCTGTTGCTTCAAAATCTGCATTCTCAACATGTGGAAGAATTATTGGAGACCATCAAACCACTCTTAATCTGTATCCATTGTGCATGTTAACATGCCTTAAAGATTGGTTTGATGTGGAATCCCGCAATATCGAACTTGGAATGGCCAATGAATTCACCGATAATAATTCAGAGGAGGAGGAAGAAATTTCTAAGGCAGTCTGTATAAATTATGAGAAATAGGTAATAATCTTTTTTTTTTGTAAATTGTATGTAAAATTGTAAATAAGTTTAGTCAGAGTAAATATTTTTATAGACTATAGTCCCGTGGTTTTTACCCTTCTAACTTTTGAATGGGTTTTCTACATAAAAAAATCTTCGGTCTCCTACTCTCTTCTTTCTCCTTTGTTATTTTAATTTATTATTATTCTAAATACCAAATTAATTAGTTATACTTATCTATGTTTAAAAAATAAATAAATATTTAAAATACAAAATGAATGAATATTTTAAAAACATACTAAATAAAATGAATAAATATTTAAAATACAAAATGAATGAATATTTTAAAACATACTAAATAAATGAATAAATATTTTAAATGCAAAATGATATGCTTACTTATATTTTAGACGATGAGTAAATTATACTTCAAATGTAATAAATAAGTTTAACAAAATTAAAAAATTTTAAAAGCAATATAATTTTATATAAACTAACAACTTTATTAAATAAGTAACTTTATCACTTTATCATAATATCATTATTTATATTTTGAATCAAATATCAAATATCATAATAACTTTATCATAATATCATAATATAGCTTTATTTTATTATAACAATAATTTTATTAGATAATTTTATAGTAATTTTATCTTTAAATTATTGTTACATTAATTAAATAAATTATAATAACTTTATGTATTATAAATTTATTATTACTATTAACATTATTTATAATAAAAAATAAATTTATTAGATTAAATCATAAAAATATATTAATATATATTTATTTTTATTTAAATTAATTAATATAAATTTTAAAAAATAAAAAATTCAAAAAAAAATGAGCCAGCAAGTTTAGCCCAGCTCGGCTCGATTTATAATGAACTGGTTCACCGAGTCGAACCAATTCATTCTTATTAAAAAACTGAACTGGCCCGAATCAACTCGATTCATCAACCTGTTAAAACCAGTTTTATTACATAGTGGGCCAGAACCGGACCGGTCCATCCCACTATCGGCTTTTTCTAGATTGGGAATGGGTTTTTCAAATCTTATTCCAGTTCGAGTTCGGCTTTCCTTCTACCCGTTCAGGAACGACAGATCTGGGTGGGCAGCCGCAGGCCGCAGCGGCATCCGGCTTAAGCCCAAAGCGGCTATTTTCTATCCCTTCAAACTGTTGCCTCTTACATGCGAAAATGGCGAAAGACAAAAATGGTTTTAAATCAAGCAGTTGAAATGACCCAATAATCTTTATTTTGACCATTGTGGCAGAAACTTCTTGTTAAATTCTAGTTTTATGTATCAACCTAATTCAACATATGGCACCAATTGCTTATTAATTTTAATTTAGAAAAAGAACACTTCAATATTTAATTGAGTAGTAAACACGTGTATGTACTTTTCACTTTAAAAAGTTCGGATTCAGTATTTTCATTTTCTTAATAAAAAGAGTTTTAAAATGAAATAAAAAATTTATCTTAGCCTATGTTTGGATTGAGGGTGGAGAAGGGAAAGGAAAGGAAAGGAAAGTAAAACAAAAGAAGGTTGTAAACCTTTCCTTTGTTTGGGAAGATTTTTTAGCGAGGGAAAGGAAAGAGGGGCGGAGTGAGCACCCCTTGCTTTCCCTTGAGTTACTTAATTTTTTAAAACTCCAATTTGGGGTAAAGGGGAAGGAAAGAAAACTTGAAAAAAGTTTTAACATGTAGAATATCAAATTTAACCTTATTATCTTATAAAATTTAAAACAAAAAGGGTTATAATTGGAAAAAGAACATTACAATAAATCATTTCCTTTCCTTTCCATTGTTTAACCAAACAAGGATTGTTAGGATTACTTTTATTTCCTTTCCTTTATTAATTTTAGCTATCCAAACAAGGGGTACATGTACCCTTTCCTTTCCTCTCCTTTCCTCTGGTTTACATTCCTTTCCTTTCCATTCCTTTCCTTTACTAATGTTTATCCAAACATAGTGTTAGACGTCGATTTTTTCTTATAAAGAGAGGGAGTTGGACCGTTATTTATTTTTGAACATTGAACTATACGTTAGTCATGGAATCAAATACTCGAGCATTTACATATTGAAATTTTTAAACTTTGAAATTAATAAATTAATATTATTAAGTGACACATTACGTTACTGCCATAACTCTATAACTCTGTTTCTAGAATATAAAAATTTTATCATCAATATATAAGATAATAATAAAAAAAATTCTTCAAACAAAATTTTTAAAAAATAATAATAAATGACTTTCACAAACGAATATTTATGATTGATTGATATGGTCTCCATTCCAAATACCTGCAGCCTGAAATCCTCGAGTCAAATACTTAATACTTTTAATAAGCAGGCAATTTTGTATGCATAAGAAAAAAGCTGTCATATGAACAAAACAGAAAAAAGCTGTCATAAGACATAGAAAAAATTTTCTATTTTATTAAAAGAATCTTTTTTTCATATAAAAAAAAAAAAGAAAACCTTTTTTGCTGTGCAACTGCGAGTGCAAGGTCAGGCTGGATTTGCTGAATTGTGAAAGGTATTAAGCATGGATGACCCTGTAAAAAGCCGATAAGGCTGTAGCCGACCTTTCTTGGGTCCTCTCAACTTTTTTCAGCTACCAGGTGGCCGGCACCCTTCAACTTCATCTATCTGCCAATCCTTTTTATTTTTATTTTTTAATTTCTAAATATTTTCAAATGTTTATTTAGCAGTATTTTATAGTTTCTTTTTCTCAATTCTTCATATCTTTAGCCTACGGTATTCACTTCCTGCCTTTGCTTTTTGCCAATCAATTTTTCCTTCCAGACATTTTTTTTTGGTCTCAAAGAAATTTTATATTGGATTTATAAATCGTTCATCATAAAAAATTACTGGAAGCGAGAGTTGATATTAAGCCTTACAAATGAAGCAAACAACCTTTATTAGGTCAACAAATCTCCATTAGCCCTTCAACATTCTTTTTATTCGTAGTTAGAAATCCTAAGCACTTTCTTTCTTAATTTTGATAATATTTTCTTTTCCTCAAGTTATAGTGCAAAAAGTTCTTTATATATATATATATATATATATATATATATATATATATATATATATATATATATAGGAGGGATCCAGTTACACATGTGTAAAATAAATTTAGTTTTACACACTTTCATATCTTTTTATATGATTCATAATTTTTTAATCCGACCGTTGAATTTTATGTTCTATTCACATAGATCATGTATGCCAAATTTCAAATTAATCGAATACGTCTAATTATATATTTTAATAAAATAAAATTTCAACCGTTGATATATTGAAAAAAATACTATTCTCGATTAAAAGGATAAAAATAGCATATTGATTCAAAAATTTACATACATAATAAATATTAGTAGGTTATTAAATCTAACGGTTAGTTTGCAAAAATATTAATTCCACATGAAGATATAAAACTGTGTAAAACAAATTTGTTTTACACATGTGTAAGTGGATCTTTACTCATATATATATATATATATATATATATATATATATATATATATATATATATTAAAGAAGAGCGGTGACAACAACTTAAACAATACATGCTCTTCTTGCAAATATCGAAACGAAGTAAAAGGTTGTGAGTGGATTTGATGAGTTTGATAACATCAAACTCATTGCTTTCATGAGTTACTTTGGAAAAAATAAACATTGCAATTAGTTGCCTTTCATGTAAACATGGGAAAGAGAACAAACTCAATCTATATTTAGAAGTTGTTTACACTTGCATATCATTTGATTAAAATTATTTTTATCTTGGAAAGGCTATATAATCTTTAGGCAAATCCGATTTTAGAAAAATCTTCCTACAACTGTGCTCCTTTATGAGTTCAAGATCTATAAAATAAGACATAAGTAACTTGAAATAAGAAAATCGAATTAAATCTTGTCACATCTCCATTAAATTAACCAAATTTCTCTAGAAGACAAAACCAAACAATATAAAATAATTGACTCAAGGAAGAATCATTCTTTACCATTGTTACATATTTACTCATCTATTTTGTTTTGTTTTTTTATCACTAATTACTAATTAATTACCTTAACATGTTAATTAATTCGATATATACGATATTCTGTAGGCTGTAGCTAAAGGAAATTCTGTTAAAGGAGTTAATTAGAAAAAGACAATGGATAAGAGATTTTAGATCCACTAATAAAATTGAAATGCTTTCATTTTCAATCTTCTATTATTGGGTCACCGACCTAACCGTCCATTATTTTGAACCTCTTTAAGCGTGCAATCCTTTTGTAACTTTCTTAAAGGCATCGGGCTTTAAAAATAAGTGATAGACTAATAGTTAGTTTCTTTTTAATAGTACATTCGTATTTAAAGTTACAATTTATCACGGTTCGAAATACCGATTTTCCATATCAATTTACACTTTACATACAATCGGTTGGGCCGTCTGCAGTGCCATCACTAAGAATTTAATTTAAGATTCATATTTAATTTCAAATATTTATCCCAAGAACAATTTATTTTCATTTAACATAGACACATATATGTACATCTCATAAAATCCCATACTAAATTTTTCATTTGATCTACATCCCATTTGTAAACATATAACAAAAGTACCAGTACTGTACATAAAGTCCAAACATGTATATAGAAAATTGTATACCTCTACGAAAATCACACGTTTGCCGAGAGATACCAAAATGATGATACTCCCTCTCAAATGCCGAGAGAAGTCACTGGAAATAATTTTTTGAAGGAGAAAGAGGGAGGTGAGCTAATGTCCAGTAAGAGAATCGTATACAAGAATTGATACTATGTATCCTATATGCATAAAAATCATTTAAGTCCTAACAATTTACTATAGGACATTTAGGGAAGGACACTATAGCCGGCTAGGAAATCAGATAGAGTATGGGAGGTACTTTGAAGTACCTATCGTGTCCCGATCCCTAGATGCAGCTATAGGGATGTCGGTAAATTCTTAGCAATTTCAATAAACATACTTCGTTCAGTAAACCGTGATAAACAGTACTCAACAAAAATTTTAAATTTTCAAGTAAGGAATATAAAACTTCCCTCCGCAAATTGTAGAAAAATTATTTAGTAACATTAAACACATTCTAAAAACATATTCAACCATCATAAGAATTTCATATCTTAAAATATGTAACATATATATATCTTTCCTGGGAGTGCCCGGGATGTCTGGGAATTTGCCACCCCAGATAATAGTGGAGACAAAGCATCACCTAATAGACTCATGTAAGGAGACATATGGCCATAGTCTAAGGTCGTCTGCAGATGAACACATGCCAAGTGTCACTTGAGGACATTGAATGATGGGATCAGGATCACTCAGCTACAGTAACAGTAACAGTAAATGCATGTGCTCGTAAGCATGCTATGGGGCCAACAGTCTCAAAACAATATTTAACACAGTTCATAGCAATTTACGGAGATATATTTAATAACAGTTATCTTCAATCAATCCATAAATATACTTTCAAGAAATATAAATAGTTCATAAATAAAAATTCATAAAATATTTCATACTATAACATCCAGTTCTAAAAGCGTTCTATTTATCTGTAGAACAGTAAATAAAACATTAAACATGCCAGTAACTTCATATGCATAAAATTCATTTACATGAATATTTAAATATTATTTTTTAGTATTTGATAAAAATATGAATTTTCAATAAATTCAAGAAATTAACTTAACAATTCTTTCATTTTTAACATTTAGGAATATTAAAAGATAATTATATAAAATTCTTGGAAAATTCGACAGTATAACGGCTGTGTTTAACCTAACTCTCCTGCAATTAAAACACAGTTTTTAAACCAGCAACAGTTCCCATTTCAACATAGATTTCAACACCAAATTCAACATTTTAATTTCAAAAGATGCACATTAAATCAAAACATGCATCATAATATCCTTATGTCTTCTACACTCATCCCTTACCTCTTAATTCACAGTTGTTTCAATCGTTAGCACCAATGTCGTTATCAAACTTCCGAATTGCAAAACACCATGTATAAAATAATTTAGCATTGTCCAACCACTACATTTCCATCCTAAAATAATTTATTAATTTTTCATAATTATCACATTGTCTAAAATCACTTCCATTTCAGTCTCTTTTACACCGGTGCTAATACTGTAACTTCACCTACACAACTCCGATTTCACCAACAATCTCTTAATAATTTGTACAGTATTTTAAGACCCTAAATGCATCAAAATCAGCCATAAATATTCCTCCCCTTCATTGACCAAATTTCTTCAAAATTCCAAATAATTTGTTTTCTTCAATTTTAAGCTTAATTCCTTCCTTAACAATAATTCTACATTAATTCTTAATAAATTTCTCATCAAAATAGATCATCTTCATGCATATTCCACCATGACAAAAACCCTAAGACTATGGTTCTCTTAGTTCTAGCTTGATTCAAGCTTAAATATTTATGTAAATTACTAAGTAAAAAGCATGAAATCTATGAAAAATTCAACAATCCCCTACATACCTCTCTTGGCCAAATGCTTCAAGAATCCTTACCCCGTGATTTTGGCTGATTTAGGTGATGATTTTGGTGTAGGATGATAGAGGATGATGAGAACAATAATTTTGGTGAAGACAAGCTTTTATTTTGATGAGGTTTTAATGGTGTTTTTCAAGCTTTCTCTCTCTCACAAAGGTTCAACAATGGAGGAAGATGGGGCTGCTGGTATGCTGCCGAAAATGGGAGGGAAGAAGCTGGAAAATTCAGCTAAAAACAATATTTAATGGTGCAAATTACAATTTTGCTCTTATGTTTAAGTAAACTTTTGATTTCACCCTTTTCGGTTCAACTCCGATTTAAACTATCAGTCTAACTTCCAAAATATTTTATTTCATCATGAAAAATATCTAATTAACTTGATCTAACTTCTGGTTGAGCTTTTGTTGAAGTTTGACTGACCGTTTTAGTGAAATTACTAAAATACCCTTAACTATAAAATCGCGTTGATTTCTATTTTTACGTAGATTTAATTCCATCAGTCCACATAGTCAAGAACCCCATTTTATGAGAAATTTTCTAGCACCAATAATGATTCTAAAGTCATCTTGGTTTGTCCATTATTTACGAAAATTCTATCGACATATAAACTAAATCGTGATTTTCTAATTTGTTTGCACGCTTCTCAAAAATGCACAAACAAACTAGTCTAGGGTTATATTTTGTAAGACACGAATTTTATTATACTGTATAATATATTTGTACATGATTGATGGTGGAAATTAATTCTTCTAGTGAAATTAAAGAATCATTGGATGTGAATTTCCACTTTGCATTTTAAGTCATGATGTATAGTATGGTTGATAAAAGAAAGAAAAACAAATATCAATATTAACAAGGAATATATGGGATTTAATCTTGATAAAAGGTCAAGATAGTATATATAAGGTATGAAAGCATTAAATGAGATGAGATAAAATTAATAAATGTGGCTAACGTTGGCGTGGAGAAGAAGAAGAAGAATGACAAGAGAATTAAGGGCTAGAAGACAAAACAAAGAAAAAGATGGGGAGTTAGCCAATCAATGTTGGCTAGAGGAGACATGGGCGAAGAGAAGAGCAGGAAAGGAAATAGAAAAAGTCCAGGAAAGGGGCGCAGTGGACTTCTCGCTGGTTGCTTTGTTTGACAAAGGAGACTAAGCATTTAATAGCAAGAGGAGCAAGCCAATAAAAGTGACGGCAGTGGCGTGGACTAGGAGAAGAAGAGGAAAAAGGAAAGAAAATTTTCAGAACATGCAGAGAAATTCTTCTTGCCACCGTCCACTAGCTGCAGTTTTTCCACAAATTTTAATGCATGTAATGATGAAAGAAACGTGATAAGAAAACAGTCGGTAATTTCTAACAGGATCAAATGGCTATATAAAGGAATACGTGAGGGAAGATGATGTCGTCAACTTCATCCTCTCAAATAACCTCCTCGCCCAATTCTGTTTTCTGCATATCCATCTTTCATTCCTCCGTTTTCATCATAAATGAGCCATGTAATTTCATCTGTTAGCTAGCCAAACCCTTCTGCAGTGTTGAAAAGCCAAGGAACAAGAGAAACAAAGCTAAGGGAGGCAGGAAATATTCTGTTTTTGGAAGAGCAATTGGGTTAAGGTAAGTTCCATAATTTCTATGGTTCCCTTGATATTCAATACTAGATTTCTATGTTTTATAACGTAATAAACATAGATATAGCCTTGTGTTAGATAAACCTTGCTAGAATATATAAGAACTAGAATAAGGTGTAGTTTGAATCAGAATAAACAATGAAAATACTAGAAAAATGATAATGGGCGAGCTAGAATCTGGAATGAGGAAGTGGGCGAGATCGCCACATGTAAGTTTAATACATAGGTGAGCCGCCAATGAACAAAACAGTAGTGTCGGGCGAACTCACATGCAGGGCATGGGAGTTGAATGGTCGGGCGAGCTCCCATGTTGGGCGAACTCCAACAAATAAGCCGTAGGAATGGCGAGAATGATTGGGCGAGCTCCCAAGAGTAGATCAATTATGTATGGGCAAGCTCTATGGGCGAATGGCGAACTCAGTCTCGCCAAAGTGTCCCAAATATTGGGAAAATATAAATAGTTTAGAAAATATTTGAAAAAGGAATATTAATAGTTTTAATGTAATTGTGCAGACGGGAATTGAGAAAGGCGAACGAGTTGCAAGGCTTCTTTAGACGAGGTAAGGGAGTTGTGTGTGAAAATAATGCATGTCCTGTGGAGTTAAAGTTATGAAATTACTGAGAAATGATTTGTTTTATGACATGCATAAGATTTTGATAAATTAATTTCGTGTGGGCGAACTAAAAGCTGACCCAATACTGCTTGATGAGGCGAACTGGTATGGGCGGGCGACCTATTATATTGCTATGCTTTGGGCGAAGAGCCCTCCTGTGATGTTTTTATCGGGCGAACTATTTTGTTCTAAGTAAAACTTGGGCGAGTCTTTTATATGTCCTTCTGGGTGAGTACCATGTTTTAAATAGAAAATCCGGGCGAGCCATTGTGGGCGGACCCTTTTCAAGATTTTCTGGGGCAGGCGATTATATTTTCATAAAATGGGCGAGCCGTTAAGGGCGAACCAGTTTTACTTATTGTTTAAAAAGGAAAGTGGGCGGGCGAATACTAATTCAACCACTTTGGAATTCACCATGGGCGAGCTGTGATGGGCGAGCTGACCATGGCGGAGAGGTTTAAAGTATATTTTCTTAAACGAAAAATGAGACAGAATAATATTTCGAAAATAGAAAATACGAAATCTTTTGGGCGAGTTGATCATGTGCGAGCCAGAGAGGGCGAGCCGGTTTTCCTTGTTTTCAATTGGCGGGCGAACATAAGTTCACCCTAGTGGACTGTCGACCATGGGCGAGCCAGACGGGGCGAGCTGACCATGGGCGACCAGATTTCAGTTTATATTCTCTATGCAAATGAAAAATGATTAACTATTTAAATGAATTAAATGGGTTTCTTTAAAGGTATTTTAGCTATGATTTTGAGACTTTAGGCCCCTAGTTTCATGCCTTGTTACGAGTTATAAGGCTGATGGACCCGCCAAGTCATCAGCGGTCTCGAGGTCACTTGGCAAGTGGACCCCGAGGACCACCCATAGATTGTGGCCATAGATCTACTGCATCCTTATTGGGATGATTATGCCGTTCTCGCAAGGGGGAGGGGGAACGATGATAGCATGACTTATTTTAGGGTGATGCCTAGTCTCAACTTATTAACTTGTTTTATAGAGAGGATTTGTTAAATCCTATTCACTGATTATGCTAATGATATTGTAAACTGTTTTCTATATCCACTGGGTTTACTACTATGAAAAATAAAAGTTTTGGGAAATAAAGTTAGATTTGTGTACATCTTCCTTACTGAGCATGTTATCGCTCACCCCTTATTTTCCACTCCACAGATTGCTGATCTTGGATTAAGAAAATTACCTTCCAAGAGATTATCGACTGCTAGTGGATATCTGATATCAAAGGTATATTATTTCTTTTATATATTCAGAAAAATTGTACAGTACTACTTTAAATAGAAGGGAATGTGTATACATCTTAGAGCATTAATCTATCATCTCATATCACTTTCCATATAGAGAAATCATGATCACCATAGTGTAGTTCACAATTCTCTTCATATCAATCTTATGTTCATGTATCGTATCATATCATATCATCGTCTAGATGAAATATCATTAATGTCGAGTCATGACATTCTTCATGTAACTCTCATGTACGAAACATATTATCATGTCAGGGCTTAATATGCAATTTACGTAGCTTTACTGTACAAACCGCTATCATTTCTAATCGTTTCATATGTACTTTAGAACATGCTCCCCGTATGAATTTTCAATTCATTCAAGTCTACCTTTACGGCATGATAAAAACATGTTCAATTTCAATTCATGTATTTGTTTTCAGAGCATGTCTAAAACATGTGCAATTTTAAAACATTTTTTCATATACTATAAATCATATCAGGTCTAAAGTTCATATCAAAACAATCTATACTCTAGACCGCATATCATTTTAAATTTGACACAAAATCGTATATAAATTATATAAGTGTTGAAATCATTTATCATGTACTTTTAAAACATATACTGTAAATCATATCAGGTCTAGAGTTCATATCAAATCAACTATACTCTAGACCGCATATCATGCCATGTTCGACACAAAATCACATCTAAATCATATAAGTGTCGAAATCATATCTCATGGACTTTTAAAACATGTTTAAAACATATACTGTTTCAAAACATATTTCATTTCAAACTTGTTTCATGTACAGTGTAAATCATGTTAAGTCTAGAGTTCATATCAATAAAATCATACTCTAGACTTCATATCATATCGGTTAGAGACTAAGCTAGATCCCTATCATCTCTCTATCAATAAAGACTTAAATCACTATAGCTAGCAGTGAAAATCATGTCATTGTCCCCTGGAAACCAACTAGGGCGCTATCTATGGCCATAGACCTCATCTCTCTCAGCCCCACTGATCAGGGGTGACTGAGACCTGTCCACGACTATTGTCGGACAAGCATCTCTGCCTAATGAGCAAAGCTCCAATTAGGCGGTTTCCAGTATGCTTTATTGAATTTAATTCTTTTAGAGTGCCTACAGTCTCATAAAACATTTAAATATATAGCTTTTTTTTCAATATCATGTAAAGCATATGGTAAAATTCTGTATGAGACTTCATATATCAAAATATATATATCTACCATATACTTTTATTTCAAAACAAATCAATACTTTTCCATATTCATATAAACATTATTAAAATGTTTCAAGTTGCAAGGAGGCATGCTTAAATGCGATGCTATAAAACATTTCAGTATGCAACTTCAGTAATATTCTCATCAAGTACAGTGAAGCGATTCATTCAACTTTATCACCATCAACTATTCGATTTCAAGACTTTCTTTCTGTTAAATCAGTAAATCACTATTTAATTCATTCACTATTCATTTAATTTAGTATTCAATTTGCTCAGTACTCAATTCATTCGGAAATCGAATCACTTGGTATTCAGACTATTCGGTATTCAATATCCTTTCTCAATCGTCATCGACTATTATAATAATCATTTATACATCTCATCATCAATATTAGGATCGCTTCATTTGTATGAATCCTTTAAGTTTCTATAAGCATTTAAACATCAGTTTCTAAATAGTCATCAAGTTACCAAAATTATGCAAATAATAATATCATCATTCAATATCTGTTCCAGAATCGACATCGAGGATAACAGAATTACAAAATCGATAGTCACTTATCAAATCCATCTATGATTTGATCTATTGATACATGTTCATCATTTTCGATTTGAGGTTCAATTTCATTTACTATCACAAAATCGTATCTAAATCCTCAAATCAATTTTCATGTGGCCTTTATGATTTTATCCGAACTTATGCAATTGTCGATCTTATTATTCAAGATCTATTCTAAGGTTATAAGCACAATCATCTTTTCACATATTTATCACTCATTTCTTTGAATCCATAATTGATCGGCTTGTGCCGTAATTCAATCTCTATTTCGATCTCTCGAATTTGTCCATATTATCACTTTCGAAATTATTTCAAAATCATGAAACCGGACTCGGTAAATTCTGGAAATCATTACTCCGTTAATAACTTCACAATCCAATCATTCGACCATCGAAATTTCAATTGTGATCTTCTCTTCCAAGCTATATCATATAATTATCATCACTTTTATCTGTGATTCGTCTAATTAATAATTCCACCTCAATCTCAACTTGATACCATTTGTGATATTAAAATTACTTGATTTATCGATTCTATAAGGTTTAAACCATGTAATTCATCATATTATCGTTTTCAACGATCTATCTTCTCATCGATTTCAACATCAAATACTTTCGGTAATACCATAAAATCCTTTCAATATTTATTTTCAATAATTATCTCCAAGATTCCATTTATGTGAGAGACTTAATCTTTTTCCTCAAATATTTTCCTAAAAATTTGGGCAGCATAACGACTTAATTTTTACTAAACCTCCTGCAAGGAAAACAGTTTATAATTACAGCCGTTGATTCTCACATTCTCTTTATCTCTTACTAAGACCCCCACCATCAGTTGTGGGTCTCCTTAGCATTTTTAAAATCAATTAAATAAATGCATCATATATAAAAATCATAATTCCCACATACAATATAAAGCTACTAATGCTTTATAAAAGTATCTTACTTGTTCGCCAAAGCTTTGCGCACTTTTCGATTTTCGAGCTTTGCCGAACTCCACCTTTCGTCTCATTTCCGTTTTGCTACAATTTCAATAATTGACACATTTTCATTTAGAAATAATCCAACAATTTCTAATAAATTCCATAGAAATATAGCAAAACTTTTAATTTTCCTTACCCATTTCTTCTTTTTCTTCTTCTTTTCCTTTTTCTTTTCTTTTCTTCTTTTTTTCTTTTCTTTTTCTTTCTCCTTCTTTCTCTTTTTCTTTTCTTTTCTTCTTTTTTCTTTCTTTTTTTTTTCTGAACCGGGTCGGGTCGGTTCGAGTCGGGTCGGGCCGGTTCAGAGCTGAGCTGGGTCGATTCAACTTTTGCTGGCCGGTTCGGTCACCGGCGGCCACCCATTCCGGCGGTTCGGCCACCCAACAGCTTGCCGAGGTTGCCACGAAGCCGGATCTGGTCTCGGTTTGGACCCATCACCGGCGACGGCGCCAGATATGGGTCCGTGGGTTTCGGCCCTTTTCCTTCCTCTCTTCTCCTTCCTCTGCCGTTTCCTTCACCGCCGGTGGCCTCCTTGTCCTTCGTGGGTCTTCACCGGTGGCGTTGGTGTCGATGGCGGTGCCCGGATTGGCCAGCACCACCGTTCCACTTCTTCTTTTCCTTTTCGGGTTTTTCCTTTCCACATTCGGTTTTCTCTTTCCTTTTTCCCTTTTCTCCGCCGCCGGCCAGCTTCTCCTCTTCCCTCTCGTCTCGCCGGCGGTGTCCCTCTTCTTCCTCCTTCTCTCTTGGCCGGCAGGGGGCCGGCGGTTTTATTTGTCTTTCTCCTCTGTCTATAACAGAGGAGAAAGAAAAAGCTGGGAATCGGGTATCCCGATTCCCGCTTCTAAATTTTAATTTTTTTTATAAAATATATTTATAATTATAATATTTATAATATTTATAATATTTATATATAAATATATCATATAATTAAATATATATAGATATGCATATATAAAATCTGTATCAATTATATATACATGTATAAATCTATACATTTTAAATTTAAAATACTATACATATAATTCATATATATTATATTTATATATATAATATATATTTCATAAATAAACCATTTATATATGTATACTTTACTTTAAATTACTATATATATATTTCATATATATTATATATATATACATAAATGTACAAAAATTTACGTATATATATTCAATGATATAAAATGGTATTTTAACATATGATATATACATATATTCCATATATGAATATATACATTTATTTAAAAATATATTTATATAACAACCTAATATAAATATATATAAAATTACATATCTTTATTTCGGATTAAATTTGGATTTCTTGGTATCCAAATTTATTTTTTTTCATTCTTATTTAATTTGGATTTCAATTTGTCCAAATTAAATTTTTCCGGATACCTTATATTTATTTAGAAAATTTTCGGTCTTCACAGATATATTTTTCAATGTTTACACTATAATACTATATATGCATTTATCATGTATATAATATAGATTATATGATAAATAGAAATATAAAAATCATATATTATTAATATATAGAACTCGATGAATTTAGTAGAGCTTTTTA
Source organism: Heritiera littoralis (assembly GCA_031772115.1). Taxonomy (NCBI): domain Eukaryota; kingdom Viridiplantae; phylum Streptophyta; class Magnoliopsida; order Malvales; family Malvaceae; genus Heritiera; species Heritiera littoralis. The sequence continues at coordinate 652,362 of JAPDPK010000119.1, forward strand.
GGAGGACCCAATGACCATATATAGATCAAACCTATCCAATTTTTACAGTACGATGGTTGGTTGTTCACGGACTAGCTGTACCTACTATTTCTTTTTCAATATTAACAATGCATTTCATCCAACGATAAAACCTAATTCAAATAAATTATAAAGCTATGAGACAATCAAAGTTGAAAGAACAAAATTTAATAGATAGAAATATAAATATAACAGACAATCTGATAAAGCCTTTGAATAACATGTGTCATGCATGTATCCTATAAAAATTAATTTAATATTTAAAAGTATTTTTAATAAATTTTAAAAGTATATTAAATAGATTTAATCCCTTTTATTTGCTAACTTTTCCTTTTATGTGTCAACTTTCCCCCAATTATTTTTTAACCCAATGTACCTTCATATTTTATAAAATAATTATTTAAAGTAATCATTTTGCTAAAAATTTGAATAATAAACTTTTCAATATACCAGTAATTTAAAGATAAATGTTAAATCAATTAAAATTTTGAATTGGGATTGTGTCACGTTCTGAATTTAGGTATTTTCTGTACATTTTTCACTAATTTCATAAAATAACGGTTGGGCTATCTGTAGTGCTTTCATTGCACTCATGTAAAATTCATGCACAAAGGGAAATTTATTTATTTACATTATGAAATTATATTTAATTTACATCCCATAATTGTATTTTACATGCGTCAATACTGTACAATATAAGTCTGAATACATAAAAATAAATAAATATAACTCGACTGTAAATTAAATCCGCCTAGGGATACCTTGACGTAAACCTCCGAAGTGGAAGCAAAAGTCTACTGAAAGTGGGAGGAGGGGAAAAATGGGATGTGCTAATGCCCAGTAAGAAATATATATATTAATAAAATTGATACTATATATCTATATGCAAATTTTCCAAAATATGCATTAGATTTATAGATAATGCAAGTAAAAATATATTAGGCATGAATTTCACAGGAAAGATACTATAGTCGACTAGGAAATCAGATAGAGTATGGGAGGTATTTTAGAATACCTGTCATATCCCGATTCCTAGATGTGACTATTGGGAGTTCGGAAATGAAAAGAAAAAATTCAAGTATAAAGTTCACAAGTTCACATTCAAGAGATAAATTCTAAAAATACTCCACAAACACATATATAAAGCTTTAATTCCCAAAATTCATAGTAAAGTCACAATCTAAAATCATCAATATCATCACAATTTGTAGAGACAAGGCATCACCCAAGAGACTCATGCACAGGACATATGGCCATAGTCAGAATATAGTCCTCAGTGGTACTGATCAGGCACCATCCAAGATGCTGATGACGGGATTAAGGTCAATAAGCCTACTAGTCAATTATACAATCATACACTCATAATAGCATATGCCTGCATGCAGCTATGGGGCTAACAATCTCTAAAAACAATATAAACACGGTTTATGGAGATAATTTCTAGAGATTAAATCTTCAATTAATTCATAAAGTTATGATATGAAAATATATGCCACTCACAAATAAAAAAATCTATAAAATACTCACAAGTCAATATTTGGTTCTAAAAATATTCCATTTATCTGTAAACAAATCATAGGAACATGCCAATGCCTTCACATACGTAAAATTCAGTAACATGAATTTTTAAATATTCTTTTTCGATATAATATGAAATTAATATATCTCAGTGAAATAAATGGAATTACTTGATAAATCATTCATCAACAAAATTCAATGAAATAAAAAGAGCAATTCATGAGATTATTAAAATTTTCGGCAGCATAACGACTAGGTATATCTTAACCTTTTTGTACAAAAACAACCAAAATCCCACAACCATAGTTCATAATTTTCAATCCAAAAGATTTCAAAACAATTTCAAAGAATTACTTTCATATCAAATATGCATTATAGTATCCCTATGATTATTATATATTCCTTACCTGATAACTTATCACTAGGCTGCGAATGAGCATCAGTGCCCTCTTCAGTGTTCTTAGCTGCAAATTATCATATCGATATAATTATTATTCTATATTTTCATTATAAAAATATTTAATATCATAAAATAGACTATGTTGCCTACTACAGCCTTATTTTTTGGTCTGTTTTCTAGTATAAGAAAATTATAACTTTCTCTATATAGCTCCGATTTCGATTCTAGTTGTGCCTAAATTCTCAGAATAATTTGTACATTATTTTAGGACCTAAATGGAATCAAAATGGCCAAGAATTCTCCTTCTCCTTCACCTTGGCCGAATGCTTCATCTCTCCCACACTTGGAATTTCTTCCAATTTAATTATTTAATTAATTCCAAATTAATTCTATGATTTTTCTATACTACTTCCACATCAAATACACATCAAATGACATCAATTCTTGGTCCCTCATGCCATGGCCGAATGGTCTCTTGTATCTCAACATGTTGAAATTTTCCATAAAATTTAACCTATACCTAATTTCATAATTCTTATAATTTCTACATTATTTTCCTACATTAAATTTCATAAAAACATAGCATTCCCATGTCCCATATATGTAGGCCGAAACCCTCTTCCACCTAAATTCACAGTTCTAAAATGATTCAAGCTTAGGGAAGCATGAAAACAACTTGATCATGTAGGAAATAACAAGAAAATCATGAAATTTTCCAAGGTTCCAAGCATACTCCCTTTGACCGAATTATGTAGGATGGCTTAGGGGCTGATTTTGGCCACTATAGAATGAGATATTGATGCCAAAAGAAAAAGCACTGAAAATTAGATTGAGTTTGTTAAGGAAAATTTTTATTTCGGATGATTTTTACTAGATTTTTGGAAGGTTTCTTTCTCTAGGAAGTAAGCTTTAATGGAGTTTTTGGAGAGGGAATGGTTCCAGCAGAAAGTGACGAGGAAGCTGCTGGAGAAGATGAAAAAATTCTGATTTTATAGGCAAAATTACCATTTTGCCCTAATTATGAAAATTTTGAACTATTTTGCCCTTTCGATTTGACTTTGTTGAAAACTATCAGTCTAATCTCCAAAATATGTCTTTTAATCGCCGATCATATCTAATTAACATATTCTTATGGTCGGAGAAGCTTTTGTTGAAGTTTGACTGGTCATTATGCAAAATTACGAAAATACCCCTAATCGTAAAATCGTGTAGTTTTCTGTTTCTTTAGATGATTTAGTCTATCTATTGCCATGGCATGGAACTCTCTCATATGAGGATTATTTTACATTTGACACTTGGCTAGAAGTCCATGTTGTTTCGCTACACTTCACGAAAATTCCACCAACCTATGTCCTTAATTGTCATTTTTAAATTTGTTTTAAATGCTTCAAAAATTATCTAAATAATTGAGTTTGAGTTAGAATTTCTTACCATCACTTTATTTGACTCCAAATATCGAGTATTTCAAGTTCACCTCCATCCGGACACTAGAAGTTACGTGGGGCCCACCATGTTGTTATCCCGTATACCTGTGAAATACACAGGAATTGACAATGATAAGAATTTTTATATACACTACAGTATTAAAATTTGTGATTCTCACATAATGTTTTTAAATATTGTATAAAAGCTTTTAGAAAATTCACTAAAAAATTATGAATAAAATTTAAAATAATGTAACATAAATGAAAAACATATTTATTTCACCTATTATTCTATTCATATTTTTTTATCACACAACTCATAAATCGTATTCAACCTATGAATAAAAATTAAAATAAATAAAATTAATCTATGCATAACATAAGATTGTTAATATATAATATATATTTTGGATTGGACCGAGAGAAATTTAAGCATTGAATGTTCGAATCAAGATCTATTCCATTTTTTTTAAACAATATTTTTTCTAAATCTATTTGACAAGTATGTATGTGTGTGTATTACCTAAGCAATCTCGATTATTAGGTTAGTCTTCAGGCTTGAATAGATAGCTTATCTTTGGATATATCTAGTTTTTATATATATTTAAACTCAAAAGTAAGTCTATTAATAAAATTTCAAGAAACCGCATGGTAATTAATTAAAATTTCTTAATCACCTCTAGTTTGAGTGTCCATCAAAGCGTTATTACTTTTATAATTTTATTTTACAAGTAATTACTAGGATCAAATATTGCTCAAGTACATCACCTTTGAACTCCAATCATACTTTTAAAGAGGAGTCAAATTTAAATTTTACCCATTAAAAAAAAACAAATCAAAAATTTCAAGTTAAGTTATCACACCATGTTTAATTTTGAAGCCAACAATCTCCAAGACAAAACTCACAATTATATGAGTAAGCTTTAACCATAATCTTGCTTCACATAGTCATGATGGCTCCAATGGCTATGAGGCTTGAATGTAACATCCACCAAACAATAAAATATATAATCTAGTGATATTTGTATTGTTTAGTAATATGATTAAAAATATACTTAGATTTTATTTGAGCATTTTTTTCTTTTGTCGATTTTAAAAATGTATTCTTTTACATTAATATGATGCATTAAAAATTTTACTTTTGAAATATTATCGTAAAATTCGATCCCTATCCCACAATATATATATATATATATATATATATTGGTAGATTGGTATCTACCAAAATATATATATATATATATATATATATGTATGTATATGTATATATGTCCTCTTTTTACCAATGGATGGTGATAATTGTTGATATCCAATGCTAATCAATCTATTATTATTTACTTGAAGGATTTGATGCTAAGAATAAGTGGCTGCGAGGAATTGCTATATAATGCCATATTAATAGGTGTTATTTAATCATACGGCAAAATTAGTTTTTTATTGGAAAATTTTATTCAAGTTCACTTGGGTCACATTTTTAGTAGAATTAATGATAAATATTTTAAAAATAATAGGTAATGCTAAAATATATGAATTTAATCAAATAAATTCTATTTATTTATAAATTAAATAATCAATCTTTTTTACCGCATACAACAATTTTCAATAACTAAATCTGGTCTCTTTTCATTTGATAGAATGAATAAACCTTTTTTTCATATATATAATAATGATTATTATTCAATAAACTAATTTTTAGATTCTACAAGTGAGATTAAAATAATAACACATATTTTTTATTTTTTATTTTTTAATATTTCTTAAAGAGTAATATCATTATTTAACCCACTTGTAAAATATTCTAAAAACTCTATTAACTGTATATTAAATAATAATCTATGTATTAAATATTTTATAGCAAGCCGAACTTCTATTTGTTTATGAATCCAAAAACACAGCCACTAAATCTCATAGATAAGATGAAAAATGTCACAAAATTAAACAATGAAAATAAGTAAATAACAAATGTCTTAAACAGGTTTGTACCAAAAAAAAGGTCTTAAATTGGCAACATCGAACAAATAAAAACCAGACAAGGACACTGAAGGCACGTTTATGTTTTTCATTAAAGGTATCATTAAATTGAACATTCAATTTTACAAATTAAATGGGATTCAATTAGAAACAAAATTTCACCTATGCCATATGTGTATTGTCATTTGTCAATAAATTAAAAAATTTAAATTAACAAATCACAATTCAATTGACCAAACTCAAATATTACATAGAGATATCTATATTTAAGGCATCCAAGAAATTATTTCAAAAAAAAAATAAAATTCTACTTAATACATCATGCGACTATGATGTAAAGGTTTTATGTAATGTGCTGTCTTTTTACATGGCCTTCCATGAGCTGGCTTTTCTTCCTTTCTGCTTATTCAAATCCTAATTCTTTTCATTTTGGTTTTAGGGCAGAGTTGTCATCTCAATCTATGTCGTTTTTCCATAATTCTGTGTTAAAATCAATCATCTAAGATATTATAAAAAAAAAACTAAAATTAAATAATACTCAAAAGTAAGTCGTTTTTCTTTAACTTTCGTGTTAAATCAAAATAGGAAATAAAATTCCAAAAAATTGGAAAAAATTAAAATGATGGAAGTACAAATTTGTCCCTAGATGTCAATATGATCCAAAATTCGAATCATTATCATGTTAAAATCTGTAACTAAAACACAAAATTTGACAACAAATACCTTGTTTGTATTGTTGTTGTTATTTTGGTTATTCTTCGATGGGATGGCAACAATAAAATGTCATTTTCACAAAAAAAAAAAAAAACCAAACAAACAAATAAACAAATAAACATAGTACTCTTCACGAAAAACATCTGTCTTTAAGAAGATTATTTATGGCAGTTGGACATGGACCCCACTAAATATTGTATTTACAATTTTAGAGTAGATAAAATTTCAATAATTTTCTCTAATTTCGTCAATATTCAGTGGAAATACAAATTTTCTACTATAATTCACGGATTACTCTTGGAGGAAATTCCCTTTATTTGGTTTATCAAATTAATGTTGGTGAGGAAAAGCAAAAGAGGCTACTTTTTTTAGTAGAAATTTAGTTGTTAGTCCTTTTCATGCAGGAAAAATTAAATGGCTCTTTATTATTGTTGGACATTGTAGTTGAAAAGCTCAAAATTTTCTATCACTTCTACCCATAATGTTTAATAATATTAAATCGGGTCACAAATTAATTTTTAGATCTAATAAAAGAGAAAATTATCTATTTCATCGTATAAGGTTTTTTTTTTATCATTTAACTTTGAGAAATAAAGTTTTTAATTTATAAATAAATCGACCATTAAATACTCATGGATTTACATTTTGACATTTTCTATTATCATTTTGTATCAAAGGACAAATTTATATAATCAATTTTGTACCATATCATCATCATTTTGTGGCATAAAATAATAATATGGACTCGTTCATTGACATAAAATGTAATTTGCAACCTTAAAATGTAGATTCTTTAGTCTTTAACAATTAAATGATTAATAAATAAAATATCAAACTATTATTTTTTTTAAGTTGAATGATGGCGTCAAAATCTTAAAAATTTAGGTGACCAAATAAGTAATTAACTTAATCTTAAAGTAATGAGGTGACTTATATATGTTTTAAATTACTAATTAATCCATTGACTAGAATAATCCTTGTTAATTTTTTTATATTTTGATATACAATTATTTAATGTACAATATTTTCCACCATCCATATAGCAATTGACCGTTTGCCTTGAATTTTGGCATAACTTGGACAAGCCTAATATTAATATTTGCCCAAAATATTTAAACTAATATTTAGGTTCCATCAGAACAAATTATATTGACATAGTCTCAAACTATCTTACTACTATTAACTTACTTAAGAATCCAAAAATTTTTCTGTATGATAGACTAAAGTTTTTATAAAAGGTGTTGCTCAAATAGAATTTTTTTTAAAAGTGCTGATAAAAAAATTAAATTAACGTTTGACAAATTTAATATAAAAATGTGGTAAAATATTGAAAACTATTAATAAAATTTATTATATTATTTTTACAGTAAAAAAATATAATAAATTTTATTAAATGAAATCACAAAGTTTTTAAGTGAAGCAAATAAATAAAATAAAACTTATTTTTGCTAGTCAAAATAAAAAATAAATGAATTAAACATAAAATTTACACAAAATAAATAAATTAATGTAAAATAATATAAGCTTATAATTTTGTGAATTATTAAAGAGTAAAGTGAAAATGTAAAAAATTTCACTAGATTATTTTATTAAAAATATTACTTTTAGAAAAAATTTTCAATTTATAACTTTATCAAAAAACTTAAATCTACTTATTGCATAAATTAAAAGTTTTAAAAATTTGAAAGTCTAACACTTGATTTCTATTTTCATAGTAAATAAAATTTTCCATCTGACAAGAGTGAACTAAAATAACAATAAGTGGTCCTTAATTTTTTATTTATAATTATTGTAATTAATAAATAAATAAATAGTAACAATGTTATTGACATTTTTATTTTTTTCGATATTAATGATTTAAGTCATTTTCATATTGACAACTATATATATATATATATATATATATATATATTTGTAAGATCTTTCATCTAATAAACATCTTAAATATAATAACACCCACTACTTTAATTATTTAGGTAAAAAAACTAATAAATGCAAAAACAAGAAAAGAGTACTAAAATTAATGGAGAAAAAAAGAAAGAGGAGAAAATGAAAAAATTGAGTTGAGCTAATAAATAGTAAACATTTAACAATCAAGACTTGATTTAATGATTATTACCTTTCCTTACGAGATATTATGTCTAATGTTCAATTTCTTATTTCACATTATACCTTATATGAAAAAAAAACTAGGAAATTTTGTCGAATTTTAGTTTTTGTTCGTCTTTATCACAAAATGTTAAGTTTTATTTTTTACGATAAAAAACATTTGTATGAATCTCACTTGATAACCAATGATTTTTCAAGAAAAAAAACTTTTATTATTTAATTTAAAATCATAAATATTAAAATATATAATAATTTGTTTATATTTACAATTATAAAAAATTAAAATTTAATCCCATTTTACTACCAACAGTATTGATATTTGACATTAAAATACATTATATATTACTATAAATAATATAATGATCACATTCAACATAAGAAAAGATTAAAAAAATATTGTGTAACGAAAGTGGTTAACAGTAAATAACGAAAAAGATAAAAATTGTCCGTTTGCGTTAAGAAGGGTATAAAAGAACAGAAAGAAAGAAAGAAGAAAAAAAATATTTCCAAATAACTAAAAAAAATATAAAAAGAGAGAAAAAAAGTGATAAAAGAAAAATAAAAATACAGTACTAATCAGAAAAAATCCATCTAAGCAAGAGAAAGGCCAGCATGGCCGGTGCCATCGTCACCGGATCTTTTCTTCCTTAAATAACGACTTTCTCCGCTCCAAGCTCTCAAAAATCTTTCCTTTCCTTCCAAACATAACCAAAACCAGACACAAAAAACACTCTCTTTTTCTATCTCTTCTTCTCTCCCTTCGCCATCATAATTCCTTCTTTCGTTTTTCTCTGTCTCTCAATACGCAAATCTCAAAAAGGTTTCAAAAATAAAGAGATAAAGTTGGAGAGAGAAACTCTCACCCAACGCATACCACTGCAATAATTCACGTCTTTCTTTGCCAGTATCATCTTCCCTTTTCCTTCCTATCTTTTAATTTGCCAGCTTTGATTAGCTCTGTCCCTTTGCTTCTCCAAACTCATTGAGAGATCTCTCTTGAGGTACCCTTTGTCTTCTTATTCTTCTCCAAACTATTTCTGTTTTTCTCTCTCTGCTATGATCAGGGAAGCCATTGCTTTGATCATTTCTTTTTTGGGCTATAACTCATTTGGATCTCCATTTTTTTCGTATTTGATTTGATGTTTGTTGATCTGGGTATGCTTGATCTTGGCTTAATTTTAATGGTTTTTGTTTCTTTTTCCTTAATTCTTTTTTTGATCCGCATGTCTGAAGCCGATGTCAAATTTTCAGATTGTTTTCCTATTTTTTTTGTCTTTAAGCTGCTGCTTCATCATAATAGTTTTTTTTGTGTGTTTGCTGTTTGTTAAATCTTTAGTTTTCCAACTTTATCTTGTATGTACGGAAATTTTAGAATTCAGTTTTATGGCAGCGGCGATGGATATGATTTAATTTGTTACCATAATTGAGATTTAGAGATTAAAAGATCTTAGCTTTGAGCCAAGATTTGAACGGTTGTGGTGTTCATCCAATTCGGTTTTTTCTTGCATTTTGATCCCGTGACTGATTGTGTTAGTGCTGTTCGGATTGCTGATCAGTGGCTCTAGTGCTAAAAAAGGCTTTGCTTCCTTGCAATCTTCTGTGTATTTGTGTGATCAAATCAAATGGTACATTGCTTTCCTAAGAGTGCTCATTATGAAGTGATTTTTACGGATGCTGAGACTTGAGAAAGATTGATGAAGGTATTTTCTAAGAGCTTTGGAACAACTACAAGCAAAGGTTTGAAACTTGGGCATGTGTGGAATAAATAAGTGGTCTTTTGTTATATTTGTATGAAAATGATGGATGATTGGTTTAAAGAATTGGAGTTTATTTTATTGTATTGTCCAGAAGACTAGGATTCGGCAAATCTGTGCATTTATGGAAAGATGATTATTTTTACTGAGAATAATGAGTGGAGATCCCCCCATCGATTGTGTAAACTTCATCTTGATGTCCTGAATTCTGCAAAGCAAGATGCACGGACAGAAGACATTGTTCATGTTTATTCAAGCTGAAAAGGTGGTCCTAATCCTTCATATAGTGCTGCAGAATATAAAATTTGTGATCTGAGATAAACTTTTATGCTATTGCTTGTCACTAGTTTTAAGACCAGGATCAGCTAAGTGTTAAGTCTTCAAATGGATAATTATCATTAGGAACTGAAGATATAAGTAATGTAGTAGCCTAAATGATTCTTGGAACATTTTGCGTGGACAAGTTTTTGATTTAAAGAGCACCATGTGATTCAGCATTGGTGAAAGGATGGACAAGTATTTGATTTAAAGAGCACCATGTGATTCAGCATTGGTGAAAGGATGGACAAGTATTTGATTTAAAGAGCACCATGTGATTCAGCGTTGGTGAAATGAAGATATTAAATTCTTAGAGCATTAATTGCAAGAACTATTTGATGGAGTTTCCTTCCCATGTTGATCAACTTCCAAGCATTAATGTAAAGAGGGGGCAAGTTTTTATGTTTATCAGTTGTCCATGTGTTTAAGGATTCTTTTAAGAAGATTATCGTACTCACAACCAATGGATACTTGTGTGATAGTTAGTTTTTCAATTTGTTAGGGAATGACAATGGGCCTTCATTGTTCAAATAATGATGTATTGAAATAAATGGCAGTTATTTTTATGGGAAGTTGGTCATCAGGCTGACCTTGAAAGGTCTTGGAGAAGACAGGATTGGGCTACTGAGATTATTAATGTTATTTACGATTGTTTAAAATTTGAAGCAATACATGTCATGTGAGCTGGCTTGTGTGCTAGGAGACATAAAGAAGTTTGTCTGAAATTTCTAAATGCTGGAGTTTGATAGCACGTAATGGTTGCCAACATTAGCCTGTTGCTGAACGTTGTGAAATGTCCGACTTTTTTTTTTTTTTTTTATAAATTGCTGCTGTTATAGAAAGCAAAGCTGGTTTTTGCTTTTGCCCTGATTATTAGACTCTTACTTGTTGTTTTGTGGTTATATAGTTCATTGTGAAATAGGACAATTGTTTTAGTCAGCTTAAATTGTCGTAAGAATCGGTTAAAAAGGTTTTCTTTCTCTTTTCTAATTTTGTTTTGTCCTGTAACTTAATTTTTCTTTGCATCATCTAATACATGTATTTTCTCCAGTAAGTTTTGTGCAACTCCCAGACTCCTGAAGGTTGGATTGTCGAGTTCAGCTATACTATTTTTGCATTATAAAACATTGAGTGATAAAGAAGAATTCCAAGAAATGTCTAGCTCTGCAAAAGTTCTGGATGCTGCATTTCAAGGAGTGGGTCAGAAACCGTATCCTTAAAAAGAATTGCGTATAAGTTGCAAAGTTATGGACTTAAAATTTATCTTTTTCTATCTTAAATTTTTCTCTTTTGTCTTTTGATAAGAGAGACTGGAATCAATTGCTAAGTTTTTTTATCCAATGCCAGAAGGAAAAAAAAAATAATGACATATGATCTCTTTTTCTTTTTGAGGTGTGTGCTCATGTTGCTTATATGTCCTGATAAATTTTTACTTTAAGGCTGTTGCACTTGACATCTTGTAGCGGGACTGAAATCTGGCGTATTGAGAATTTTCAGCCAGTTGTGTTGCCAAAGTCTGACTATGGAAAATTCTACATGGGGGATTCTTACATTGTCTTACAGGTGCAGACTCTATTTCTCCCTTGCTTTCTCTTGGGTGGATGCACACGACATCACATGCATTTCTCTCCCTTATGCTGGGCCCGATAAATTATTTAAGTGAATCACTGCTTTATTTTTGTATCTTGTTCACATATTTATATATATATTTTCTGTAGACAACACATAGCAAGGGTGGTTCATATCTTTACGACATACACTTCTGGATTGGGAAAGATACAAGTCAGGTGTGCTTTGCTGTGTCTACTTTTCTTAATTTGTTGAGGATTTAAATGTTCCTTCAAATGAACTAAAACATCATTTGAGATTATGTTGCCATGTGCAGGATGAGGCTGGAACAGCTGCTATCAAAACTGTTGAGCTCGATGCCGTACTAGGAGGGCGGGCTGTGCAGCACAGGGAACTTCAAGGCCATGAATCTGACAAATTTTTGTCGTACTTTAAGCCTTGCATTATACCATTGGAGGGTGGTATTGTTTCTGGATTTAAAAAACCAGAAGAAGAAGAGTTTGAAACACGGTTGTATGTCTGCAAAGGAAAGCGAGTTGTCAAATTGAAGCAGGTATCTGATGCTCTTTACATAAGTTTGATGAGTATGAATATAAAGTAGAAGAAAGAAAAGCAAACTTACTTGAACTAATTATAAACTATTTAACATGAGACTATTGTTGGATGAGGGCAATATCATTTTTTATTGTGCTCTTTCAGGTCCCTTTTGCTCGGTCGTCTCTGAATCATGATGATGTATTTATCCTGGACAGTCAAAATAAGATTTATCAGTTCAATGGTGCAAACTCTAATATTCAGGAAAGGGCGAAGGCGTTAGAAGTTATTCAGTTTTTGAAGGAAAAGTATCACGAGGGAACATGCAATGTTGCAATTGTTGGTAAGTGTTATGCATTTGCAGTATTGACAATGTTGTTTTTCCAGCTTTTCTACTTCTCTTCAAGTATTAACTGAATTGCATGCAAGGTCTATTTATTTTACTCTATCTCAAGCTGGCACTTTTTCAATCTTCACTTATATATATGCATAAATGGTAATCACCCTGCCAGATGATGGGAAATTGGACACTGAGTCTGACTCCGGTGAGTTCTGGGTCCTCCTTGGTGGTTTTGCTCCGATAGGCAAGAAGGTTAACAATGAAGATGATGTTATTCCCGAGACTACTCCTGCTAAACTTTATAGGTAATTGTATCTTTTGGTATTCTGATCAATTGTATATATGTGCTAGAAATCTAAAATTAAGTTTTTTAATGTGTTACCAAGAATTTTATGATTAGTACTGAAGCCATGAGACAGCATTTTAGATCAAGGTCAGAATTATTTAATCTGTATACTATATGTCAAGCGCCTTTTCTCTTTCTCCAAAAGAACAAGGAGAAAGATATTTAGAGTGGATATTAAAAGTCTTAATGTGTATAGGCAATTTTTCTGGAGAGGATAAGCGAATGTATTAAGTTTTTTTAAATTGTTTGCCGGACAGCTTTAAGAATGTTCTTATGGTCATCATTATCATAGGTAATATAAATGAACTTAACTGTTAGATGCTTGTTTTCTGGTAAAGCATCTATTTAGGGGCAATTTTAAGTTAGTAGGCACTCCTGATTGAAATCCTTTTTGAGTTAATATTAGTTTATGCTACTATTTTGTTAAAAGGTGCACGTCTTTATTAACTGCTAATTTGGAATCACTGGTTCCTGTAGCATAACTGATGGTGAGGTGAAGCTCATGGAAGGTGAATTATCAAAAGGCATCTTGGAAAATAACAAATGCTATCTACTAGACCGTGGTGCCGAGGTTTTTGTTTGGGTTGGACGGGTGACCCAAGTAGAGGAGAGAAAAGCCGCCAGTCAAGCTGCTGAGGTAAAGCTAGAGGAATGACATTGATTTCTTTATGTATTTCAAGGATATGAATTCTCATTCCAAACCTTTTATCTCCAGGACTTTGTTGCTGGCCAGAATAGACCAAAAGCAACACGCATAACCCGTGTCATCCAAGGGTATGAAACCAATTCATTCAAGTCCAACTTTGATTCATGGCCGGCAGGGTCTACAGCTGCTGGTGGTGAGGAGGGAAGAGGAAAAGTAGCTGGTAGGGATGACTTAATAAGCTACAAATGATACTATTACATTTTGTGGTTAACATTATTGAATGGTATTTTTCTACTGCTAGCTTTGCTGAAGCAACAAGGAGTTGGTGTCAAGGGGATGAGCAAAAGTGCTCCTGTAAATGAAGAAGTTCCTCCTTTGCTTGAAGGCGGTGGAAAGATGGAGGTCGAGTTAATAGTCTGCCTTTTATTAGCTTTTGGTACTTGATTTAAAGATTCAAACTGTTTACGTGAGTATCGTGTTGCTTGTTTTTCAGGTATGGTGCATCAATGGCAATGCCAAGACACCATTGCCAAAAGAGGATGTTGGTAAATTCTATAGTGGAGACTGCTACATTGTGCTTTATACGTACCACTCAGGTGACAGGAAAGAAGATTACTTTCTTTGCTCTTGGATTGGAAAGGATAGCATTGAGGTAATTTACCTTGTACTTAGTTTGGTTTGAAATAATTTAAATAATATGCCCTTTCAGTCATTCATCTACGAGCTTTTTGTTCATGATAGAACTGCCTTCCGCATAGCAATGTCAAACAGTGGATTTGATGTTAAATAATTTGGACTAGAGTGCTGCCAGGATGAGTTCCTTGTCATCACTGAAAGAACAATAAATACGTCCCCAACATGAGTGCCTTCCCCTGATATGAAATTTAGAAGTTGCCTTCCGAATTTCATGCACATCATAAACCTGAACAGCCACCTAATCTGGATTCTTAAGCTGTCTAATTCATTTCCTTTTCGGCTGGATTATTCTATCTAGGCATTCATAGGTATTAGGTATTGTTAACAGTGGTTCCTTTTCTATCTTGAAGCACCTCCAATTGAACCATTGATGGAGGGTAGAATTTAGGTTGCACCTATCAGATTCTTTAAATATAAGATCGAGCTATGAAAATAATGAATGCAGTTGCTTATAAGAATATATATGATATAACGGATCTGCGTCACTTCAGTTTAAATCAAGAATAATTGAGGAATAATATCTTATAAAAATCTGAAAATCTATAAAATTTAGGAATCCTATTCAAAATTGGATTGCTACAATTGATGCTGGAAACTTATCTGTGTTTAGGAGCCCTAATCTGGATGCATCTTCAATGGGTATGAATAGCAGGGAGAAATTCATTGCACAAAATAGAGCAATTAGTGGTTGGGAATCAAGATTACTTTGACAAATTAAACAAATGAAAGAAGATGATACATTGAAGAAAATTAAGGCCCATAATCCCCACCCATTCTAGAATCTGACAGTATTGCCACAGCAGTCATGGTACCATGAACATAAAAATTAAAGGAAAAAGAAAAACATGAAATCTCTGATATGAAATTGAAAAGGAAAAGAAACATGAAAGCTGCTATATATTTTTTCCCATTGATGATACTGCATTAACCATTTCTTGTATCTCTGCCGGTGACACATAGTGAAGCTCATAGTTTTTGTTTCTTAATTGTAATGTTTACATGTTAAATTTCTTTGCAACAAGTTGCATTTATATTTTCATTGTTGATTTTTAAGAATTTTACCATATTCTTTATAATTTGTTGTGCTTACTTCGTAAATGAATTGGTTTATGTTTCATTTAGTGGTGACAATATACATTGTATCTAAATCCCCTCTTTTCATTACTTTTCACATTCATGGCTTCCATCCTTCATGTTCTTTACATAGAAGACACAGGTTCTTATGTGGTTACATGTTAACTTGATGGACTTCATTCTGGTAATGGTTATTCTCTCTACTTAAACTCTCATATTCTAAAATTATATATATTTCTTAATTCAGGAGGACCAAAAGATGGCTGCTCGGTTGGCTAATACAATGTGTAACTCACTTAAGGGGAGGCCTGTTCAGGTATCATTTTGCCTTTGGTTGAGTACTGTTATTCTAATGCTTGCGTTTCTAATAGATTTTTCTGCAGGGTCGAGTGTTTGAAGGTAAAGAGCCACCACAATTCATTGCCCTTTTTCAACCTATGGTGGTCCTTAAGGTATTCAATTTGACCTCAAATTTTTAGAATCTCATGCAATTTCAAGGGAGTTTTTGGTTAGAATTAGATGTTATCAACTAATTCATTCCTATTTAGGGTGGTCTAAGCACTGGTTTTAAAAAGAGTATTGCAGACAAAGGCTTGACAGATGAAACCTACACAGCAGATTGTGTTGCTCTATTTCGGATATCAGGAACCGCCGTGCACAATAATAAAGCATTGCAAGTTGATGCGGTATGCATTAGTTGGTTATTTTGTCACTTTTTGCCTTTTAAATTATGTTTGGTTGGTTTGAATTTCTAATGCATGAATGTAATTTTCCTTAGTACTTACATGCTAATGAGTAGTTTAATTTTGTTTTCCAGGCAAGTACCTTTTAGACCGTAACATTTCCTGTTGCCACCATTAACTATAGAATCTTGTTTGAAGTTAACACCTTTCTCAATTTGCACTGAGAAGTTGGTTGTAAATCTTGTTTGATTTTGAGAAATTTGATTGAAAACTCGGCAAGTAAACATGTAGACCATCAAATATTTGTGTTCCTTTCTCAAGTTATTTGGAATTGTGCTCTTTCTTTGACAAAAATTATGCATCAAAATGATATCCCATTTTCTTAGCCCAATTTTATCAGCCTTTCCTATCTTAAATAATTTGAGATCATCATCATCATCAAAGCCTTTATTCCAAAAGATTGGGGAAGGCTATATGAACCAATATTTGAATTCACATTAGTTCATCCATATGTATTCTCCTTCTCCACACGTTCCTATCCTAGGCTATATGTTCATCCAACTCCAATACTTCCATATCTTTCCAAATTTTTTTCTTCCAAGTCTTTTTCGGTCTTCCTCTAGTCTTAACCCTTCTCTCAACATTCATAGCCTCTATTCTCCTAACCAAAGCATCTACAGGTCTACGTCGTACGTGTCCCAACCAACGTAAACGACTCACACATCTTGTCTTCAATAGGTACTACTCCAACCATCTTACAAATATTTTCATTTTTCATTCTATCATTTCTTGTATATTCACATATCCACCGCAACATTCGCATTTCTGCTACACTCATCTTTTGTGTATGCAATCTCTTAGTCGCCCAACATTCACTACCATATAACAATGTTGATCTAACAACTATCCTATAAAACTTGCCTTTCAACCATACAGGAATTCCTTTATTGCACAACACACCTATAGCACTTCTCCACTTCATCCAGCCTGGATCCTATGAGTCACATCATCATCAATCTCTTCATCCATATGTACTATCGACCCCAGATATCGAAAATGGTCCCGCTTAGGTATCGCCACCCCATCTAACGTCATTACATTATGCTCTTCCACTTAGTTTGAGCTAAATTTACACTCCATGTATTCAGTCTTCACTCTACTTAGTTTAAATCCTCTTAATTCTAATACTTATTTCCATAATTCCAACTTTGTATTGATCTCCACATCTTAAATAATTTGAGATATTCTGCATTTTTTTTTTTTGAAAATGGTAAGAAAAATCTCTTCCTATGATACTTCCAAAAGCATCATGTTGGGAATTTGTCATTTGTCAATGCTTGTCCAGAATCATCTTTGACCATGGTAGTATGATTGACAGTGTCCTATTAATATGAAATAGATTGTCTAGCTGAAGGTCCCGTCCCTTTTGCTAATGTTTTACTAAATTTCAAACAAATTATCTTGTGGCGTATAATAATATTTAGTCAAGCAAGCTTCACTTATAGATCACTTAGCTTTTAGTTCATTAAACTCATAAAATAAATTTGTTTTTCCTTGCTAAGGTGGTCTTATTTGCCAACATAAATATGATTGATTACTATGTGAAACTGAATGTGTGATAAATATTTATTTGTAATAGAAATTGAATTAATTGCAGTCTTGCATTAGTTGAAATATTTAAATGGCAAGTCTTCTGAGGATTTGATTGTTTCTTAAGCACAGAACTAAACTCTGGATTTTGTTGTGCATTAATGCTGCAATTATGTGAAACTAGATGATAAAAGGTATTATAACTTATGCAAGATGTGATCTTTTTTTCTTGAGTTTAAGATTAAAACAATTGTGAAAAGAATATGTAATTGCAATGCTAGCTTTGTTGGAGAGTTGATGGCATGGAATACGGAAAATGTTAGATGAAGATTGTTTGATTTTAGAAGGTTTTAACATAACAACTATGAGTACCAAACTAATTGATGTCAAATCAATTGGGATAATACAGAAAAGCTAAGAATTTTCTTCATCACGGAAGCTTGATTTGGTTCAAAAATTCAACGTCTTACAACTCAAAGAGGCAGCCAAAAGAATACTAGGTTAACTCATGAGAAAGGAACATGAATGCCCTAAGATTGAAATAAGTGCTCCTAACCTGATTATGGATGTTAAAGGGCAGAGGAGAACAAAAATGCAATTTTCATAATCTCTCCATCATTTTACTAACAGTGAGATGCAAGCAATTATTATTTGACATCAAATGAGTGATGATGACTGTATTCCTGCAGTTTGTTGTTATGTATGTGCCGAATGATTACCTATTCCTTCTGTATCCTACCAGCAGATATAATGCAGCATGATGACTGCATACTTGTTTTTATAACTATTGTTTAGGTAGCAACATCATTGAACTCAAACGAGTGTTTCCTCCTGCAATCTGGATCTTCATTTTTCACTTGGCACGGAAATCAAAGCACCTACGAACAGCAGCAATTAGCTGCAAAAGTTGCTGAATTTTTGAAGGTATTACTCTTTATAAAAAGTTTATTTTTGTACTTTTTGTTGTGAAAAACTATTGAAGCACATGGGTTTATTGGGACACCTGGTAATGACTTGATATAGTTACAGTCTAGCATCAAAATTCCAACAAGTCAAGTTGACCAATTAATCAATAAATCAAAAAATTGTAATAAAAGGAATATGTGCCTATATATCTTGTAACAATTAAATGGTAAGATTTAATACTTATCAAATGAGTATGATTCTTTTCCGTTGAGTGTTGCAGTTAAGTTTTCATTTGATCACAATTCTTCAGCTGATTATAACTGTTTTCTGCTTTTGAGACGTCGTTATTTTAGGTATTTGCAATTTTTTTCCTTTAAATCTCTTCTGAATAAATAGTGGGACAAGATATAATAAACTAAAAGTTAATTGAGTTGACTGTATTTCATCTCTTGCATAACATATCTTTCTGGCTTCAAGCTTGTGATTTGCTCCTCATCGGTATAAAGTCATTAGTAGCACCATCTAGCTCTTTCAAACAACTCTTTCCTCCGTGTCAATTATTATTATAATAATCTTTTGCATTCAGCCTGGAGTTGCTCTTAAGCATGCTAAAGAAGGAACAGAGAGCTCTTCCTTCTGGTTTGCACTTGGTGGGAAACAAAGTTATACCAGCAAAAAGGCATCTACTGAGACTGTCAGGGATTCCCACTTGTTCACTTTCTCCTTTAATAAAGGTTTATTTTCTTATCCATAAATGTGATTTGCTGTATTTTCAAATTTGTGCTCTAAAATTTCTTCCTCCTGCCCTTAGTTATGAGTGAAGCTTTTTACCATTCTAACCGTTCTTTGCATGACTTTGGTCACTTCCACATGGATGCCTCAGGAAAGTTAGAGGTGAGTTTCTCTTAATGTAATTGAAACTCGTTCCTACATGTATCCAGTGTCTTCTATAAGTAAGTTTACATTCTCTTGTGCAGGTTGAGGAAGTTTACAATTTCTCTCAGGACGATCTCTTGACAGAAGATATTTTGATACTCGACACACATGCTGAAGTGTTTGTTTGGGTTGGTCAATCTGTAGACGCCAAAGAAAAGCAAAATGTTTTTGAAATTGTCCAGGTAATGAATAAACATTGATTTCTTTGTCATTTTATCCTTTTCATATGCTCGGCATTCATTTTAGAAGTTCTGTGCAGAAATACATAAACATGGCTGCATCTCTAGAGGGTTTGTCTCCAAGTGTTCCACTTTATAAAGTTACTGAAGGAAATGAACCCTGCTTCTTCACATCATTCTTTTCATGGGATTCCACCCGAGCTACTGTATGTGTCCTTGACTGGATTTTTCCACTTTATCCTTACTGTCACTTCAATTAATGTTAGATCACTCCAATCTTCATCAACAACAAATTATGAGAAGTTATAGTCTCAGCTTCTCTATGCCAAAATGGGACGAAATTTTGAGAAAATGCAGTCCACATGCTTTTAATCAATGCAATTGTTTCACAGATGAGGAAATGTTTGAATGCATGACTGGTGGAGAGCCTGTATATGATTCAATGACTATTTAACCGCACCTTTAACCATCAAATGTAGCCTGGATTTCACAAGTTTCTTTCTCTGCATCCAAAAAAATAAGAAGAAGAAGAAGGAACAAGATAATGAACTTTAGAACTGGTGTGAGGTGCATGAGATAAGAAGTCAAAACAGAAAGATCTAAAACTTAAACTGAAATGAGAGAGCTCCAGTGATGGAAAAGTGGGATAGTTAGCATTATGATGTGTATTGATGTTATATGGACCAGAGAGGGAATTAATTAGCAGATTAAACTTGTTTTAAGAACCATTCAATTCTTCCAAAAATTAAAATTTAAGGATCATACAATTGAGAGCTTCTTGTATCTTGGATAGCATTACCCTATTGTTGTCACTCACAAAAAACGAACAGTTACTGCTAATTGTATACTCACGCTGAAAAACTATGAAACATATGTTGTTTCTTTAAGAGTCAACAGCTCTTCGATTGGCATGGTTCATCCTTCCTTTCATGCTTGTTGCATGCAACTGCATCAGTTTGATATTTATGCTTAGA
Source organism: Heritiera littoralis (assembly GCA_031772115.1). NCBI lineage: Eukaryota > Viridiplantae > Streptophyta > Magnoliopsida > Malvales > Malvaceae > Heritiera > Heritiera littoralis. The sequence goes on from JAPDPK010000119.1 coordinate 673,061, forward strand.
TGTTCTCTGTGGAACACAGGTGCAAGGAAACTCATTCCAGAAGAAGGTGACATTGCTTTTTGGGGCTAGCCATGTTGTGGAGGTAAATTCTTCTTTTATTCACATTAAGTGAAAATTTCCAACATATGAAGTTTCTGTCTATTATATAGATAAATTTGGATCATTAAAATTAAATGGGAGTAAATATTCAAGGCTCCTTGTAAGGAAAATAGCTTAGTAAAGTTGGTTTCTTTTTAGATGGAGTAAAAGCATGGATAAGATTGCGTTATGGTGATACATGTTTTGGCGTTGTTCAATATGGCTTTGTTTTGGCTAACCTTTATTCTTTATTTGATGTGTTAAAAACTTTTAGTTGCTTATCCATTCTGGACATCAAGAACCAGTTTTCTTTTAAGCATATTGTTGCTAACTTAATTCAGAAAGAGGAAGTCTCCTGAGTTACACATAAAGCAAATTTTTAAGATGAACTTATGATATTAACTATTAGAGCCTGATGACATTACTCAAGTAGTGGTTGCTTTAAGAGGAGCCTTAGATCCTGACCTTGTTGTCTTTGTGGGTAATAAGTTGTATTGGTAAATTAAGGGATATTATATCTTATCTGAAAATTATAATGTCTTTGTCTCTCCTTCTCTTTGATGCTCATTTACCGAACTAGTTGTGACTGATGGATGCCCTGTTTGTGTAACAGGACAAATCCAATGGGAACCAAGGGGGTCCCACTCAAAGGGCATCAGCTTTAGCTGCCTTGTCTTCTGCATTCAATCCATCTTCTTCAAAATCAGCCCCTTCGGTAATAAACTGTTTATGCCACTAAACTTTTTCTGCTCTCTCTCTCTCTCTCTCTCTCTCTCTCTCTCTCTCTCTCTCTCTCTCTATATATATATATATATATGTTACTGGATGTGGCTGATTATTGTTTCGTTTTGCTTTTGCAGCCATTTCCTCATGATACATGTCATAATGTATTATTGTTTTCATATGTATTGATTATGACTGAAGTTCTCTCTGTCTGTATTTTGAGAATTCAAAGCATTCATTTACGTTGCTTATGAGTTAAGTATTGATGTACACCATTATTTTAGGCCCAAGATCGATCCAATGGAAATCAAGGGGGACCTACACAAAGAGCTTCAGCTTTAGCTGCCTTATCATCTGCATTTAATTCATCTTCACCAAACAAAATCTCTGCTCAAAAGCCACCAAGCCCTAGTCAAGGATCGCAAAGAGCAGCAGCTGTAGCTGCTCTTTCCTCGGTACTCACTGCCGAAAAGAAGAAATCACCTGATGCATCCCCGAGAAAATCCACTAGCACCACTCCAGTAACCAGCCCGCCTCGTAAGTACCATTGTACTCTTAGGACAATGTTATCTAAAAAAAAAAGAACCATTCCTCTAGACTGATCCGCTAGAAGTTGCTAAATCTTCTTGGCGCAAAATCTGATATGTAAATTTGACCTCCTGTCTTTACATATAATTCTGAAACTTTATCTGATGCATTGAGATTGTGCAGCTGAAGCAAAGAGTGAAGTCGACCCTTCTGAAGCAGAGAGTTCTCAAGAGATTGCTGAAGCCGAGACTGATGTAGTATCTGAAACCAATGGGGATGATTCAGAACCAAAGCAAGAGATAGAGCAGGATGAGAATGGGAGTGGAAGCACTCAAAGTACATTCAGTTATGAGCAACTGAGTGCCAAATCTGAAAATCCTGTAACTGGAATTGATTTCAAAAGGAGAGAGGTTTGTCTTGCCATTGGCATTTTTAAGTGCACTCTGTCTTTTTGTGAATATATTCATGTCCTTACTCTTTGATTTCTCAGGCTTATTTGTCAGATGAGGAGTTCCAGACAATATTCAAGATGTCAAAAGAAGCATTTTATAAAATGCCAAAGTGGAAGCAAGACATGCAGAAGAAGAAAGTTGATCTATTCTAGAGCATGAATGCATTTAAACGAGTGATCGATGTGTTTCCGTTGCATTCTAACTAGCAATCCCTCATTTAATTTGATCTTCAATTCTTCCCAAAAATTGAAAATTGGTGGTTTCATTGTTATACGATGCCTGGATTGCCGTATCTAGCTTTTTGTCATTTGCCTTTTTGATGGATGTAGTTTTGGTTAGTATCCGGATTGAATGTGATGTTGCCTGAAAGAGTGATTGTTTATTTTTTCCCCCCTCCTCTTAGTGTCACTGCCTTTGTAATGATCACAAATTGTAGTCAAGGACAATTTGCAGGTCAACATTCTTTTATTTGGTTGGCATGTAGCTCATAATTGTGGTTATTCAACTCTTCTATATTTTCAAGTTTTAATTTGTGAAAAAAGGCTGGTGTATATGATCTGCTTTTGTATTGAACGCCAATATAATGAAAATTCATGGTTTGAGAACATTTGTTTTCGTATCTATTGATGTTTGGCTGCTCATGTCTTCACTGCTAATTGAAGGAGGTGAAGTAGCCATCTAAAATAGTGAAAAGTTTATGCTTTGTCGGAGTTATTTTTGTGGTGTAGTTCAGATGTACTCAAGGAAATTGATTGTTTTCTAGTGGTTTTGTAGGAGATGAAGTGGCCAGTTAGAATAGTTTTCTTTATATCAGAAGGATGGAATGAACTGTTGATCTTGTTTTCTGCTAAACAGATCAGTTTATTGAAAATGGTATGCTTAAGGCTACTGATACAATTTGTAAGCGAAGTCAGTTAAATTCAGATAAGGTTTGCTTATTTCTGGTTGTTTCCGTGTTGCGGGAGGGAGGGGGCATGAAACTTTTCCATCAGATTTATAGGGAAACAGAAGACTGTAAATCTGCTTGTATTTCCATAAGCTACTTGTACTTTATTTTTTATAAAAAAAAAAAAAGGGGTCAATTCAATGCACAAAATTATCACATTGTGAGTGGAGTGTTGGGAAGATTAGATGTACGTAGCTTTTTTTTGCATAAACAAAGAGATTGTTTCGGTTTAAACTCATGACTTTCAAACTATAAAAAGAACAACTTTTATCCTTGAATCAAAATTTTCCTCAGTCTACTCGATGAAAATTACTGACAGCAAAATCAATACTTTTGAGATATCCTTGCATGGCATCTACATTTTAAACATCAAATGGCTTGATGAATAATGATTGGATGGAATTTTATAATGCTGTGATAAAATTCTTATTACCAAAATAACATTCTCTTTTTCTTCTTTCCCTCCAATCAAACACACACCGCCAAGAAAACAACTGCTCAGGTTCTGGTAAATTTACCCTTCCCTAATTAAATAAAAATATAATTCAGCTTTAATCAACATTTGCTTCTGTTATATTCCCACTTGTGGCTTGACCTCCACTTTGGTTGACCACAACAATCAATTCTGCCACTAAGTAGTCAATACACACCGCAAAGGATTCACATTTAATTAAAATATTTATTTTCAAATCCGTGTATTAAGATTAAGCATTATTATAACATATATAAAAGTTATGAAAATGATGATGGGTGGAGTCAAGAAAGCCTATGAATATGAAAATTTATAATATGACAGTTGTTGACAGTTAGTGGGATTTTCCTTCTTAATTCCCAGACTAGATTAATTAAGTAATCATTACTTCACAAGCAAATTCCTGAGCGTGGTCGGCTGCACTCTCATTAACTTCATTTTATTTCGGCCATTATTTATGTAGTCTTCCATTCCACTTTGCATCAAAAGATTCCATCCAGGTAATGTGCTTTCCTCAATTCTCTCAAATTAAAAACACAAATTCCAGACTTTATAATTTGCAATCTTAATCAAGAATATTTTATGGGACAAATATGGAAAGAGACAGAATGGCAGTGCTAAAGAAAATTGCTGCATCAAAACTTTATTATTATTATTATTATTATTATTATTATTATTATTATTATTTTCTCATATCCCATAATCAGAGATCTAATTTAAAGTATGAACCGTGATAATAGATGTATTGGAATTACGATATTTAATTAAACATAATAAGAATTTATGGAGAAGTTGAAACAAAAGTTATTATAATAATAAAAAATATTATAATATTATTGACGTTTGTTTTCCTAGATTAGTTAATAAATAAATTTATTTTTTGTAAAAAAAGTTTTTTCTATTAAATTTTTAAAATCCTAGTACATGAACTTTGAGTATTGATTCAAATAGTTATATTCTCATTTTTAAAGTGTTAAGATTTTGTAAAAATGAAGTTTAAATCTGCTTACATTCTTTCTTTTTGAAACAAAAAAATTTTCATTATATAAAATAAAAAAACAATAATGCACGCCTTTAAACAAAACATAGACCATAACTTTTGAGATTAGATCGAAAGAGATATTAAGTCTAAAGTTCGATTCTCTTCATTTTTCTCTTATACCTCTTATGAATCAAAAGGAAAAAAATAAAGCATTAATTCTTATATAAGTTGATGGCAGAGCAGGCATTTTCTCAACCACAACACCAGCTCAAAACTTATCCAATTCTTTAGTTGATTATAAAAATGAAATGACCGATGATAACCTTCCTCGTTTATCATCCATCCTACTGTTTTTTTCTTTCTGTTTGAGTCCAACTCAAGGGGCCACAGCCACAGCAAAATCTCCTGAATTATTGAGAGTTTGTCTAATCACAGCCTCACTCCTTCGTATAAATTTGGTGAAAAGTTGTGGCTGTGATGTTGGAGCTGTGCCAGTTTGTCAATAAAGTTATGTAAAAGTTTCAGCCCTTCCCTTCTTTCAACTCGGATAGTCTAAACTCTTAACGTGCCGGGAGACTTCGGAGCTGAGATCAAAGATTTATTAAGTAGTAGGAAACGTATTTTTTGAGTAGGCACGCATGCCTGCCTGCCACAGCCAGCTTCAAGATTGGTCAGCAGGAGGCTTGATTTGCGCCTTGGATGTATGCACCAAACAAGATATGACAGTTTCTAAAGTAAAAATCACGAAAAGGAAAAACAATTTTCACTTGTGAATTATGAAGTGCAACTGAGTAAGCCTAGTTGATACAATAAAATATTCCTACTCAACTCAACTATAAATTTAAAAACTCTATTCAAATTCGATTGAATTTTGAAACTCTTTTCAAATTGTGAAGATATATTGTTCGATATTGAATCTTTAATTTGTTTCTTTCTCTAGCGTAAAATTTGATGTTAATCTTGTTTAATTTGAATTAAATGAAAATAGTCATTATTTTGTATTAAATGATTTGTATTTGATACACTATTAATGTATAAATTCTATACACAATTGGTTAACAATAATATAATAAATCATTAATTCATAAATTTAAAAATAAAAAATCATTAAAAATAAATTTTAATGAGATGTCATAATATAATTCAGTAGCAATGTATGAGATTTATTATGCACTAATAATTCATCAAATAATATTTATTTTTAATAGATTTTTTGAAGTTTTGGACAAAGCTAATGGAGGTTAAAATAAGAGTTTATGTATGATGCGCTGATAGTGTATAGCTTCTATACACTATCAATAAATCACATAATGTCACCTTATTAAGGAGCAAAACTTAAATATGCATAGACTCTTAAAAATAAATTTAACAACTTCATTAATATTTACATTTAAGGGCTTATGCAGTTTCAACTTTTGTTCATTAATAAGGTGGCATTATTTGGTTAACTGACACTGTATATATAGTGTATTATATATAAACTCTAAAAATAATTGAACCATGAATCTCAACTTTGGTTTTAAAAATGAATCTCTAAGATTTCAATGGGTACCTAAAGCTGGGTTTCATTATTTTTTTATTCAAAAATCAACAAATTTAATTAACAATATAGTGACAATTGAGTGATTGACCAAGTTCAGTAAACTTAATACATGTACAATGACAAATTTAACATAATTCATAATATAGTGACAAATTTTATCTTAATTATCTCATTTAAATCTAAGTACATTGAAAAACGGCCAAATTTTGTCGAATTTGAAAATATTCATATTTTTCAAATAATAAGTTTAATGATCATACTTTCAATGAGTTTGGGGGAGGTGGGCAGATATATATTCATAATTAATTAATTATTCTCTTATGGAAATAATATGCTTTTTTATTTCAAGAACTTGTAAAATAAACAAAATCATTTTTTTTGTTACATGAGGAACATTAAATAACTGAGGATGGGGGTGTTTGGATTTGAACTCAAGATTTACAATATGCCATAACTCATCTTTAACCACTAGGTCAAAAAATTGTTGGCAAAATAAACAAAATCACTTCAAATGACACACTTAAATATTTGACTCATGATACCCGTATAAAACATTCAGTCAAAAAAAAAATCATTATTAGAATCTCTTTTTTTTTTACTAAAAAAAATAAAAGTTGCCAGTAACATTAAAAAAAAAATGTTAGGGGGAGAGAATATTGATGAATGATGATATACTTGGTTCGTGCTATGATACATGTCATTTGAAATTGTTTTCCTTCATTGTAAAAATTTCCTTATTTATTTATTAAAGAAGAGCGTTTAGTTTATCCAAATTAATGAAACTCTGTGTGTTTTTCTTTTAAAAAAAAAGGACAAGTGAGTCCAACTTTGAATGCCACCGTTGCAGTTACGCCGCTACTAGTGAGTACTTTATTTAATTGTACCGTTTAAATTTTGAGAGTAGCAGCGCCGGCGCCCAAAACCATTCGGCTGCCTAAACTCTCTACTTTTTGTCATCAAATTAATTAAAGCATTCAAGTGAGAGTGTGTATATTGATTAATTTTTATGTAATTATTTATTGCTTTTTTTATATAATAAATATTATGTGGCAATTGTGATTGTAATTTTTATTGTACCAATAATTTCATTAAAAATTATATATATTTATATATAATGCACGCTAAAGTGATTTAAAGTCTCCAAAAATTATAAATGATTTAAGATCATATGTCAATTCAGGATGCATTAATCTCAACAGATGACCTCATGATTAAAACTTGAAATCAATTTCAATTTAAAACTTTGTAGAATAGTGTTGCATTGTTCCGATTTTGTTAATAGTCAAATTTAATCCAAACAAGTAAAAATTTTGTAATTAGTATTTCCACAAGTATATGATAATACAATTTTTTTTTTGATAATCGAGAGTCTCGAATTAAGGTTTTTAGACTCAAATCGACGCATTATAACATGGTAGAATTTTTTTTAAAATATTTGATTAAAAAGTTGTAGATTTAATTAGGTTTTTTTATCTATCAAGGGCAAGTAATTACGTTAGACAAATTAAAAAGAGAAAAAAAGAAATGTGACATTATCTAGATTAGAGAGAATAATTGGAAATATCTAGGAAAGGTGATAAATATTAAATAGTTGTTTGAATTAGGAAATCTCCTCTAAAATTGGGGACCAATTAAGGAATTTTACAGCTAGCATTTGTACATTCAATCTTCCAAAGTCAATATCAAAACAAAAGAGAAGACGATTCAGCATTTTTGGAATATTATTCAATGCCTTACCCATGGCCTACCCTTATTTCACCCCCACAAAAAATGGTGGACCTTCTTTCCACCCAAGCTTCATGCCTTCCCGACCCTATCTTTTGTTGGAATCAACTATATATACTTTCTTAATTTCTTTCTTTCTTGTACATAGGTAGTAGGGACCATTTCATCTCACCCTTCAAATTAAATCCAATCCAATCAAAATTGGGTGTATTTTTCATGTATGAATAATGTGATGAAATGTAGCACTAGCACACTGTTGGGTGTCGGTGGATTGTCTTTTGTAAAGGGTGAAAATGATCAACCACTTTTGTTTGTGATAATGGGCATTCGAGGCTAGGATCTCTTGAAAAAAAATTAGCTTTTTCTAAGTTCTCAAGTCTTAAATGATAAATACCAATGAGTTTTTGTACTTTATCTCTGGTTTTCTTATATTGACATCTATTAAGTTTTATTTTTTATATTTACATCTATAAAGTTTTATTTTGCCAGAGTTAAAACATAAAAAATTATATTTTTTTAGTTTTTTAAACATTTTTAGTTAATAAATAAAAATATATTGAAGGGTCTAATTATGACATCAACTTCAAAATTTTAAAACTATTATTTTATATGTAAAAATTATTAATTACAAAATTAATGAGAAACAAATAATTCTCTCTAAATGTGTGATGGTAAATTGAAGAAGTGGGAAAGATGGAAAAATGGAAAAACGGATATGGGTAAAAGGGTAAGTGAAAAAGTGATAAAAAATTATTTAGTGGTACTTGGTAAAAAGAGTAAAGTAGGGGAAAGAAAATAGGAAATTTGTTATTTTTTATTATTATTAACAAAAATTAATCATTTCAAATTAGAAAGATTAATGGAAAGAAATTGATAGAGATATGAGCTAAGTATGTATATTTACAAAGGATAATTATTCTATATATTGTCAGTAGAATTTTTTTACTCTACGGGATTAAGATGATGACATATACTTATAAAAATTATTAAAAATAAACTATAAATAAAGTAGAGTATGTGTCATCGTCTTAACTCCGATTGTAGAGTCAAAAACTCCACCGACTGTGCATAAATAATTATTCATTTACAAAATTATATTTTATTTTTTATGTTTTAGCTTGTTATTTCAACTTACTGATGATATAATGGTAAAATAATATAATTTTTATTTGTTTTTCATTTTTCAACTTTGTCGAGTAATATATGAAAAGAAAATTTAATTTTCTTCAAATTTTTCTTCTTTCCTACCAAACAAATCAATGGAAATAAATATATATATACACACACTTGTTTTCTATTTTTTTCATTTTTTTTTCTCTTTAATTTTCTTTTGCTTCTCATCTGTAGGGGATGGGGTGCCCTGGCCCAGGGCTTCTCTTTAACTTACATTCTATTTTGTTTTCCACTCTATCGAGTAAAGTGTAATTCTACAAATCTCATTCTATTTACTTTCCGAGTTAAGCCCCAAACTCTCTAGCAATAAAAAATTTAAATTTTAACTGTTGTATTGTTCTTGTTATAAATTTACGAACGTGTAATATTTGGTCTTATACACATAACTTACTAATTAATATTATATGTTTTATGTTTATCAAATTACTATGTACAATAGAAAAGATGTTTAGAGGTCTACTTGCAGATATTAATTCTTGATGTTTTTCAATAAGTTAAGAGAGAGATGGAATTAACTAAGACCACAAATTAAAGAAGGAAATGTGATAGCCGACAATATATATAGTGAGTAGATTGTGTTGCACTAAAATAATTGAAGCTTTCCTTTTCGGTAAATATCAACTTAGCCATCATATACGGCCTAAGCTCAATAATTAAGCAAGCTAGTAAATGCATGAGCAAATTAGCAAAGGTTTATAGACGACGTACGTTATTGAATTGGATACCTCCAAGCCTCCTTCAATTTATAGCCATCATTTTCATGTTAACAACTTGAGCAATATTAAAATAACACTTGTTCCCTCACTCTTTGTACGTGCAAGGACTTTTCTTTTTCAAATAATTGATTTTTTTTTATTTGTAAGCTATTAAATAAAAAAAATCATTTTCCTTCGTCAATCCTATAACCCGAGTCCTTGAACCGTCTAAACTTAATTTCAGCCGGAGAATTCTTAAATGAAATTTCAAATTTAATCATTGGATTAGTCCGAGATAACATTTTCTCGATAATTTCGCTTGTCATGATATTTAAGTTCAAATGCTGACATCAAAGCTCAAATGCCATATGTATAATGTAACTCGTAAGATCCTAAACCCTTAATGTTAGTTATCTATATGCATGTTAAGTTAAATGAAAAATCTAGACAAATTAGAAGTAATATATTGTTAATGATTATTATCTTATTCACAGTCAGTGAAATCTTTTAACTCCACAAGAAAGATTAAGATGATGACACATATTTCATTTTATTTATTATTTATTTTTTAAATGTTTTTAAAAGACATGTGTCATCATCATAACCCTGTTTGTGGAATTAAAAAATTTTACTGGCGGTGGATAGGATAATAATCTTATTGCTAATATATAGTACGGATAATTATTTCATACATTGCCAATGGTGTTATGAATAGTCATAAATAATGGATGTCCATTCATCCCTCATACTCTTCATAACTTCCCCTTCATTAAGTTTATAACTTTCCCTTCATTAAGTTTGTAACTATCCCTTCATTAAGTTTATAACTTTCCCTTAATTAAGTAACTATTCAATTCCATCTTTATTCATGTATTTGTAAAACCTATAAATAGAGGCTCACCATCCATGTATTGAACACACTTGAAGAATAAGAGAAAATCTCTCTTCTTGCTCTCTCTCTTTGTGTTCTTTCTATAATTTTATAATACGTTATCAGCACGAGACTCTAAAAACCCATGAGAGATTTGGAGAATAGGCCTTCAATCACAATTATCTATCTCTTCTTTTACGGTAATGAAACTATTTTTATTTACTAATTGTCCAGTTGTTGAATTTTTGTTAATTATTTTCTCCTAACTTATTAAATATACTTGTGATAGTTCATAATGTCAAACCTTGCAAAACTTGAATTTGTGGCTCTTGACATTACGGGAAAGAACTATTTATCATGGGTGTTAGATGCTGAAATTCATCTAGATGCAAATGCTCTCGGTGATACCATCAAAGAAGGGAACAAAGCATCTAGTCAAGATAAGGCTAAAGCGATGATATTTCTTCGTCATCACCTCCACGAGGGACTTAAAATTGAATATCTGACTATTAAAGACCCACTTATTCTTTGGACTAGTCTAAAGGAAAGATATGACCACCAAAAAACTGTGATACTCCCTAAAGCTCGTTATGATTGGATGCATCTGAGATTACAAGATTTTAAATCTGTAAGTGAATATAACTCAGCTATGTTTAGAATCAGTTCTCAATTAAAGTTATGTGGAGAAAAGATCACTGATGAGGATATGTGAGAAAAAACATTCTCCACCTTTCATGCATCGAATATGCTCCTGCAGCAGCAATATCGTGAAAAAGGTTTTAAGAAGTACTCTGAACTGATTTCATGCCTCCTTGTGGCTGAGCAAAATAATGAGCTATTGATGAAAAATCATGAAGCCCATCCAACTGGATCTGCTCCATTCCCTGCAGTGAATGCAGCAACATATAATGAAAAAAACAGAGGTCATGCCAGTAGTCATGGCCGTGGTCATGGACGTGGACGTGGACGTAATAATCGTCGAGGTGGTCATTTCAAAAACACATATACCTACCAGAAGTGGGAACATAAGGATGGAAAACGCAAAGATAAAAGTGGGAAAGACAAAAAGGTTGTGGAGAATTTGTGCTATCGTTGTGGAGGCAAAGGCCATTGGTCACGTACCTGTCGTACGCCAAAACATCTTGTCGAGCTCTATCAACAATCACTAAAAGATAAAGGGAAGAAGATAGAGACTAATTTTGCTAGTGATGATGGAAAAGATGAGACAAATTTTGTTTGTGGAGATGATTTTGATTATGGTTATGTTAATGCCACTCATCTAGATATTGCTGATTTTTTCTCACACCCTGAAGGAAAAATTGACCATTTGATTGGAAATGAGAGTGTCCAAAAATAAAGTTCTTAGATCTTACTTAGATGTTATTGGACTTTATTTTAAGCATGCTTCTTATTAATAGGATTCTAATTATTAAGTATTTGTCATGTTTAGATGTTTCATTATGTTTTGGTTATTTATGAGATATTTTATTAATTTGGTTATATATTTCTTATTTTCAATGAAGAACATAGATACTCTCCTGGTTCGATTTGCGATGAGTGGTGGAGATATATGTCTTGCAGATAGTGCCACTACACACACTATATTAAAGAATAAGAAATATTTTTCTTATTTGATAATGCAAGAGGCCAATGTTAGTACTATATCGGGTAGTGCAAAATTGATAGAAGGCTCCGGAAGAGCTAACATATTCTTGCCTGGAGGAACAAAATTTGAAATTCATGAAGCTTTATACTCTCCCAAGTCTCAAAGAAATTTATTGAGTTTTAAGGATATCCGTCGAAATGGATATCATATTGAGACAACAAGTGAAGGAGAAATTGAGTACCTTCACATTACGAGTATAAACTTGGGTAATAAAATTGTATTAGAAAAATTACCGGCCTTTTCTTCCGGTTTGTACTACACAAGAATTAAAACAATTGAAACAAATGTGGTCATTAACCAAAAGCTTACAGATCATAATAACTTTGTTGTTTGGCATGACCGGTTAGGCCATCCCGGATCGATAATGATGCGAAGAATAGTTGAGAATTCATGTGGACATCCATTGAAGAGCCAGCAGATTATTCAATCGAAAGATTTCCCATGTGCTGCTTGTTCTCAAGGCAAGTTAATTGTTCGACCATCACCAGCTAAGATAGGGATTGAATCCCTTACTTTTTTGGAACGAATACAAGGTGATATATGTGGACCAATACATCCACCATGTGGACCTTTTAGATATTTTATGGTTTTAATTGATGCATCAACTAGGTGGTCACATGTATCTTTATTATCAACTCGCAACTTGGCGTTTGCGAGGTTACTTGCTCAATTAATTAGATTACGAGCACATTTTCCAGATTATCCCATCAAGACAATTCGTCTTGACAATGCTGGTGAATTTACTTCCCAAACTTTCAATGATTATTGTATGTCTATTGGGATAAGTATTGAACATCCTGTAGCACATGTTCATACACAAAATGGCCTTGCAGAATCATTTATTAAGCGTCTTCAATTGATTGCAAGGCCATTACTAATGGAATCAAAACTCTCAATTTCTGCTTGGGGTCATGCTATTTTACATGCGGCAGCACTAATTCGCATCAGGCCAACAAGTTATCATAAGTCCTCCCCTTTACAATTGGTTTTTGGTCAGGAACCAAATATTTCCCATCTAAGAATTTTCGGATGTGTTGTATATGTTCCAATTCCTCCACCACAACGTACTAAGATGGGTCCTCAAAGGAGGTTGGGAATATATGTTGGATATGAATCCCCATCTATAATTAAATATTTAGAACCATCAACAGGGGATTTATTTACAGCTAGATTTGCTGATTGTCATTTTGATGAATCAGTCTTCCCAACCTTAGGGGGAGAAAATAGGCAGCTGGAAAAAGAGATAAGTTGGAATGAATTATCATTTTCTCATCTTGATCCTCGTACAAAACAATGCGAACTAGAAGTTCAAAAGATAATTCATTTACAAAGTTTAGCAAATCAATTGCCAGACGCATTTACTGACTCAAAGAGAGTGACAAAGTCACATATACCAGCTATTAATGCTCCAATTAAAATTGATGTCCCAGAAGGACAACCTTTTGTTGCCGATGAATCTAAAGCACGCCTGAAGCGTGGTAAACCAGTTGGTTCCAAAGATAAGAATCCTCGAAAAAGAAAGGGAGCAAAGATTCAAGATGGCCAGGTCGAGGAAATTGTAACTCCAGAAGAGTTTACAGAAGAGCCCTTAGACATGACTAAAATTACAATTTCAAAAGAAAGTCAAGTACCTGAAATTACTGAAAATGAAGAGATCTCGATAAATTATGTCATGTCAAGAAAAATATGGAACCGAAACAAAATCGACGTCAATGATGTTTTTGTATACAATGTAGCGCTAGATGTTATGGATGATGACGAGGATCTTGAACCAAAGTCTATTGAGGAATGTAAGCATAGACATGATTGGCCAAAATGGAAAGACGCAATTGAGGCAGAATTGAAATCTCTTGAAAAGAGAAATGTTTTTGGACCAGTAGTCCGTACACCTAATGGTGTAAAACCAGTGGGTTACAAATGGGTCTTTATGCGAAAACGAAATGAAAAAGGTGAAATTGTGAGACATAAAGCACGTCTAGTTGCACAAGGTTTTTCGCAAAGACCTGGTATTGATTATGAAGAGACATACTCCCCTGTGGTGGATGTGACTACTTTTCGATTTCTAATTGGGGTTTGTTCTGGAGTGGCAATAAAAGAGGGACTCGATTTGCGTCTAATGGATGTCGTTACAGCCTATTTGTACGGCCCACTTGATAATGACATTTATATGAAACTTCCAGAAGGATTTAAACTGCCAGAAGAATGTTATTCTAGTTCTCGAGAACATTACTCAATCAAATTAAACAGATCTGTATATGGATTAAAACAATCTGGTCGCATGTGGTATAACCGCCTTAGTGAATATTTGTTAAATGAGGGATGTAAGAATGATCCCGTTTGCCCATGCATTTTTATTAAGAGATCTAGATTTGAGTTTGTTATTGTTGCGGTATATGTTGATGATCTGAATATCATTGGAACTCCTGAAGAGATTTCAAAGGCAGTAGAGTACTTGAAGAGAGAATTTGAGATGAAAGATCTTGGAAAGACAAAATTTTGTCTTGGGTTACAGATAGAACATTTAAAGGATGGGATTCTTGTGCATCAAACAACTTATATAGAAAAGGTGCTAAAACGATTTTATATGGACAAAGCACATCCGTTGAGCACCCCAATGGTTGTAAGGTCACTTGATGTAAATAAAGACCCGTTTCGACCTAGGGAAAATGATGAGGGGATTCTTGGTCCTGAAGTACCATACTTGAGTGCAATTGGAGCACTAATGTATCTCGCTAGTCATACACGACCTGATATATCATTCTCTGTTAACTTATTAGCGAAATATAGCTCTTGTCCAACCCGAAGGCATTGGAATGGGATTAAACATGTACTTCGTTACTTACAAGGTACAAAGGATATGGGTTTGTATTTTCCTAACCTACCCAAAACAGATTTGATTGGTTTTGCAGATGCAGGGTACCTATCTGATCCTCATAATGCTCGATCACAAACTGGATATGTATTCACATGTGGTGGCACCGCCATTTCATGGCGTTCCATGAAACAAACTATAGTAGCCACATCTTTTAATCATGATGAAATTTTGGCAATACATGAGGCTAGTCGTGAATGTGTATGGTTAAGGTCTGTAATTCAGCACATACAAGGAGCTTGTGGTTTATCTTCAAGAAAAGAGGCACCAACGGTCTTATATGAGGATAATGCAGCATGCATCGCCCAATTGAAGGAAGGATATATCAAAGGTGATAGAACAAAACATATTTCACCGAAGTTCTTTTTCACTCATGACCTTTAGAAGAATGGTGATATAAATGTTCAACAAATCCGTTCAAGTGAAAATTTGGCAGATTTATTAACAAAGGCGCTTCCTACCACTACATTTGAGAAGTTAGTCCACAATGTTGGATTGCGTCGACTCAGAGATCTCAAATGATATAATCATGAGGGGGAGTAAATACACGCTGTACTCTTTTTTCCTTAACCATGGTTTTGTCCCACTGGGTTTTCCTGGTAAGGTTTTTAATGAGGCAGCATCTCATGTGTATTTTGAAGAATAATGTACTCTTTTTCCTTCACTAGGTTTTTGTCCCACAGAGTTTTTCCTAGTAAAGTTTTAATGAGGCATATTCTTTAGTAATGGACATCCAAGGGGGAGTGTTATGAATAGTCATAAATAATGGATGTCCATTCATCCCTCATACTCTTCATAACTTCCCCTTCATTAAGTTTATAACTTTCCCTTCATTAAGTTTGTAACTATCCCTTCATTAAGTTTATAACTTTCCCTTAATTAAGTAACTATTCAATTCCATCTTTATTCATGTATTTGTAAAACCTATAAATAGAGGCTCACTATCCATGTATTGAACACACTTGAAGAATAAGAGAAAATCTCTGTTCTTGCTCTCTCTCTTTGTGTTCTTTCTATAATTTTATAATAAATGGAGTTTTTTTTACTCTACAAGCAGTCTTAGGATCATGACACATGTCCTATATAATTATTATTCTATCCACCGCCAGTGAAGTTTTTAACTTCACAATAGAGATTAAGATGATGATACGTGTCCCATTTTATTTATTATTTAAATATTTTTAAATGACATGTGTCATCATCTAACTCTGTTTGTAGAGTTAAAAAATTCCATTGGGGTGAATAGGATTCTAATCTTTTGCTAATGTATAGTAGGAATAATTATTTCATACATTGCCAGTTGAGTTTTTTTATTCTACAAGCGATGTTAAGATCATGACACATGTCCTATAAAAATATTAAAAATAAAAAATAAATAAATTAATACATGTTTCATGATTCTAATCTCACTTGTAAAATAAAAAAAAAAACTTCATCGATATTGTATAAAATAATTATCCACACAGTAATCTAAATTAGCTAGATATTGAATTTGCTGCGAAATGAGGTGAAATGGTTAAGGAGTCAAAGAAAGAAACAAAATAACCTTCATGTTTTCTTTTATTATATACTAGGGCGATACCGAGTACCCCTGTTTTGCATTGGCTTTCTTTTCTTAAAAAATATATATTATAAATAGTATTTATTAAAAATAATAATAAATTAAGATAATTATTTTAAAATTATTAATTTATTAAATGAAAATGATAATATTTAATTCATCAATTAATTATCTTTTTTATTTTTTATTTTTTTAAAATAAAATAAAATTCTAACATAAAGTTAGAAAATTAAATATACCAAACTAAAAAAAAGCTTATAAAATAATTAAATTTTTATTCAGTTTCATCCTAATTTATTCTTTTATAGCCTTCAATTTTCATATTTAAAGAATTTTTTGAAAGTTTTTGTTTTGTAGATTTATTTTATATAATTTTTTTTTGAGTTTATTTGTGTGTAAGTTTTAAAATAATGACTTTTGGAATTTTTTGCTTTACACTATAATTTTCATTTTTAAAATTTTTGCAATATTTATTAGATTTTTATAGTTTTTGTAATATTTAAAATTTGAGAATTATACAAATAAAAAGGGGAATTAAGATTTGATTTGAATTATTTGAATATTTGGTATTTGAATTTTTGCAAGCCAAATTTTTTGGGTATATGATTGAATTTTTAAAAATTTTAATACGTAATTTTGAATTTTTTTTATAACATAAAAATTTGGTTTAGTTCCTTAAAAAAAATCTTTGAATTTTAATTTTTTTCTCTTTCCACTTTTCATATCTTTCACTTCATATTTTTGTATTTTAACTTTGGAAAAAAAATAATAGTATTTATAAAAAAATTATGAATATTTGATTTAATTTTTTTCTTTTCTTTTTTTTTTTTGAATTTTGCATCTTCTCTCTTCTCTTCATAGTAAGTTTTTTTTTTTTCATATTTTTGGTATTTTAACATTAAAAAATTTACAAATAAATAATTTTATTTCAATTAAAAAATATCGCATATGAAACTAAAAACTATAACATGACTAAATTTATTTTTAAGATTTTAATTTTAAGAAAAAATTAAAATTAATTATAAATTTGAAAAATAAAAAATTGCCTAGTACCATATGACAACCACTAACTCATTAAGAGGATAACTTTTATATCCATCAGTATTTTATGTATAATGTGTCATGGTTTTTATCAAACTAAAAAAATATAAAAATTGTAAAAATATATATAAATAAGATTTAAAAAGCCAAAAATAAATAAATAAAGAGAGGATAAGTATTAAAATGAAGTTAATGAGAGAGTTTTTATATATAGTTATAAATTTTCATCTGTTATTCCCAATAGAAACTTGAGTAAAAGCGGAAAATGGATTAGCCAATAGCCATTCATGCAGAGATCAGTAAGACAAACTCCGATCTCTGTCCGATGTGTATGATGACAGAGCCCTGACAACTGAGCCATCAATTCTTCATAATCTAATAATGATATATTTGGTAAGTTTGTATAATGTTTACATTTTATGTTGTAAAAAGAATATTGCACACTACAACACATTTAAATTCAGAAATATGTGTCCACTTTACTTAAAGTTTTTAAATTATTATGTTTCTTTTTACATAGTTTTTAACAATTAGTCGAGCTGATTGTTTCCAGTCAATGTAAATGTTTCAAGTTAAATAATCAAATTAGAGTAGTAGTAAAAGAAATTTTTATTTTGTTTGTGGTCTAGTAGATTTTGTTGATTTTTTTATTTTGAAATTTTAAATTATATAATTAGATATATATATTTTGTTGTGAGAGTTTTTTTTTTCCATCTCATAAATATCCACTTTACTAATTCCAATATTTAAATGAAGATTTCAAAGATAAGATTTAATTGAATACAAAAATGAATAAAAATCAATGAAAAATAATTTCAACAATTTTTAATCATAAATTAATTTTAAGATATATTAATTAGCTTTGGACAAAATAGTAAAAATCTCAATTTTAAGTGGTGGATCCTTTCCCTCCACATGAAAATGCATGTTTAATTAATTTATTTGTGTTGAATATGATATCATATGATCTTTTATTTATTGAATTTATGATATCATTCTTCCAAGTTTTACTTAAAAAAATCTACCATGCAATTCCAACTTTAGTCATAATTAACTTACTTTCTCTCCTATTCCCCCTTAGTTTTGGGCGATATTGCCATTAGCTTTAACTTTGACAATTTATCCCAATTATCTTAAACTTACACACAATTTAAACTTGAACTCTTGAAGTAATAACCATTGGACAAAATCTCCAAATAATAAAAGATTTAAATTACATGCATGCCTTTTATAACAGATTCTATCTTAGCTCCTGAATCACATTTTTTCTAATTTCATTTAGATCCAATTAACGAATATTTATACATACCTGGGACCATGAATATTTATACATACCGTGTAAGAATAATTAAAATATTATTTAAAAAATATTTTTATTTTATTTTCACTAAATGTTAATGATTAACATTTTGTTCAATTTATTAAGCAGTAAGAGGTATAAGGAATCAAGTTACTCAAGTTCAATTTGATAATTACTAAAATTTGGCTAATTTATTTTTGAATCAAGTTTGAGCTGAAGTTACTTGAATACGAATTGAGTTGAATTCGAATATCTTATTATCAAATTCGAGTAACTTGCAAGGTTAATCAAAATTTTTAATACACATTTATTAATAATTTATGCTTTTACTATTATAATATATGATTAAAAAATAACAAATCTAACCCATTGAATCGAGCTCAAATTTATTTAAGTTTGAATAATTTGAGTATCTTATCAAATTGAACTTAAATTTTAAAAATTAAACTCAAGTAAATTTAAATTAAGTTTCAAATTTTAAATTTAATTTAATACTTTGTCATCTCAGCTCAATTACATTCTCTTTTCTTGAAAAAACCAAAGACCGTTGTACCAAATCTCAATTCAGACTAGGGGTGTAAACGAGCCGAGTCGAGACGATCCAGTGCTAGGCTCGAGCTCGGCTCGGTTCAAAAACTCGAAGCTCGAAGCTCGGCTCGAGCTCGATCGAGCTTAACAAATGAAGCTCGAGCTCGACTCGTGAGATACTCGATCCGCACGAAGCTCGGCTCGTTAGGCTCGAGTTTAATTTCATAAATTCAATTTGACTTCTCATTTTTTAATCAAAATTCAAATATAACTTAAAAATCAAAATTAATATTATTTAAACCCAATAAAAAGTAATCACAATTCATAAAACAACTTAAAATACAACTTAAAATTAATATTATTTAAACAACTCATATTGCTAATCCCTATCAAGCTATTAAGCACAATAAATAAACAGCAAAATTCAACACTGAGCCACATCCAAATCCCATCAAGCTATTAAATACAATAAAAAAATTTGCAAAATTCAACACTAAGCCACATCCAAAGCAGAGATCATCAAGTTATTCTGTTGGCTGCTACTTCCATACGACATCTAGTTAATAAATTCATAACTGTACTAAATCTATATTATATACAAATATGAGGTGAGAAATAAGAATTGAGTTTTGAGCTTCCAATAGACCACTCACGTTCTTGTAGAACTCTTTTAAGTATGAACTATAAGACAATCTTAACAACATTCAAAAACAAATCAGCATTCAAATCAAGTGCAACACAATGTCGTTCCTGAACTTCATAAGAGACTAAAAATCAAACGTGGTTTACAGACTCAAAACTCAAAGCATAACAAGTCAAAATACAACTCTTGCAAATCAAAATATTCTAACATGCAAATCTCAAAATACAACTCAGTAGTCAAGATACTCAAACAACTCAAAATAAATCTCAAAGTACAAACAACTCAAAGAACAACACAGAACTGAAAATTCAAAATGCAACTTAGTAAAAAGGACAATAGACACGTTCACTTAAGCTTGATCCTCAAAGAGCAGCAATCCAAATTTCTAATACTTCCTGCAAATCAAAATGTAAGCTATTAACAGTTTAGGTACTCAATTGAACAATATGCAAACACTTACTTTAAGGTATTGGGAGGATAATTTCAGTTGTTTTCTTCTCTCTCTACAAAAGAAAACAAAACAAATATTATTCAAACTAATCAAAAAATGAATGCATATTATAAGTTATTAATGTCAAATTGAACAAAGAAAAAAAAAAGCTTACTATGTGTAAGGCTACGATACATCTAATCTAAATACATGTACATGGAGCATATATATAAATATATATTTATACATTTATATATACTATTTTTCTAAATAGACTTGGAAACAATAACAGAAAACAGAAAAGATAAACAAGGCATTTGGAAAACATTTGCCAAACATGAACTCAGTCTCAGACCAGAAGACAAATTTCAACAAGACATGAAAACAACAAAGAAGAAAACAGATTAGAACATCACAATAGGCTAACTTCGAACCAAACATGAACCAAAGATCTAGAACAGAACCAAAGATAGAACAATCATATCATATTAGCACAGCAACAAAAACGAACTCATATCAGAAATCAGAACAGTGGCCATAAACACATTCAAGAAGGAATCGATAGAAACTTTTAACAACACTATATAAATCTTAAACCCAAATCGAATAAACAAGCCTATATCTATTTTATAGACCATAAACAAATTCAAGAAGGAATCGATTGGAAAAATAGAAACATGAGATAGAAACCTTAGCTGATGAGGAGAATCACCGCCAGTTCATGGCTCCGGTGAGATTGAACAAACCTTTCCTGGCTCCGGTGTCCTGTCGCTAGTTAGGATCGACCACTGATCGAGACTCAAGGAGGCTGTTTCCACTGAATCGAAACCAAAGGAGGCTGTTTCCACTGGATCTAGGCTCAAGGAGGCTACTGGCCACTGAATGCATTTCAGATTCAAATGTTTAAGGTCCTGACCGGTAGGTATCTACTGAATCGATTCAGACAAAGGACGTGACTCGTGAGGCTGAATCGCTGCCGGAAGAGTAGAGTTTGGAAAGGAATTGTGGCAGGTTACACGACGCTGAACGGTGCTGCTTTGGGGGTAGGTATTGGCCTGGGTTGTGTGCGTGAGACTGAGAGAATTAATTTAGGTTTTTAGGGTTTTTTTTGGTTATATTAAGGGTTTTTTGCTATATGTACATACATGTAAGGTTAGAAATGTAATTAACTAAATAAATATTAAAATATATATTAAAAATAGAAAAGCTCGATAAGGCTCGCGAGCCGCTCGAGCCGGGTATTTAACTACTCGAACTCGGCTCGACTCGATACTCGAGTAGCTCGAGCTCGAGCTCGACTCGAAAATGGACGAATCGAATTCGAGTAATCATCGAGTCGAACTCGAGTAGCTCACGAGTAGCTCGACTCGTTTACACCCCTAATTCAGACTCAAAGTAAAAAATCTTAATTTGATTTCATTGCTTCAATTTGGAATTAACAATCAAAACACAAAACCCTCTTTTATTAAACAATATTTCTCTTTTTCAGCAATCTGCAGGCTACGGGCAGCTTCTCACCATCCAAATAAATTCTTCCCAGCAAGTCAGTGAAGGAAAATTTAATATGTCAGCATTTAAATTAACAATAGGTAAAAGGAAAAAATCTGCATTGGAGGTAGCGAACTCATACTTTGATTCCTGCAGGCTTAGACAAAACCCATTTGATTTTTTTAATTTTTTTAAAATATTAATTTGGTGGGTTGGAAGAGAGCTGGCAAAAGTAAAAGCAAAGCCATTGAAAGCATTACTTTGGCGCGCTATAAATAAAAGCTTAAAGGGGAAAACAGCCACAGCGCAGGGGCACATGGTTTTAATCAATGTCTGCACACCTCCCTACGCGTGTACGCTTGCCCCCATCACATTCTCTCCATGACTTTCCCTGCTCTCTCACAATTCCCTTTCACTATTTTTTTTTGCTTTCCATAAATATTAAAATATTCGACTGTTTGACTAAAAGGAATACGATAAATAAAAATTATTTTTTTTTATTTGAGAGTATAAAAATAGATCCAACAATTTTAAACATGAAGTAATACGACTTATAATTTCATAAAAATTTTATATAAAAATAAAAATATTATAATCGAAGTGTTGATATGAATTTTTATAATTTTTTTTTATTTTACACTATACAAACATGATTTAAAGCAAGATAAACACAAATCATATATAAAAATTATCAGGTCTAATAAACAATCACACAACTATTTAACACATATTAAAATGATATTATGAAAAAAATTGTAACTAATGTATAGATTTGCTTGAATTTTATAAGAATATTGCATTAAATATTTTTTAAATAATATTTTAATTAGTTAGCTAGAAGCGTGGGTTAAGGTAAGGTTAATTTCTATATTTGTCAAAATTAGTTAATGTTGATTAAAATATTAATTTAGAAAAAAAATTTACATTTAATGTATTATTTTATCAAATTCAATAAAAAGATGCATAAATATCATCTTAAGTACTGTCGTTGGAAAGGTTAATATTGCCCTTTTATTTATTACTTTCTTTGACCCAAATTATTAGTTCCTTCTTATTTTTATGAAATTAAAGATAAAAACTTTGATTTTGGAATATTTAACATTAGAATCTTTTATTTTTTAATATAAAACCGATGTTCCATGATTTTTAATGTCAAAATGTTAATAAAAAAGCATAAAAATAATTTTAAAATATATATAAAAAAGAAAAAGAATATAATTTTGAAACACCTATAAGATGGATAAAAAGTAATAAATATAATTATCTAATACACTGTTAATGGAGCTTTTAGACTTTACAAACGAGATTAAGACGATAATAAATACCCATTAAAGAATATAAAAAAATAAAAAAGTAAAATATATGTCATAATCTTAATCTCCATTACAAAGTTTAAAAACTTCATTAACAATATATTGAATAATTATTTAAGTAATAAAATATTTTTATCACCTTATATGCTAGAAAGAAGCACGCAATCAAGCCTCAAATCTTAGCTTTCATGCTCCTCATCTAATATCATTTGTAAATTGTAAGTAGAAATTGGGTAATTTGGGACATAAAAGTTGAACATTAATGTGCACGATAAAGATTCATCTTAAGCTTTAGGTGTGATTGGCTATAACTGGTTAAAAAGTGCATGATAAAGTTCTTTTGTTCTTTAACTCTTTTTCTTTTGGAATAAAGGGAAAATAGAAAGGAAAAACTAAAAAGAAGAGAGGTAATTTAGCAGTGAGTAGAAAACTCCAACAAGAATAACAATTTTCATTAGTAAACCCAAACTCAGTTATCATAAGGTAATATTGGTGAGAAAAAAAAATACTATGCCATTCACAATCATCTACATTGAATTTTCATCTGTAGGTGTGAAATATTTTTTTAGATTCAATAATTTTAAACAAGAGACAACGATGCAAAAAGAAAATGACATGAAAAATTTAAAAATAACATGAATTAACTTTTTTATTAAAAATTATTTTAATTAAAAAATAAAAAATTTAATATTTGACATATTAAATTATTTGAGTTTTGAAATTTCCACTGTTGAGAGGATTTTACTGTTTATTTTATCACTTTCGATCCGAACAGGATTAATTTTATATCGTAAAACGGATAAAGATATCTGTGCTTACAAAAAAACAATTTTCATATATATTACACTATTCAATACAAGTTCACAAATACTAATGCAGACGTTTTTGTTGCAATTCATTTCTTCATTCTACACCATACCTTTTTTTCCCATTATTACAAAATTTATGGTATAAATATTTATTATACATACATAGAGAGAGAATCAAATAAAAAATGGACAAACAAAATAAAAGAAAAGACAAAGTTATTTCATATATTATTTTATTTTCTAAAAACTCTAATTCTTCTTTATTTATTCTTTTGCTAAGAATCCCTATAAACACAAGACTCTACTTCACATGAACTTACTTTCACAGTCTAAAAAAAAATTGTATACATCAAGTGAAAAAAAAAAAAAACAAAAATTTACAGGACAGAAAGAACAAAACTTATACATTTTTTATTTTATAAGAGACTAATTAATATTTTTCATTCTTTCTTTGTTTTGCTAACAATCCCTATAAACAGAAGAATCTACTTCACATAAACAAATTAGCTTCATAATTATGGAATTAAGATCATGATTACTGTTACCACGTTGGATTATTGAATAATCTGCAGCTGAGTGGGAGCTCGAACCCATGAGTGAACCCGCTTCATGAATTGACTCGCTTGATGTAATCAAATTCACATTCTTCAGTATGTACCCATTGCCCACGAGTTGACTCAAGATTCCAGACTCGGAGATGGAATTCTTCTTCTTATGCTGCATTGTAGCTCTGACGATCTCAGTCAACATTGCGTTGGCTAATCTCCGAATCCCTCTAGCTCCACCCATCAGAATCGCTGAGTTAACATGATAATGAGTTTTCTCCAAGTTCCTCTTGCTATGCTTGCCGGTGCTGCTTTCCTTGGTCAATAAAGAAACCGATTCGGGACTCCGATTCCTGACACGGCCGAGCGGGTCACTCAATAACATCAAATTTTTAACATCCAATAACATTATATGCTTAAAATTTCGCCTGACTCTTCCTAATAACATTGGATAACAAGCCCATCTTCTCAAACTCATCGGAACGTGATCTAAAAACCCAGCCAGCGAGTTCTCTGGATCCAACTCATTCACATCAAACCCCACAATCGAGCCATAAGTCAACCGAGTTGACTCACCTTCAGCTACAGTTGAACTTGAATTACTATAATTCCCTCGGCCCTTCTTTCCCCAAATAGGCTCCCCCACTTCTTTCTTTCCAGATTTCCAAAACTGGGTCGAGTCAAAACGGAAGACAGAGTCACTGAAACCCTTATTATTCGACTCCTTGTAGTGTTGAATGAGTTTCAAGAACGACTCATTCTCTTCCTGAATAACAGAGCTGAATCTTGAAGATAACGAAGAAGAACCAAAAAGAAAAACAGTGTCAGCTTTTGAAGTGACGCCTGACCTATGGAAGACACGCAAGAAAAGCCTGAGTTCATCTTCTGTCACATCTTCAACAACATGGCTAACTAAAAGATCATTCATGGCTTTTGTCCCACGTCTATACAAAGTCCCCATCCCTTGTAAAGCGAATGAAGAGGAAAAAATATTGGGTTTTTGCTTGACTTGTAGGGCCTTATAATCCCACACTGGAAAGAACCAATGGAATGAAGAAGAAGAAGAAGAAAGCTGGGTTTTTTGGGATAAGAATCGACGAGAGTTTCTGATGGAGGAAGAGGGGGTAGTTGGCGTTGGGACGGAGGGTTCAAAGGTAGAGAGAGTGAAGAGGAGAAGAGTAAGGAAAACTAAAAGAGCACAGATTGAAATGGTAGATTGAGCTTTGGTGAAAAGGAGACTGGAACTTGTTCTTCGAATGAATCTTGATGAAGAGTTGTTGTTATCAATGGAGTTGTTGATTTTGTTTGGGTCTTCAGGGAAGAACACGAGGAGTAAACCCATGGCCCTGCTTTCTTTGTTGCTGTTGCTGCTGGTATGGGAGTTCAGCTTGGCTGCTGCTGCTGCGAAGCCCATGCCTCTCTTTCTCTGTCTATCTCTTTATCACACCATCTCTCCGGCCCTGCTTTTTTGGCTGTTCACAAAGACAAATGGGGAGGGCATAAGCCTGAGGCTAATGCTACAATAAGCTCTATTAGTCTATTACTAAGCACTTTCATTGAATACTGTGCTTCTTTACCGTCTTTTTTTTTTTTTAATTTTGGCCAATCATATTTAAAAATAACTAAATTCAAGATTCGATTTTCTTTATTTTTTGAACTTTTTATGAGTAAAAAAATAAAAAAAATGTGTCATTATATTACATCGTTTATAAAATTTTAAAACTTTATCAATAATATGTTGAAAAATTATTTTGTTATTAATCTTTTTATTTTTTATTTTCATTTCATTGAAAAAAGTAAAAAGTAAAAAGAATCAGAATCAATGGGGGCGGAACTTTAAATTTTCTCAAAAATCTTGATTTTTTCTTTAGAAAAATTAAATATTTGTGTATTTTATATAGAAATTGAGCCTTTAGATTACCAGATTAAGGATCAGCTGAAGCCTGCAAGCTTTGCCTAATTAATGTGTCTTTTTATAAAAGATTCCAAATTTAACAAAATTATCATAATTTTGTTAAGTGTTATGTCATTTCACTGGATTAAAAAAGCATTTATCGCTTGCATTTACATGTGATGTGTTTGTGTGCGGATTAAAACATTTGCTTGCTTGCATGCGTGTGTATTTGCATATGTGTGTGGATTTACCACCGTCCCACGTCAGTTGTATTGTGTGTGGTGTGTGTTTATAAAAGATTCCAAGCTTAACAAAATCATCATGATTTTGTTAAGTGTTGTGTCACTTCACTGAAAAAAAAATAATGTGTCTTTTTCTGTTATTTCTAGAGTTGCTAAATGTTGAATTTGAAGGAGTGCAAAGCTTGGTTGTTCTTCCAATGAAAAAATGGAAACGAAATTGCTGGCGAAATAGCGGAGATGCGGCCTGTTGTTCTCAAAGTCTATTTTGTTGTCCGTCAAAAACAAGAAAAAGCCCACTTTTGTAACGTTTGCAAGATGGGCAAGTTTCCCAATATCATCCATTTTTCATTACAAGAATCAAGAAGAAAATTCAACAAACTAATACTTTTTTTTTAATTTGCCTACACCTCATTAATACTTAACAAACACATCTTAACTAGACTTGCCATTTTTACTTTTAGTCTAATAAATATAACCTAAATGTTTATCGATGATATAATTTTAGAATTTGTCATTTGAGTTTGTATTTTGTATTTGTATTTGTATTATATAAAATTGTATTTATATTGTGTATAATATAAAAATTTTGTATCAAAATTTGCGTTGATACATTAAATGTAAATTTTTTTATCGAATTTTAACTTGGATTGCATTCATATCTTTTATTCATGTTGTACTTAAAATTATCAGATTTACTTGAAATCAAGCTTTGATGTTTGCCTATGTGCTTAAATGTAGATCTATATGTCAGATCTCCAATTTCTCAACAACCAAGGTTTGATCTTAGGATTATTATCCTTACTTAAGAGGGAGTAAGTCCAATTTTCAAATTTTCCTTTTCTCTTTATACCTCCTTATGAACAAAAAAATTTTTACTCAAGGTCGCGTGTGGAATTCGAAGAAGCTACTGCAATTGAGAAATTTAGCACTGTATTTCATTACACAACAGAATGGGGTTGATGTTTGGTCTCTGCCTGTTAACAGATACTCATTGGTTAAGCAAGCAAAAGTAGACTGGACGGATTACTGGTTGAGAGTTTATATTTATTTTATATAAAAAATTGATAATATATTTAATTAGTAAGTCATGATAATATTATTATTTTTTGTTACAATGGTAATATTATTGATATATGAAATAATAATTCGATATATATCGGTTTTCAACTGACAATCTTCAAATGAAATTCATTTTCATGACGAATTAGCAGGTTCTAGACATGAAACTCAAGATTTGCCACAAAACAAGCTGACCAATCTGAAGAGATTTTTAGAAAACCTAAGGATTCTTTAGGAAATTTCTCAGCACTTCCAATAACACGTGAATTGCACATGAAATTGCTTTAGTTATATGTGCCTGCATGCAAACACTACTATTACACTAGTACTTAATGATGAGCATCGACCACAGAGTCTGCCGATTTACGGCCATCACGACGTACATATCGTATGGAAACATCATCTTTCACCGACACGCCATCACCACTCGTCACTAATGTCCAAAACAGCTCATTGAAGACAAATAGGCTGGCAAAAACCACAAAATCTTATTGCAAGCGTGTATTAGTATTTTACTTGCGATTTTCCCTATTTTCAAAAAGAAAAGTTCCGTTTGGGTTTCGATTTTATTATTTTAGGTAAAATGGTGAATGCATGTTAGATTGAAATTAAATGGTATAAAGCATAAATAATTTACTTTATAAGAAAAAAAGTTATGCCGACAATTTTGTTTTGTTCATTGTTATGCCGACACTTTGAGATATGAAAGATGGTAGATAAAATATGATGAAATTGACGCTGGAATTAATTGTACTAGTAGAAAGTGTGTGTGTGGGTCTGAAATCACTTTTGTAGTGTACTAATGAACCGCCAGGACAAACACAGGCTAGCTGCTTCTTTAACCATTTAGTTTTATTATATATTTTCTGATTACGTTGCGTTAAATTGTAAATCGTATAAAATACAAAAATTAATATAAAAATTAATCGATAGTCTAACACAATTTATATTTTTTAGTTTTTATTAAATTATTATTAATATGTAATTTTTATCAAATTTAAATTCACATTAATTTTTCATCTTCTTCGTACAAGATGTGTGGACGGCAATCTCTATCTGAGTTTTATATATTGATCACTATCTCAGCCTCACTCCTCAGATGACGTTCCGGCCATGGGGAAAACCATTATCGGAGGGGCTAGATTAGTTGTGTGAGTCGCAGAGAGAGAATGAAGATGACGATGCAGTTGTAGATGGAAATAAATGAGAATGGGTCCCTTCGCTTCCGGTGGTCCTGGGTTTCCGTGCATTTGTTTCTGTTTTTGTGTGTTTAATTGATGGTGCATATGGAACTGAATTCTGATTCAAATGGAAGTTTCCGTGGAAGCAAAACACGCTTGTTGACCTGTAACTGTAACTATAATAAAGCCTCTCTACCTGACTCTCTTACGTTGGAAGATGAGACTGTTTTATTTAATGTCATAACGTAATGTCTTAGACATGTATGCTTCGGAGAATCGACTTAATAACCAAATGCATCATTTATCTTTTGCATAAGATGTATTTAAGCTTTCAACATTTTATTATGTGTAAATTTTATTTGTATTGCACATATGATAAATTACACGTCAAACACAAAATTATTTATATTAACTGTCATATTAAGATGTTCAAATGGTAGTTAATATTATTTAACATATTTAATCTTAATTGTGTTGTTTTGAAAATTTGTTTACAGCAAATAGAAGTTTATGTGCTGATTTACATGTGATAAAATGTTGAATGCTACTATGCTAGTATATATTTTGTGCAAAAAGTTAAAAGTGTATTTGAGTATTAAGTCTTTTAAATTTATCTTGTTACTAAAACCTAGTTTAATTTGTATCAAATTAACATTTGAAATTTAAATTAATTGGAATAATTTAAACAATTTAAATTAATTTGATTAAAATTTAATAATTTTGATACAAATGATCCAAGCCAAACTCTAATAATTTGAGTTTTAAATTCGAATGACGTACACTGACCTATTCAAATGCCAAATGATTTAATGTGATCAATCGTCCTTCCTCGTGATGTCGGGTAACAAATGGCAGCAATTGTCAAGAACACTCAAAATAATGAAATTGTGTGTCTGCAACATTGCTCTCACCAATATTCGCCGATGTCCAATGGTTTAAGCGTGATGTTCTTCCTACTTCCTCTCCTTCACCTACCTTGTTTAGCTCTTTAGTGCGTGTGTGTGCATATATATATATATATATATATATATATATATATATATATATATATATATATATATATATATATATATACACAGAGAGAGAGAGAGAGTTTAAGTTATATTAAGATGATTTTAAAAATTGAGATTTTAGGTATCAATAAAAAATTAACACATGATCATTTTTTAAAACATATGATTAGTATTATACATTTTTAAATATCAAATCATTCTAAGCAAAAAATTAATTAAAAAAATTTTATATTTATCACTTTTTTGGATTATTTTTTTTATTAAATTTTTATTTCTTCTTCTTTAATGGTTTTTTTTGTTACATTTTCTTAAAATTTTAATTTAATTGGAAAGTGGCTTTAAAATTTAGTTTCAAACCTTTTAAATTAAAAATAGAATTTTTTTTTACCGAGATTGTTTGTTTGTCTTAATTTTTTATACATTTTAAAGATAATATTTAATTTTTATTGTATTTTTTATAGGTCAATTGTTCTTTTTAATCATAATGATTAATGTGATTAAATTGAGTTAATGATAATTGATTTTACAAAAATGAGTTTATTATACTAATTATATATCTTTCAAGATTCAAATAATATTAAGTGCCATTATTTTAATAATGCTGAAAAACTCACTTTTTAAAATAATCCTAATATAAATTACACTAATAATAATATGATTTATATGCTTTCACTCTCATTTCCACTTTTACCTACCCTACGGAGCAGCCCTAAGAAAACGTTACTGTCAAATTTGAGGAACACTTGATCACGGAAGTTTCATTCTTCCGAAATATTAATTAGTCACAAGACTCCAACCATCACCGAAGGTGTCACTTGGAACAGTGCCATTGGTCTTTCTCTTCGTAACAATTCATTATTACTGCCCTTGAAATTAAGATCTTTAATATTATCACATTGATAATGGATTAATTCTTTGAAAATTGGAACTTTCAGGACAGATTTATGAAATTATATTAACATTTTTAATTATAATTGAGGGAATACGTGATAATTTATTTTTGAAAAGATTAAATTTGGATTTAATTTACTATAAAATTGTGAGAATAAAATACACATATTATTCACAAATTTGTTAAGAGTTTGATATATTTATATACTTGAAAAGATATAATCCAACAAAACCCGAAATTTAACCTAAAGAACATGAATTCCCATGAGATTAAAATTTCATTCTCGACAATTGTAATTTTTTTCTCTAAACTTTGCTTTATTTGATAAAGAGAAAAAAATGAAAAAAAATAGAAAATTAGAGAAAAAAAGTGAAAAGATAAAATATATATGTTTTCTTTCCATTGATGTGTGTTTAATAGGAATGACAGTAGAGGCTTTGTTTGATTTTACTAATCAAAACCTTTTCTCTTTTCATTTACTTGAAAAAATAGAAAATAGAAGTGGAAAAATGTTGGAAGATTAAAAAATAAAAATTACAAATGAAAATAAAAATATATTTAGTTTTAAAAAACATTAAAAAATTATTTTAATGGTTTTCAACGAAGTAGAAACAAAAATTAAAAAAATGAAAAAAAAAAAAAAAGTGAAAAACATTTCGTTTTCTAACATGCGTGGTTTTAGATCTTAAGGAATTCTATTCACAACACAATTTTTGTTTTTCACAACCTAACTTTTTTTCTTTTGATTTTATGATAAAATACCCTTTTTTGACCTTTTTCACTTAACCATACATACCAACATCCTTTGTAAAAATAAAACCCAACAAATTTATAAATTCAAAAATAACATATAAATTATACATGTGTTTTATTGTAATTTATATCAAATTTATTTTAACAAGGCCAGTTATCAAACACAATCTAAACCAAACATGATTTTGAAAACCTTAATCGTCTATGCCATGTACGAAATAATGTTTTGTTGCTGCCTGTAAGAATAAAGTGGGGGCTTTATTTGTTGACATAACTGAGATAATGGCCCGATTGCATCAGAAATGGCAAGCTGGTGTTTTCATTTAACAAGTTAATTTGGTTTGATCTGCTTCTGAAAACGAATAACTAGTAGTAGTGGGCAATGGGCATGTTCAGTCTTCTTGCTCAAGTCCAAAATTATTAGGCTTTAGGCTCCTATCTTTTGGTCCGATTTCTAGCCCAAAAGTTCTTAGAAAAAACAGACCCAAACCAATTCTTACACCATTCATCTTCGCTACAGCCACCGCCACCACCACCCTCCTGTCTTTGACCCAAAATCTGAGCAAAATCATCACCATGAAAAAAAAAAAAACCTACCGCAAATTATCCAGAAGACGATAACGAAACCCGAACGAAACCAAAACCCTATGAGAGACGAGCCCGATAATTGCCAGCAACTCTTGGACCGTCATTCCAAATCATCCGGCCCACATCACCGCACGTCCTCGCAACAGCTGCAGCCAAAGAGCCCTAGATTCGAGTTGCTGTTATTGTACATATTTGTGAAAAATTCATATTGCTAGTTTTGATAATTGTATATCGTTGTTAACCAAAAAAAAAAAAATAATTGTATATCGTTAAAGATTTAACACGTGTGCGAAAAGTTTAAGTATATAAAAGATCCATACGTTGGACGATCTATTGGTTACAAGACTTTGGAAGAGAAACTTCGATGACTTTGGAACCCGAAGGGAGAATATGAACTTATAGAGTTGGGTGAAGGATTCTACTTGGTCAGGTTCTCATACCCTCCAGATCTTAATTTTGCATTGAAAGATGGTCCATGGCTTATTTTTGGATATTATCTGACAGTGAGACGTTGGCAACCAGACTTTCGGCCTCAAGTCGATTCTATTGATTCCACTGCAGCTTGGGTTCGTTTCCCAGGCATACCCATAGAGTACTATGATGAGCGTATTCTTATTGCAATGGGAAATACTATTAGGAAGGCAATGAAGGTGGATAATACTCCACGTATGGCGAGTCGGGGTAAATTTGCAAGGGTGTGTATAGAAGTAGATTTGAACAAGCCTTTAGTCCCAAAAATTCTCCTAGATGGCCACTGCCAGCCTGTGGAGTACGAGGGTTTAAACCTGATTACCTGTGGAAGGATGGGCCATAAGGGGGTTTGTCCATATCAAGTTCCTGTAGAAACGTCGAAGGAGGCAGCAATGGTAGTAAAGGAAAGACCCAAGTAGCCAAAGAATGGAAAAGGGGAAGGAACCAGTAGGGTGCAGATAGAGAACGAGGAGGCTCATACACCTGAATACTGCCCATGGATGATTGCGAAAAATCGAAAACCACGACGAAACTTGGGTGAAAATGTCGAGGGTAGAGGAGCACGTAATGGGAGAGGCTCCAGGTTTGACGTCCTTGACTCGTTGCATGAGGGTGAAATGCAAGAGAATAGGTCTACAAACCAAATCCATGGTTTGGGTCCAGCAAGGTATGGGGGTGTAACTAAAAAAGCCATGCATGTAGAGCATGCAAAGGTGGTTAATAATGTTGTGCATGTGGAGCCCATTTTATGTGAAGAATTTGTAATTCAGAAAGTACACGTAGATGTTAACGTGGCCTCTCCTCATCCAAGTTTAGGACAGCAAAAGAAAAATTCAATGGAGGTTGTTGCTTGTAGGCTCGAAGAAGTTGACACAGGGACTAAGATTGGTGAGTCAGAATTGCCTATATCACCAGAAGTTCCAAGTAGAATTCCTGAGACAATTCATGGAGCTTGAAGACAATGAGGGATAGGTACAACCATGGAGGTTGCCTGAGTTTTCTCCAAAAAATAATTGATTTATGTTAATGAATATATTATTGTAGAATAGTAGAGGAGCTGGAAACAGCAAGTTTTTAAGAAATATGAAGGATCTATTACGGTTCTATAAACCATCTATAATGGTTGTGGTTGAACCTAGAATAAGTGATGAGAAGGCTAAGGAAGTTATCAGGAAACTTAGATTTTATAGCTTCTGTATTTCTGAACCAAGGGGTTTTTCTAATGGTATCTGGTTGTGCTGGAACTCTAACTTAGTTCAGTTGAATGTGCTCTCTTTCACGACTCATGTTATTCATGCGATTGTTCGTGATAAGGTAGGGCGTGATTGGTTTTTTCTGCTGTATATGCTAGCCCAAAATTTGAGGTTAGAAAAATGTTATGGAGGGATCTAGAGGAGCTTGTGACTTTAGTTTCCATGCCTTGGCTTTTGTTCGGTGATTTTAACGATATCAGTTCTGGTTCGGAGAAAAAAGGTGGACAGAATGTTTCTGGTCTGAAATCAACTCGGTTTAATGAGATGATGACGAACTGTGGTTTAATTGACCTGGGTTTCCAGGGTACTAATTTCACGTGGTGCAACAAGCGAGAAGGCTTGGCTAGAGTTCAAGAATGTCTGGATAGGGCATTATCTAACTCAGATTGGCGGTTATTGTTCCCTGAAGCTCTAGTGAAACACCTTCCATGTACACACTCAGATGATTGTCCATTTCTACTTCAATGTACACCTAGGGAAGTGGTTGATAAGGCAAGAAGGCCATTTCGCTTTCAAAGTATGTGGTTATACAGGGAAGAAGTGATAGATATGGTCAAAAATGTTTGGGCTAATGATAACGAGGAATTGCCTCTGAAAGCTAAACGTTTGAAGCATGAATTACAGGAATGGAATGAAAATTCTTTTGGGAATTTATTTGGTAATAAGAAGAGGCTGCGTGCACATATTGCTGGAGTTCAAAAGGCTTTGGAGGAAGGTACAATCATCAGCTTTTTTTATTAGAAAAAATGCTTGTTAGGGAGCACAACATAATTCTTTGTCAAGAAGAACTTTTCTGGTACCAAAAGTCTAGAAAGAATTGGATTATGGATGGTGAATGTAATACTTGTTTTTTTCATCTGTCAACTATGTGCCGAAGGAGAAGGAATAAGGTTTCAATGTTAAAAGACTTGAATGGTGAATAGGTTTCAGCTCAATAGTAGTTGAAAGCCATGGATTTACAATTTTTTGTTGATTTATAAAAATTAGATGATCAGTCACATGTACCTATAGAAGAACCTTGTCCGTTAAAGCTATCACATGAACAATCTCAATTGCTAGATGTTCCTATATCAGTAGAGGAAGTCCGAGATGCATTATTCCAAATGAATTCGTGGAAAGCTCTAGGGATAGATGGATTGCAAGCGGGTTTTTTCCAACGTTTTTGGTCATTGACAGGTAGCTCTTTAGAGAAATTAGTTAAAACTGCCTTTGATTCGGGTTCTTTCCCTGTTGAGGTAAATGCTACTCTAGTATCGTTGATTCCTAAGGTGCCCAATCTTGATGCAGTTAAACTTTTTAGACCAATTTATGCACTGTCATGTATAAGTTAATTACAAAAGTCCTGGTTAACAGATTAAGACCTTTGTTGAATAGTATTATATCTCCGGTATAGAGTAGTTTTATTCCGAGAAGGCAAATGTCGGATAATATAATGTTGGCTTAAGAACTTATCCACACAATTAAGAGGTCTAAACGGAAAGATGGTTTGATGGGAATTAAAATAGACCTTGAGAAATCCTATGATAGAGTACGTTGGGATTTTCTGGTAGAAACTTTAGTAGCTTTTGGGTTTTCTGAAAAATGGATAAAGCTTATTCTATTCAGTGTTAGAAACCCTTCAATAACAGTTTTATGGAATGATGAGAAATTGGATGCGTTTCATCCACAAAGAGGCTTAAGACAAGGGGATCCTCTTTCTCCTTATCTTTTTGTCCTCTGCATGGAGAGGTTGGGTCATATGATCAACAAAGAAGTGGAAAATGGCGTTTGGAAACCTATCTCTGTAGGAAGAGAAGGAGTGAAGGTGTCTCATTTGATCTTTGCGGATAATCTCTTTCTCTTTGGAAGAGCTTCAAACGGACAAGCAAAGGTTATTAAATCTGTAATAGATAACTTTTGCAGAGCATCGGGTGCCAAAGTCAATTTTGAGAAATATAAAGCTTTTATTTCTCCTAAGATAGCTATAGGAACAAATAGAAGTGTGTTTGGGACTCTTGGAATTGCTTGTACACAGAATTTGGGAAAGTATCTAAGTGCTCCCCTTATCCATGGGAAGGTGACCAAAAAAACATATTAGAAAGTGATTGATAGGGTGAAAAGTCGACTAGTGGGTTGGAAGGCAAAATGCCTCTCTTTAGCGGGAAGGGCAACTCTAATCAAGTTTGTCACATCCTCTTTACCTTCACATTTGATGATGACTGCTTGGCTGCCGAGAGCAGTTACAAAGGAAATTGATGCATTGAATAGAAAGTTCTTATGGGGTGAGAATGATTCTAGAAGAGGTGTGTCTTTAGTATGCTAGGATGAGGTATGTAAGCCGAAAAAGCGTGGAGGGCTTGGAATTCGCAAAATGGAAGTCCAAAATAGAGTTTTATTACAAAAAGTAGCCTGAAAATTTGTTACTGATCAAAGTTGCCTTTGGACTCAGTTCATGAAAACTAAATATGGTATTCATGGGGATATTATCCATATGCTACAGGATTTGGAAGTCACTAAACAGGGATGGTCATCAACATGGAGAGGTTTAGTGAAAGCGTGCAAACTTCTCTCAGGGGGTTTGAAACGTAGAATCGGGAATGGGAGAGAGACAAATTTTTGGATGGATGTCTGGCTGGAAAAACCAATAGTAGAACTTTTGGAACAGAATGATCAAGGAGGTTATAACAGCAGTGAAATAGTGGCTGACTATATATCACCGGGGATTGGATGGAAATCAGAGATTATCTTCACAAGTCTACCATTGGACGTAGCTTTAAAGGTAATTGGGACACCATTGCCGATAGCTCGATACTGTCAGAGGCTAAGGATAAATGGATATGGGATGGAACATCAGATGGAATTTTTACTGCTAAGTCCGCCTACTTAAAGGAGATAGATTCAACAAGATATGGCTGTAATGATAATTGGATGTGGTTGTGGAAACTTCCGGCTCCACAACGCTGGCTACACTTCATCTGGTTACTTTATAGGAACAGGTTGCTTACTAATCAACTTAGATTTCGGTGGAAGCTGTCTGCTACACCAGATTGTATCTTGTGTGGAATGGCAGAGGAATCAGCACTGCATATCATCAGAGATTGTGAGTTTGCAGCTCAAGTTTGGATGAAGTTACTCAAACCGGAAATGATGTTGGATTTTTTCTCATGGGAGCTCCTTGAATGGGTGGAAAATAACCTACAATGGAAGCTAGTTGAAGGCCTAACAACTATTAATTGGGCTTACGTTTTTATTACCACGTGTTGGAGATTGTGGACACGTAGATGCAAGTGGGTGCTCAATAATGATGTTTTCTCTCAATCTCACGATCAGTTTGTTGAATCTATATTGGTAAGTGCATCTGAAATAAACCAAGCCTTTGCCAAAGTTCAGAAAAGTACTAAAGTACAGAAGCATATTTCATGGGAACCTCCACCTATGGGCACTGTTAAAATCAACACAGATGGATCTTCGATAGGGAATTCAGGAGTGGCTGGTGCTGGGGGTCTGATTCTAACTACCGAGGGACAGTGGATTGCTGGTTTTAGAGCAGATTTGGGAGTTTGCTCTAATATGGTGGCAGAATTACAGGTGGCAAGACTTGGTTTAATTCTGGCCTAGCAAGAGGGATATCGTACTGTCATCTGTGAGATGGATTGCAAGGCAGCCATTGAGTTGATCAAACATGGAGACATCACCCACCACCCGCTTGGAGAAATTCTTGGAGATATCATATCGTTAGCAGGTAGAAACTGGAGCTGTGAGTTCAATCATGTCCTGCGTAGGGAACTTTGCAGCAAATGCCTAAATCTACTTGTTTTATGGAAGCAGATTATGAGTTACTATGGCATCCTCCTTACTCTGTTCGGGAGCATATTTATACTCATGAAATTGGAGTACAATTTCCTAGGAAACTTAGACTGAAGTAATTTTAATTTTACTTTCGCATTGAAACAAAAAAAAAAGATCCATACGTTACAAACATAGAAATGCATGAAAATATTGGTTTTTGATTGCAGCGGCCGTGTTGAGTAATTTTAATTTTAGATTTTTCATGTATAAAGCAAAACAATTGTATAAGAAAATATTGAAAATAAAAATTTTACAAACAAAATTAAAAAGTTAGTACATAATTTATTTTTAATTAATTTATTAATATTTTTAAAAAATATGTGTCACATTTTAATTTTGTTTATGAAATTAGAAAATTTTACTGTTAAAATATTTGATAATATTTCATTTAAAAATAACAAAATGCATGGCTTTATTTATGTGTGCAAACAAGTTAAGTTATTTGCGAGTTTTTCGAATTCAATTAGATGATTATTCGAATTTGATTCGTTTATTTTCAAATTGAATTCGAGCTATTTGAATAATAAGTTGAACTAAATTTAATTATCTTAATATATTTCTCGAGCAATTTACTAATTTAATCTAGTTTTTTTAATATATATTTTTTATATCTTATTATTAATTTATTGTCAAATATATAATTGAAAAACAAAACACTCGAACTTATTTAATCAAATTTGAACTTATTAAATCGAGTTTAAACAGTTCAAATATTTTATCAAATCAAATTTAAAAAATCAAATATGATTAAACTTAAAACAAATTTTTAGCTTTAAATTTTTCATCAAATCTGACACAATTCAATTTCACCTTTTAGTTTTATAGCCGTCAAAGGTGTTTAAATTTTTATTTTTTTACATAGTCATTTTCTCGCTATTTGAACTTTATTTTCGAGATAAAATGACAAAAATAAGAAGATAGAAGAGGTGGCAAAAATTGACCCGACTCAAAAAACCAACCTGATTAATCCGAAACCAAATCGAATCATCCGTTTTGACTAAAAAAGTCAACAACCCAAATCCAACTCAATCCGAATTCGAATTGATTTGAAACCAAATTGATTCGAATTCACATTGATCCAAATCTGATCTAATCTGAATCCGAATTAATCTGAACCCAAATTCATTCGAATTTAGATTAACCCAAACCTGACCTGATCCGAACTCGACTTAATCTAAACCCATTGATCCGAATCTAAATCCAAACCCGAAAAGATTCAAACTTAAATTTAATATTATCAATAAATATTTAAATATTAAAATTAATTATCAAAGTATTTTACTATAGTAAAAATATAATTTTTTTCAATAATATGAGTGTTATGTTTTTTTAATCTAGTTAAACTTAATTCACTTTTATATTATATTCATTTGAACATAATGTATAATTATTTAACGGCTAATCTATAATAGAGTACAAAAGCTATATCACCTACATTTAATGTATCCAATTATTCTACAAAAAATCAAGAGAAATTAAAGAGATGTATAATAGTGTATTATGATATTTAGTAGGGATTATTAAATCACTTTATTCATAAAGTTATTAATTATTATAGATAATAAAAATAAAATGAAAAATGTAATTAATTTATAAATATTGATAAATATATTATAAAAAAATTATTATACAGATTATTAAATATTTTGATTATTTCAATCTCAATTTTGTTATAGGTCGTGTAAGAAGAAAATTTTATTTTCGTGAGTTTTGTAATTCTTAAAAATATGGTTTCAGTTGATTTTCATACCAGACAAATTGTATAGAAATGACCAAGGCTTAATCTAAAAAACTTGTCCGCTCGACCCAAATTCAAATTCGACCAACTCGAATTGACTAAAAAAGTCAACGACCCAACTTGACCTAATTCAAACTCAAATTATTCCAAACCCAAATTGATCCTAATTCAAATTGACCTAAACTCGACCTTATCCGAACCCGAAATGATCCGAATCCGAAATAGTCTGATTTTTCCTTGACCCAAACTCGACCTTATCCGAACTTGAAATAATCCAAACCTGAAATAATCCAAACCCAAAATGATCCGATCAAAAATAGCTCAACCTAAACCTGATCTGACCTGCCCATTTGCCTCCTTGTAAAATATTGTTCTAAAGGCTAAAAGTGTCATTTTGGCTATCTATGAGTAAAATAACGGTAATATAACTTGAAAAATTCTAAATATACCTAGGAATGTAAACGGGATGGGTACTCGTCAATTTCGAGGTACCCGACCCCGTTTAAGATTGATAAAACCCGAACCCTATATAAACCCGATTAATTTTTAAATGTACTACATGAACCCTACCCTCTTAATTTTTATATCACCCGTTTATGACTCGAACTCGTTTAAATACCAGTTTATACTTCCAAACTTTTTGACAACCCGATTACTAACCCGAACCCAAAATATTTCTAAATTAATTCATTTTTTTGTTAATTAAAAGCATAAAATTAAAAAAAAAAATACAAGTACCATTACAACAATTCAACAAACCATAATAGTTCAACAAACAATTTAAACACATAGAAATATGTTTATGCAACTACAAACAAACATAATTTAATAAAAACACAAACAAATTTGAAATCATTCAAGTCATGACAACTTCATTCTTCATCATCATTAAACATGCAACTTGAATCCATAGTTGTAGATGGTCCTACACATAAAATAAATAAATAAATATTATTAATCTTGAGGTAAAATGTAATAATGAATTCCTTTTGAAAAAAAAACAAATGAATAAAAAGAATTATAATAAGTGAATTGTTTACCCCCTATGTCACTCCTTAACCAATTTTGAGAGCACATCAATGCCTCCAAAGTGTCCAGATTAAGCTTACTTCGATGACTACTCACTACTCTCCCACTAGTGCTAAAAGCAAACTCGGATGCAATTGTAGAAACAGGAATAGCAAGAAAGTCTCTAGCAATCTTTTGCAAAATGGGATACTTTATCCCATTTGTCTTCCACCAATTAAGAATATCAAAGAATTGGGTCCATGGCAAAACTGGCTCATCTAGGTAGTGATCCAATTCTAACTTTACATTCACACTAGTAGAAGATGAAGTAAGAAATGCAACCAACTTGCTGAAATCCTCTTGTTGAGAAGTAGGGACACTTGATACTTGAATAGATAGTGTTAATGTTGAAGTGCAAGAAGCATGTGACTTTGGTTTGGAGGATCTATTATGGTATTCATGAAGTAAATCATAACAAGTTCTCTTAACATTTTCGATCTCAAAGGGTGCATAATCACCAAAAATGTCAGAAAAATAAAACTCAACCACCTTCATCTTATACCTAAGATCTAACACAATTGCCACAGCTAACACAACATGAATAACACTCCAATATTTTTCGAACTTGTCAAACATTTTCTTAGCCATTGCACTAACAACATCATCATCAGTACACATCCACTTTATTAGTGCATTTCGAAGTTGACAAATTTGAACAAAATAACAATTTGCAGTAGGATACTTTGTCCATGAAAACAATTTAGTGGCATTATAAAATTTTCCAACTTTTTAGCAGTAATTTCTACCATCTCCCAATCTTTCTCACTAGGCACTTTAGTGTAAAGTTTATCCCTAAGAGTCAACTTAGGAAAAATATCTTAGTA
Source organism: Heritiera littoralis (assembly GCA_031772115.1). NCBI lineage: Eukaryota > Viridiplantae > Streptophyta > Magnoliopsida > Malvales > Malvaceae > Heritiera > Heritiera littoralis. The sequence goes on from JAPDPK010000119.1 coordinate 714,249, forward strand.
TGCTATGGCAGTTCGAAGCATTAAGTAAGTTGAGTTCCATCTAGTTCTACAATCAAGGCTTAACTTTTTAGTACATAAAACTTTTGCTTGATGTGCTGCATCTTCAAATTTTTCCACTCTAGAAGGCCTAGCAGACCAAAATGCCACACTATCATGAATATTGTCAATTACATCTTTTATCATGGATAAATCAGCTTTCACAACAAGATTTAGAATATGTGCACAGCATCTCATGTGTAGGATTTTCCCATTAAGTAAAAGTTCAGAATATAACTTATCTGCTATGATAGAAATCATACCATCATTAGAACTGCAATTATCCACGGTGATAGTAGAAAGTTTGGTCTCTATATTCCATTGAGTCAAAGCAGTCATCAATTCTTCATCAAGAACTTCCTTAGTATGAGGTGTTGGTACGTAAATGAACCTACATGTTCAAAAATAACATTAGTTAGTTTACTAACAATTTATTCATAAACATTAATTAATTGCGTACCTCATGTTAAAGGGTTCAAAAGAGTTATTTACCTCAAAATACGACTTTGCAACACCCAAGCATCACGGACATGTAACCTTTCTTTTGATTTGAAGTCCACATATACGTTGTAATTGCTGTTCGACTTTTTAGCTTCTCAAACACACTCATTAGCTTTGCCTTCCCTGATTGATGAATTTTGAGAATGTCTTCTTTAATCGTATTGCGAGAAACCATCTTAAAAAGAGGTTGGAGGCTAGCAATAAATCTTCTAAATCCAACATGATTCACAACAGAAATAGGATACTTATGCAAGATTATAGCTCGAGCCAACTCATTCCTTAAAACTTCTTGATCAAATGTAAAGTTCCCAAACCGAACTTTCCCATCATTTTCCTACTCCACACTAATCAACTTTTGTTTTTCAAAGCATGATTCGATGGTTGACTTTCTTTTACTTGAATAAGTAACCATGTGGTTTAACAAAACTTTTGTTTTTCAAAGCATGATTCGATGGTTGACTTTCTTTTACTTGAACAAGTAACCATGTGGTTTAACAAAGCTTTTGTTCCATTCTTGCTACTAGCCTTAAGACTAGTTTTGCAATAATTGCATATTGCCTTATCTTCTCCACTTATATTTTTCTTTTCGAAGTGCTCCCAAGCCTCTGAAGTTAATTTACGAGGCCGTTTAGCTAATGGAGATTTAGTTGAAGTAGATGTTGTTGGAGTTAAACTTGGAGGGCTATTAGAGGGCATACTAGGAGCATTATTATCAATTTTTTTTGAGCTTGAACCCATAATTGATGGACCAGTTGCAACCTTATCATTCTCATCAACAATCTCAATATTTTCACTTGTCACCATTTTTTTAAAGACCTGTAATCAATTTAAAAAAAGGTAAACTCATTAAAAAAATCCACATTATCCATTGTATTCACTTGCTTATTCCATTTAAAAGTTCAACACATTGACAATTAGTTTAACAACAAATATATTCAAGCATGTTCAACATAATAACAATTCATTTAGGAACAAATATCTTCAACACAACAACAGTTTACTTAACAAATATCTTTAACACATTCACAGTTCATTTAACAATAAATATATTTAACACATTAACAATCCATTTAACAGTAAATATCTTCAATACAGTTAGTTCATTTATCAACTAAGTATCGATAAATTCCAAGACAAACATAGTTCATTATCAGAAGTATTTTCAACACATTGACTAAAAATTTCAGATTTGACATATTTACTTATTCAGCAAATGATGGTGTTGCTGGATTAAAAAAGTAGCCGCCGTCGAAGGGAGAAAGCTATTGCCACCGCCAGAGGGAGAGAAAGCTACTGCCGCCGTCGCTAGATCTAAAGGACACCACTGCCACTGCCAGAGAGAGGAAGTGCTACAACCACCGACGCCGCTGCTGGAGAGAGGGAGGTTTGTTGTTGCCGTCGCTGCTGGAGAGAGGAAATGCCGCGCTATTGGAAAGAGGAAGACAACTACCGCAGCTGGGTCTGAGCTCGCCGCTGATGGATCTAAGCTCATCGATGCCAGATCTGTGCTCACCGGTGCTAGATTTGAGCTCATCGCTACCGGATCTGGTAGGTATCGGGTCTGAGTTGTTTGACTGGAAACACTAGCAGTGAGTGGTGTGGGAGCTTGGAGAATGAACACTACACTAAAGCACTAACAGAGTAAAAAGAGGCCAACTGTTATGCACGTTTTTTGTTTTAACTTTATTTTATGAAAAATAAATTATTATAGTCTATAGTAATAGTATTAGTTTATAGTATACACATAAATAATTTTTTTATATTATGAGTTTTTTTAATAAATTATTTCCATATCTTTTTTTTAATTAGAGTTTAGCTAACTTATTATGAGTGTGCAACAATAATAGATTAACTTATCATAAAATTTTTATAAATTTAATATCAATACCTTATATTTATAAAAATAATTAACTAATTTAATTTCACATGTTACACTAATTTTTTTCTAAAATAATCTTAACTCTTAAGGATAATTGATAAAATTTATAATAACCAAAAGCTATATGCATCAATATGATCCATTTGATATTTTACATGGATCATTTGATTTAAAGTTGCAAGCTATTCAATTTTTAGCTTAACATAAAATATTTTCAATTTTAATCTATTATCATAGATTAGAATATAATATTGTATATCTAATTTCAACCATTTGATTTCTTAAGATATATTCATGTAATCTAGATTAATTTGATCAATTATCATAATATTAAAAGAATGAATGGATGTAGTCACAGATCATAAATTGATAATTACAATTTTAAGTACAATACACATATATTATAATATCATATACATAAATGGCCAACGTGTAATAATTACAACTTAGCTAATTATAAATCATTATTAATTTAATTTTAGTGCTATATGATTACTTTAAATACTTATTGTCTTAAGCATAATTAACTAATTTAATTTCGTAATTTTTTGAGTCAACAATATTTTATTAAAATTGATAATTGAAATTTAAATACAATTTGTATCATATACATATACAATAGTATAATATATGTCAATGGTCAATGTGTAAAAATTGCATCTTTATTAATTAACCAATATTTGTCGATGGTCAATGTATCATATACATATACAATAGTATAATATATGTCAATGGTCAATTAGATTGCCATGTTATCTTTAGCATAATTAACTAGTTTAATTCTACACTTGATTTTTATTATTATTATTATCTTTCATTAAAATTTTTAGTCAACAATATTTTATTAAAATTGAAAATTACAATTTTTAGTATAATTTCTCATATATAAGTATACTATGATATCATATATGCAAATGGTGAATGTGTAAGAATTGCACTCTTCCTTTATACCTCATATGAACAAAAAAAAAGACTTTAATCATTTTAATTGTTGAATTTGATCGAAATCGATCAAATTGATTTGGTTTGTTTAATTTCAATTATGATTGATTAAAACAAATAATTTATTCCATTAATTCGATTAATTTTTTATATTTATAATTAATAATTGAATCAACTAAAATAATCAATTTTGTTTGAAAAATAAAAAAAGAATATATTTTTTAAATATGATCCTTTAGACTTGCACAGTTAGAAAAAATCAATTTTTTCCTATCTTCTAGCATTTTAAAACAATTAAATTACAATATAAAATAATTGTTCCCTTTAAAACATGATTGATCTATTGTTCTCTTGTGGAAAAAATGGATTTTCCGATTAAATCACTCACCTATTTTGATATTTTCAAAAGAATTTAATTAATTTGATTTTTCAATCAAATTACATTAACCAATCTAATTATTAGCCTATTATTCACCTTTAATTTGAACCCGTTTTAATTTTTTACAACAAATATATGATGTTTGGTATTGTTTTAAATGATTATATAAATTTTTACAAATTTAAATTTTAACTCTCGATACTACTAATATTTTCTAATTATCTTTAGTCAAATTATTGTTGCACGAGTACTAGTTATTTGATAGGTCCATCATGTTGAAAGATTAGTATATCACTGATTAATTAAATTAAGAATTAATTTAATTTCATAATTATTTTTATTATGCTTTTTTATTTTTTTAGGGTCAACAAATTTTATTGTATAAATATTTTTTTAACACATTATGTCAAATACAATATGTGGCTCACTTGGTAAGTCCTTTGCTTGAAGACTTGAGAACAAGGGTTCAAGTCTTCACACTAACATAATTTGCTAAAACATATAAACGGGTATTGGGTTCGGGTACCTTAACCCGATTATGCTAATCGAGTTTGGGTTTAAGATACCCTAAGGATACTACCCGAATCCTATCCGAACCCGTCACGGGTTTTAAATAAATTATCCTAACTCGATTAAAACCCGATTAACGGATACCCGAACCCGATCTAAACGGGACGGGTAGTTCCGATACCCGTTTAAAATAAACCCATTTACATCCCTAAATATACCTATTTTCTACTATGAGACCTTCTATTCATACCCAAAAAAATGCTTAACACACCCTATTTAAAATTTGTTTTTTAAATATCAAAATATTTTATAAAAATTACATAAATACCATTCTTAATATATTTTTTTTAATTTTTTTCTGGAATTTTTTCTTTTCGGTGAGCTGTAGCTCACTGCAGTTGCTGCCAGGCAGCGAGCAAGTGCTGCTGCAGCAGCAAGTTGCCTGGGCAGCCAAAAAAAAGAAGAAAAAAGCTCCCGGAAATGGATTTTCGAGAGCTTTCTTATGCTATCGAAAGTGCACTTCCGGGAGCATCATAAGGCTCTTGGAAGTGGACTTCTGAGAGCATAATAAAGCTCCTGGAAATTCACTTTCGAGTGAATTATTTTTTTGGTTGCCCAGGCAGCTTGCTGCAGCAGCAGCATGTTGCTGGTAGCATTCATGTGTTACCAGGCAGCAACTCCGGTGAGCTACGGCTCACCAAAAAAATCCAAAAAAAAGTGCAACGTTATAAGGATAATATTGGAAAATACTAAATTTTTTAAGGTGTGAGGAGTAATTTTTTTTAGGATTAGGGTTTTTTAGTAGATAAAGTTTGTCTAATAATTTTTAAGGCGTGGATAGAATTTTTTTTCTACTATTCATATCTCATTTTGTTTTGTGATAAACAGTAATTCAATACAAAAATTAGGGTAGAAAGAGAAAAAAAGTGAGTAGGTTTAGAATTTTTCAAGTAACTTCTAGTTTTGCAAGAAATGTATCTATTCATACCCCATAAATTACTAAATTTACCACACCCCAAACAACACCTAACGCTAAAAGACCATTTTACCCACCACTGCTGGCTCCTTCTTTCCTTAGCGCAAGTTGAACTTGTGCGAATAATTTACATTTTTTTTCTTAGATTTTTCTCGTTAAAAACGATGATAAAAATGAATAAAAGAGTCGCGCAAGTGAGACTTGCGCGAGAAAGTAGGGTAAGTGAGATTTGCGCGAGAAAGTCACGCAAGTGAGACTTGCGCATTGTGCAGCTGGGATAAATTCGATATTTTATCACTCTTTTTTATTGTTTAAAAATAAGTTGGAATAGAAATAGTAAATTGTGGGGTATGAATCGAAATTCTCTTTTGCAAGACGGGTTTAGTGTTATCCACTCTCGCTGCCCCTTGTCAAAAACCCTCCACTGCTCCCTCTCCCTTTCTCCACGCTTCCCGGTCAGATGAAATGACCACTCTATCCCACTCGCTCCCTTTTAAACTCACTCTCCATTCGCCCGACTCCACTCACCTCACTCACCCCACTCGCTCCAAATCCCTAATCTTCTGCAAGAAACGCAAGAACGACACCGCGTTCGAGGAGCAGAAATCTGGGTTCGTCGACTATGACAAGGGCCAGCACGAGGTTTCCTCTCGGGTGGCTGGACTCAGAAAGGCCGATATTCCTAAACGGTACCGTTTGCGTGTGGAAGGCAACCGCTTCCAGAAGGACTGGACCGTTTCTGAGGTGGTCGACCAAATTCTGGAGCTCAATCATTGGGAAAACGTCGAACCGGTCCTCAACCGGTGGGTTGGCCGTTTTGCTAGGAAAAATCTCCCGGTTCTTATCAAGGTATGCCACGTTTTCTTTCTCTCTCTATATATATATATATATATATATATTTGTTTTATGAATATAAAATGCAAAAATTAGAAGTTAAGGCTGCTTTTACTATTTATTTTGTTTTTAACTTTCCTAACCAAACTTGCATATTTTGAATAATTAAAAATTAAAAGCTGTCTATGAGGCATTGGCATTGTGATAAGGCAAAAACTCTCAAGTTCAAGTCTTACTAGTTTAGTCTAATTATAATGTAATTTTTAATGAAAATGCAATATTAAAAAAAAAGTTTAAAATTTTAATAACGAAAAAATGCATCTTTTTTACTTTTGTTTGAAATAATTATGTTTGATATTGTTAATTTTTTTATTATTTATTTATTTTTTGAGAAAGCACATTACATGAGAAGATATAATCATGATCAGATATTACATTTATAAAACTGGAGAAATCATTTAACTAACTAAATTAGTTAATATCTAAACTAATAAACTCAAACTCACGCACATGGTGAGGCTTTTACTTTTTTATTTTTTAATTAAATATGATTTTGCTTTTTACTACTTATTTTCATTTTAAGTAACTTTTTAAGAATTAAAGAAGAGGAAAGTTGAGTACCAAAATTAATAACCTAATGGACCCTCAGGATGATTAGAGATTAGCGGTAGAAATGTCACAAGTGTCACACCTGAACCTGAGGGTTTTGGGTTCTATGTCATGGCAACTCCATGCACCCATGGAGTCAATCCCATGAGCATGTTAAGGTAAAACAATATACTTCAAATTCTAACGGCTCCATAGAGAAAAAATTATGTGAAATGGTTACTCCACTTCAACTTATGTTTCCTTTATTCAAATCATGCAATATCATCATATTATTAGAAAAATCAATTATTTATTAAATGGTGAATATTTATTATAATGATTAGTTTTTGATACACTGATATTGCCAATTTTTAATTTCACAAGTAGAGTTAAAAAATTGCCACTTATCTTACTTTTTTAAATTAGTTTTTATTTTTTAATATTTTGTAAGAGGTATGTGTTATTTTGTTAACTTTGCTTGTGGAGTCTAAAAATTTACTGTGTATTTGATAGTTTCTGTTATTATAACAGGCTCATTAGTGGTTTTGATTATAGACGATCTTTTTTTTTTCAAAGAATGTGATTATATGGCATAATTTGAATGGAATGGACCTTTGCTAACATGGAGTAACTATTTCATACTATCCTTTCTCTCACTTGAAATTGTGTTTCATTAGAACTGAGCTAAAGTTTGAAAATAACTTTTACAAAAATATCTCAAAACCATATCTGCAACAACCAAATCTAAATATCCAAGTCTAGCATATGACTATCCTTGCCAAAGTGCAATATTTCCAAATGCATCCTTGATCTCATTCCTGGTATCGGTAAAAGTGTTAATAAAAGAGTGAGCTCAAAAGCCCAATAACTGACCACATTAGACTAGCTGGACCAAACACAAGAAAATAATACTCTAACATCGCAATTTTCAATTCAATATATCACAATTTCAATCCCAATTCAAAAGAATAAACAATAATTTTTGTTCTTTTGAAGCTGTGTCACAAATTCACAATAACAATTTGTTAATGGTCAATATCAAGTGATTTGAAAATGTATAAGTTCAAAATTTTATAACTTTCAAAATACGCGATGGAATCAAGTGATTCAAGAGCCAAAATACTCCTTAGGACCAAAGGAACATTTTGGTACCAATTTGGTGACTGAAGGCAGTGGGTGGCTGGATTTCTCTTCCTAACTACCAAACATGCCCCTAAACATGCAAACATGGAAAAAAACCCCAAAAGCTTACTTTTACACCAGAAAATGATAGGGGAATGGCAATTTCGGCCTCCAGTCAACCCCACAGCCTTAACTCTCTCTCTCTCTCTCTCTCGGGTGCTTTCTGACCCTAAAACAATGAGAAATATGTTTTTACACCCTAGGTTCTGTAAAACCCTAGTGACAACAAATGGGCCAATTAAAAGTTAGATCCAATAGCACATTAAAGTCCAAAACAAATAAATAAAATGGGCTGAACAAAAAATTGTGTTGGTTGAGTGTATTTGGTGGTGGTTTGGCAGGAGCTGACACAAAGGGGTGCAATTGAACATAGTATAAAAGTATTTGAGTGGTTGAAAAATCAGAAGAACTACTGTGCGCGAAATGATATCTACAATATGATGATAAGGTTACATGCCAGACATAATTGGACAGATCAAGCTCGCGGTTTGTTCTTTGAAATGCAAAAGTGGAGGTAATGCTTTCTGTTTGTTTGATCTTATACAGTGCATATGTCCTAGCTTGCATAAACAACGTTATAACTGTATTCAGTGCTCTATTCATGTGGATCTGATAATGTTTATACAATTTTTAGAAGAAAACAATAAATTTGTAGTTTGTAGAAGCATACATGTGTGTTTTCATCAATGTACAATTTACTGGAGTATTCTTATGCTGTGCAAGAAGTAGCCTTTTTGTAGTTTCTTGATCATGACCTTCTTTGAGGTCATTGTCCTGGTTTAATTATTATCTAATGTAGCTCATTTGGCATGGAATCTCAATTAATTTAAAACCTTTATGAATGTCCTGAACTCTGAATATATTGAGCTCAAGATTGATGAAAATGAGTTAGTTAGTCTTTGATGCTTTTGGCATGATTTTACATTTGCTTTTCTTCTAGGTTTGTTGTCAGGTTTTGAGATATGATTTTCCAGAGCCTTTATCCTAATACTAGGGTAGGTTATATGAACCAATATATGAATCATCATCATGACTTTAACAACAGCATACAATAACTAATCACAATTAAGAAGCAAAAGGCCATGATTTTCTGCAATAAAAAAAAAAACCATAAAACAAGGGGAGCATTCTGGTTTTTGTATTCTTTCTCCTGAAGATTCCAACGACTAAGACTTGGTATTTATGCTCTTAAATAAGTGATCGAAAGCTGTCCAAGTGTTCAATCAAATCCTGAAGCAATACAAAATGACACAGGTTTACAGAAAAAGATCAATTTTTGTCAACAGTAAATTGTATCTAGTTACAGTAAACATGACACGACATCCTCCCCTCAATGTGTTGCTGCATGATCCCGAATCTTGGAACTTCTCTTTTGGTCTCACAAGTGTCTTTGTGAATATATAGGATAGCTGCTTCTCAAACTGCAAAACTTTTGCTGCACTTGCCTATCAATAATTCCTTTTTGAATAACTGATGCTTTATGGTAATGTTCCTGGCATGACTGTGAACTATAACTAACTTTTTATTCATGCACCATGTCCTTTTGGTAAAGCAACTTGAGATTGTTGAAGTTCAATTATATAAATCTTTGATGCCATAGGCAAGAGTCATCCACTTATTTTGCCATCAAGACTAAATCTTTGCGTGCTTGAAATTGGGAGGAAAGCTTCTATAGTTGGTCATTTTAATCAATCTCCTTAATTGATTACAAACTTCAGTCTTTGTATGGCCTTGTTTCTTATCTTGGTTTCAACTCCAATTGTACATTTCCTTTCACTTTGCATAGTCAGTATTATGCTTCCGTACCATTGAGCTGAAGGGTGACTCTAAGTCCATGAAAGCTTCCTCATCCTTTCATATGACTGTTACCACTTATGTTCAAGTATCACACTTTTACCTTCTCTTCAAAGGCCTTTTTACTAGCAGAAACAAGTTGCTTCTCTCCTGTTTCTCCTCTGTAAAGAGCTTGCACTCAATCTTGAAATAGCAATTTTGTAATGTCCTAATAATTGTAAAAACTGAGGCTTTCTTTTATTATTTCAACAAGTTTTGTCATTGTGCTTTCTTTTCTCACAACTTTTGCACCTTTTGAAGTGCATTTTTCAGTGATTTTCTATAAAAACTATCTGTACCTCCTAAGTTTTGACCTGTTTCTCTTCTACAGTTACCACCTTTAAAAGATTCACTTTTATTTAAAGTTGTCTCTAGCCAACATTCTAGAGATAATCTAGAAGCTAATGAATAGAACTGTGAAGAAGCGGAATATCAAGATTAATGTGCTCTAATTTTCTAGTTACCTGACAACAACTTAGTTTGAGATGATTTGAACTTTTTGTGTTAATTTGTATGTCTGTAAATTTGACCACTTGGATGCATATTTATCATACATTTAGTGAGCCTAAAGCCCTGTGAAGAAGGGAGATATCGAGATTAATGTGCTGTAGTTTACCACATATTTCATGAGCAGAAGGCCTCGCAGTAGTTGCTGTCCAGATTGAGCCAAAAATCAGAAATTTCTCTCTTCTGCAGCTCCTCTGTTAATTTGTGTTAATTTGTCTGTCTGAAAATTTGACCACTTGGATGCATATTTACCATATATTTAGTGAGCCTAAAGCCCTGTGAAGAAGGGGAATATCAGATTTAGGTGCTTTTGTTTACCACATATTTCATAAGCATAAGGCCCCATAGTAGTTGCTGCCTAGATTGAGTGAAAAATCAGAAATTTCTCTCTTCTGCAGCTCTCTGTATATTGTTCTAATCTGCTGTCAGTTCCAGCAGTTGTTTTCTGCATCCTCTATGCTATTTTTGGGGCTAAATGACCAGCAACCTAGCCAACAAGCTTATATGAACATTTATATATTTGATTATTTTCACAACTTTGTTTTAAAGAAATTGAAGATTATGTAAGTTAAAAATCTGGTTCTTTCTAGAATACAATTTTACTACGATATTGGATGGGGAATGTGATGATCTGATTTTAATTTTTTTTTTATTTTTATTTTAAAGGAAATAAATTGGCAAATAGCTAGGAACGATAGTTGTTGTTGTACAAATATTCAGTTGATGCCAATTTAGAATATTATGTAAAATTTTAGAATGACTGTTGCCGTCTAGCCCAAGAAGCCCTAAATCCCGATGTTGAAATTTTTATCCTAAATAATGATCATTTGGGGGTAGCAGCTATAATATGGCCCTGATTGATTTCCTCCATTCGCTTTGGAAGCACTGAATTGGATTCCTATAATAACTTATCACATAAATAAAGCTCAAAAAGCTTTGCAAATATATGGCTGTCTACATAAGTAACACAATATGATGGATGTTCAAATGTAAAATTTTATCAATTCTATCTATTATATCTAGTTCTTAGTACAGGAAATTGTTTGAATGAGTGCTTAAAATTTCTTTTCATGAATTCCTGAACAACTCAGGCTAGCTAGATGAGTTAATAAATAACAATTAAATGCAGAGGAATCGCGTTGTTAAGGTACTTCAATCTATATGTAGGTTAATTCACTGTGTCAGAATCCTTTCTATGCAAATGGATACTGCATATACTGTTTCAAGGTCGCAAAAGAAAGTACAATTTTTGTTACTTTAAAGGAAGTTAATATTGGCATTGCCTAAAATCTCCCAGTGGAATCATAAGAGTTGTTCGAAAGGTATCTCTTTGAAAACAGAAAACATGCAAAGAACTGGGTGATGATGATGATCTTGATGGCACAATAGTCTTACGTTTAAGAGAGATGTAATGTTAGCAGTTGTTGAAGGGAGCGAAATGGCTTCCTAGCTGAGACCATTCCTCTATTCAGCTTGATTTGTTTGGACGTTTGCATCTATATTCCACTGATGGAATCTACTCAATATGGAAGCAGAATTTATGTGAACTGGAATCACTTCTTCAATATTATTGTACTTTCCTCTACTATCGTTGTACTTTGTTCAGTAAGAAACATTTTTGCAATAAGTTATCTGTGCTATAAGAAGATTAATATCCTCAGTAGTCATTATTGTCCTTTGCAGTTGATACTAGAGATGGTTGGTAAAGTTTATTTGTAAAGTACTGAAAGGATAAGGGGAAAATTCTGCTTGTATTTGGTCTGTAGCGTCTGATGGCTGCATGTACTGTTAGCCCTGCAGTTTATGATTTTCCAAGCGATAGGTTCCTTATATCATCAATATTTTACATATTATTTTCGAAGTTTCTGATAATTTTCCATTCAACAATCTTATTTTACTTTGTGGTGATATATTAATTCCATAATATCATTTTGCTGTAGGTGCAAACCTGATGCTGAGACATATAATGCTCTAATCCATGCACATGGTCGAGCAGGTCAATGGCGCTGGGCGATGAATATCATGGAAGACATGCTCAGAGCAGCTGTGTGTATTTGTATTTTTCTTACCTAATCAATCTTAGTAGGTGTAATTTGGTGTGAGCTTCTTTCTGTGTCCTTTCACATTGAAATGGTAGTGGATGTAAAATGTTTGCAATACTGCATAGTGCCTTCATTATCGCCATGATTATTGTTACAGTCAAAGAACACCTGCAAAATGCCTCTGTTATCATCTAGTTGTCACTGGCTGATATAATTTTGGTGTCTGCGGGTACTTTTATATATCCTTCCATCCCCTGGTTGATTAAGCAGACTGTTTTGCATGAATTTTTATTGGTCACATGCTTTGAGTCCCATAAGTTGTAAATTCATCTCAGAGGTGCACACAGTGAGATCAATTATACGATTTAAAATTCTGGAAGTTTAGATGGGTTTTAAGAGTATAAACTGGGTTTTCCTCTCCAAACAAGACTAAGCAATCAAAATTGATGTGTACATAGATTATATAACAGTTACTTTTCGACTTCTAAGTTAAAAATTGGGGGAATAGATAGAGAAAGAAGTCAAATCAGACATTCTTCTGTGCAGTGTACATAGATTATATAACAGTTACTTAAGTAAGCCAGATTGAAGTTGGTACATATTTTATATAGATAGCATTACTGCTTCAATGTTTTCTGCTTTTATAAAAGATTAGGCAACCTTAGCTTTTTCTATTTAGTAACTGTTCTTTCCCTCCTTTTTTTCCCCGCCTGTTCTTGGAATTTTATCTTTGTCCAATAAGAGATGGTTGTAACCTTAGTGTATATGCGCAGATCCCTCCAAGTCGATCAACTTATAACAACTTGATCAATGCTTGTGGATCTAGTGGAAATTGGAGAGAAGCTCTGAAGGTTTGCAAGAAAATGACAGAAAATGGAGTTGGGCCAGATCTGGTTACACACAACATTGTATTGTCTGCTTATAAGAGTGGGGCCCAGTATTCAAAAGCTTTGTCTTATTTCGAACTGATGAAAGGAACAAATATTCGTCCTGACACAACTACCCTCAATATTGTGATAAATTGCCTGGTGAAGCTTGGACAATATGGAAAAGCCATTGATATATTTAATTCCATGAAAGAGAAGAGAGCTGATTGTTGTCCTGACGTTGTTACATTCACGAGCATCATTCATCTGTATTCTGTTAGTGGACAGATGGACAATTGTAAGGCTGTGTTCAATACAATGCTTGCAGAAGGTATAAAACCCAATATTGTTTCATATAACACACTAATGGCTGCATATGCTTCACATGGAATGAGTAAAGAGGCAGTTGCTGTTTTTGATCAGATAAAACAGAATGGTTTCCGTCCAGATGTTGTTTCTTTTACTTCTTTACTTAATGCTTATGGAAGATCACAGCAACCTGAAAAAGCTAGGGAAGTTTTTGATACGATGAAAAGAGATAATTGCAAACCTAATCTTGTAAGTTATAATGCATTGATTGATGCCTATGGATCTAATGGTTTATTAGCTGAGGCTGTGGAAATCTTGCGTCAAATGGAGCAAGATGGGATTCAGCCAAACATTGTCTCGATTTGCACCCTCTTAGCTGCCTGTGGACGCACTGGGCAAAAGGTGAATATTGATGCAGTACTTTCAGCAGCTGAGTTGCGAGGTATCAAACTGAATACAGTCGCCTACAATTCAGCAATAGGAAGCTATATGAATGTTGGAGAGTTTGAGAAGGCTGTCACTTTGTACAAATCCATGAGGAAATGGAAAGTCACACCAGATCCAGTTACTTATACAGTATTGATAAGCGGTTGCTGTAAACTGTCAAAATATGGTGAGGCACTTGGGTTTCTTGATGACATGGAGGGTTTAAAAATTCCCTTAACCAGGGAGGTTTACTCATCTCTTATTTGTGTCTATAGTAAACAGGCAAGTGCTTCGGCATGTCATGCTTCTTAATTGTTGATCTACAACTTGAGGGAAATGTTTTCTTATTTATTTTCTTCTTTGAATACACATCTCAGGGCCAAGTTGCTGAAGCAGAATCCATGTTTAACATGATGAAGGTTGCTGGTGGTTGTCCAGATGTTGTTGCATATACTGCAATGTTGCATGCTTACAATGCTGCAGGTAGGTTGCAAAATACACTTCTTTAGTAACTGCTTGGGAAACTGCAAACATGGAGACAAATTCTGGATACATGTGCAATCTATAGGAAGAAGTGATATACTAATAAAAAGCAAGATATGAAGAGGGAAAATTTTCATCAAAGTGATTCCTATTATCATTGCTGATCTATTCTTAAATTGTAAACCATTCTATACCTGGAAGTTTATTCATTTATTCCATAGTATTTTGTCACCTTAGTCCTTTATTGTTAATGGGCTAAACTTATCGATCTTTCTACATTTACCTGGAAATTCATTTAAAGCTGCATCAAAAATGGTTGTTTCATGCTAAAACAATGTTCAATATGTTTGAAAATACCCTGCTACTGTAGCTGGACTTCCGGAACTAACAACTTGGTGCTTTTCTGTGCTTCAGAAAATTGGGCAAAAACTTCTGCACTCTTTCTGGAGATGGAAAGAAATGATATCCAACCAGATTCTGTAGCATGTTCAGCTCTAATGAGAGCTTTTAACAAGGGAGGACAACCATCCAAGGTTCTTGTTTTGGCAGAGTATATGAGAGAGAAAGCAATTCCTTTTAATGATGCTATTTTCTTTGAAATGGTATCAGCTTGTAGCATGTAAGTTCCTTGTCTATATTTGCTAAAAAAAAATCAGGTTTCATAAGTTTTTGTCCCTTTTTTCATAAAGATTGTTTATTGTTAACTTTTGCTCCAGAGTGCTTGCTTTCAGCTAAAGCAGCCCTTTCCATTATACTCTTATTGCAGAGGAAAATTAACTTTTGAATTGAGGATAATGAACCCAATGTAGCCACTTATACTGACACCCAATTGTATCCATGCTTTTTGCATTTTAAAAGGTGGAATCACAGAAGAAATGCCTAATTTTTGTTGGAGCCACATCCAACGCAACTTTACACCTATTGATATTTCACTATATACCTATTGATGTCACTTGTTTTATGACTAAATACGATACTGGTTTATCTTACGTATTCTAAATGTGTTATTTTATTTTCAAATGTCTAATTCTACTTGCTTTGAGTAGCCGGCTTTCGGAAAAATAGATTTAGTTTTCATACATAGAATTCAGTATGCTTTATCTATTTTTTTTTCAAATATCTAACATTGGGAATTTGAGTGAAGGTTACGAGATTGGAAGACCACAATTGACCTGATCAAACTAATGGAGCCTTGGTTTCCTTTAGTTTCCGTTGGGCTTATGAATCAGCTTCTTCATCTGCTTGGAAGAAGTGGAAAAATTGAATCTATGATGAAGGTACTTGATTTCTTTAATGTTAATGTATGTAGTAAAAGTTTATTTTTTGTTCTGTGTCTCAGAAGTTCCTGAAAGTTTGAAAGTTTTGTCACCAAGGTTAAAGATCGGTGCTTTGTTTGATTGTCGTTATTTTCCGCATCTTTGTTTTTACCTTCCATTTTTTCTTTGGAAACTTGCAGCTGTTTTACAAGATAATAGCATCAGGTGCTGCAGTCAACTTCAATACCTATTCAATCCTGTTGAAAAATCTATTGGCTGCTGGAAATTGGCGAAAATATATTGAGGTTATACTTCTGTATTATCTTTTTAACTGTTTACTGTCAAACTTCTATCTACAGAAGTGGTTTAGATTCTGTTAATTCATCAAATTTTGGAGTTAGCATCTGCATGATGGCTAAATGTATGAAATTTGAGTGGTCTTTTGATTTAGGTGGCTTACTTTGCTGCAACGGATTCATGGTACAAAATGCATAGAGAATTATAGACATAGCAATAATTATTCCCAGATTTCCAAATAAATGGTCCTTAATCTGCATGATTCAATTCCATCCATAAACATTGTCTTAATAGTCAAAAGATGATTATACTCCTTATCATGACATCATTGATCAGATTTACAATATTAATGGTGAAGAATCAAACTAAAGGCTGAACTTTTTCATTAGGTCGAATTAGCAGAAATGCTTATGGAATAGAAAGTATTTTTTTTTATAAATGTGCATTACAAGTATTCACAAAGGGCTTTGCAAATCCATGTGCAGGTTCTTCAGTGGATGGAGGATGCTGGAATGCAGCCTTCGAATGGGATGTTTGTTGATATTATTTCCTTTTCACAGAAAAGTTGTGGAGCCGAATACGCAGATAAAATACAAGAGAGACTGGGTAAGCTGAAATTACTTCTGGCCTGTGAAACATTGTTTTAGAATGTGTTCATAACTTTCTCAGAATGATCCTTGGAAACTAGCATTTAAAAAGCTTTGGAATAAAAATATAGAATAATAGTCATAGTAGTAAGGTGTGCATGCATGCAACAAATTTCCAGCATCTCATGAAGAAAATATTGAGATGTTTTGGTTAATGAAACAGAACCCATGAGAAGATCTGGGGATCAAAATTCAGGCAGCATGACTGAATCCTCGCCATTGATTGTTGGGTAAGAGATGCGAAGGTATAGTTCGAGAGTAGCCGCTAAATCAAAATCACACTTTGATTATATTATTATTATTATTATTATTATTATTATAGAAGCTTAGCTAAACCAAAATTTATTGTGAGCAATCAAAGTGTAATTATGTACAGCTCGTTGTATTTTCATTTAAGCGGAGGGGGAAAGGATGGCATTTGTAAATGGTTACGACATATGGTTGTCGTTTAGTTTCTTTTTGGTGAAAATAGTTGTCATTTAGTTGTAATTATATATATTAATTAATAGATAAAGTTGATATTTTCCGGAAAATATTATACAAAGAAAAATTATTTGTATTTGATACACTATATAGGATGATGCGATTTTAAAGTACATTAAAAATAAAAAAATTTAATTAAAAATAAGAAATAGATTGTCAATCTCTTTTAATTTTGTTTGTAGTTTTTACTATCAGTATATTAAATACGAACTTTTTAAAAATTATGTTTCATGAATATTGTATTTGTAAAAATTATGACTTGAATTTAAAATTTAGGGCTTATGATTTAGGTTTTTACTTCAATATTTGAATTTAGGATTTAGGGTTTGACTTTTGAGGTAGTGTTTGGCACTTGACTATGATTTAAGGTTTGATTCTTGGTGTAGGGTTTTGACTTTGGACTTATGATTTAAGGTTTGATTCTTGGTATGGGGTTTTGACTTTGGACTTATGATTTAAGGTTTGATTCTTGGTATGGGGTTTTGACTTTTGACTTTTTGATTTAAGGTTTGATTCTTGGGTTTAGGGTTGGTTATGGTTTGACTTTTGAGGTTAAGGGTTAGACATTGAGGCAAGGTTTTGACTTTTAAGGTATGGTTTGACTTTGGGGTTTAGTGTTTGACTTTTAGGTTTGATGTTGAGGTTAAGGTTTGACTTTTAGGGTTTAAGGTTTGATTTAGGGTTCAGGGTTTGATGTATATTTTAGGGATTAACTTTTATTTAGGGTTTGACTTTAAATTTAGGGTTTAATTGTTAGTTTAAGGTTTGACTTTTGGTTTAGGGTTTAAGGTTAAGGTTTAGAATTTGAGGTTTGACTTTTTATTTATGGTTTAACTTTTTTTAGGGTTTGACTTTTTAGGTTTAGGGTTTCAATTTTGGCTTTGGGTTTTACTTTTGGCTTTAGGGTTTATGGTTTGAGTATATGGTTTAAGGTTTGACTTTTGGGTTTATGGATTATGGTTTGAGTATATGGTTTAAGGTTTGACTTTTGGGTTTATGGTTTTATTTTGGTTTTAGGTTCTTTGGAGTTTGACTTTTGGGTTTAGGATTTAAGGTTTCAGTTGTTTTTGGGGTTTGAATTTTTGTTTTAAATGAATATTAAATCGTTTCAAAATATTTTACGTTCAATGTTGGTTTGAGATACAAGGCAACCTAAGAAATAGTCCAAAAAAAATCAAAAAATTCATTAAGAAGGCAAAAATTAAAACGAAAATATCTAAATTAAAGGCAAAAAAAGGTAATATCTTCGCAGCTAGAAACATTTAAGTGTTGGAGGCATATCAAGTCTGAGATATGATATTTCCAACCAATATGCCGTTCCACGCATGAAGAGCTGCATATTTTTTCGTAACGTAGTGCGTATTTTTTCCAACCAATATGCAGTTAACAAATAGAGTTGTTTACCCTACCAGTAAAAAACAAATTTTTTTTATACGCAGCCTTGAATTCCCATCGATCCAGTGGACGTATGCCTCTTTCACTCGTCCAGATTGCGGCAACAAATTTGTAAAAACAACGGATAAACAAAAACTATTTGCAAACAACGAATAAAATACAATAAAAGATGTAAAATAATGGGTAAACTATTTGCCAAAAAGGAATAAAATGCAGTAAAAAAAAACTCAACTGGACTCTTTTTTAAGTATCCAAAAACTAAAATTGTCAAAAAAACCTTCCCTTGGGTTTAAATGTCCAGTGAAAAAAGGTTCTTTGATAGAGATACTTGGATGGAAAAATCGAATATCATACAATGCCAAAAATGTGTTGTGTACACAAGCATATGGTGCGTCAAATATTTTATTAAAAAGCTTACGGTGTGCATGCATAAGAATGTGTGCCTGAAACAAGAGTATATATGGCGTGCATGCAAGAATGCAATGCCTGAAGCAAGAAAAAAACAGAGCACACATTAAGCATGCATGCAAGAATGCGTTCCCGAAGCAAGAAGAAACCCAAGGACACATCTCGCCCAACTTGAATGGTGGAAGACAATTATATGGGCATGTACTGCAGCGAAATGCATCGCCTAATCCATACAGTTCACAACTTCAAAGAATAAGTTAAGGTAAAAGAATCGACCAACATTGGTTGAGATTGAGTGGTAAGGGACTCATTCCCCTTAAGCATGACCCGAGTTCGAGTCATGCGTATGAAGCAAACCGTGCTGGGAGGGGCGCCCTACTTCCATATGGCCTGACAGTTCTCCGACTTCAGAGTAGTCGCATAAAACGGATACTGGGAGGTCAAAGACAAAAAAAAAAAACCTATCAAATAGTCGGTATAAATCAACCAAACAAAACCAGTGATACTGTAGAACAATATATACATTACCACAAGCAGCTTGAGGATTATTCAACTTATCGATAGTCAGTTCCAGCTAGCACTGTCAAAATGGGCCAAGGCCCGTTGGGCTGGCCCGACCTAGCCTGGCCCATTTATTCAGTGCTTGAACTTCATTTTTATATCCCATTTAACAAAAAGGGCTTTTTGGCCAGGCCCATTTAGGCCCGGGCCTAAATGGATTTAGCCCGGTCTTAAATGGGCCAACCCGTTTAATTTTTTTAATATTTTTAATTATATTAAAATTTTATTTTTATTTTAATTATTTATATGTTTAACATTTTAATCAAAGTAAAATATTTAAAATTAATACTATTTAGTATTAGTAATTTACTTCAAACCAACCTAATGACTCACAACCTTTTACACATACTAGTTGGAAGGGGAAGAGTACATTTGCTTTAAGAGATGTAAGTTCATTTTTGTTTTTTAAGTATATACTTTATTTTAAATTCTCTTTTGTAATACCAATTAATTTATTTTGAAATGTCCAAGGATATAAGCTTTCAAAATATTTGAAACTATTCAAGTGGAAAAACCAAAATCTCAATTAGATCTTTATTTGGAAGAGCTGAGGATTATGGGTCACATGATTGAAAAATTAAATGTGCTGCAATGGTAGAAAGATCATAAGTCAAGATTTTCAAAACTTACAAGTATAGCTTGTGATATCTTGAGCATTCCAATAACAACAATAGCATCAGAGAGTTTTTTTAGTATTAGTTCTTGTGTTTTAAATAAGTATTGAAGTTCTATAAATCATAAGAACGTGAAAACTTTCATTTGTATCCGAAATTGGATTTTTGGTTTTGAAAGTAATTTTATTAATTAGTTGACAATTTTTAATCAATTCATAAGTTTAATTCTTGTGAGTTCTTATATTGTTCTTTATTTATATTTGTAAATGGCAAAGTTGAAAAAGAATTGATTGAATGTGATTGACACTATGGAGGAGATAGATGGACTTGGATCTATTTATCATGTTTTTTATTTTTAATATGGTTGAGACATGTTTTTCAGTATCTAGGTTTGTTAAAACAATTTATATTATGCTTGTTAAACTATTAATATGTAATGTTCAAATGATGTTGAAGACTTGATGGATTTGATGTGAATTTATTTGATGTTTGTTTAATATTTATTTCAAATTTTACTTTGTTTATTTACTAAAAATGATATTTTAATATAAAATTTAATTTTTTTAATTTCTTATACGGGCCGATCCATTTAGGCCCATTAGCCCTTACGGCTGGATATGAACTTACATTTTTAGGCTTATTTAACTAAAAGGCTTGTTAACCTGACTCATTTAGATCTTGGCCCGTTAGGGCCAGCCGGGCCGACCCATTTTGACAGTGCTAGTTCCGGCTTCTTCACTTTCTCCTTTTGTTCAGCCACTCCACAAGTCCAGTTCTTTCGGGCTTTCCTTGTGCTTCCTAATTCGCAATCACCAACTGAAGAGACACTAATTTTAAATTATGTAGTTATAATATAGAAACTTTCCTCATAAAGGATGAAGAACCAGCAATTATGGTCTTGTCAGGTCTTGCCATCTGACCAGGTGGTTGTTGGGGTTTTTTTCGAATCCTCTTCAATTAAGAGGGAATCTTCATCAATGAAATCTGAATCATCATTTATCTGAATTTTCATTGGAATTTTCATGGTCTTTTTAATAGCAAAAGAAGACCCAATCTTCCAAGATGGTTTCTTAGCCTTGACCTAAAATCGGGAATAATTTTAATAATTAGCTTAATAAAAAACTCCTACAAAAGGAATATAAATAGTAACAGGGCTCAACTTGAAATGATAAAATACTAAAATGTAAGACAAGACCTAAAGCAGCATTCCTCCATCACACATTTCAATATGCTAATAAGAACAATAAAATAATAAAAATCATAGCACAATGACTGAATTAGAATTCGTAGAGCCGAACACCTATCTGAATGATTAAGCCCCAGAAGAGCTGGGTATACACACTCCTATCAGAACGATTAAGCGCAAAAAGGAGGGATATGAGCCCAGCTCAAAAGAGCTGGTATACACAAACCTATCAGAATGATTAAGCCCAAAAGGTGGATAAACTTCGCACTCATTTACAACAGAAGATGTTCTTTGTTCCATTATTTTAAGATAACATCCATAAAAGCAAAAATTAAGTTACCAAACTAATAAAAAAAATATTCTCAACAAAAGCAAAGAAAAATTCATCCCAAAAGACTGAGCAATTGATTTTAGTTGAAACAATTATTTTTCTAATAATCCTGCCAGTAGAAACTTGCTGAATAACAGACATTACCTGAAAGATTAAGAAACACTTGTGTCTTACTACAACTTTAGCCCATCAAAGTCAAAACCGAAAAACTTTAACCTTATCTGCTTCATTTGTCCCAGACTGCAAATTCCAGTAAACCACGGGCATCCCACCAAGTGTCAAAACTCTAAAGATTTCAGCATACAAGTCATCAACAGCATAGATTTACACAGAATGCGAATGTTTTTTTTAGGTCTCGAATTAAAAGAGAATTAATCAGCTTTACACCATAATGAAGTAGAAATGGAATGTACATTGATAGATATCAGGTTAGTTAGTTTAAACTTAACAACATTTTATATTTCGTTAGATATAAAATCTACTAGCCATTATATTCGTGGTGCATTAAGTAGTAATATCAAAACGATTAATACTCTCAATCATGCACGTGCTGTTAACATAAGTATTATTATCGATTCCTAGATCAACCTTGGGTGAACCAACATAAAACCGTAAGAAACATGTTTCCAAATTTAATTTTCACAAACACTATATGATGTCAGAGATACTATCAAACTCACAACAATTCATTCACAAAAATATAAAAGGCGTAGATAATTATGAATGATTAAATCCTAGTATTGTTTTATAGCAATCCTAAAATAATAATCCTTCCTTTTTGCTGATATAATCATATAGAAAGATAACACTTTAACTATGAATGTTTAATGCTTTGTTGTAAAAGACTAGAGAACAAAATTGAATTCACCATAGCATGAAGCATGAAAATTCAAACAATCTATCATCATCAGTGTATTTTATAATTTTATAAGAATAATTTACAAAATAACAACCTATATTGGTATTGAATGCTTTCAGAATTTAAAAAAAAAAATGATGGATTATCCAACATTTATAATGCAATGAACATACTTGATATCAAACATTCTGCAAGTTGGTAGAATATCTTTTTAAGATAACTAAGTTGATCATGATGAAGTATATTGAATTAATGAATGAATTCTTGTTATTGATCATCATAATCACATCAGTATACGGAGTCTCTTATTTATAGAGACTGTAGATACATCAGAATTGGCGGGAAAGGAAGTTACAGAATAGGCGGGAAAATGAAAAATACAAACAGCATAGCAAACTATCTAACAAACTGCCAACTTCAATAAATACAGCTCAGCAGCAACCAACTCAGTCTCCTTGCCAGCTTCAGCTCGATAGCTCAATCATCTTCTACTCTGCCTCTACTGTTAGTTAAGTCTGCAACCATATAACCTCTAACAAAGTATCAAACATTCATAAGAATATATATATATATATATATATAGGCATGAAGATTTGAAAGAATATAAAAGTATATATAAATTTGCAAAATCCATAACTTAGCGTCATCAGCGAAGAAATCAAAGCTCAGAAAAGTTTTTGGTTCATTTGGATTAATTTTCAAAGCTGCCTTCCTATTACCATAATTTATCAAAACTGAAAATATCATATCCAACAACTTGAAGTCCAGAAAGGCATTGTCATATCAGACCAAAATTGTCAATATAAACAAACACACACCAAGTCTCACTTTACATCAAGTAAAATCATTTTCCTTTATACTCCTAACTGCGAAAACCAAATTGTAACTTATTCAAATTTTTTTGAGGAAGGTAAAAGCTCATATCCAAAATCCAAGCTGTTTTGGATGACTAATTAAGCAAGGAGATTAAGGATAAAAGATAAAATTGTGTAAACAGGTGAATTAATTTATTCAAATAATCAAACCGATAATTACTTATTTGTATGCCTGCAGAACTCTTTTTTTTATGGATCATGCCTGCATATTTTGAAAATGTAAGATATTTTTGTTGCCATATATGATAACATACTTCGATGGAGTAGCATTTCAGGGTTTTTTTTTTTTTTTTTAATGTACAATAACTTGTCAGTCACTCTGGTCTCAACAAATTATTGTATCTTAACCTGCAAGAGTAACCTTCACATACAACTTATAATGTCAGTCTATCAAAATAACTACACCAATTGTATAATATGAACATATATAGCATAAGCGCTCATTTTTTATAGGAAAAATTAAAGAATATGGTTTGAGCTTGCTAAAGTGATCAGTAAAAGTTTATGCTATTGTTGTTCCCCTTTCTGGAGGTATTCCCAATATCAGCTATAAAATTCAACTCAACATTTCTCCATCAATTTCTCTTGTTAATTAATTGTCTCAGTTCCTAAAACATTGCTTATGAAATTCCATGCTATTAATGTCAAAGAAATACTAACCAGAACACCTTAAACAAGGTTGATATTATTATGCAAATTAAACATTCATGTCAAATAAACCATTTACAAACTTCATTATTTTGTACATTTCCTCCCATTAAACAACAACTAACTAACAAACTAATACAATGATAAGAACCACCGTACAATGTTACAATACTTTAGAACCCAAAATGAAGCCCGAAAACTTTTCTAGCTAATTTCTACTAATAATGAAGTTAAAGCATACCTTTCTTGATGATGTAGATAAAAAAGTATTTGTAGAACGTCATTGGATACAAAATCAGTGACACACCGACATGGGAAGAGAAAAAAAACCAAAAACAAAAGCTTATCAGGAGAGTATATGTAGATAGTTAATGAATTCAAAGAACTCAACATTCTAACATAATAACATTTCCTATATTAAATTCTTCTAACCAAATCAAACACTTAGAAAAAAAAAAAGAGCCAAGATATTTAAAAAAATAAAACGGTAGAAGACTGATACAACCTTCTTAAAAGAAAATAAAATGAATATAAGTACAGTTTGATCAACTTCATTTAAGACAGTCAATTCAGAGCTAAGGAAGTTTATAAAAAATCATAAGTTAATGAGCTTACTTAAGCTTGCAATCGTAACATGTGCAGCGTACTAAAATAATTTGTTTCATCTAAAGCCTTTATGTTCTCAACTTACGAATCCAATAATTGTTGGCCTAACGTATCAAAGGCATATCAGTTGGTGATCTAGTGTTACTTTCATGCAAGAGATTTAAAGGAAGAGATACTTAGATGAAAATATCCATGGAGGTCATATCTAAAAGAGACCTCATAAGATGGTGAAATATAAACTTTATGGTTTCTTTGCCAGCCATATCTAAAGCCTGAAACTAAAGGTTAAACATATGAAATGGCCTGCTGAAAGAGAAAGGTCAGTACGTTGGCAATAAATGTGTATTTTGAGATGCAATGCAAATATAATCATGTCTCTAGCTAACTAGGAGATCATATTAGCAATGTACATTTGCCAAGAGGACATAAATTAGACAACACATATCTCCCTAGATCTCAATCATCACTCCTCATCACACCAATCTGGTTTCCTATTCTAACTTATTGACTATTATGATTCACAATGATGCAGCATGTAATTTATTAAGCAACATCCACCATCAAATCTAACCTTTAAATTTCAATACAGATGGAATATAATCACATCAGAAAATTTTATTAGGCAATTTCGTTGGATTTAGCTTCAAACCTTACCCTATATGGTCTAATAAAAAGAACAAACTTGAAATCGCCCTAGTTAAACGAGTAGGACCGCACAGACATCAAAGTCAAATTCCCTTGTGATCACATCACAATATCTAAAGTGAAAAACATAAACAAAGGAAAGCATTTTTGGTTGATAATGATCAGCATGATAATTGACAAAATTGTTTTCTTGTAACAGGTTCTTTTTTAAATATACAATCGAATTTACTTTGGCATGAATTTTTCTTAGAATTTCAATTTAATGAAAACCATTTGACATTTGTTAGCAGCAAGATACGTATAGATGATGCTGGCCAAAAACAGGCACCTGAAAAACCAGTGAGTAAATTTTCAAATAAAACATTAAAATGTGTCACCCATGAGAATAAGCTAAATCATAAAGGAGAGACATAGTGGATTTAATGATGCTCATTATGATTGATCATTCCCTAGGGGAAAGAAACATGCATACGCTAGGCTCATGTAAATTAATATCCAATTGTAAGTTTATAGAGAAAAATCCACGGATATTCTTCATATCACTTAAAATTTAAAATAATTAATTAATATAGTTCAAGTTTTTTATTATTAAATTTTAGATTAACTTGTGATTGTGATGATTAAGTTAAGGTATATTTTGTCATAGATTGATTGATCCTATATTGATTATTTCGATTTTTACAGTATCATTTATAAAAAATATTTTTCAACAATGTAAATTGTTAACAAGATTTCAAAACAAAATGGAAGAAAAGTTTCTTATCGATAATCTTTATTCTTTACATTGAAAAAAAATATTGAAACTTTCACCTAAAATGATTTTTTTCCTTACAAAACATCATTAAGCACAGTTTTAAATAAAAATATTTGACTTTTCTCTATTTTTAATAATTATATTTTTTATTTTAATACTTTAACTTTTTGTGTATATTGTTTACGTTTATATATAAAATATTATATTTTAAATATATTTTTTCAATTTTTGCTAAAATAATAATATATTATATATATTACATAAAAAATTCAAATTATAGATTTTATTTTAGTTTGGCCCTGTTAATTTGAAATCCTAAATCCACCATTGCAAATAACACAAATTTAATTAAATATTATTAAAAAATAAAATAAAATTATTACAATAAAACAAAATTTAAGGATAATGATGTCTTTATTTGTTTAAAATAAAATATTTGTTTTCAAGTACAATTAAAAAAACACTCACACAACGCTTAACGTTGTTTTAAATGATATTTTTCTTATTTTTTATTCATAGGTTTTTTTCTTCTTTTTCACTCATTTAATGGGTGCGTCAAAATTTAATATTTATAAAGATTATTATTCACTATACTATTAATGATGTTTTAGATTTTACGACTAGGTTAAAATGGTGATATTTATTATTTTATTTTTTAAATATTTTTTAAGTGTAACCACAAATATTTTCATTCGTTTTACAACATGAAAATTAATTTTATTTGAGTTGAGAATAGTAACCGACAAAATTCTCCCAATAGTAACGATTCAAATTTTCATTAACGCAATGAGTATGTCAAAATCTAATAAATAATATAAACTGATGTGTTGGTGATTTAAGTCATTATTTTTAGGTGGTCAAAATCTAATAAATAATATAGATATACTGACATGTTAGTGATTTAAGTTATAGTTTTTAGTATCTTTTAATCATATTTAGTATTTTGTTTATGGGTTTTTATACTATGCATTTACAGTATAAAATCCTTATACATTATCAATACATAAAAAATTAACATTTCATCAATAAGTAAATTAAAAAAAATATAACCCTTAAAATTAAATTCAAATAATTTTTTTCAATTTACTCATAAAAGCTTATTGAAGAAGTGTCAAATTTTTGTGACAATATATAAAGATTATATACTGTCAGTGCATCATAATTCATATATAAATATTTTGTTTATTACTCATTTTAAGCTAAATTCGTTATCCTACTGTTTAATATTACAATGTCCAAAATTAAATGTAGCAGCATTTATTTTTTCATTTATTTTTTAGCTTAATAGCTAAATATTCTATCAATTTTTTTATACGAAATGGAGATAAGCTTTTAATGTTTTGTTGTATAAAAATCTATGCATAAATTTTTATTTTATTGTAAATAAATCTTTATATTTCAAAATTTTATAATTAAGTCCAAATCTGTTAAATGATATAAATTTTTGTTAGTTTTGCATACGTGACATGTCACATGGCAGACAATTAAGCTATTCACGTTAACTTTTACGTAAGTTTATCAACTAATTTTTACATGATTAATTGTTAAGCACTTAATTTCATTTTATGTAAAAAATTGATGATATATTTGATTATTATTATTATTATTTTCCAAATATCCAAATTAATACAATAACACACTCACACGACGACGGTTTAACGGGACTCACTCGTTGTTGACAGATGCCAAAGCGAGAAGACTTTGAAAACATATAAAATTACAAAAGTAACCCTAACCCATCCTAGCCGTTACAACCGTTTTATCTTTATCAACTCCAATCATCACCAAGTTAATAACGAGAACCACTCAGGACATTTTCGTAAATCCATCATTCCCTTCCTCTTCCACTATTGTTTTTTCCTCCACTGTGAAACCAGAAGCAAAACCCACAAAGAAAACCTACTCTCAATCTTTCATTGTCTCAACTTCACTGTTTTTTCTTTATTTTTTTGGAATTTTCTCTCTCTTAGGGTTTTGTTGGGTTTCATGGCTTCGACGTCGTTGTCGGATCCGGGGATGAAAGCGGAAGCCAGCGGCGGAGAGAATTCCGAGACAGTGATAGCAAACGATCAGCTCTTACTGTACAGAGGACTGAAGAAAGCTAAGAAAGAGAGAGGCTGCACTGCTAAAGAACGTATCAGTAAGATGCCGCCTTGCACCGCCGGTAAACGCAGCTCCATTTACCGTGGAGTCACCAGGTAAGAAAGAAAAACTAATCAAAAACGAAGTTAAAAAAGTTTCTTTTATATACTTTTTTGATTTACTTATTTGGCTTTACTTAAAATCTCTGTTTTTTGTTATTGAAATAAAAGATCATGACTTTGGAGCTATGGTTTGCCTGAATTTTATGTTGATGGATGAATCTGGAGGGAATCTGATTTATGTTTTGTTTATAAGATTAATTGATGGGAGAAAGGAGGCGGTTTCAAATAGTTTTTTATGGATTTGAGTTAGGATTTGTCTGTTTTTAGCTTTGGGCACATGTAATTGTTGCTGAAAATTATACTGAAGTGAGCGGTCAAAATGATCAAAACCTTAGCTTTAGGCTGCAAAAGGAAATAAATTTCGAGGACTCATTGATTGGGAATTTTGGAATTATAGGTTATCATTGTTGTGACTTGTGAGTAAGGACAACTGGAGGTAAAAGTTTGAAGGACACGTTTGATGTATGAAACAAAGGATGGGGAAAAATTCAATGGAGCTTCTCTTAAGTACAGCATGATTAGGACTGCAAGTCCTAGAAGAGACATCTATTCTTTCTTCAATATCCTGTTGTCTATATGTTAATATTTTGGCGCCCTGTTGTCAGCATTTGGCTGTCACCTTTTATTTAATCCGCTTTTGGTAGCCACACCTCTGTTCACCCCTTTGCTGTTGCGGAAACTTTGATTAAATTGTAGCACCATGATATTATTGGAGCCAAATCTGCAAGAAATAGTTTAACAAATCAAATTATGTGTACAACAGGGAATGTATTGTTTAAAGTTATTCATATAACTGGATCACAAGGGCTTCTGTGGTGTGTAATTGATATCCTATCTATCAAGGATGGTTGTAAGTTAAACTTGAAAGCTATTAACAAATGGATAAATATGGCATTCTGAAGGAAATAAAATATTTTGTATTATACTGCAACCTTTTTCATGGTTGATGCATGTTTTTGCAGTTGCCTGTCTCTTGAAACTACTAAAAAATTTAATACCACTTATTCTTATACGTGAGTGATTGATGGTTTTGCTTCAATGTCTATTTATATTAGGCATAGATGGACTGGTCGTTATGAAGCTCACCTTTGGGATAAAAGTACTTGGAATCAAAATCAGAATAAGAAAGGGAAGCAAGGTAGGTCTATCTGCCTTTCTCTCTTGAATTATATTTGCGTGCTAGTTAATTACAAGATACTTCACATTTCTCGTGAAAGCTGACAATATTTTTATTCTTTGTTGGTGCATGGAATATTGATGTTTGACCATTGTCAGTCTACTTAGGTAAGTCAGGAGATTCATGACTTTATATCTTTGAATTGGCTTGTTCATTCATTTTACCCCATGTTCTTTTTATTAAACAACATATATTTACAGGGGCATATGATGACGAGGAGGCTGCAGCAAGAGCGTATGACCTTGCTGCTTTGAAATACTGGGGTCCTGGGACACTTATTAATTTTCCGGTGAGATAATCACTCAGTTTAGCACTATTTATCAAGTTGCAGTAAAAGTAGATGAATTAGATGCTTTATGTTTCATGTTTGTTGCGCTTGGTACAGATTGGAAATTCCTTTTGGATTCTTTTTATTTATATCATAAAAATACCACAAACTAAAATCTAAAAGATAATGGGTTTGCCTACAGTTGTTACTTTTCCTTGGGATGAATAATGTCCAAGGTTCAAATCCACCCCCCTCTGGATTTCTCAGAGTCATGTTCCCAGAAAAAGAAAAATTAACCTTATTTTGTTCCTTAAGTTTAAAAATTAAAAAATCCATAGGTGCTATCTTAATGTTGATTTTCAAAATTCGCATTTGTAACATTTGTTTCTCCTTGCAGGGGGTTCCTTAACCATGTTCTTATAAATAGATCGCTCTCCCCCTTTTTCTCTGTTCTTTGGATTCTTTTTGTTTGGTTTTGGGCTTAGTTTGGCACAATAGAATTTGCTCTAAATCTTCACCTGAATTCTTTAATCCTTATCTCTCTGAAATTTAACATTTTAAAGCGTGGAAAAATATGTGCAGGTTACTGACTATACTAGGGATCTTGAGGAGATGCAGAATTTGTCCAGAGAGGACTACCTTGCATCTCTTCGAAGGTGTGTATGAGCTTTGGAATTTGTATTGCCACTGCAATTTAGAGTTGTTACTTATAATACATTTCTATGCAGAAAAAGCAGCGGTTTCTCAAGAGGAATTTCTAAATATCGTGGTCTTTCAAGGTACAATTTTTACCATAGATATCCGCACTTGTATCCAAGACATGTAATGTCTACCATTCAATTACTTAGTGTTAGTGGGTATACCAATTATTTTCAAAGATTGCTGGTTTAAATTGCTGCTTAGAGCTTCCCCTTCTAGTTTTAGACACACAATTAGCGACCTTTAAAATTAGCAACTTGATTTTGTATGTTCTAAATCCCGTTCAAGGCAGAACCCGATTCAAATTAAAGATCCTTTTATGTGAAATACGGGTAAAGCTATTTGATTTTAGTTATCCATGTATTGGCCACAGCCAGTAAAAGGAAAAGGAAAATGTTCTTTTGTTTCGTAGTTGCATTCTGCCTAGTACTTGAGTCTGAGAAACAACTTAAAAATATGCATAGTATTGTACTTCAATCAGAATGCAAGGAGATAAGTTGGCCTCTTAGCAACCCTTTACCTGTTCATCAACATTCCTTCTAAACTGTTTTATCAAGTTACTTGATGGGAATTTGAACACATCTATCTTCCTAAATGATAGTTCCATGTACATCACCTTTCTCTTGATATACCTGTTCCCAATGGCGAATAAAACACCACTTACATTTCAAAGAAATCATCATTTTTTTTTTCTTTACTTAACATGTTCTGAAATCTGACGCATGCATCATATGTTTGTCAGTGGCTAGCATTAATGAAGTGTTAGTTCTTCATTTGTCTTCTGGAAATTTCTTTATATTGTTCATCTTACCGCATGTTGGAGCTCAGTATCTTTGAATTTATGCATTGGTTATTAATGTGTTTTTCTTCCTTTCTCATTTCTTTCTTTTATTTTGTTAAAATCGTTGGCTACCATGAAGTAGTCGGTGGGACTCATCATTTGGTCGTGTTGCTGGATCTGAATACTTCAAAGGTATATATTACAGTAAGTTTACCATTTAAATTTATGTTTAAAATAACCAGCTTGATTAGTTTAATGTATCTTTCACATGTCAAGTCTTGGCACTAGTAACATCTAATTGCTATCTTGTTTCATCAATGGTGCAGGTGATGATCCAGCCACAGAAAGTGATTACATAGGTGGTTTCTGCATGGAAAGAAAGATCGATTTAACAGCTTATATTAAGTGGTGGGGAACCAACAAAAGTCGTCAAGCAGAACCTGGAACAAAATCTTCTGAGGAAACTAGACGCGCATGCCCAGAAGACATTGGAAGTGAACATAAAACATCAGAGTGGGCAGTGCAGCCTACTGAACCTTACCAAATGCCCCGACTGGGCACATCCCTCGAAGGGACAAAACGTAAAGGGTCCTCTATCTCTGCCTTGAGTATATTGTCCCGATCTGCTCACTTCAAGAGCCTGCAAGAGAAAGCACTGAAAAAACAAGAAAAAAAAGCTGATAATGATGAGAATGAGAACAAAAATACTACTAACAAAATGGATCATGGCAAGGCAGCTGAAAAATCAGTAAATCATGACAGTGGGATTGATAGACTTGGAGCCACACTGGGGATTAGTGGTGGATTGTCTCTTCAGAAAAATGTGTTCCCCTTGACTCCTTTCTTGTCTGCTCCACTTCTCACCAACTACAGTACAATTGACTCCTTGGTGGACCCTGTGCTTTGGACATCTCTTGTTCCTGTTCTTCCTAGTGGGCCATCTCACAATCCTGAGGTGCGTATAAGTTTCATCAAAGTTTTGTCTCTTAGAAGAAGTAGAATAAAATGATATAACTAATACATAAAGGTATTGATGCAGTTTATATTTCACATACTTATTCTTTATGGATCATTTCATGAGTCATATAATTTTGATATTGGGAGAAAAGACATTGTTCATTAAAAAAATCTCTAATAGAACCATGTACAAGATAATGTTTTACCTCTTTCTTTGAGATAGATAATCTTTACTTGTTTTAATTAATAAGCTGTAATCAATCTATCTACCTAAACAACTGTCGTTAGTAATTAGTCACCATTGTTATCATGCATTTTATGGAAGAAGGTCAAAATTTGATGTCAGCTGTTTCTGAATTACATGTCAAGGTTCATTGCAGTAATGTATGTTCATTGCAGTTTTTTGACTGTCACATTAACAC
Organism: Heritiera littoralis; assembly: GCA_031772115.1. Taxonomy (NCBI): domain Eukaryota; kingdom Viridiplantae; phylum Streptophyta; class Magnoliopsida; order Malvales; family Malvaceae; genus Heritiera; species Heritiera littoralis. The sequence goes on from JAPDPK010000119.1 coordinate 746,615, forward strand.
TGGAAGTAAGAACCAACTAAAAGATGCTTTTGACGTCCTCCTTACCTCTTCATGTCTCTAGCTATCATTTAGTGGCATCAAGGATTTGTTCACAGTTTCCCATTACCTCAGGCATTAGCATAATTTCTAATAATAATGAGATGGCAGATTGTTAATGACTCATGATTCCTTGGTAATTTGAAGCCAAATTTGTTATTTCCTTCAGGCGCAGCTGGCTACGAAAGTGGTAAGCTATAAGGGGAGTTGATTCCCTAATTCATTTTCCTTAACATAAGTTGGTTTTATAAAGAATTAACATTTCTGTGCAGGTTACAAAGACCGAGACTAGTTCAACATATACTTTCTTTCGGCCAGAGGAATGATTAATTTGGGTTCAAAGCAAGGAATGTATCTCTGTTGGAGATTTTTGCAGTACAACAGTGTGTAGTAAACACTGGTAGCGTGCACAGCTCAGTTTTTCTTCAGAAAGAGACTTTTTGCTTGCTTATACAGGGTCACCTGAATTCTGAGAGCATAGGAAGAAATCCCATGTGTATAATCTTATATAGACATCCCACGTGTATAATCTTATATCTATTTGAGAAGTATGAATGCTAGAATTGTACCAAAAATCAGACGAGTAAGAAATAGTTTTTCAGCTACATTCTAGCGAGAATGACTATTTGAGAAGGCACATAATTACTGACTAATAAACTATCAAAAAGCACCAGTGCAAGACAAGACATGCCCCCTCATTGACAAAAGAGCCAGAGGGTGCTTCAATGTTGTGTGCCGTTGGCCCTTAAAAAGTGATGCAAGGAATTCCCAAGGCATAAGTTTAAACCCCATGTTTCTGTTTGGGGCCTTAGATGGCAGGGTAGTCATTATAAAACTTGCAAGTTGCAAGAAGTGAAATTTAGTAAGAGCATGTGCCTGCCAGTTCTGATTATCAAACTTGAGTGCAAGTCTAGCTAGATCTCTCCCCCAAAAATGGGCCATTTCTGCATGGCATCTTGCTAAGATAAGGAAACAAGGCAAATCTAAAGTTCATTCATCCACTATTAGAACCGAAAGACTGTTAACCTAACACTCTTTGGCCATGTTTTAGTGCACGAGATGAGGATAGGATAAGATAAGATGTGAAGTGCATGTGTCTACCGGTTTTGATTATCAAATCTGAGTACATGTCTAGCTACACCTCTCCCCCAAAAATGGACCATTGCTGCATGGCATCTTGCTAAGATAAGGAAACAAGGCAAAACTAAAGTTCATTCATCCATCGTTAGAACTGAAACTGCTAACCTAACACTCTTTGGTCATGTTTGGTGTATGAAATGAGGATAGGCTAGGATAGGATAATATAAGATTGTGAATAAGATAAAATTAGATAATATTATCATATCTTATGTTTGGTGTGTACAATGATTAAGAATAAGATAGAATGACTAATTTTTTTTGGTTTTTCATCATATTTGCTATATGTAAAATTAAAAGTAGTATAAAATAATTTTTTGTAATACTCTTTTTTTTTTGGTACAATTTGTAGGACACTTTTTTAAAGTAACATAATTTAAGGTTTTTTTTGTTATAAATATAAATAAAAAAAGTTAAATATTATTTATTATATTATAATTAATAGTTAAATTTATTAAAATAAAAAATTATTCTTTTAAAAAATTTAAATTACTTTCTCAAAAAATATATCTTATCAAAAAATAATTTTTATAAAAAATTCCCTGTAGTTTTCTACTTCTTTTCTTTTCTTTCCTTTTTTTATTTTTTATATTATTTAAATTTAAAATAATTTCTTTGTTGTAAGTTAAATATATTTATTTTTAAAAAAATGAGTTAATTTTTTTTTTCAATTAGAAGGAAAAGAAAAAAATAGGAGTTAAATTTAATAAGCTAAAATTTATAAACTGAAAAATATAGAATTTCAATAATTTTATGGTTAACAGTTATTTTTCTTTTCTTTTTCTACAAGGAAAAAAGGAAAAAAAAACTAAGAAAAAATTAAAAAAAAAGGCAAGAAAACAATAAAATTTAAATGTAAGAAAAAACAAGTTAAAAAATATATCTTAGAATAATTTTTATATTTGAGAATTTATTTTCTAAAAAATTATTTAAAATTTTTATTATATCCAAAAAATAGTTTTTGAAGAAAAATTATTTGTTCAAGAAAATATTATTTTATCAAAAAGATAGTTTTTCCTTATTCAAAAACAAGAAAAAAAGTAAAAAAAAATGAAAAAGAAGGAAAAAAAGAAAAAAAATAATTTGAATTAATTAATTAAACAATTATTATTATTTCATTAAATGTGAAGTTAATTTTTGAATATAAAATAAATAAATAAAAATATTTATTTCTAAATTGGATGTTGAATTATTTAACGTAAAGAAACAAAAAGTAAAACAATTAATGAAAGAAAAAGCATGCTCAACTCTCGTTATTGATAACTAATGAATGCCAAACTTCTACCGTTCTACAGCATTGGGCTTACTATATAAAGAAGCACAACCATTTCTTTTTTCGTCACTTTCTAGTTTATGGTTCTTCACTATATAGTAATATAAAACCAGGTTGACAACAATGGCGCCCCTACCGGAGTATTTCGGAAGACAAAAGCGAGCTCAAAGTCTGGCGACAATTCTTTCCATCGGCACAGCGAATCCAGCTAACTGTATTTCGCAGGTTGATTACCCTGACTACTATTTTGAAGTCACCAAAAGCGAACACATGACACAATTGAAAGAAAGATTCAGGAAAATATGTAAGTTCATAATTTAATCGTAGATGGTATGAAATATGGAAGATAATTTTTAGACGATAGTGTAATAATATTGGCAATTACTGGTAATTTCTAACAGGTGAGAAGTCAATGATAAGGAAACGCCACTTTGTCCTCACTGAAGAAAATCTTAAGAAGAACGCCTGCATCGGCGCCTACAACAACTCATCTCTTGACGCACGTCGAGAAATTGCTTTGGCTGAAGTACCCAAACTTGCCATGGAAGCAGCATCAAAAGCGATCCAAGAGTGGGGGCAACCAAAATCCCAAATCACACACCTAATAATGTCTTCACTTACAGGTATGGACATGCCTGGAGCAGATTATCATCTTACGCAGCTGCTAGGCCTACCATCATCAGTCAAGAGAGTCATGTTGAATTTCCAACCCTGCTACGCTAGCGGTACCATCCTTCGCATGGCCAAGGATATCGCTGAAAACAATGCTGGAGCACGAGTTCTTGTGGTCAGCGCTGAGATCTCAATCGGTGCTTTTCATGGACCCAATGAACATGACATAGCTTCCCTTGTCGGTCAAGCAATTGTGGGTGATGGCGCAGCGGCAATCATCGTTGGTGCTGATCCTGATGTCTTAAAGGAAAGACCGTTGTTCCAAATCACTTCGACAGCACAGAATATTATCCCTGGCTCAGCTGGTGCCATCGAAGGACACATACGTGAAGCAGGCTTCAGTATTGAATTGTCAAAGGATGTTCGAAGTCTGATTGCTAATAACCTGGAGAAGTGCTTGGCGGAATCATTAAGCCCGATAAGCATCAACGATTGGAACTCCTTCTTTTGGATAGTTCATCCAGGAGGGAGTGCAATTCTGGACCAGATTGAAATCAAACTTGGGCTGAGAAAGGAAAAACTGTTGGCAACTCGGCATGTGCTTAGCGAATTTGGGAACATGAGTGTTGCGAGCGTGTTGTTCATATTGGAGGAGACGAGGAGGAAGTCCTTGGAGAAAGGAGAAAGCACAAGTGGGGGAGGTCTTGAATGGGGGCTTTTAGTTGGATTAGGGTCTGGTATTACAGTGGAGACAGTAGTGCTTCGCAGCTTCCCTACTTCTAAAATCCATTAATGAGTGATTCTTCTTTTGGGAAGGTACTGCATTATTATGTTTAACTACAATAAACGCATCTATGTAAGGTGTCTGTCTTGCTCAATGCAATAAAAAAGTTTGATGTCTTTTCCAAACTGATGATTTGTGGTTATAATTAAGAAATGCTTGCATAGCTAATAGATATAGAGTTTTATCAAATTGACTATTATATATTATATATAATATATTATAATATGTTACAATTCATCTTTAATTACTTGATCAAGAGATAGTTTGCATGTATTATATATATATATAGTTGATAAAATCTAATCACGGATGATACTTACATGATTAACACTTAGATTAATATTTCATAGTCATAAGCTAAATAGTAATTGCCAACAACTTTGAACCAATAATTAAAAAAAAATTATGACATGTTATAAGATTTAAATTTGAGTTTAAACAATCTCATTCCTAATCTTTAATTAGCAAAAGGATTATTATCTACTATCAATAAAAATTTTGAACTCGATATGCAGAGTTATTACTGACAGTGTAATCCTTATCAAAAAGCTAAACAAGTAATTAATCGCTCAACTTAGTCTCGTGGGGTTATTTGCAATATTAGCGTAGTGTAAGATTGAAGAAACAGAATAGAGTGACCTCCCTTCTTTTGCGGAACTCTGTAGCACGTTTTAATTGCCCTATTTACTACTTATTATTTTAATATAATTATAATAAAATAATATTTTATTATTTAAAACATATTTTTAAATTAAAATTAAACAAAAAACAGTATGCGTTCCATCCCATAATTAATGTTTGGTATTCATATAGTTCCAACTCAACCTTTATTTGGTAAAATCGTTCTTTCATTTTAATTTTAAAAATTAATGATATCATATAATTATGAAGTTGACTACCAAAGGTTGCACCAAAAAATTTAACAACATGCAAAAACTTATTTTTAAGACATATAAATTAATAATTCTTTTTGGGCCAGCAGGAGCTTGAGTTCATAGTGATCCAAACAGGGCTCCGTCCCTCAATACGTCGGTGAAATTTAAAAATTTTCATTAATAGTGTACTTAGATAAAAATATTAATTGAATAAATGTGTAGACTTAAACTCACACAATAAAAGAAAAAAATTATATTTAATGCACAGATCATGTATAACTTCTATATATTATTAGTTAATTACCAAATATCACTTCATTAATAAAAAAAATTTTAAAATACATAGACCCTTAAAAATAAATTTAAAAGTTTTATTAATATTTATTTTTAAACTAATATTATTTAACTTTGCTCCTAAAAAAGGAAAACAATAAGAATCCCAAGGTCAGCGGCAGCTAAAAATGGCAAATCTCATGATATACGTCAACAAATTAGTGTCTGTGAAGTACCCAAACTTGCCCTGGAAGCAGCATCATAAGCAATCCAGGAGTGGGGGCAACCAAAATCGCAGATCACACACCTCATCCTCTCTGCAATTTCAGGTGTGGACATGCCTGGCCTGGAGCAGATAATCGTCTTGCAAGCTGTTTGGCCTACCGTCATCAGTCAAGAAAGTGATAATGTATTTCCAGGGCTGCCATGGCAGCGGTAGGCCAAGGACTTGGCTGAAAACAACCTGGGGTCACCAGTTTTAATGGAGGCGGACAGGCGAAGGTTTAAAGTGGGTATTTTCTGCTGATTAGATTAGGGGCTTCCCTACCAGCACAATCCACTCAGCAGGCTGATTCTCTGCATCCCAACGTCCCAACATATAGCTTAGTAGTCGATTCATGAATCCCACATTCAAAAAAACTTAACAGTCGATATCTGTTTCTTAAATTAAATAAAGAAATAAGGGGATTTCATGATAATGCAAGGTGTGCTATCAGCTATGGTGTTAACTAATAAGCCTTCCTATTAGATGTTAACTAGATATATATTAAGCTCTTCTTAATGACCGTAATAAAAAGGTTCAAGTCTTTCAAATTGAACTAGTCATACGCATGTGGTGATCAATTACATTTACACACAGAATTTCAACTGTAATATCCATTTTTGGAGTACCTGGAAATGGAACTTTCCACTGCTGCTGCTGATAAACTTTGGAAAATCACAACTTTCAGTCCCTGGAGAAGCACACTGTTTATTTTTATTTTTTAAAATGTTATGAAAATGAAAAAGCTAATCAATACCATCCAATTCAATATAATTAATTCATTTATGAAGTTTGGCATTGAATCATGTGGTTGGGATCATTGGCTGTTTAATTAAGTCATGGTTTTGTGCTTAGCTTTCACCTTTGCCTAATTTTCAATGAGATCGATATTAGAATCCTTGGAAAAAAAAATAGAGAGAGAAAACAAGGAAAAAAAGAAGCTTAGAATAATAAAAGACAATGAGGAATCGGAGGGAGTAAGAGGAAAAGGAAGAGAAAAAGGGGAAGTTTGTCATTCCGCCTTTTGATCTATTGGTTTTTGGTGTGAAAATTTATTTCTCACCAAATCCTCATTTTCCCATTATACTTTGTTTTTTTCCCTTAAAATCAGATTTTTTTTATTTTATCAATTTTTTATTTCGATGTTTTCATATTATATATTTATTAAAAGTATAAAAAAAATTTATATTAAATTATTATTTTCATATTTATAATTAAATTTTTATTTGTCTAAAATCCTAAATATATTATTTTTAATATAAAATAATGTTTCACTAATTATTAAATAGAACTTTAAAGATTTAAACATTTTAACTGTTGTTAAACAACATTAAATATGCATAAAATAATTTTTTAAATATTTAATAGCAAATTATTTGATATATAAGTAACTTTAATAACTTTAATTTATGAACAAATATATTATTTGATATAAAATAAATTTAATAATTTTAAATATTTATTAATTTCACTAATATCAAATATATAATATAATTTTATTATGTACAAATTTTATTTTAATATTTTAATGGGTTTTTTTGTTGCTCTTTTGTCTCACCATCATCAAACTTTTATGTTCAAACACACATTACACTATTGATTTCAATTTTTCGGCTACAACCAACTCATAATTATAATAATTAATCTTATCATTATCATTATTTTTAATTTTATCAGAATTAATATCAGCTATCTCCAAATAGATATTGAATTGTTTAACGTAAAGAAACAAAAAGTAAAACAATTAATGAAAGAAAAAGCATGCTCAACTCTTGTTGATAACTAATGAATACCATACTTCTACTGTTCTACAGCTTTGGACTTGCTATATAAAGAAGCACAACCATTTCTTTTTCGTCACTTTCTAGTTTATAGTTCTTCACTATATATAGTAATATAAAACCAGGTTGACAACAATGGCGCCCCTACCGGAGAATTTCGGAAGACAAAAGCGAGCTCAAAGTCTGGCAACAATTCTTTCCATCGGCACAGTGAATCCAGCTAACTGTATGTCGCAAGTTGATTACCCTGACTATTATTTTAAAGTCACCAAAAGCGAACACATGACACAAGTGAAAGAAAGATTCAGGAAACTATGTAAGTTCATAATTTAATCCTAGATGGTTTGAAATATGGAAGATAATTTTCAGACGATCGTTTAATAATATTGGCAATTAATTAGTTGCTATATCTTGATGGTTACTGGAAATTCCTGACAGGTGAGAAGTCAATGATAAGGAAACGCCACTTTGTCCTCACTGAAGAAAATCTTAAGAAGAACGCAAGCATCGGCACCTACAACAGCCCATCTCTCGACGCACGTCGAGAAATTTCTCTGGCTGAAGTACCCAAACTTGCCGCGGAAGCAGCGTCAAAAGCGATCCAAGAGTGGGGGCAACCAAAATCCCAAATCACACACCTAATATTATCTTCAATTACAGGTATGGACATGCCTGGAGCAGATTATCATCTTACGCAGCTGCTAGGCCTACCATCATCAGTCAAGAGAGTCATGTTGAATTTCCAACCCTGCTACGCTAGCGGTACCATCCTTCGAATGGCCAAGGATATCGCTGAAAACAATGCTGGAGCGCGAGTTCTTGTGGTCAGCGCTGAGATCTCAATCGGTACTTTTCAAGGACCCAATGAACATGACATAGCTTCGCTTATCGGCCAAGCAACTGTGGGCGATGGCGCAGCGGCAATCATCGTTGGTGCTGATCCTGATGTCCTAAAGGAAAGACCGTTGTTCCAAATCACTTCGACAGCACAGAATACTATCCCTGGCTCAGCTGGTGGCATCGAAGGACATATATGTGAAGCAGGCTTCAGTATTGAATTGTCAAAGGATGTTCCGAAACTAATCGCTGATAACCTGGAGAAGTGCTTGGCGGAAGCATTAGGCCAGACGATAAGCATCAATGATTGGAACTCCTTCTTTTGGATAGTTCATCCAGGAGGGAGAGCAATTCTGGACCAGATTGAAATCAAACTGGGGCTGAAAAAGGAGAAACTCTTAGCAACTCGACATGTGCTTAGCGAATTCGGGAACATGGGTGTTGCGAGCGCCTTATTCATATTGGAGGAGACGAGAAGGAAGTCCTTGGAGAAAGGAGAAGGCACAAGTGGAGGAGGTCTTGAATGGGGGCTTTTAGTTGGATTCGGGTCTGGTATTACAGTGGAGACAGTGGTGCTCCGCAGCTTCCCTATTTCAACAGTCCATTAAAGAATGATTTCTATTTCCGGAAAGGTACTGAATTATTATGTTTAACTACAATAAACGCATCTATGTAGAGTGTGTGTCTTGCTCGATGCAATAAAAAAGTTTGAAATCTTTTTCAAACTGATGATTTGTGATCATAATTAAGAATGGCTTGCATGGTCAATGGATATGGAGTTTTATCAGATTGACTATTAGACATACATACATATATATATATATATATATATATATAGTTTTTCTTTTTTATAATTTGGGTAAATAATAAAATTATTTGAGCTCAAACTTAAATATTAAAATATGTTACAATTCATATTTAATTATTGGGTAAATTACATTCACCTCCTTAATTTTGGCCATAATTCAACTTCAGTCTATTAGTTTCAAAAATAGACACTCTGTCCCAAAAATCTTAACACCATTAAGAAAAACTAACAAAAAATGTAAAATGACAAAATTATCCTTGAAAATTTTCAACCAAGCACCTTTCATCATTCCATCTTTTTTTTCCTCTTGCTATCGTGTTTTACCGTTCCTTACACCTTTCCTAAAATCTTCCCTAATTCTCCAATATTTTCACTAAATCCAAACATTTCATTACTCGTTCAACTCTTGATTTCACAAAACTCATTGTGGATTGAAATACCCATTGTCGTTCAACCCTTGATTTCACAAAGCTGTTTAGGGTTAGATTGAAAAACCCATTCCATGGCTTGCGTGGATAAGCTGTGTGTCACATCCCGTGACTACATTATTTCACGTTTTTTCACACATTTGATATGGTTGGGCTGTCTGTGATGCCTTTACACACTGTTCATCTACAACAGTAAACCATTTAGACATTTTTTATTTATTGTCAATTAATATTCACAACTTTAAGATGTTAGTTCACATCCCCTGAAATTAAATTTTTCAACAAGTAGTACTGTATGAATATGTCTGAATATACAACTATAAACATGATACCTCGGGAATCCATCATACGATACTTCGAGCTACTCAAGTGTAGTTAAGCCATGGTTTGGTGCTTCAGCTATTCTTTACATCAAATCTGTGATGATGAAAGTAAAGGAGTGAGCAAACCACGGCTCAATAAGAGAATTGTATGCAAATTTTGATATCTCGAAGACTATATGCAGTAAAACCTTTTAGTTTGCTATCAGTGTGCTATGCACGCTAAAAGAAAATGATACTATAGTCGGTCAGGAAATCCAGATAGAGTAAGGAAGGTATTTCGAAATACCTGTCTTGTCCTGGAAACCCAAAGTGACTATAGGGAGTAGAAATTTATTTTAATATAAACTCACTAAAATATTTACTGCATATAAAATATCACATGATTAAATAAAATAATTTATTAAATCATGTGAACAACACTTGAAAATTATTTGATTTTCACCATTGAAATCAATCACTTAAAACACGTGTAGCAGTAAAACACTCGTTCACATATTTCACCAATCAGTGATAAAGCATCACAATAAACAGTATATTTCGATAGTTATCACCAAAACCAGTAATAACACGTGGAATAATAGTGGAGACCAAGCAACACCCTATTGATATCGTGCTATAAGTCCCGTAGGGAATAATAGGGTACACCTGAGATCCTTGTAGGGACAATATAATAAACACATGAGATCTATGGCCATAATCTATAAGTGTCCTCGATTGTACACTGAGCGGGTGACGCCGGGACCACTGAAGACAGCTCAATGTCAACAGCATAACACATGAGAAGGTACACATGAACACGTGAGCATGATATGAGACCTATCAGTCTCAAAACAGTGTATAAGAAATCTCATCACCTTTATGGAATTAAGTAAAATCAATAATATCTTTTAGAAAATCCATAAAAGTATAAATTACAGTATCTCGTACGGTGAAAACAGTTTATAAAATAATTACACTGTAGTAATAAAATCTCGTAACTGTTTCTTTTCACCGTTTACACAGTGGTAAAGTCTTTATGGAAATCATTACACGTGATAGAATTTATTTTGTCCATAAAGGAAAATCATAAATAAAATAGTGAATATCATATTGAAAATAATTATAAAATATTCACTATTCACCATTTCACTTCACCAATCACACCTTTCATTATAAAACATGTGGGATGAATTTTCAGTAGTGAAACCTTTACCGAAATCGGTATCATGAATATTTAATCACTACTTTTTGATAATTTCACCATTTATGAAAAATAAATAATTTATCACTTTTGAGGCTAAGATAAACACCAATGATGTACTAAAAATATTTAATAATATTTTTGAAAATATCTTTAGTAAATTTCGGCAGCATAACGGCTGTCAGAGTCTTAGCCTCCTTGCACTTTCAAACACAGTCTCAACAGCCAGAAACCACAATTTCGTAGCATTTCAAGGTAATTCAATATCCGATAAATCTTATAAAATTCATAGCTTGAAAACCATGCATTCGGATATCCCTACAAATTCACACACCTATCCTTTACCTATCTAACGAAACCGAGCTTCCTGGTTACGCTTGCCAAAATCCATAATTCTCGACTGCAAAATAATTTTATCAAAAATTATTAATATTTTTCCTTTTAATTTTAAGCCACTAGTATTCATAAAATGCAGCCACTAATATCATGATATAAGCACAATTAGTATAAATTATACTGATGCTAAAACTCAACTTACTCACTTTAGTCCCTTTTTCGGTTCTAATTCCACCAATATTTCTCTTTTAATTTCTATAATTATTTTCCATCAAAATCCCTAATTTTCAGCACATTTTCATGCAAGAATCAAGTCATGGCCGAAACCCTTCTTTGGCCATTTCATTGACTTTTCCATCTTTTCTTCAATTTATTGTTTTCAATTGGCTAAGGGCTGTCTACGTGAGCCTTTCATTTATCATTTTACTGCATGCACATTCAATTTCTCTACTTTCCCATGCCAAACCGAGACTCCCTTGTCACTAACCAAATTTTGGTTCTTTATCATTCCAAGTTTCTAAGCTTTCTCTTCATTTTATTTATATTCTATAATTCATTTCTTATCATCGTCATAAAATTTCCAGTCCAATTCTTTTCTTGTTCTCAATCTACATCAAGATCTCAACTTATTCCAATTTCATAATCTAACAAGATTTAACTAAAAACAACTCTAAAATCATAATTCTCATACTAAGAAACATAGAAATTCTTCATGTAATATCAAGAAAACCATAGAATTGTAGAACTCACCTTGACCGAATTAACGACACCTCTTCAAAACAGAATTGCTTCGCGTCAACCCCTTTGCTTGTTTCCTGGCTAGTTTAAAGATATAGGAAGGTTTATGGTGAAGGTTTAAGTGGTTATGTATCAAAGGTATGTAATTTTGCTGAGTTTCCTTGGAAGAACAGAAGCCAAAAAACAGAACACAAATGCAGCACCAACTAATCTTTTGTGGACAGCAAAAAAATTGGTGAGAAAGATGAGGATTTTACTAAAGTTTTGCTTCTTTAGTCTTCCATTTATTCATGCTAGCCAATAGGAAGTTGCCGCTTATCTTCCTATCTCTTTTTCCTCATCATTTTATGTCTTAACATGCATTAAAATTTGGCCAGCAGCAGCAGCAAAATGAACGGTGGAGGAAGTTTTCTGTTGTTCGATTTTGACCCAATTTCTTCTTCTTTTTGTAAGCTTCATCAACTAGGAATTTAGCACTTGTAAATTTTTAAGTTCCTTTTCCTTTTAGTATCACTTATTTTAAATTTTATTTTATAAAATTTATGGTCAAAATCCTTTAAAATCTCTAGCTAGAAGTTCTAAGCAAAATGAGAAATGCTTGCTGTCTTGTTTTTATTTTTGGCTGCACTTTCTTGATTCATTTTGCCTCTTTTGATAGATGTTTCAGCCAATAAAATCAGCCATCTTGCCAATTAATAAATTCTTCTTTATCTATCATCATCATCCAATTTTACCTTATAATTTGCATCACAAAAACTGCTTCCAGCCATGTATCACAATGGGAAGAAATTAACGTGCAATCCAAATTTCCCACACGGCTTGGACTTGTTTTTCCCATCTCTTTTTATATTCTACCCAATCAAATTAATCACATGTACAAAAATAATTTTTCTTCCTCTCTTATAATTCACATATTTACATATTATACTATGAAAATATCACTTCCATGTATAAATTTCATATTTATTTTCTTTATTTCTTTCTATACCTCCACTTCATCATGAAATATTTATTTTACCTCTTATACACCATATTATATAAATTCAATAATTTCAAATTTCTAAGTGGAAATCCAATTTAAATATTTATTTAATTTCACTAATTAATTTATTTTCACTGTCAAGGATTTACGAAAATATGGTGTATAGTACTATAAAATCGGATCTCACACTGTGTCATTGGATTGGAAGCAAAAATGGGGAAAGTGGCTAAGACGGCTAATGCTATTATCGAAGGAGTGGTCGACGAGCACATGGACCAGTACAAGACCGAGCTTGACAGGAAAATGAAAAAGACTTCGTGGATGTTTTGCTTGAAATTAAGGGAGAAAACACTGTTGGCTTTCCCATTGAGAAAGTTAGTGTTAAGGCCCTTATCTTGGTAAGAACTTCAATAACTTCATCTTCATTCTTTTTTGGTTCCAAATCGAAACAACTTAGTGAAATTTCTTTCTTCTATGATAGGATATGTTTGTAGGTGGTATGAACACTACGTACACAGCCCTGGAGTGGGCAATGACAGAACTCTTAAGGCACCCAAAGATTATGAAAGAGCTGGAAAAAGAGATCAGGCAAGTTTGGGGTGATAAAACAGACATATCAGAAGATGATTTGGATAAGATGCACTATATAAAAGCTATTATCAAAGAGACTCTTCGTTTATATCCTCCGACTCCATTGCTACTTCCAAGATTATCAACTGAAGATGTCAGGATCCAAGGCTATGATATTGAACAAGGAACTCAAGTTATCATCAATGCTTGGACAATCGGAAGAGACCTCATGTCGTGGGAGAAACCAGAAGAATTCCTTCCAGAGAGGTTCTTGAACAACTCCATAGATTTCAAAGGACATCATTTCAAATTAATTCCATTTGGTTCTGGAATGAGGATTTGTCCATGCATCATGTTTGCAATGAAAATAAATGAGCTCTTGTTAGCAAATCTTGTGCACAAGTTTGATTGGTCATTACCTGGTGGAGTGAAAGTGAAGGATTTGGACATGAACGAATCCTCTGGCCTTCCCATTCAACCAAAATATCCTCTTATTGCTATTCCAAATCCATGTTCTTTCTATCTTTTGTTGATTTAATAAATAAATAAATAAATAATAAACAATAAATAAATATAAAAAAAATAAATTCCTTTCTAATAACAGTAGTACCTCTGTTAATCTGATTCATTTTAAGGTTGTGGAGTATATAAAACTTCTCAAGGGTAAAATAGTCACTCAAATAAGCTTTTAACAGTTGACTAAATGGTTGACTAACGGAAGGATTAAGTTTTCCTGCGACATACAAAAGTTTGGGGCGGAGTGTCCATTTTTGAAACTAGTGGACTGAAGTTGAATTATGGTCAAACGTTAAGGAGGTGGATGTAATTTACCCTTAATTATTTGTTTAAGAGGTCATTGGTATATATTATATTATATAATATATATAGTTGATAAAATCTAATTATAGATGTTACTAATATGAGAAGTCAACAAACTCTTGATCGAGTTGTTAAGAAAGAGTTATGGTATATTATAAGATTTGGATTCAAATCCAAAGAACCACACTCTTATCGCCAGTTACTAAAAATTTCCCTTGTAACCAAAAAAGAAGATGTTACTAATATGAGAAACACTTAATCAATATTTCATAGTCATCAACTAAACTTGTAATTGCTAACATTTATTCACCGATTGGTTAAAAAAAATTGTGGAATGTTGTAAAGTTTAGTTTTGATCTCAAACAATCTAATTACTGATATGCAATTATCAAAAATATTATTATCTAACACATTATCAGTGAAATTTTTTAACTTTATAAGCAAAACTGATAGTATAATCCACTATCCTTATCAAAAAGCTAAACATGTAAGAGTTTTTTCAAGCAGTACGGTACTTTCAAATTTTTATTCCTTAATGAGTGTTGTATTAAACTTATTTCTCAATATGGGGTTATTTAAGCCACGTCATTATTGTATTAGATTTTATTATTTCTTAAATATATTTACTTGTTTATTTTCAGTTGTTCCTTTTTTGAGAAAATGTTCTATTCCATCAAAACCATCTGCTGTCACTCTTCTCATCCAAATTCTCAATCTACTTTGATCTATTTCTGTCGTCCAACGATGGCTTCAAAGTTCTTGATTTTCTCTTGAATCGAAGGCACAAGATTATAGTTTTTAGTGGGCTAATTGCAGTAAAGCTTTCGAGCTAAATTTTTTTTTCTTTCACCAACATTTTCTTAGAAACCAAACATGAAAACTAAAAAGTAGGGGCATTTTATAGTCCTTCCCACTTAGAAAAAAGAATTATAAAGAAGAGATCTTGAGTTAACCATCTTGACAGCTAAGAGATTGGAGAAGTTTGATTAATTCCACCTTCAGTGACTTGGGTATTTGTGGAATAAAAGTTTCCTTCGAATTTGCAATCAACTTCTTCTCTATATCATTGCCACTCAAGGTGCTTCCAATCTCCAATGCAGACGTCTCCTTCCTTAAATTCATGAAACTGTGAATGTTGGTACCAGCCACATGATGGCAAAACTGAAGAAGCTTCTTTTTATCAACATTTCTTTTATATTTTCAACTTTTACATGAGGTTAAGCACCCTGGACTTTTCTGGAGAAATCACAAGAGTCTTTTATTTTGTTGGCCCTGAGTAATTACAGAAATCTTTCAATTTTCTATCTAGACCTGAGTTATCACGTGTCCTTTGGTTTTCTCTTTGGCCACGAAATATTACAAGAGGCTACGTATTTTCTCTTCGGATTTGTGGATAATGCATATCATTCAAATACCAAGCCATTATTTCCATTGAAGATGACAAGAGATAGTTTGAACTTGAAGTTTTCGTAGGTTCAAAGAACTGCTTTTTTTTGAGTAGTTTGCTTTTGCCCCTTTTCAAAAGAAGGCCATTAAAACAAGTTACAAACGATTGTTGGGCGATGGAAAAAAGATAAAAGTTGTTTGAGATTTTGGATGAGAAAAGCCATAGATGGTTTTGATTCTAACACTTTTGCACCAACAAAGAACAGAGTGAATCTTGAAAGAGAACCAATTGAAAATAAAAAATAAATATATTTATAAAAAATAAAAAAATCTGATACAATATTGACATGGCTTAAAACACATTATATTGAGAAATAAGTATAAAACAACACCCATTAAGGAATAAAAACTTCAAAGTATTCCGCTTTTAGAAAAAACTCAAACATGGAATTAATCACTCAACTTATACTCGTAGCTATAGGTGATGTTAGATTAATATAACTTTAAAGGAATAGAATAGAGTGACCTCCCATCTTTTAAAGCCGAACTCTATAGCACGTTTTAATTGCCTTATTTAATACTTATTATTTTAATTTAAAAATAAAACAATATTTATTATTTAAAATATAATTTTAAATTAAAATTAAATAAAATATAGTGCGTGTTCCATCCAAAACTAATGTTTGAATTTTACTTTTGTTTTTTTAATGTTTAATCATCTTTTATTTATAAACAATTGTTAAGGGCGGGTTTGGATGGACGGTAAGATTGATTTCAATAAGATTAAAAATAATAAAAAAAGTTCAAAAATATATTTTTTAATAAAATAATTAAAAAATAAGGGTAAAAAATAAATTTTACTTTCTTGCACTTTTGTTTTTTAATGGCCGACCACCCCACAATGGAGATAATCGGCCAACCAAACCAACCTTGAGTTGTAAAACATATGTAACCAAAAAAATTATTGAGAACGACCAAAAAATTTTTTGAGTGAAAAATAGAAAAATACTCTTTCAAATTTTGAGTAAAATGGTTTTAAAATCTTAGCCCAAGCCCATTTCAAAATAGATCAAGCTTACATATGCTGGTAGAAGAGTCTGATCCATGGACATACTTAACACTGAGAAGGAGAGAAAAATATTTTTTTAATTTATAATTTTTTATAAATATAATTTAAAATTTTTGTAACAATAAATATATTATTATACTTTCTATAGTTACAATTTAAATTTATATTTTTCAGAAAAATGTTTTTTTAATTTTTTTAAAAACTAATTTTGTTAAATATTAAATTTTGTTAAAAATATTTCTCTATTTTTAACTGTTCTTTATTTTTTATTTCTTTTCTTTTTTATGATTTAAATTTAAAATAATTTCTATGATTTTAGGTTAAATATATTTATTTTATAAAAATGGACTTTCAAAAAAATAAGTTGATCGTTTAAAAAATAAATTGATTTTTCAAATAGAAATCTTATTTTATATTTTATATTCTTTTTTCTTTTCCTGTCGAGAAGTGAAAAAAAATAAAAAAAATAAAAGAGAGCTGAGAAAACAAAACTTTTTTTTGAAAAGACAAACAAAACTTAAACATAAAAACTTAGCTAAATTTACTAATTTAGAATTTTATAAATTAAAAAATATAAGACATTATGCTTTTTTTGTTTAAGAATTAATTTTTTATAGAAGAAAAAGAAGAGAAAGAGAAAGGAAGAACAAATGTCGTAAAAAAGGAAAAATAAAATATGGATTAATTAATTAAAAAATGAATCTTATCTTTTTACTAAACGTTCAAGTTAATTCCCTTATTAAAGGTAAATTTTGAAGGACAACAAATAACTATTTGTTACGTAATCATAAGATTAGAAATAATCATTTTTTTAGAGAATTGAATTGTCTTACATTAAGAGAATCAATTGTTCTCTTTGCAATCAAATCTTTGCATCAAACATGAGATAGTATGATAATCATCTTATTTTATCCTTCGTGCTATGCTCGAATTCAATGCATCAAATATAAATTTTTGACTACTTATTATTTCAATATTGTAAATATATTTTAAATATTATTTTTTATATTTAAAATAAATTACGCATTTCATCCCATAATTAATGTTTGAATTTGACTTTTATTAAGTTTAATTATATTTTATTTGTAAATAATTATTAAGTAAAATATGAAAAAAAATAGTTTTTCAAATTTTGAAAAAAAATTGTCTTAAAATCTTAGCCCAACCCATTTCAAATCGATCAAGCTTACATAACCAGGTTGAAGGGCCTGATCCATTGACAAACTTGACGGTGAGAAGGAGAGAGATTCATTGAGTAGATGCTGTGGAGCAGAGTGATAAACAATGGTGAATTTGTCGTCCTTCAACTGCCGTCCGTTTCCTTTCTCCCCTTCATCATTTTCGGACGTGACTTTTCCTCATTCCTGAACTGAAGTGAATATAAAAGTAAAAAATTTTAAGTAAAAAATATCTTATATGGATATTTCAATTTTCATTCTATTTCTTTTAGATATTTGTTTTATTTAACAATTTAGTTTCTTTTCTTTTGTTTATATTGACTTTATTTTATTTATTAGCTCAAACAGCAAAATTCGTTTATTTGTCCAGTCATGTTGTTAATTTATAATTTTTATTGTGTTTATGATTGTAGCTATTTAATTAACTTATTTATTTACTATTTAAGGTTTGTTATATTTAATTTTTTTTATAATTTTTCTAACTAGTATTTGATTTCAATTTTTTTTGTATATTCTACATATGCATTAAGATTTTTGGTATATTATTCAACATGTATTTCATAATTTTTTATAATTTTATTTTATTTAAAAAATTATTATAAACTAAAATCATCACTATGCATCATACAACTTTAAATCTAGTGTGATGGTAATTACTAATTAGTGATCACAAACTATAAAAAAAAAAATTAATCAAAGCAAAAAAATTTCACTGTAAATAATTATTACATAGATAAATTTAGACATTATGTCAATTTTATCGATTAAAGATACAATTAAAAAATGTTATTATCAGTGTGATTGAAAGATTTCACCATGAAATTTAAATGAAATATTAACTAATTACAATCCCATGCATTGTCATCTCCTTCATGGAAGTTGTCTAACTTATGAACTTCTAACTTACTTTCAGGGCTATTAAATAAAGGTTTAGTTTTCAGGGTGAATTTATTCAATAAATTAGATTTAGTTTAATTTTAGGGTAATTTTTTTGTTTGGTGGATTTGTTTACTAATTTTATTGTTTTGATTTATTATTTGATATATTTTGAAGGTTATTTGTTCTGTTTGTATGCTTTTACTCAATATTACTTTTTCAAAGTTTGGAAAAACTAAAATAAAATTATATGAGAGAGTAAAAAATAATTACCAAGTAACAATTATTTTATATAAAGATAAATTCATATATCTTCATTTTGTTGTTTATAAATAATTCTTTTAATTATTTATCTTTAAAATAGTTCAAGCAGTTTGCTTTTTGTAAAAGCGCAGAGCAAATAATAATATCGTTGACAAGTTGCAATTGTTTCATTTCACCGAGACTATGAGTCCAAGTCTGGCATCATTCCCTCGAAACAAACCTTCAAACCCATCAAACAGACTTTAGCAAACAACAACCTTTCAATCTTGAAACGGACAGTCAAAAGTAAAACAAAAACCAGTAACATTTATTTTGATAAATAAAAATCATTTTGATCTTGAAATTCTGCGGGTGCTGTCCTTTAAGTGATTAATTGTCATGATGAGTGATGAATTTGAAGATTTGGAATCGGACCCAATAAAACCAATTCAGCTTTGTTTAATTTGGACCCACCCAAGAAAGTTCCCGAGTGAGCTTTAATCTATTTTCATTGCTCTGAAAGGTTTGATTGCGGTGACGGGCGGGATTTGAGCTCTTCAACTCCTTGCATGGTTCACAATTACGCATCAATTTTCTCCCAAATTGTCGTCTGCTGGCCTCAGCTGAGCTTTTCAGAGAAGTTTTTCTTTTGATGCTAATATTTGCATGGTCCTTTTGTTCATGGAAAACACGTGCTTCCCTTTCTCATTCGAGCATTCATGCTTTCCAATAAACACTAGCTAGCTCAGTAAACAAAGTACACTCTTCGTTGGCCTATCCATGTGGCCTTTTGTTTTCATAGATAGGTAAATAGAACAGAAGAATGTGGTAGCTTTTATCTTAGTCTAATGGCGATAATGCAGGCTGACATTTTTTTTCTTGTTCGCTTCAAGGTTAATTACTTTTACTTGTCAAGAGAACGTGGAATGGTGGTCGATCAATTTGTTCATCCAAACCCTTTAGGGGGTGAGAAATCCTACAGGATTTTCTAATCCCGGTTATTTTTGCTGAACATTTTAACACATGGTAGAGGGAATACTACTAAGAGACATGGCTCCTACGATTGGGGAAATTCATTACAACTTTTCGCATTGTTCCTTCGCAAGTAATCAACAAAGACTTCATGAAGCCGTTACAATTACTTTCGTCAACAATGACGTGTATATTATAAAATCTTAAGGTTTATTACATAGAGTTAAGGGGACATTCGGAAGGGGTTATAATTAATGCGGTTACCACCTCATTGGATTTGCCAAGACGACACTCAATTCTTTGGATGCATGGTGTTAATCTTGTCGCAATATATTAATTTCGTTTTATGATTGAATCCTCAAAATGTTTCAAATAAATTTCAAGTACAGGATCAATACATAACAAACTAATTACAAATATCAATAAATAAGCTAGATACACGTGAACCTCTTGAAACACAGTTTTGTTTGATATAACAAAAATTTATAAAAAAAAAAGAAAGAGAATTGAAAATCTATTATTCTAATAGTTAGAATTCAGTGTCATTCTTCCACTTTAATTATAATTTAATCATTAAATTAACAAAATTTTCATTCACATTTTTTTTTATTTTCTTCCAAACAAAACCCAAATTACAATAGATCTTTCATAATTTTTCAAAATATATAAATTTCAACACCAATAACTCCAAAAAGGGAGTGAATTACAATTAATTAATAGAAGATGCAAATTTTTATTTTTTGGCTAAATGAATTAATAAGTTTCAAAATTTCAAATCTCGTTAATGATTATAGACTGAATCAAGTTTGATTGATATATTAAAAACCAAGCTTAATTAATTCAATCAATTCATTCAAGTTAAGTTTAATAAAAACATTTTAATATTAAAAGTTAATTAAAATGAAATATTTAATAATATTGTCAATGGGACCCAATCATACCCAAGCAGAATGCAATTTGGTCCTCAAAGGTGCCAAGTAAAATCAAGATATTTTATTTTGAAAAGTATGTTCTGATGTAATCCCTTGCTTTGATCCCTGGAAATTGGGAGACTCACGCTACTGACGTTAGTTTCAAATTCAATTATATTGGCAAAGAGACCATGGCGTTGCTGACCGGTTAAGGCTCCGTTTGGATTTCACCGGACCTCTGGTGCAATGCAATCGGTGATAAACAGTATTGATAAGATAAAATAAAATTTAAAAAAGATAAAAAAAAAGTTTACAGTTATTTTTTTGCCTTTATTTTTAAATATTTTATTATTATTTATTTTTACTTAATTATTATTTTATCTTTTTCGATCTCACCAGAGTCAATCTCAAACGAATAACAAGAATTGGATGTTTTGCCCACCAACCAAGTTGGTCTTCTCTCTTTGTAGCTGCTTGTTTTGGCTGAATTAGTAGCTAGCGCTTTTCATCTGGAAGAAAAAACAAAACAAAATTCAAACACGGCTTCCGACCTTTTGCCTTTGCCTTGGTGGCATGCTGTCCGCAAAGGCAAAGTGCCGCTAGCCCCCAACTCACGTTACTCGTCTTGTTGTTTTGGCCGTTGTCATAGCCAACAAGTCATTGGCCTCAAATAATATAATAATAATAATAATAATGATAATAAAACAACAATAAAAAAACAATTGGACGGCCTATTATCGCCCATGAACTCAACTCAAGCTGTGCGATAACTTCTATACAACAATGCTATATTAATATTATTTCAAGAGAAAAAAGATACAAATCCAACAAACTTGTTAGAAAGTATATATATTTGTTATTAAATTAAGTATTGCAAAATAGGTCGATGACTAGATCTAATGATTTTATATACAATAATACAATATAACAAAATACAAAAATGACTTAGATTAAAATTTTGACAGAAACTATATATAAATTTGATAACTTTAAATAATAAGTTAGATAACTGTTTTTCTAAATGTCAAAATTATACTAAAAAACAATATTAATAAAACAAGGGAAAGGGATTTTGAAGTGAATCTAATGAAATTTTATCATATTAGGAGGGACAAATATTCAATGATCAAAGAGAATTTTAATAATAAAATGTTTTCGGAAATGTATTTAGTTAATTTTAGATAGATTAAATTCCTTTTTTTATAATACTTGAAATTCATGAACCTAAATAATAAAAATAAAATTAATTTATAATTTACATTAGGAAAAAAACCTTGAACTGACTCCAAAACCGTATATTTTACCTAGAAGAGCATTACTGTTTAAAGTTTATTAATTATTTAATGAATAGGTTAAATGAAATAAGAGAAATATTTTTATGAATCTTTATGTCGCCCATTATTAGTTGTTGGAGTTATTAAAAAAATTATTCACTTTTTTTAAATGGTACATTATATAAGAAATTACAATTATAATCAAATATTACATTAACAAAACTCATAATTATATAAAAATTATTAACAATCAAGGCTTAACTTAGTAGTTATTACCTCTTCTTAAAAAGAATTAGATCCAATATTCTATTCTTCACTCCTCCCTTGTACCTCCTATGAACAAAAAAATTGCTTAATTTAACTAATTAAACTAATAAATAATTAGTCTCAGTCCCTTTTCTTACCACTAAATTAAAATCTCATTGACAATAATTAATTCACTCTCATTTACCCCGCCCTCCACCACTTAAATATAGGCGGCCAATCTTTTTCATTCATTATGGATCCTTTTATTCCTATTAAATTAAACTACCTTAAAAAAGATAAGATTAAAAAATATTTTATATGTAAACGAAAGAGTTGGCAAGATACAATGGAACTCTTCTTGTATTGTAGCCATCGTTAGACAATTTTAAAAACTTTGTTCTAACGTTTAATTAGTTTTTAATGTTATTTAGTGGACCCAATTTTGGCTTTAGCTTCAAATCATTAGGTGCTTACTACGCTCCATTTTATATTTCTCTATCCTTACTTTAAACTAAAGAAAAAAAAAAAGTTGTTAATGCTTTATCTCCAAATCAATTCCAAATAAGCCATGACAAAAGCTTCCCAATATTTTGCATTATCTACGGCTAAGATCAATGTGTGTGAGGGGAGAGAGGGATCACAATCATTTTTGCACCTTTATGAAATATATTTTAAAAAAATGATTTAAATTTTATTTGGATTTGTCTATGTATGTTATACTCTGATGCATTGATGCAAATATTTATGTCTAATGCATAAAATTTTCTTTTTGAATATATAAAAAGTGATTGTTTGGATCTAATTTTTTAAAACAAATAATGCATGCACGAATTATCGAGTCAAATACTCAAATGCATATTTAATTTAGTTACTAATAACTTGTAATATGTAATACAATTATATAAAATTTTTTAGTAAGTCAAATTTCATTAATTAAAAGATTTAAGTACATTGTCCAGCAAAACACGGAAAGATAAATCCAAGGAACATAACATATAACCTAGGAAGCTGAGAAAAGCAGAGGACACAGGAAACCCGAGTGACTCAGCACAGAAACATCAGCAAAATTAAGAGAAATAACCACTAAGCTTTGATCCAATCAGAACGATCAACTCCAGCTTTTGCAATTGAGTTCGCTAAGATCTTGTTCCAGGAAATTTCATCTGTTAATAAAATAATTAATATCCATGATGAGGGACCAAAGCTTCTAAGGCTGACAGTCTTTGTTTCTGCACCATTGAAGAGTCACCAGCGAATTAGAGACAGCATTTCTACCAGAGTCAACAAACATGTCAAGTGCAACATTGACAGCATTGAGTTCAGCAACATTAGAATCAACAACACCCAAAGGGCCTGAGAAAATTGCCGGAATGTGGCCATTTGAGTCTCTGAGAACACCTCGCAACCTCCCGAACCAGATTTGCCCCTAGCAGATCCATTTACATTGAATTTCAATTCCCCGAATGAGGGGAGATCCAATGTGCGAATGCTCTGCTAGGGCAGAAGGGGAATTCAATAGAATTATATAATTGCATTAAGTTATATGAAATCTATATTAAGATTGTATATTTACTCTATGTTTAATTTATAGGTTTGTTTCATCAGAAAAATATAAGTTATTTAGTTTATTAATTAAGAACATGTTATTAATTTGACAATTGATTCGCTTGTGATTTGTGAATAAGTAATCGTAAAATTCGACTTTTTTTTTGACATTTGATTTTAAGTTAAAAATAAAAGGTAATTTTCTCGAATCTTATAAATTCCATACTTTTATTTTTAAGATTTGAACCTAGAAAATTTAAATTAGAATCTCATGTTCTAATTGTTAGAGTGTGTTTTTAGGGAACCATTTGAAATTGTTTTGTGAAAAGTAAAAGTTAGAAAGTTTATATATATATATATATATATATTATATATATATATATATAGGATAATTATTTTATATATCATCAGTTGGGTCTTTTTACTCTACAAATCGTATTAAGATTATGACATATGTCTTATAAAAATATTAAAAAATAAATAAATAAATAAAATAATACACGTGTCATGATTCTAACTCCACTTGTGAAAAAAATTCACCGGTGGTATATGGAATATTTATCCATATATATTTATAAAAATTTTAATTTTAACTTTTTTTATTTTACAAATAAATATGCGTGATTAATATGTGTTTATCTCAATAATTATGTTAATCTATTTATTTTCTTGCCTATAATTAAGAGAACAAATATCAATGAAATAATTTTTTTGTGAATTTGAAATTTTTTACAATATATATGATTTTTTTATAATAATGAATCTATCTTTTGAATAAATAAATAGGGAATTCAATTTTTTCATTATAACTATGTATTTCCTTTTAATATTTAAAAAGAAATCATTTTTAAAAAATTTAAAAATATCAGTTTAATGAATGCAATAATTTATTTTTCTTAACATGAAATTGATCATGCATGTATAATCATAAAAACATTTTTTTCCTTTTTGTAACTTTCTGTATAATTGATTTAAATTTCCCTTTATTTGTTTTTTTTTTTGGTACATTCCTTTATTTGTTTTTTTTATAACTATAATAGAATGAAAAGTAAATAAATGTTTGGAACAAAATACAAAATGCTTCGGAATATCCTAAGTTGACAGCGACGTGCCTATAAACTACTACCGAGTACCGACCAGGAGGTTTCACAGAAAATCCGTGACGCTCTCGGTCACGAAATTTTCTTCTTAACTGCCTAAACTGTACGTTTTCGAGGGGTCCATCCCATAGTGTCCGAACCAATAATAACGTGACACGTACTGAAGGACGCCAAACTAATGTATATGCGCAGGTGTTAATAATTTATAAAAATTCTTTTTCCAAAAGAAAAGTACAAGGCTGCTTCTATTAAGCAGCTCACGAGAATATTTGCAATTTCTCGTCGTTTTCCAGCTCTTGTTTTCAATAGAGCTGTTCATTGGGCGGGGGGCCGGGTTGGGGTCGGGCCGAAGGTATATAGCAATATATTTTAGATATGTTCAAGTCCTGTCCGGCCCGTTAATTTGGGCTTGGATTTTAGTCCAGGTCAGTTTTTAATTTTACTACATAAGCTCGAAGCCCGGCCCGACCCTCCCATATTTTATTTTTTATTTATTTTTGTATTTTATTTTTTATTTATTGTTTTTTATTCTTTTATTTCCTTTAAAATTTAATTTGATTTGTCAAAATTTTCATGTTAATTTTCATATTAAATATATAATCATGTTTATTAATCAATAATATTTTATATACATATAATTATATTATACTTAATAGATATATTTTTTTTAAAAAAGCTTAATTAACAATATATTCGGGTCGGGCCGAGCCAGGCTTTGGACAGTCAAGCCCGGGCCCGGACCCATTTTTGATCGGGCTTGAAAATTTTGTCCAGATCCGATAAATGTGTCTAATATTTTTGTCCGAACCCGACTAAATTTTGAACTGGCCATCGGGCTTGAGCGGGTAGCCCGACCCTTGAGCAAGTCTAGTTTTCAAGCAGCGGTCAGTGTCCAAGTGCTCGTGGGTTCACCAATTATTTTGGTTTAATTTTATTGGATTTAGACTACTAATTATTTCACAAATTTTAGCTGTTATCTTTTATTTTTTAATTAGAATACAGTCTTTGAATTTTTCTTTTTTCTCTTTTTTTTAATTCATCTCTATAACTCTCTTGGGTCATGGAAAGTATTAATTAATAAATTTTACAAGTAGTGATTAATTTTAAAAATAACTATATTAGGGTGGAGATAAAATAAATCTCACTTCTGTTAAGTTGAAAGGAAGCTAGACATAAAAAATAAAAAAAAAATCTCTTCTAACTGTCACAAGATATACTAATAGAACGTTGAACTTTTTGCTTCCGCGATTAAAATTTAGTTTTTACAATTTCTTTTTCTTTTGAACCATAATTTTTACAATCCCAAATACAAATATATATATATATATTATATAATATATATATATAAAGTTTAACATTGAAAAGACAATGCATGTTAATAAAATTGTTTTAGATATTCTATAATTATCTAAAGACTGGATAAAAAAAACTTAAGATTATTATCTAATACACTGTAAGTGGAGTTATACACTCTAAGTAGAGTTTTTAAACTTCACAAATAAGATTAAAATAACAATACATACTCCACTTGAAATATAAAAAAATAAATTTAAATAAAATAAAGATTTGTGTCACTATCTTAAACTTATTTATAGAGTCTAAAAACTTCATTGACAGTTTATTGGATAATAATTCAAAAACTTATTCATGTCTATTTTTTTAAGAATATATTTAAGGATACTCTAAATTCAATTACTCACATATATAATCTATTTATTAATTGATAAATCTTATGTTTTACATGGAGAGATTTTGTGTGGATAAAAGTAAATTATGTATGCATTGCACCATTACATATATATGTTTCAAGTTGAAGACAAATCCTAAAGCATATACAAATGTATTTCTTTATCTTTCATGAAGTGAATGTCATCAAATTTAAAAAATGTCAATTTTAGTTATTTTTGTTCAAAATATAATATGCATTTTTCAAATGACATGAAATTTAAAAATAATTATTTCACAATTTGATTCATAAATTTTTACTGTTCAAATATCATAAGAGTTAGAAGGATCCACTAAAGTTAGTATTTTAATGAAGGATAATGTTTTAACAAATGAAAAATTGATATTATTAATTTTCTTTTATTTCCTATAATTTTTTCCATCATTTCCTAAAATCCCTTTCATATTTTTAAAATAATATTTATTTAAATTAGGTAAATTAGTAAAATTACATAAAATCATCTTTTGGTTTAAGGCTTTGCTTGGTAGGATGGAAAGAAAGGGATGAGAAAGAAAAATTAGTTAATCAAATGGTTATGTTTCATAACAACTTTCTTACTTTGTAACTTAACCATTTGATTAACTAATTTTATTTCCTTATCTCTTTCTTTTCACCATACCAAGCAAAGCCTAAGACGGATTTAAAATGCCCCGATCAACTTTAAAATTTGACACTTAAGCAGTCTATAAAGTTTTATTGTCAATTTACTTCAAATTGAGACTTTTTTTAATTTTTTTCTACTTTTTTCAATTTCTTTCTTTCTTCTTCTTTTTCTTCTTCTCTAATCTCTCTTTACTACTGTAGACACCAAATTTTGTCCAGAAAGTCCAAATTAAATTCATGGACTTAAAAAGCCCAAAAGGAAAGTGGGTTGTTTTTATTTATTTATTTATTTATTTGTTTTTATTTTTTATTAATTATCATTATTATTATTTTTCTTTTTCTTTTTTCTATTTTTATTTTTTTCTTTTCTTTTCTTATTCTTCTTTCTGTTTCTTCCGGTTCTTTCTTTCTTTCTTTTTTCAACCGCATTTAATGAAGTGAAGACCCTTATCACCGAAACCGCTTAACCGGCAACTGGTTTAGGCTAAAACCGCCATTACCAGCCACCGAATTCCACATAAAATCTACCCAAATCCACCGCAACCTACCGTCCCTGACACTCCCTACTGGTAACTGAGAGGCAAAATTCAAAACCTAGATGTATACAGTGCTTCTGAATTTGTTTAAAAAAGACCTGAGAATTCATGCAAAAGGGGACGGGGGGAAAGAACAAAAAATCGAGGGGTTTTCTAAAAATTTTTCCACAGAAACACAGATCTACAAAAAATCCTACCCTAAGCCGCCATTACCACCATCATCACCGTCATCATCATCATCGTCACCACCACAAACCCACCACCACTGAAACCCTAAATCCCGAAAGCCCAGATCTTGGGACCGAGACCCCCAAAACCCTAGATCTAAGATCTAGATCCCCACCTGTAAAAAGAAAAGAGACAAACCACAACAAAGAACAGCCAAACATCCACCAGATCTAACTAGATTTAAAAACAAAACACAAAAAAAAGCTTTCGGTCTAGGCAGATCTAAGGAGTTAGGGAGTGTTTTTGGTTGAACGGGGGTCGGATTTGAAGAGAAGGAGATGAGGGAAGTGTTTTAGGGCCATCGGAAAGCTCACCGGCGACCGGCGTACGGCGGCGCACGGCGGCCGGTAATCGCCCGGAGGAGGAGAGAGGCGAGAGGATTTTTTGGGGTTTTAGGATTTTTTTTGGAGAAGACCGGTTGAAATGAAGGAAGAAAAAAAATATAGGCTTTTATAGAGCAGCAAAACGCTCCGTTTTGGTTGCCTGACCCGCGCCTATCGCCGACCCGGATCCGAGATCCGCGCGACCCGACCAACGACCCGACTCCGCTCCGTCCCTCACGAGACCCGCGCTCCAGCCCGACCCGATTTCGGATCCGACCGCGACCCGCTCTGTTTTGGTATATTTTTTTCTTTTCTTTTTCTTTTTTTTCTTTATTTTATTTATCCATTTATTTATTAATTATAAAAAAAGACAATAATAAAATAGAAAATATACCAAAGCAAAAATAAATAAATAAATAGTATAATACAATATAAAAAAAATAGAATAAAATAAAATGAACACATAGTTCTAAAAGAAAAGATAAATATATATAAAATGTGTAAAATACATAGTATGCAAATACATATGTTAATAAATATAAAAAAATGTATAAATATATAGTTTTAAAACATATGTAAATAAATGTGTAAAATACATACATATAAATATATAAAATATATATATATATATATATATATATATATATAGCTTTAAAACATATGAATATATATTATACATAGAATATATAATAAAGATATAAAAATGTATATATACACAATTATATATAAAAACATATTTTTAAAATAAAATAAAAATAAATTTTTATTAGATAAATGAAATGTGGGTTAAAAAAAATAATAAAAAATGAAGAATAAGAATAAAATAAATAAAATAAGTATGGAATCCCGATGATAAGTCTTCGTTGAACTCGCAAGTAGCGATTCTTCGAAAAACTTTAGGTGAGGGGAATTATATCGAATGTTACCAGAGTATTGGGATATTCGGTATTATTTCTCAATATTCGATCTCGTGCTTATTTTTTTATTATTTATTTTATTTACTGTTTATCTTTTATTAATAAAAAAAATACATAAAAATAATAGATTAATAAAATTAAAATAAGATAAGTATGGAATCCCGATGATAAGTCTTCGTTGAACTAGCAAGTAGCGATTCTTCGAAAAACTTTAGGTGAGGGGAATTATATCGAATGTTACCAGAGTATTGGGATATTCGGTATTATTCCTCAATATCCAATTTCATGCTTATTTATTTTAAAAAAAAAGATCAAAAATAAAATGAATAAATAAGTATATATAATAAAGAGTTTTGACAAATAAAAAGTGTTTAGAGAAATATTAATTAAGTGAAAACTAATAAAAACAAAAGAGGCAATAAAAACAATCGAAGGAAATAGACAAAAGGGGATTTTTAGAATTACAAAAAATAAAATAAAAATTAATCATAGTAAATTTTTCAAAAGTAAAGAATGATAGTTAAAATAATTAAATAAGTAATAATAAGAATTTTAGTAAAAAGGAATAATTAAAAGAATTAAGATAATAAATTCTAAATTTAAGTAAACAAATCTTCCGATGATGGGATGTCTTGAAACTCACAAGTAGTGATTTCTTGACTGATCCCTAGGTGAGAGGAATTAACTAAATGTTACCAGAGTATTGGGATATTTAGCCAAATTTCTCAATATCAAGAGTTTCATTAATAAATAAAATTTCTTTTAAGTTTCATATACATCATACATTCTCATCAATACTACATGCGTATACGATCAATTAAAATAGCGTGAGCACCACCGAAGATGAGATTCCATAGAACTCACAAGTAGTGATTCTTAAGAAATCTCTAGGTGAGACGAATTATTTCAAATGTTACCAGAGTATTGAGATATTTGATTTAATTTTTCAATAAATGGTGTTCATGTTGACTTTCATAATAAATCCCTTTATAACAGTAATTTCTTAAGCAAATACGCTAACTGTTTTATAACCAAAAGCCAAGACTATCTTATCAAAATCAAAAGATACCATGTAGTTAGGATGGTACCGTTTTTTTTAACGGGCGTCGTGGGGGTGCTAATCCTTCCCCACGCGTAACCGTACCCCCGAACCCAATTTTTGTTTCGCAGACCAAAAGATTATCTTTTTAATAAAGCTTAATTAATTTTGAGATTTTGTTGAAAAGATAAACGTTTTTAGGTGGCCAATCACACCTAGTCAAAAAAGATTGATGGCGACTCCCATTTTTGTTTTTAAACGCTTTTTTAAAAATTCGTCGAGCGCGAAGCCGTTACGACAGCTTGGCGACTCCACTAGGGACACTAAGAGGGTCAAACCATTGAATAACCATATGACATCTTAAATTTTAATTTGATGGTCTTGATTGGCATTTAAATTTAATTTTCTTTTTTTAAAAAAATGAAATAAAAAAATGAAATATTAATAAAAATAAATTCCACATAGAACTAAAAAAAAAAAAAAACTTCTTCATTTCATCCATTATTTGATTCATTACATTCTTTATATATAAGGTTGTTGATTAAATAAATAAAGTAGGACATATACTCATTTATTGTTGCATACATAAGTGCATTGGCATAACATGAGCCCTACACCCGGGTTCCGTCCTCCTTAAGAGGGGGTAAAATAGCTATGCTCTCGTGAGGTAATCACCTCCGCAATGGCAAGTGAAATACTCCCACTCAGATCTGTTCCTTACTAGTCCAGTGTGGACGACAGTATGGAATGATTTGGGAACCTTGTAGATATGTGAAACCTTAAACCAGCATATAGTATGTCGTGAGGAGACCAGCCTAAGCTAAAGCCATTCCTTCCCTTTTATGAGAGTGACATTTGATAGGACATAAATAAGCATCACATCCTTTATCTGCGTCTATTTCCATGTTTATATTGTTTATACACATACTGATTTGTATTTGTTTTTCTGTTCTTTTTGCATGAATCTTCTTGCATCACATAGATACATAAGGGGATATTTTAACCATGGCTCTTTGCAACGAGAAATTTTTCACTGAATCCATAGAAAGGCTAGCTTGTTCGTCATCTGTGAATGTTCCGTGTGATTCCTACCGGGAGGTACGAATTTGGTCTGAAAAAGTTCAACAAGTGAAAGGAGATTGCTTGACTGAGAATTTCATGTCCTCACTCCCACAAGAAGTGAATCTAAACCTCCAACAAAATAACCTAATAGATTTAGCCAACTTATGGGATCAAATCAGTGAAGAAGGGAAGAAGGATTTCCATGAAAAATATGGCCAAATAGAGTCTTTGATTGCTGTAAAAGTGGAAGAACCACTGATCAGAGCTGCTATTCAATTCTGGGACCCCTCCCATAGGTGTTTCTCTTTCAATGGAATGGACTTGACACCCACAGTAGAGGAATACTCCGTCTTGTTAGGTATTGACTTGAAAAGTCCGGATAAAATATATGTTCGAAAGCCAAAATCCGGATACCGCAAAAAGTTAGCCAAACTTATGGGAGTCGGACCAGAAGACATAGACTCCCATAAAAAGGAGAAGGGATCCAATGTTTGTGTGCCGTGGGCTTTTCTTCACAAATTCATCAAGGGGCATCTTAGTGACCAGCAAGGGTTGGCGGGTTTTGCTTTAGCGATCTATGGTTTGGTTATTTTCCCTAAGGTGTTAGGGCACATTGAAGTAGCAGTGATAGACTTTTTTGAGCAAATTGAGAATAATGGGAATCCGTCACCTGCCATACTAGCCGAAACCTTCAGGTCATTGAATTACTGTAGGAGGAATGGAGAAGGGCGATTTGTGGGATGTGCACAGTTACTGCATGTTTGGGCCAAAAGTCATTTTAAATGTGAGGAAAAGGCTTTTAAGAGAACTTTCCTACACCATCGTGCTCCAGTTAAAGAGTTCTGCAATAGTAAGTGGCCAGAACCGAAGAGTAAGGAAGAATGGGTGGATTTTTTGCAAAGACTTGGGGAAAAACAGATTACATGGATGACGCCTTGGATGCCTCATGTACCGGTCTTATATCGATGCGGAGAAGAATCATGGGTGCAACTTCTGGGACCATGGGGAGTGATAAGCTATGCACCACTTATGGTGCTAAGACAGTTTGGAGCTAAACAATTCATTCCGCTAACACATGGGCTTAGTGATTTGGAGTTTTCTTATGGTGAGCCAAAGGCAATGAAAAAAGGAGAGCAAGTGGTCCGATCATGGAAACAAGCACGAAGAATCAACCTTGGCCCCCTTTCTGATAAAGCTACCCCGGAATACTTGATGTGGAGGGCAAAGCAAGTTAGGGAGGTGGTGTTTTTCTCGAGAGAATACAGCATGCCTTTAGAACCGGAAGAAGAAGTATCTGAGGTCGAAATCGCTAGGCAGCAGTTCAAGAAAGATGAGGAAAAGTGGAAGCAAGAGAATTTGAGGCTTTGGAGAGAGATGGAACAACTCAAGTACGAGGCAGAGATGCGAGAAGCCAAGCTTAAGAAGGTCCAGCATGAACACCACGCCACCAACAAGGATCTCAGAAATCTGCACCTAGAGAACAAGAAGTTGAGATCCGAAATGAGGGTTGGGGGAATCATGCAAACTTCAAATGAAAGGAAAAGAGAATTAGAAGACTTGTACAAAAGGGTAGAACACTGGGCACACAAAGCCAAGAAGAGTGAAGAAGAAGTGGTCTATTTGTCCCAAGAACGACAAAATTGGGAAGGCATGTACTCAGCAAGTGTGAGGAAGTTAGCCCAATGTCAGAAAGAAAATGAGGAACTAAAGGAGAAGCTGAAAAAAGGAAAGCAAGTTGAGGTAGATGATGAAAAAGTTACATTGCAGCAAAAGGTTCAAATGCTAGAAGAGCAGCTACAAGAACATAAGAACCACATCAAAGTAATAATAGAAGATTGGGAACGAAGTGAAAACAACTGGAGTTATGGATATGACATGGCACAGGATGCAAGCATGACATGGAGAGTGGGAAACCTCGGGAGACAGCAATATATAGAACATATGGCCACTCAAATTTGCAAAGCTGTGACAAAGGCGAGGGAAATGGTTGATAGAGCCGAAGCATTGAGACAAGAAATCCTCCCAACAGAAAAGCACGGGCAAAGGCTGCTGAACTTTTTAGATGAAGCTAAGGATCAATATCAGCAAGTTAGTCGTTTTTATGGATTTAATCGGAATATGATTGGAATGTAACAAATGACTTGTTGAATGAATGAAAGTTCCTTTTGTTGAAATTGTTATGGCTTAAATATCCCTCAAAGTATCATTCATTTTGCATCACACTCATTCATCACATTCATTCATTCCTAAAACGTAATATTTCAGAGATTGCATCAGGTAGTAATTAGTTTCTTATTGTGGTAATCAAGATTCAAGGGTAGCTTCAACATTCAAGATTCCAGCCCAAATTCCCAAACACTCATACAATACCCGGTCACGCTTAAGAGCGATGGAGGAAGAACAGGATAATATGATGGATAGAATGGAGAAAGCACAAGAAGAAATCCGAAGTCAGTTAGCCGCTCTAATGGAAATGATGACAAGGATGAACCGAGAAAAAGAAGTGGCTAGAGAAGGACCTAACCCAGGGACTGATAAGCCTCAGGGAGATGAAGACCCTCCATACCCTCCAGGGTTTACTCCACCCCATGCCCAATTTTCGCAAGGCATACCTCCACCTCCACCTTATGCCCAATCTTCACAAGGCATACCTCCACCTCCACCACAGCCTATGGGCAACTACACCTACATGTATCCAGGAGCACCGAGTGCCTCGGCACAACCTCACATCACAGTGCCTATACTTCCCGCTCAAGGAACAAGACCTGCGGATCCAATTCAAGTCCCTGACTTAGATGATCCAAAAGAACAAGAGAAATTAAGGGGTAGCGTGTCAGAGATAAAAGGAGATTCAGACTCTAAGAAGTTCAGCATTATAGAGGAAAGGTTAAGGGCTATCGAGGGTAGTGATTTTTACGGGTCAGTAGATGCAATGGGATTATGCTTAGTTCCAGATGTGGTAATCCCTCCTAAGTTTAAAACTCCTGAGTTCGAGAAGTATGATGGGACCAAGTGCCCCATTACTCATGTGACAATGTATTGTCGCAAAATGGCCGCTTATAATCATGATGACAAGCTGTTGGTACATGTGTTCCAAGACAGCCTCACAGGGTCCGCTGCTAGGTGGTATGTGCAGCTAGATCGTACACGCATCCACAGTTGGAGTGACCTAGCTAGAGCATTTATTGCACAGTACAAGCATGTCACGGATATGGCCCCAGATAGGTTATCCCTGCAAAACATCGAAAAGAAGGCCAGCGAAAGCTTCAAGGAGTATGCTCAACGTTGGAGAGACATCGCATCCCAAGTCCAGCCGCCTCTAACCGAAAAGGAGACAACGGTGATGTTTGTCAACACTTTGAAAGCACCTTATTATGAGCGCATGATAGGGAATGCAACCAAGAATTTCGCTGACATGGTCATCACTGGGGAAATAATTGAAAATGTAATTAAGAACGGGAAGTTGGAAAGCAGTGATTTGAAGAAAGGTGGAGTGTCCAAGAAGAAAGAAGTTGAAACCCAGACCGTTACCCACACAACACCTCGGTATAGAGGAAGTGCACCTTACTCGCCCCGGTTTCAGCCACAACCTCAAACTTACCCAAATTACCAACCCTATTTCCCAACCACAAACAATGTCTCATACACTCCCTACCAAAATTCTTTCCAACCACAGACATTTCAACCAAATCTTCGCCCTCCAGCACCTTACTATATACCAACACCCATAGCCCAACCTTATCAGCCAAACAGTAACCCAACTACTAACCAAAGGCCTCCCCGAAGAAATATTGAAAGGCCTCCTATTGATCCTATCCTCATGTCATACATAGACTTATTCCCGCAACTTGTGAAAGGCCACATGATTGCCCCTCTTTTCATGGAGCCAATGAAACCACCTTTTCCAAGATGGTATGACCCCAATGCTCGATGTGACTACCATGGTGGAAACCCGGGTCATTCAACGGAGAATTGCATGGCTCTGAAGTATAAGGTGCAAGATTTGGTCAAGTCAGGAAGGTTAACTTTTTCCAAGGAGGTGGAACCCAGTATCAATGCTAACCCACTTCCCAGTCACAGTGGAGGATCAGTTAGTGCGGCTCAAGTTGGGAGGAAGTGTTGTATAAAGAGACGCGTGGAAGAGGCTAAGACTCCGATGAGTCTAGTATTCGATGCTTTAGTTAAAGCCGAGATGATTCAACCTATACTGATAGATTCGGGGATTTGTTAAGATGAATCAAGCCCAGAACAGACTTGCAAATATCACATGGGACACGTGGATCACTCTGTCCAGAATTGTCCCCACTTTCGACACGTGGTACAATCAATGATGGATTCATCTTTGATTGAGTTCTATACGGAGGAGGAGGAGGAGGAGGGTGTAGTGAGTACTGCTTCAAGTGAACCTTCAGAAAATGATTATTCATGGGGAAAACCAATGACCGTGTTTTACAAGGAGAAGCCCAGTCCCGGGATAGAGGAATCTAGCTTTGTCACTCCTCCGACCATGACGATCAAAGTTTCGAGCTCTTTCCCTTACAAAAACAATAAGGCTGTCCCTTGGAAATATGAGTTCAAAGTAGTGATTGGAGGGTCAGGCAATACGGGCTCAGATAAGTCAGATATGCCCGATAATGCAAACATTAGTGGGGTAGGAGGAATTACGCGGAGTGGGAGGTGCTATACTCCGGAGATGTTAGATAGGGCCCGAAAAGGGAAAGGAAAGGAGAAAGAGGAAGACAATCAGGCGGAGAAAGAAGAGGAACAGGCTTCATTTTCCAAGGACCAAGGAGGAAACTTGCAAAAGCCAGTATCAGAGAACGATGCAAAAGAGTTTTTAAAGTTGATTAAGCACAGTGAATATAGTGTGGTCGAGCAATTGAACAAGATGCCTGCTCGAATTTCACTATTATCTCTGCTGCTAAATTCAGAATCGCATCGGAACGCCTTAATGAAAGTGTTGAATCAAGCCTATGTGCCTCATGATATTCCAGTCGACAGTATGGACCAGCTAGCAGGAAATATCACAGCGGCAAATTTCATATCTTTCAGTGATGACGAAATTCCGCCGGAAGGGCGAGGGAGTATTAAAGCCTTAAACATCACTACCAGTTGTAAGGGCCACACAATTGCCAAAGTTTTGATTGACAATGGGTCGTCGATCAATGTATTACCTATGGCTACGTTGGCAAAGATGCCTATTGACATTTCTTGCATACAACCCAGCCACATGGTTGTAAGGGCATTCGATGGTTCTAGAAGGGACGTCATAGGTGATATCGAGATCCCAATTGATATAGGGCCGGTCACTTTCAATATCCAGTTTCAAGTGATGGATATTTCCCCATCATACAGTTTCCTACTGGGGAGACCATGGATCCATATGGCGGGTGCTGTTCCTTCATTGCTGCACCAGAAGGTGAAATTTGTCGTTGGTGATAAACAAGTATCTGTTTCAGGAGAAGAAGACCTTTTAATCACGAAACCTTTGTCTGTACCCTACATTGAGGCAGCCGAGGAAGCATTAGAGTGTTCTTTCCGGGCCTTTGAGATAGTGAATGCAACATATGTGGGAGAAGGAGCAAGAATACCCACCCCTCGGTTGTCAACCACTACTAAGATGATTGTTAAACAGACACTGCAAAAGGGCTGGCGTGTCGGAAGAGGCTTAGGAAAAAATCTCCAAGGACATAGGAAGCCTGTGAGGATTGAGGAGAACAAAGACAGGTTTGGTCTCGGATACAAGGCCACGGGTTTGGAGAGAAAGAAGATTCTGGAAGAGAGAAGGAAGAAAAGAATAGCCCGCCTCCGAGGATACGAAGAAGAATCGGAGAAGATGGTGATCCTGTACCTCTATGATACTTTTCGCTTTGGCGGATGTTATCACCCTGATTCATTGGAGGCAGTGGAAGCAATACCTATGATAAAAGGATCTTCTCGTGGGTTCCTAGTCTAAAGGGGTGCATGGAGAAATGACAGCTTTTGTTATGGAAATGATGGTGTTGTTGGACACAGAGCTGAAAGACTGGATTGTTGAAAGGATACCTTCTATCTTTTTGTTTTTCTTTTTAATGTAGTAAGGTAGATTATCAACATCTTGGTTTAGAGAACTCTAGAAGATTTTTTGTAAACTTGATCTTCATCATCATTTCAATAAATTAACAAGTTCAATGCATTTCGAGTACTTTCTTTCCATCCATCATCATTTCTATGACTGTTCTTCTTTTCATTCACTACAATTGGTAAGAACAACCAACCATATCTGTCAAATCTTTACTTTTTCAGGAAAATGAATAATGAATGTGAAGATAACCTTAACAGCTATCCGGGGTTTGATTTTGAAAATTCTATGCATGTTGGTGAACTCGATAACAATGTAGATTCAGACGATGATGCTTTGTCTCCAGATCTATTGAAAATGATTGAGCAAGAGAAAAAACTAATTGAACCCCACAAAGAAGTAATTGATATGGTTAACTTAGGGGATGATGAGAACGTCAAAGAAGTCAAAGTAGGCATAGCACTTCCATTGGTTGAGAGGCAAAGGCTAGAGGAATTACTTCGTGAGTATGTCGATGTGTTTGCTTGGTCTTATCAAGACATGCCCGGGTTAAACATTGACGTTGTGGAGCACCATCTGCCTTTGAAAACAGAATGTAGGCCGGTACAACAGAAGCTTAGGCGTATGAAGCCCGAGATGTTGTTGAAGGTGAAGGAAGAAGTAAAAAAGCAATTCGATGCAGGGTTCTTAAAGGTAGCCAAGTATCCGGAATGGGTGGCTAACATAGTCCCGGTACCGAAAAGGATGGCAAAGTAAGGATGTGTGTAGATTATCGGGACTTAAACAGAGCTAGCCCTAAGGATAATTTCCCATTGCCTCATATCGATACCCTGGTGGATAATACGGCCCAACACTACATGTTTTCGTTCATGGATGGTTTTTCAGGCTACAATCAGATTAAAATGGCCGAGGATGACATGGAGAAAACCACTTTTGTGACAGTTTGGGGCACATTTTGCTACAAAGTTATGCCTTTCGGTTTAAAGAATGCCGGGGCCACCTACCAAAGGGCGATGGTAACCCTCTTTCATGACATGATGCATAAAGAGATAGAGGTGTATGTAGATGACATGATTGCCAAGTCCCGAGGAGAAGAGGATCATGTAGCCAACCTTCGAAAGTTGTTCGAAAGGCTATGGAAGTTTCAGCTCAAGTTGAACCCTGCCAAATGCACTTTTGGCGTTAAATCAGGAAAGTTGTTAGGGTTTGTAGTCAGCGAAAAGGGAATTGAAGTGGACCCAGACAAAATCAGCGCGATACAAAATCTATCGCCTCCACGCACGCAGAAGGAAGTAAGAGGCTTTTTGGGAAGATTGAACTATATTTCCCGTTTCATCTCGCAACTTACGCTTAAATGTGATCCCATTTTTAAGTTGCTTCGGAAACAAGATCCGGGAGAATGGAATGAGGCATGCCAAGAGGCTTTTGAAAAGGTGAAAAGGTATTTGTCAAATCCACCTGTTCTAGTACCGCCGACGGCCGGAAAACCCTTGTTGCTATACATGACTGTCAATGAACACTCTATGGGATGCGTACTGGGTCAACATGATGATACGGGCAAGAAAGAACGGGCTATCTACTACTTGAGCAAGAAGTTCACTGATTACGAGGCCAAGTACACTACAATAGAAAAAATGTGTTGCGCATTGGCTTGGATTGCTCGTAGATTGAGGCAGTATATGTTGTACCATTCGACTTGGTTGATAGCTAGGTTGGATCCCCTCAAGTACATCTTTGAGAAACCATCATTGTCAGGCAGACTAGCTAGATGGCAAGTTATGCTTTCTGAATATGACATCGTGTACGTGTCTCAAAAAGCAGTCAAAGGTGGGGCAATAGCCGACTTTCTCGCAGATCGTGCTACCGACGAATATGAGCCCATCAAGCTAGATTTTCCAGATGAAGATATAATGTCTGTCTTTCAAGCAGAAAAGGAAGAGCCCGACAGCAAACCATGGAAAATGTTCTTTGATGGCGCCTCCAACGCCTTAGGACATGGAATCGGGGCAGTTTTAATATCTCCAAATGGAAAGTATTACCCGTCCACAGCCAGATTAAATTTCAACTGCACCAACAACATGGCTGAATACGAAGCTTGTGCAATGGGCTTAGAAGCTGCAATCGAGAGGGGAATCAAGAACTTGGAAGTTTATGGAGATTCAGCGCTGGTTATTTATCAGTTACGAGGTGAATGGGAAACAAGGGATCAGAAGCTAGTTCAGTACCAGAAGTACATAGCTGACCTTGTACAACAATTTGACGATATCACCTTCCAGCATTTATCTCGAGAAGAAAACCAGATTGCCGATGCCTTGGCAACACTAGCTGCGATGTTTAAAATGGAGACAGAAGCAAATGTTTCACCAATCAAACTGCGCATGAGAGATTCTCAAGTCCACTGTTCTAGTATTGAAGAGGAAGCGGATGGACAACCTTGGTATTATGACATCATGCAATACCTTAAGAGTCAACAATACCCAGAGCATGCGTCGGAGAATGATAAAAAGATCCTTAGAAGATTGGCAATGGGATTCCTCGTTGATGGAGACGTTTTGTATAAAAGAGGTAGAGATCAGATGTTGTTGAGATGTGTAAAAGCGTCTGAAGCCAAAAGGATTCTGGAAGAGGTACACGATGGAACTTGTGGGGCACATGCAAATGGTCATTTCATGGCTAGACAGATTATGAGGGCGGGCTATTATTGGACTACACTAGAAAGAGATTGCATAGATTATGCTAGAAAATGCCACAAGTGTCAAATCT
Organism: Heritiera littoralis; assembly: GCA_031772115.1. Classification (NCBI taxonomy): domain Eukaryota; kingdom Viridiplantae; phylum Streptophyta; class Magnoliopsida; order Malvales; family Malvaceae; genus Heritiera; species Heritiera littoralis. The sequence continues at coordinate 786,727 of JAPDPK010000119.1, forward strand.
ATGCTGACAAAATTCAAGTTCCCCCGACATCACTGAACGTCATGGCACCACCGTGGCCTTTCTCTATGTGGGGAATGGATGTGATTGGACCCATCTCTCCCAAGGCATCAAATGGGCACAGATTCATTTTTGTAATGATAGACTACTTTACCAAATGGGTTGAGGCTGCATCTTATGCGAATGTGACTAAGTCTACTGTTTGTAAGTTTCTAAAGAAGGAGATAATATGTCGGTATGGGCTCCCAGAAAGGATCATATCAGACAATGCCCTCAACTTGAACAATGACATGATGAAGGAAGTATGTGCACAGTTCAAGATCAGACATCACAACTCAGCTCCGTATCGTCCGAAGATGAATGGAGCTGTTGAGGCTGCTAACAAGAATATCAAAAGGATTGTGGGAAAAATGACAAACACATACAAAGACTGGCACGAGAAGCTACCATTTGCTTTGCATGCCTATAGAACATCAGTACGTACTTCTACTGGGGCAACTCCTTTTTCTCTAGTTTACGGCATGGAAGCGGTGCTGCCTGTTGAGGTAGAAATTCCCTCCCTAAGAGTCTTAATGGAATTAAACTTGGATGAGGCTGAATGGGTTCGAAGTCGCTTTGAACAATTGAATCTTATAGAGGAGAAAAGGCTTACGGCACTATGTCATGGTCAGATGTACCAGAAGAGAATGATGCGAGCCCATGATAAAAAGGTTCGACCCAGGCATTTCCGTGAAGGGGAATTGGTGTTGAAAAAGATCCTCCCAAATCACCACGATAATCGGGGCAAATGGACACCAAATTGGGAAGGACCATACGTGGTGAAAAGAGCGTTCTCAGGTGGAGCGTTGATCTTGACAGAGATGGATGGGAATGATCTGCCTAATCCGATAAATTCCGATGCTGTGAAGAAATACTATGCTTGAAGGAAGGAAAAGAAGAAAAATAAAAAAAAAATAAAAAAGAAAAAAGAAGAAAAAAGGAGAAGAAGAAAAAAAGAGAAAAGAAAAAAAAAAACAACAAAAAAAAGAAAGGAAATAAAAGGAGAATTCAAACTGAAAACCCAAAAAAGGGCAGTTTGGATTAAAGGGGATATCTAAGTTGAAAACCTGAAAAGGCGGCTTAGATGCGAAAAAATCAACACCCAGGGATCAAAATCATACGGAGCATTGCGTCAGCCGGATGAACTCAATGTGACAGGGGGCATCAATGGATTAGTTTTTCCCGAAAAAAGCATCGGTTTGGTTCGTGAAGGGTTATCTAGACATTCATTGTTTGTTTTGGTCACCATTCCTTGAAATTCACCACTTGACCCTTGTGGCATTTGCTGCCCAGCTATACTTTTGTTTTCATTGTCTCTTGTTTGTCTAATAACAAATGCTTTTCTTCCAAATTTTGTTGTTCTTTTGGTCATTACATAACTAACTGATAAAGTGCAAGAATGCACGGTGTTTGTTAATAAAATGAAATGAAGATGATGATTAAAATGATAATCTACCTGCTAACATTACTAAAGAAGAAGAAAAAGAAAGAAAAAGAGGAAGAATAGGAAAAGAGAAAACTAAGGGAATGAAACAGAGGAAACTGAAAATTGTGACAAGTACATGTTGTGAATCAGCTCCGATTCGAAATTGGTGACAACTATTTTTTTGAAACACGGGTGAAAAGATCAAAAGATACAAAAAGGACAATTCTGAGAATTTGATTACCACAATAGGAATTGCATGACTTTGTCAGTACATGCATTTGCATTTCATTCACATTATGAGAAAAAAAAACAAAGCAAAACAAAACAAAAAAACAGACAAAAGGACAAACAAAAAAGAGAAAGAAAGAGAAAAAAAAAAGAAGAAAAGAATTTAAAGCTTCATTGCCTCTGTTGCAAGAGGAGCTTTTTCAGGAGGAATTTAAAGTTCCATCGCCTCTACTGCAAGAGGAGCACATTTCAGAAAGGAATTTAAAGTTTCATCGCCTCTGCTGCAAGAGGAGCACTTTTCCATGAAAAATTTAAAGTTTCATCGCCTCTGCTGCAAGAGGAGCACATTTCAGGAAGAATTTAAAGTTCCATTGCCTCTGTTGCAAGAGGAGCTTTTTCAGGAGGAATTTAAAGTTCCATCACCTCTGCTGCAAGAGGAGCACATTTCAGAAAGGAATTTAAAGTTCCATCGCCTCTGCTGCAAGAGGAGCACATTTCAGAAAGGAATTTAAAGTTTCATCGCCTGTGCTGCAAGAGGAGCACTTTTCCAGGAAAAATTTAAAGTTTCATCGCCTCTGCTGCAAGAGGAGCACATTTCAAAAAGAAAAATTAAAGTTTCACGGCCTCTGTTGCAAGAGGAGCACATTCGAAGAAAATTTTAAAAGTTTCAATGCCTCTATTGTGGGAGGAGCACGTTTACAAAAAAAAACAAAAACAAAAAAAAACAAAAAAAAAGAGAAGAAAAGGAAAAAAGTAAGTCATAAGCCGGACAAAATTGTTGTCTTTTATCTTTGCTCTATTCCTGATTCTCAGCAATGAGCAAATAGGGGCAACTGTAGACACCAAATTTTGTCCAGAAAGTCCAAATTAAATTCATGGACTTAAAAAGCCCAAAAGGAAAGTGGGTTGTTTTTATTTATTTATTTGTTTTTATTTTTTATTAATTATCATTATTATTATTTTTCTTTTTCTTTTTTCTATTTTTATTTTTTTCTTTTCTTTTCTTATTCTTCTTTCTGTTTCTTCCGGTTCTTTCTTTCTTTCTTTTTTCAACCGCATTTAATGAAGTGAAGACCCTTATCACCGAAACCGCTTAACCGGCAACTGGTTTAGGCTAAAACCGCCATTACCAGCCACCGAATTCCACATAAAATCTACCCAAATCCACTGCAACCTACCGTCCCTGACACTCCCTACTGGTAACTGAGAGGCAAAATTCAAAACCTAGATGTATACAGTGCTTCTGAATTTGTTTAAAAAAGACCTGAGAATTCATGCAAAAGGGGACGGGGGGAAAGAACAAAAAATCGAGGGGTTTTCTAAAAATTTTTCCACAGAAACACAGATCTACAAAAAATCCTACCCTAAGCCGCCATTACCACCATCATCACCGTCATCATCATCGTCGTCACCACCACAAACCCACCACCACTGAAACCCTAAATCCCGAAAGCCCAGATCTTGGGACCGAGACCCCCAAAACCCTAGATCTAAGATCTAGATCCCCACCTGTAAAAAGAAAAGAGACAAACCACAACAAAGAACAGCCAAACATCCACCAGATCTAACTAGATTTAAAAACAAAACACAAAAAAAAAGCTTTCGGTCTAGGCAGATCTAAGGAGTTAGGGAGTGTTTTTGGTTGAACGGGGGTCGGATTTGAAGAGAAGGAGATGAGGGAAGTGTTTTAGGGCCATCGGAAAGCTCACCGGCGACCGGCGTACGGCGGCGCACGGCGGCCGGTAATCGCCCGGAGGAGGAGAGAGGCGAGAGGATTTTTTGGGGTTTTAGGATTTTTTTTGGAGAAGACCGGTTGAAATGAAGGAAGAAAAAAAATATAGGCTTTTATAGAGGAGCAAAACGCTCCGTTTTGGTTGCCTGACCCGCGCCTATCGCCGACCCGGATCCGAGATCCGCGCGACCCGACCAGCGACCCGACTCCGCTCCGTCCCTCACGCGACCCGCGCTCCAGCCCGACCCGATTTCGGATCCGACCGCGACCCGCTCCGTTTTGATATATTTTTTTCTTTTCTTTTTCTTTTTTTTTCTTTATTTTATTTATCCATTTATTTATTAATTATAAAAAAAGACAATAATAAAATAGAAAATATACCAAAGCAAAAATAAATAAATAAATAGTATAATACAATATAAAAAAAATAGAATAAAATAAAATGAACACATAGTTCTAAAAGAAAAGATAAATATATATAAAATGTGTAAAATACATAGTATGTAAATACATATGTTAATAAATATAAAAAAATGTATAAATATATAGTTTTAAAACATATGTAAATAAATGTGTAAAATACATACATATAAATATAATATATATATATATAGCTTTAAAACATATGAATATATATTATACATAGAATATATAAATAAAGATATAAAAATGTATATATACACATAAATTATATATAAAAACATATTTTTAAAATAAAATAAAAATAAATTTTTATTAGATAAATGAAATGTGGGTTAAAAATAATAATAATAATAAATGAAGAATAAGAATAAAATAAATAAAATAAGTATGGAATCCCGATGATAAGTCTTCGTTGAACTCGCAAGTAGCGATTCTTCGAAAAACTTTAGGTGAGGGGAATTATATCGAATGTTACCAGAGTATTGGGATATTCGGTATTATTCCTCAATATCTAATTTCATGCTTATTTATTTTTAAAAAAAAAGATCAAAAATAAAATGAATAAATAAGTATATATAATAAAGAGTTTTGACAAATAAAAAGTGTTTAGAGAAATATTAATTAAGTGAAAACTAATAAAAACAAAAGAGGCAATAAAAACAATCGAAGGAAATAGACAAAAGGGGATTTTTAGAATTACAAAAAAAAATATAAAAATTAATCATAGTAAATTTTTCAAAAGTAAAGAATGATAGTTAAAATAATTAAATAAGTAATAATAAGAATTTTAGTAAAAAGGAATAATTAAAAGAATTAAGATAATAAATTCTAAATTTAAGTAAACAAATCTTCCGATGATGGGATGTCTTGAAACTCACAAGTAGTGATTTCTTGACTGATCCCTAGGTGAGAGGAATTAACTAAATGTTACCAGAGTATTGGGATATTTAGCCAAATTTCTCAATATCAAGAGTTTCATTAATAAATAAAATTTCTTTTAAGTTTCATATACATCATACATTCTCATCAATACTACATGCGTATACGATCAATTAAAATAGCGTGAGCACCACCGAAGATGAGATTCCATAGAACTCACAAGTAGTGATTCTTAAGAAATCTCTAGGTGAGACGAATTATTTCAAATGTTACCAGAGTATTGAGATATTTGATTTAATTTTTCAATAAATGGTGTTCATGTTGACTTTCATAATAAATCCCTTTATAACAGTAATTTCTTAAGCAAATACGCTAACTGTTTTATAACCAAAAGCCAAGACTATCTTATCAAAATCAAAAGATACCATGTAGTTAGGATGGTACCGTTTTTTTTAACGGGCGTCGTGGGGGTGCTAATCCTTCCCCACGCGTAACCGTACCCCCGAACCCAATTTTTGTTTCGCAGACCAAAAGATTATCTTTTTAATAAAGCTTAATTAATTTTGAGATTTTGTTGAAAAGATAAACATTTTTAGGTGGCCAATCACACCTAGTCAAAAAAGATTGGTGGCGACTCCCTTTTTTGTTTTTAAACGCTTTTTTAAAAATTCGTCGAGCGCGAAGCCGTTACGACAACTACGTTCTCTATAAAAGTAATCCAAAATCTAGTTATCAATTGCACTGCCACTTTTGTTGGTAGCTGCCGTGCTTCAGGTTCAACTATTAAAAATCTATTAGAACAAAAAAAATCTCCCTAACTCCCTTTTACCCAAATCTTCCACTAAATTAATCTAAAATCACTTGAACTAGATCTAACACCGAACCTTTATATTAATTCCTCCAAAGACTCCTATTTTGTTGCCGAAACCAAAACCTGGGCCTTAGAGTAGCCAAATACCAAAAATCTTTTCCCAAAATAAAAAAAAAACATAGTTTGTGTTTGGTTTATGAAAACAAAAATGTTTTTGGTTTTTATTTTTGTGAAAAATAGAAAATGAGAAGGAAAACATTTATGGTTGAAGAAATGGAAAACAAGTTCTTGGAAAATGAAAATGAAAAATAGACCAAAATTAGAGAAAAAAAAAAGTTGTTTTCATTGTTTTTGAAGAAAATATAAAGCACAATTGGTAAATGCGAAAACAAAGGTTTTCCTTAAAAAGATTTTTTAGTATTGTTGTAAAATATAAAGCACAGTAGATGCAGGATTTTGATTTTTTTTTTGTTACACATTAAATCATTTCTTTAAAGTCTTATATAAATATATAAAAGCCAAAATTTTTGGCTAAAAGTAAAATATTCTGCACGTGGATAATTCAAATATTAACATATATATTATGTTAAAATAAAAAATAATTATCATTTTTTTAATTTTATAAAATTAATATGACATTTATATACATTAAAATTACAAAATAAATCAAATATCTTTTAAATCAATTATCGATTTCACTTTTTTAATGCTTTTTTCAATTTTAGCATCAATAAAGATTAACAAACTAAATTATCATTATCGAGATGAAATTACCATCACATAAATTAACAATATATATTAAAATTAAAAAATTCATTTTTTGAATATCTTTACATGTGATTAAAATTAAAAAAATTATATATCTTTTTTCAATATTTTATCTTAAATTAATGTACTACCAATAAAATATCCTAAAATGATATACATTTTATTTTATATAGCTTAAAATTTAAAAAATCAATTATCTTTATTCAATTTCTTTATTCGTATAGGTTAAAATTTAAAAAAAAAATCAATTATCCATACTATAATATAATGTATTTTATTTTCATTATCCTAGTTTTTCTCTTGGTATTTTTATTTATTAAGTAAATTGAATTTGAAGAATATAATATGAATGGTGATAAGGGCTCATAACAATGACAGATTGGTGGAATAGTAATAGGTGATCTAAGAACAACCTTTTAAGTAAAAATATTTTTTTTCAACTTTTTTTTTCAATATATTATCTTAAATTATTTAAATTTTTTTTATTGTTGCATTTTACTTTTTGGTCAAAAATTGTAATTTAATTTAGTTTTTTAGTTATTGTTTTTCATATTTTTTGTTTTAAAAATGTAGATACCAAACGTGTTTTCATAATTTTTATTTTCAAAAATAAGTTTTCATTTTTGTGTACCAAAAATATTTACTATAATTTAAAAAATATAAAATGAAAATTGTTTTCGGATTATGAAAATAAAAAATATTTTCAGAAACCAAATAAAGCCTTAACTTCTACCAAAACAAAAGAACCAATAGCCAAAAGGAAATTTTTGTTCATTGTCAATTTTGTGTTTGTGAGCTTCTATGTTTGTCTATCATTTTTGCTTGTTTATTTTTTTTTATAGGGCTAATTTGGACAGATGGTGCAATTAGCTCTAGTAAAATTGAAAAGAGAAAAAATGATTATTAAGGATATGTGCTTTTTAATAAAATAAGTAAAAAAAAATAAAACCAAGGGTGGGAAGGTAATTTTACCCCCACTAATTTTTTGTCTCTTCTCAAAATTTTGATATTGCCGTAACTCAATGTGCCTCACTGGTGGCCGAACGGCCTCTTAGTTTATTTTGATGATTCTTGTTGTTGTTGAGTTGTGATGTTTTTTTTTACTTTTGACCGTATATTTTTGGTTTTTCTTTTAAGTTAATGATTTTTAGTTTCTTGATTTATCTCTCTATATTCTAGAACATTTTAATAAAGATTAGCTTTTGAGGCTTAATTCTTTGTTAAATTTATTCTATCTTTTTTTTTGTTATAGAAGAAATATTAAATAACTAAGGATTAGGGTATATAGATTCGAACTATATCACTCCAATTTTATATCGAACGTTTGTGAGACTCTGCAATGCTATATGTAGAGACTTGAATCCATACTTGCGAGACACTTTTTGTGAGACAAAACCGTAAGATTTTAGGATCAAAACGAATAATACTTTGTAGGTTGGGTGTGGGTCTATATAAATGGTATCAGAGCAGTTCACCAACAGGAACAGAGACCTAAGTGCTACATCATGGGAGCTACCTCTAAATTTTTGCAGGAACTAAGCGCTACACGGTGGGAGCTACTTATGGATTTCTAATGTTTGGTGTGATCCTGATTTTGTTCTGATTGGACTTGACGAAGAAGTCAAATTTTAAAAGTGAGGGAGTTTGTAACACCCCAATCCTACATCAAAAGTTTGTGAAACTTTGCAATAATATATATGTAAAGACTTGAACCTATACTTGTGAGGCCTTTTTTGTGGGACAAAACCATGAAACCTTCGAGGTTAAAGCGGACAATATCTCGCAAGTTAGGTATGGGTCTCCATAAATAGTATCAGAAGCGGTTGACTAGTCGAAACACTAGACCTAAGTGCTACATCGTAGGAACTACCTCTAGATTCATGCGGGAACTAAGTGCTACACGATGGAAGCCACCTTTAGATTTCCAACTCCTGGTGTGATCTTGATTTTGTTTTGATTAGGTTCGACAAGGACGTCAAGCTTTGTAATACCCCAATCCCACATCGGAAGTTTGTGAGACTCTGCAATGTTATATATGTAGAGATTTGAACCTATACTTGAGAGTCACCTTTTGCGGGACAAAACCGTGAGACTTTTGGATCAAAGTGGACAATACTTCACAGGTTAGGTGTGGGTCTCTACAAATGGTATTAGAGATGGTCCACCAACTGTACACATGGGACCTAAGTGCTACACCATGGGAGTGACTTTTAGATTCATGTGGGAACTAAATGCTAGATGGTGGGAGCCACATCTTGATTCCTAACGCTTGGTGTGATCTTGGTTCTGTTTTGATTGGGCTTGACGAGGATGTCAAGCTTTAAAAGTGGGTGAGTTTGTAACAACCCAATCCCACATCGGAAGTTTGTTAGACTTTACAATATTATATATATAGAGACTTGAACCCCATGCTTGTGAGACGCTTTTTGTGAGACAAAATTGTGAGATTTTCGGTTTAATGCAGACAATACCTTGCAGGTTGGATACAAGTCTCCACATGAACTGAAAACTTATAATATGTCACAACTTATTCTTAACCACTTGATTAAAAGATTGTTGGCAATTTTATTTTGTCTTTATTTCTCTTAAAATTGAACCCAAGTAATTCGAATAACCTAAGCAACCATAATCACCATCAAGGCCAGAGTAACGCGAACTACAACAAGAAAACAATTTTCATGATTTAGAGAGAAAAAATGTGTAAAATGTTGAGGAAGAAGAAAGAAAATTAAATGAAAAATTGAGAAAAAAAATTATGATTTAAGGTTAATTAACAATGAAAAAAGTATAAGGTAATTAAATGTCAAATTTTAAATATCATGTGGCATTTATAATTTGGCTCAAATCACATAGCGATTTTATGTAATTTATCCTTTAAATTATTAGTTAGACTTTACCTTTTTTTTTTTAACGGATACTTTAATTTTTTTCCTCTTTTATGCATACAATTTGTTTGAAACGTCAACATTTTTCCGAAAAAAAGAACTAATATTATTATCATGGCCTAATTTGTTTGTCAATGTCATTTGCTTGTTGTCTTCTTTTGTTTTTTATTTAGCCCTATGAGTAGACTTAAGGAGTAAAAAAACAAATAATTTAATTAAATTGAATTAAAATATAATTTTATTATGTTAAATACCTGCCAAAGGTTAAAACTAAAACTCCACGTTAAATATTTTATATTCAAATTTAAAAAATAATTGGTAAAATTCAATGATATTGAGAGATTTATGTAAAAAATTTTACTCGTCATTTTAATTTTAATAAATTTAAAAGTAAAATTTAAAATTAAAACTAAAAAATTATTATTTTAAACAAAGTTATATATATAGTAGAATTCCTCTAAATTAGTTCTATTAGAGAGTTATTAATTTAAAGTGTTTATCTTGTAAATTATTATTTTATCTTAAAAAATATCTTTGTTTAATTTTACATTCACTAAACTCATCAAATAACTTTATATAACATTTAATTTTTTTAAAATTTCATTTTGATTGATAAATTCCTTAAAAATTTGTTTGAAAATATATTTTATTTAATATCTTTAGTACTTTTCTAGTTATTGAAATAAAAAATCTCAAAACATATCTTCAAAAAAAAAATCTCAAAACATAGTAACTTTTTGTAAATTAATGTCTTAAAATGCTTTTTTTATTATTGAATATTATGTAATATATTTTATTTTTATCAAATTATTAATTTATACGAAAGTCGGGGACAAAAATTTTACATTAAGCTTTAAAATAAAATTATTAATTATTATGACCAAGAAATGTATTAATTTTTATACTGGCTAATTTTTTATTATCTTAGATGGCTTATAAATTAAAAAAATGAATTTAAAGGAATTTATTGTAAAAATTATAAAATCATGTGATGAAAATCTAAAAATGGCATGACCTTGGAAATATTTATGCCAAAAATATTTTTAACAACAAAATTCAGAAAAGTTGAAAAACATTCCCTCAGATCCCCACGTGGAAAAGAATTAAAGAAAGTCCACTTCCACAGTCAGCTAATCTATCGTCCGTGCCAAGCTCGCCAGCCAGCCTCCAACAACCCACTCAGCTTCAATTTCTCTCGATTCTCTCGCCCCTTCCGAGAAAAATCCATTCCAAAGCAAAACCCCGCGATTCTTTCAAAGACGCCAACCATGGCCACCCGGGCCCCCACCGAGAAACCCGATGCCTAAGATTTTCCTTTCCCGCTGTTCAAAATGTTAACAAGTCTTCCTCGTCACAATTCCCGTTTTAAACATTTTCTTTTCCTTTTTTCTCCGTTTCCTTTCAAACTTCCAAATGTCGCCAGTCTTAACGATCAGTTTTGCCACCTGACCACCTCCGCCCTCTCTTAACTGACCTCCCTCTAGGGTTTAATCTTGATTTTCAGCTTCTTTGTTTCTACGGAATTAAACAAAAAAAAAAACACAAAAAAAAGCTAAAAGAATGGGGACTTCGAAAGGACAACTGAAAGCCATGCTTAAGAAAAGCTGGCTTCTTAAGATTCGTCACCCTTTTATCACTGCTGCTGAGGTTTCAGTTCTTCGTTTTGTTTTATTTTCTAAATTCTTATTTAAATTCTTCAGTTTTTCTTCTTTTCTTTCTTTTTTTATTTTGGTTCTTTTCTTTGTTGATTGTTGCAGATTTTGCTTCCTACAATCGTGATTTTGTCCTTAATTGTTATAAGGACGCGTGTTGATACTCAAATTCATCCAGCTCAACCGTAAGTCAATTTCTCTGTTCTTACATTTTTGTTCCTTTTGCCTGAAATTTATGAATTTTTGGTTTTTCATTTTGTGGATGATGAACTGATTGTAGTTGAATTGGCTTAGATATATAAGGAAAGATATGTTTGTTGAGGTAGGCAAAGGCATATCCCCTAATTTCCAACAAGTTTTGGAATTATTGTTGGCCAAAGGAGAGTATATAGCTTTTGCACCCAATACCGAACAAACACGGCAGATGATTAGCTTAATTTCCCTCAAATTTCCCTTAATGCAGGTATCCTTTAATTATATATTTTTCACGCTTATTATTCTTTTTAATGTTGTTTTTTCATTGGAGATTGTCGTCGTTCATCTGGCATACAATGAGTCTGATTTAACCGTGGTTTGTTTGGTTGATACATTTGCCATTTACGTTTTAAAAGTCACTAAAAGATACAAAACAAAATCATAATTGATAGAATTGAGAAAAACACATTAGAATGTTATTGTTTTATGCAGAAGTACGATATATATGCCTTTTGCTATTCAGAAGAAAATAAGATTTAAGTCTTTAATCTTTTTATATTAAAAAATGTTAGTATTTTCATCTATATCAAAATGTAGTTTTGCAACAAGTAGAAAAAGTAACTAATGAACAGAGCTATTTCTAATGTTTATGAGGTAGATCATTGAGATGTTTAAATATGTTTTCCTCTCATTTTTATTTCTAGGTCACTGCAATGTTTCTTCTATGTTATAGTTGTAGATAAAAAACCTTAATGTGTTATGAATGCGTGTGATAAATTTATTTTTCATTTTTGATTCTTCATTGTAGTGAAGTTATAATTTAGATGCTGCTTGTGAGCCACAATCCCTTTTGTTTGAATTTTTCTTTTTACTGTGTTTAGCAACTTCCCTTTTTCTGTGTGCATTTTTATCACTTATACTCTCGTTGAACTTGTTTTCATGGCTGCAGCTAGTTTCTAAAATATACAAAGATGAGCCTGAGCTGGAAACATATATACAGTCCGATCTATATGGTACTTGTGATTTCAAGTATGTCACACTCTTTTTACTTTGTTACCGATATGAGGGAAAGTTGCTGATAGTTATTATGTCTTTCATTGTTGACATGAACAATTTTATGAGAAATAAATGGGAAACATGCTATTTGGTTACTTCTACTGGGTGGGTTGAATTCTCCAAGATGTTTGAAGACTTCCTAATTAGTGATTAATTGTTAATAATTCGATGATGCAATTAACATAAACTTGGATTTAGGTAAAAATTATAACTTAAATGGTTTTGCACAATTTTTCATGATATCCTATGTTAATGAAATCCTTACATAAGTGTTGGCCCGTTTCTTTTTTTCTCTTAATATGTATTTAATCATGCAGTTAAACTTAACTTTTAATTACCTTGCAAAAAAGACAAAAAATGATGATGTACAAAACCTTTACAGTTATTTATTCTACATTGTACAGATATGAGCTTTTTAATATTCTGTTATTGCTCATTTTTTCTTATATTCTCTCTTCTCCATTTTTAAGTATTATGTTGTCTTCACATTTTCATACATTGGATGCCCTTCATAATCTAAAACATCTTTATCTTATTCAAGAAAGCTTGCTTAATTTTATGGGAATTCATAGAATGGTAGGTATAGCACTGATAAACTTGATTTAACTTTGATTTTATCTTGGCCTAGGAATTGCCCAAATCCAAAAATTAAAGGAGCAGTGGTATTTCATCATCAAGGTCCTCAGTTGTTTGATTATAGTATCCGCCTCAATCACACATGGGCTTTCTCTGGATTTCCTGACGTTAATACTATCATGGACACTAATGGCCCTTACTTAGATGACTTGGCGTTGGGTGTTAATATCATACCAACATTGCAATACAGCATCAGTGGATTTTTGACTGTATGAACCTATAGTTCCTTCCTGATAGTTTTTATACTGCCTCATTTGTTTCTTTTGGTTCATGGCTTTTCATTGATATTCTTTTTCTCAGTTTACGCTTATCCTTAGAGTTAATGAATACTGATTGATGATTTTTTTTCTTTTTTCCACTTTCAGCACCATAAATTTGAACGATAGAAAGAATAGTTATTTTAGTGTGAATTTCATGTGCATCATATGTATTTAAAATCACATGTGTCTTTCTTTCTTTTCCTTTATGCAGAATTTGTACTTCATTGAGCCCCTCCCTCTCTTACTAAATCATATGTTTCTCTGATTTTGTCTCATGTATTCATTTTTCCTTATTCAAAATTCTCTTCATTGTGAAAGAAAGATTATCTACTTCAGTCATCATCCCAAATTTGATGAAATATGTCTTGCTGTGGGTGTTGATACTTTTGTACTTACTGCAGCTTCAGCAGGTGATGGATTCTTTTATCATATTTGCTGCCCAGCAAACAGAAACTGGCATTGCTAGTGAAAATATAGAACTTACACCATTGCGCTCAACTGGTGTAACATCATCCCTTGAGTTACCTTGGACGCAGTTTAGTCCTTCAAATATAAGATTAGCTCCCTTCCCAACTCGAGAATACACAGATGATGAGTTCCAGTCCATCATTAAGAGTGTCATGGGCCTGTTGTATGTGCCTCTTGAACATTAATGTCTCTGTATTCATATTTATTAATTTTACATTAAAAAAGGGTATTTTAATTGCTAACATGTTGACAAACTGTTTTTCGTTGCCCTGCCTTTGGCATGAACAGGTATTTGTTGGGATTTCTCTATCCAGTCTCTCGCCTGATCAGCTATACCGTGTTTGAGAAGGTTTGAAATGACTATCACAGTTATAATTTCCACATATCTGATAACACATTTATGCTTTTTTTTTTATTTTGCTTCTGTATGTTTTCAGGTTTTGACATTTTGATATAGAAGATATTTGTTCTCTTTATTTCTTAAGCTCTAAATCATTTTCAATTTCTAAATATTTCAGGAGCAGAAGATAAGAGAAGGTCTTTATATGATGGGCCTGAAAGATGGGATATTCCATCTCTCTTGGTTCATTACATACGCCTTTCAGGTTAATTTTTGGTTGTGGATTTCTAGTGAATGATCATGTATTTTTCCTGTTCTTTGTATTTTTGACAGTGTGAGGCAGTTTTCTTTTGATAACTATTTGAAGCTTTTTCTTGATTCAATTTTTTATGTAAGAAATCTATGAAGTGCAGTGGGTGGGGATCTAGTGCTTATGAATTAAGTTCATTTGAAATTAGATGAAGTGTTAATTTTCTTACATTTAATTCAAATATTAGACCAAAATTGATATTTAATTGTAGCATGTTAAGTGGCTGAAAAGTAATTTACTCATAGTGAAAGGAAAAAGGTTTTTGGTTTTTAATGGGAAATATGAAATCCATAAGGCCTATCCATACCATAATTTTGACTGCTTCTTGGACTTAAACTGGTGTTTCCATAGGACCTATTATAATTTATTTTGGTTACTGTGATGTTATAAAAATTTTACTTGTCCAAATTAGTCTTTAATTGGTAAAGAATTCTGTATGCTTTTTCTGGTTTTCAGCTGGTTGAAGTGGATCTACATTATGGTGCTTAATTTACGTTCATTATGCAACATTCAACATGTGGTGTTCAGTGGCATACATCTAAACTTGAACACTTTTTTAACTTGTAATTCATGAAGGCTTTGTCTTGTCTTCTTTTTAATCTGCGAAGAAGTTTAAATGTGTTGGTTATTTGTACATTTTCTTAGTTGATTTAGGGTCTAGGTAACAGAGCTGCTTGAATGATGGGCCATTTCATTCCATAATCTATTAGGGTTATTATTATTGCTTTCATATTTGTCATCAAAAAGTAACTTTATTTCTGAAGTAGCTATCATGCTACCTACAGCGCCTGAACCTCGATGAAGTTGATCCTAGTTTTCTTCTACCATATTGTTTGTAATACTACTTGTAGGTGAAGTGGTGTCTTTGTAGTATTTATTAAATCTGTTTTCTGAAAACTTTGGTATTTGATATGGATTGCAAAAAATTTACTATAATGGTGGCTATAGTAAGAAAACACATAGATGGTTTGGCAGTTGCCCTTGATGCCGTCAATCTTGCTTTAGCAATGATTTGTAGTGGTTGATTAGAAAAGGGAGACAGCGGTGGCAGTGGGAAGAGGCTTGTGATTTATTCCTGTACAACACATACAGGTCAAAAAAAAGCGAGGAATATTTTTTTTATTTAAGCTCCTTTTATGATATTGAACAACCATGTACTGAGTATGTTTCCGTAGTCCAGTTTTTCTTTGTAAATCTACACCTACCTTACTAGAGAGCCTGAAAATGCATAGAAATTTTGATTAATATCAGTAGTTTTGTGACTTAAGACCTTGTTTCTTTCAGTTGCTGATTTTGGATTTATGCATGCAAAAATGCAGTAGTGGGTAGTGAGTTGTCTTGGGGATCATTACTTCTGGGATTCTCATTTTGATATAGTTTGACTCCATTTGCAGTTTGCTATTTCATCTGGAATCATCACAATTTGTACCATGGATAGTCTTTTCAAGTATAGTGATAAGACAGTAGTGTTCGTGTATTTCTTTGTTTTTGGACTCAGTGCGATCATGCTATCATTTTTGATCTCTACGTTCTTTACACGAGCAAAGACTGCTGTTGCGGTTGGAACTCTTTCTTTTTTTGGGGCCTTCTTTCCTTATTACACTGTCAATGATGAGGCAGTTTCTATGTAAGTGCTCATGCAATGTGTTCTGCTTTTGATGATTTGTTTCAAATTCTTGTGATTTCATTTAACATGTTCTACTACAGGTTATTAAAGATCATTGCCTCTTTTCTCTCCCCTACGGCCTTTGCGCTTGGATCAATTAATTTTGCTGACTATGAACGTGCTCATGTGGGCCTTCGTTGGAGCAACATATGGCGGGTGTGTTCTCTATGAGGGCATTTTTTTGGTGCTAGCTATCTTATTGAGATTCTTTTTTATTTTGGACTTTTCTTAAACAATCGTTGATGTAGGGATCATCCGGAGTGAACTTTTTGGTTTGCCTTTTAATGATGTTGTTTGACACTTTGATCTACTGTGCAATTGGTCTCTACCTAGATAAGGTATTTCTTTTAAACACCTTGTTTTTCCATTTCTCTTTTGATTCAAGGGTTTTAATTGTCAACTGTTATCTCATTATATTGTTTGTTTTAATGGGTCTCATCTATTGTTATGATTGCATATAATGGTGAAAAGTAAGAGAATTGTTCGTCATAATAGGAGATTTTTATTATATAATTCTGCAGATAATAGAGTTAAAACCTAAAATGACCTCTTACCTTACAGCGTAAATGTGTTGTGATAATTTTTAGGTCCCAAATAATGGTAACACAAAGAGAAGGCCAGGGTTGAATTGCATGACTAAAAACCTAAGAAAGATTGGAAATTCTCAAACCATACTAAACTGTGCGGATCAGATGGATGTGAAGTAAAATAGGGAGTAAAGACAGAGTAGGGGTGAATGTTTTGTCTCCTCTAAACCTATGTCCTTTACCTTTATACTTCCCGTCCAATTTATGGATTTTCCAAACAATCCCTCTAACAACTGAATCTTAGTTTGGCTTTAAAAGATAAAGCAAAATCTTACTTGCTTTTCTCCATATTGAAATGTAACCTTTTCGATATGAGCTTGTATGCCAAAGTTCAATCCCATGACTATTCAACCCCAAATTCAGCTTCAATGACTTTTTCCTTGATTTGATCAATCTTTGCTACATTCTTGTTGTTTTTGTTGCTAAAGACTTTCTTTTATAATCTAACTTAAAAACCCTCTACTAGAGAGATTTTCCAACTGTTGTGATGCTTATGGTTGTCTTAAGCCTTTCGCAATGTTAAATGAATAAATTATTATCATGTTGAATGTCTTTGACTTAGAAACCTTAAAAGTATGGTGCTTATAGTTGTCTTAAGCCTTTTGCAATGTTAAATGAATAAATTATCATCATAGCCTTATGCAGTGGGTTGCCATTCTTTTATGAGGTATACCTAGTTCTAGTTGATGTCTTTAATTTAGAATCCTTAAAAGTCATTGGTTTGGACACATACGACGTAGACCTGTGAATGCTCCAATTAAGAGAGTGAAGGCTATGAATGATGAAAAAGGATCAAGGCTAGAGAAAGACCGAAAAAGACTTGGAAGGAAGTGATTTGGAAAGATAGGGCAAAAGGTAGGAAGAACGCATTGTCTTAGATAGGAATGAGTGAAGGAGGGGAATTCATGTTGACGACTTAGAGTGAGTTCATATATTGTTTCATGTAGCATACCCCATAATTGGGATAAAGGCTCTAATGTTGATAATTTAGAATCCTTAAAAGTCAACATTTCGTATTTAGTGTCTAACTGTCTATTACAATATTCTATGATGTAGCAATTAATTTAATAGCTTAATTAAGCAGCTTTTGTGAACTAAAGTATTCTCATTATTATATTGGTTGACTATTATCTTACATGGAAGTATGACTGATTCTGTGATGTCATTATGTCTTGCCTAACTTTTTCTAGAGTATTTTGTGCATGATGAAATGTGCTGAAATGTTTCTTGGATCAGGTTCTTCCTAGGGAAAATGGAGTACGCTATCCTTGGAACTTTATATTCCACAAATGCTTTTGGAAGAACAAAAGTACCATAAAAGATCATCTTTCCAGTCATGAAGTGAAAGTTAATGATATAATCTCCAAAAGGAAGAGTATCTTTCCCAAAAAGGATGTGTCTGGACCGGTTTTGGAAGCAATAAGCTTGGAAATGAAGCAACAAGAGATCGATGGCAGGTAGATGTGCTGAAACTAGTATGCTTCCTTTTGGTTCATTAATTGGTTTTGCCTCTCAAATATCATGTTCTCATTCAGATGTATCCAAATAAAGGACCTGCATAAGGTTTATGCCACTAAGAAGGGAAAGTGCTGCGCTGTTAACTCCTTACAGCTCACATTGTATGAAAACCAGATTCTAGCTCTTCTTGGTGAGTATGCTATACTTTCACACCTCAATATTTATCACCTTCTTGGTCTTCCCAAACCTTCACTGCATTTTTTTTTTCAGTTCCGGAACTGATCATTGAAATTTCAATAGTTTAAAGTCAGTTCTTTTCACTAGCTCATGAAGGTTTTACTAGGGGCATGGCCATGTTTGGTGAAGTCTTTAAGTTTAGGAGTGGTGGTAGGAGCTGCCCCCTATTGTTAGGTCCAACCACTGGATAGCATTTAAAGAAAAAATCCTTTGCTAAGTAGGCTGTTAAATTATTTATATTTTTACCATATCAAACACTTGCAGTTGATGGGTGTTTGAGTGATTTCATTGAAACGTTCAAAAAGTTAAAGTTTTCTATGCAAGAAGAGAACAAGTTTGGTGGGAGATCAACTCATTAGCTGCCTTATATAGTTGCATATATCCTTTAATGGGGATATGACAATTTAGTTCCTCTCTGTGTAATATCTTTCTTTTTTCTTCTGTATGTCAGCATTGCTTTTGGTAGCATTAATAGGAAACGATGTCCGTATACACAGACTTTCTTGGGTTTCCAGTTTGCTGGTTTTCCATGAATATGCCAACAAGTCTCCCATGTACGACGGGGTTTGTTACAATGGTCACCCCAGACTTAGGGCTTTTCCTGTTTGCTTGCTTCACTCACATTAGCATCGGCCAAAACTGGTGCAGAGGTCTCGATCCGTGAGTTCCCCGCCTTTTTCTCGAGCATAACATTCCTACGACTCTTCCCTCCTAACTTCAGAAAAAACTTACAAGAGAAGGAAGAGGTTGCTTACTGATTGTCCTCCCCATGATTTCATCAAACTCAATGTCAAGCCCAGGCAAGACATTAAGCTTTCTGTGATTCTCAACCATCTTTTTGTTGTGGTTACAATCATCAAAAGACTTCCATTCATAGTCGTTGAACAAATCTAGGTCTGGCCACAATCGTTTCAACGAATTAAAATACTTAGTGACACTATCTCCCCCTTGCCAAATTTCACCAAGTTTTAGAGTAAGTTCATATGCCTAGGACTAATTTTACAAATCTAAGTACATTCAATTGATGATGTCCTAGAGTTCCTAGGTCGTGGCATAACACATGTAATTGGAGGTGATTTCTTCTTCCATTGAATTCACAAGCTAGCGTCCCATGTAGCGTAGATTGGGTCTTTCTCATCCTGTGCCTTTGTGTCTCCAGTCAAGTATCCAATCTTGCCTTGCCCACGTATGTACATCCGAACCGATTGAGACCAACATGGAAATTATCATCATCTAACTGGATAGTGGTGATTTGGACAGGACTGGATTGGCTTCCTATGCTTTTGTGTGGCTTTGAGATTGGGGTGGAGACACTAGAGCTGGATGAAATTTTAGACATGGTAAAAAAAGGCTTTGGGTGATCAGCTAGGGTTTTTTAGGGAGGAATGGCGATGGCAGCAGCGGCAGCAGTAGAAACAATGGTGATCTAGGGTTTTGCAGTAGAAAAAACCTGCTTTGATGCCATATAACAAGGGGAGAAGACTGATTTTTTTATTATTGTCTCTTATGAAAAACTATCCATCTTTGTTCTCTTATAGAGGATACAATAACTAGAAAAGCAAACAACAAAGAAAAAGGAAAGCTAATAACTATTTACAGCCATACATAAAATACAAAAGTTGACTAGGTTATATTAGAAACAAAATAAAGGCAATTTGGACAGCTAGTGATTCGGTATCATTGATGACCAAGTCTTCCAAATTTTCTATAGTATCTTTGACTTCATCCTTTATACAAAGGAAATGCTGACTTTATTTCTGTTACTTGAGAAAGAACTGTTTCACTGGATGAGCTAGTATTGTTTTTTATTGCTTTTTATAATTTTTTTTTTCAGAAAATGATAGAGAGGTCAGCTAACTTTTAACAACCCCTACTCAGTTTTTCAAGTTTTCTTCTTTATAGAATTTTGAAACGTTGTGTTTCCTTATCTTTGCACTTTTTTAAAACATGGCTACATGCATGCTGGAAGAAGTCCATGGTCCAGAAAAAGGATTTTGGCCATGCTTCTGCTTCTTTAATGATGACGTTAGAAAAATTCAGCCCTATCAAACTCTGATACTTCAAAAGAAAAATCTCATTCTGCTTTTCTTAGATGGATGGTTTTGGTTTTTCTATTGATTTTGTGCATTATTTTGAAGGACATAATGGAGCTGGTAAAAGTACAACAATATCCATGCTTGTTGGCCTTCTTCCCCCAACTTCAGGGGATGCCATGGTGTTCGGGAAAACTATTCTAACAGACATGGTATGTTGTATTTTCCATGTTGTTTTCACTCTTCTGTCAACATGTTAATATATTGTTTGCTTTCTTGATTAATAGTTGGTAAAACTGATTTGAGAAAAAAACTTTGCTGTGTTTTTTATTTCTCACAGAGAAGGCAATATATAGATGGTTGACATAAAGCAAACTTCCTACAAAAAAGGAAACTAAATAACAGTCCTACTCTAGGATGGCATGCAGGCCATTTATTAAAAGATTCTATCTATTAAAAAAGGGCTAAAAATTAGGGAGTTATCTCCAAAAAATCTGAGAGAGATTAACTATCCATATTCTAAATAATCTCCCAAATGTATACTCAAATCTTAGTTTTTCTACACTCCCCCTCAAGCTGGGCTGTATATGTTGATCATGCCCAGCTTGTTTACAAAGTCTTCAAAAGCTGGTCTATGTAGACTTTTAGTTAGGATATCAGCTGTCTGTTCTTTGGTAGGAATATATGTCAAACAAACACTTCCATTCTCGATCTTCTCCTTGATAAAATGACGATCCACTTCCACATGCTTTGTGCGATCGTGATGAACTGGATTGTGTGCAATACTCACGGCTGCCTTGTTATCACAATACAGCTGCATAGGAGAATTACTAGAAACTTTAAGTTCCCTTAGTAACCTTCCTAACCATATTCCTTCACATACTCCATGAGCAAGAGCACGAAACTCAGCTTCTGCACTACTTCGAGCTACTACAGGTTGTTTTTTGCTTCTCCAAGTCACAAGATTTCCCCAAACATAAGTACAATATCCTGAGGTGGACCTCCTATCCACAGAAGAACCTGCCCAGTCAGCATCAGTATAAATTTCCACCATCCGATGATCACCTTTTCTGAAGAAAAGTCCCTTCCCCGGAGTACTCTTTAGGTACCTCAAAATTCTGTACACAGCTTCTAAATGCTTCTCCTTGGGTGAGTGCATGAACTGGCTAACTACGCTCACAGCAAAGGCAATGTCTGGCCTTGTGTGAGACAAATAGATTAGCTTTCCAACTAAACGTTGATACTGCTCTCGTTCAACTTCGGCTCCTCCTTCTAAGCTCAATTTGATATTAGGTTCCATTGGAGTCTCGGCTGGTTTGCACCCCAACATCCCGGTCTCTTTAAGCAAATCAAGAATATACTTCCTCTGTGATATGGTTATCCCATTCTTGTTTCTAGCCACCTCCATTCCAAGGAAGTACCTAAGAGCTCCTAGGTCCTTTAGTTCAAATTCTCCTGCAAGATAATCTTTCAAAGTATCCAACTCTTCAGAATAGTCTCCAGTGATGATGATATCATCCACATATACTATTAGAATAGCAATTCTCCCATCTTCGGCATGTTTAAAGAAGAGAGTATGATCAGATTGAGCTTGTATGAATCCTTGTCTCTTGACAGCCTGTGTAAACTTCTCAAACCACTCTCTTGGAGATTGTTTCAATCCATAGAGGGATTTCCTTAGCCTGCACACCAAGTTGCCTTCCTTTGTAAAGCCTGGGGGAAGGTCCATATAAACCTCTTCATGTAGATCTCCATTAAGGAAAGCATTTTTCACATCCAACTGTTGCAAAGGCCAATCAAGATTGGATGATAGTGACAAGAGAACTCTTACCGTATTGAGTTTGGCAACTGGTGCAAATGTCTCCTGGTAGTCTATACCATGGGTTTGAGTGAAACCCTTGGCCACAAGCCTTGCTTTATACCTATTAATGCTCCCATCTGCATTATATTTCACGGTGAATACCCACTTGCACCCTACTGTTTTCTTTCCTTCAGGCAGTTTCACAACTTCCCAAGTACCATTTTTTTCAAGAGCACCCATTTCTTCATGAACAGCTTGTCTCCATTTCAGATCAGCAAGAGCTTGATTAATATTCTTTGGTATCTCTGTCTTAGATAGAGTTGTAATAAAAGCTTGAAAAACAGGGGACAACTTCTCATAAGATACAAACCTTGATATAGGATGCTGAGTGCAAGATCTAGTTCCCTTTCTAAGAGCAATAGGAAGCTCAAGTTGATCTTGTGACAATGCACCACTTTCTTCACTGGAATACTCATGCTCAATCAATGGTACAGTAGGCTGAATGTTAGGAGTAGGAACCAGATCAGATTTTTGTCTTGGCTGGACTTTTGGTTTATCTCCACTTTGTGAACGTTTTCTGCGTGAATACACAAGTAAATCAGGTTGCCGAGAGTTGTCTCCCCCTGTCTCCAAATCAGATTCATGTTCAATGAGTGGAACTGTAGGTTCAGGAATGTTAGGAAGAGGAGTAGGAGAGGTAGAAGTGGAAGGATTATTAGTGTTCAAGAGGTTTGTTAGATCCCAAGGTTCATTCTCACTTAATGACTCCCCTTGAAGTGGAGACTTTGGAAAGTATGGTTGGAATTCAAGAAAGGTGATATCCATTGACACAAAGACACGACGAAGAGTGGGTGAATAACACTTATACCCTCTTTGAGTGGGTGAGTATCCTATGAAAACACATTTGTGAGATTTTGGATCAAGTTTTGAACGATTATGACTATGAACATGGACAAAAACAGTGCATCCGAATGTTTTTATGGGAAGAGAAGAGACAGATCTAAATGAGGGATATGTGTCTAGAAGTATAGAGAGTGGAGATTTGAATTTTAGAACTCTTGAGGGCATTCTGTTGATGAGGTAAGATGCTGTAAGGATTGCCTCTCCCCATAGATATTTTGGAACATGCATGGTGAACATTAGAGCCCTAGCAACCTCAAGTAAATGACGATTCTTCCTCTCCGCTACACCATTTTGTTGAGGTGTATCCGAACAAGAACTTTGATGTATGATTCCATGGGTTGCTAGGTACTCTCCAAGGATTGAATGAAAATATTCTTTTCCATTGTCGGTTCTAAGAGTTTGGATGGAAGTATGAAACTGATTTTTTATCATCGAATGAAAGGTCTGAAAAATTTTTACTGCATCAGATTTTTCTTTGAGAAGATGAACCCAACAAACTCTAGTATGGTCATCAATGAAGGTAATGAACCACCTAGTACCTGAAATATTTTTGATGCGAGATGGTCCCCATATGTCACTATGTATCAATGAGAAAGGATGAGACTCTTTGTAAGGTTTGATGGGAAA
The DNA here is from genome assembly GCA_031772115.1 of Heritiera littoralis. Classification (NCBI taxonomy): domain Eukaryota; kingdom Viridiplantae; phylum Streptophyta; class Magnoliopsida; order Malvales; family Malvaceae; genus Heritiera; species Heritiera littoralis. The sequence continues at coordinate 810,144 of JAPDPK010000119.1, forward strand.
CAATGCACGAGTGTGTTTAGCAAATTGACAAGCTTCACAAGAAAAGAAACTAGGATTTTTATTCATGAATAAACTTGGAAACAAACGTTTTAGATAATGGAAATTGGGATGGCCTAACCTACGGTGCCACTGCATTATTACATCATTATTGGAAAGAGATTCTCTCTCAGCAATTGAAGCCTGTGTTTCCATGCATACATCGTTCACAAAGTAGTAGAGTTCACCATCAACCCTAGCATTGCCAATCATCCTCCCCGATTCCTGCTCCTGTAATTCACAACAAGTGGCAGAGAATTTAGCGACACAATTAAGTTCCCTTGTCAGTTTACTGATTGATATCAAATTGCAAGCCAGATTTGGAACATGCAAAACTGAGTGTAGAGCAATTGTATTTGACAAATGAATGGAGCCTTGACCAGCTATGGAAGAGAAAGTACCATCAGCTATTTTAACTCTTGCGTTCCCGTGACAAGGAGAGTAAGAGTAAAATAACGATGGGTTACCTGTCATGTGGTCGGATGCTCCTGAGTCTAGAATCCAAGGGTGTTGGGACTGATTCTGAATGTGAAAAACAGTACCTTTATGGGCAAAGGTAGAAGCTGCAGAATTGGCATCGGTCCCTGCAGGTTGATTCAACAGTTTGTGCAGTTGTTCTAGTTGGGATTTGTTCAAGAAAACGCCAATTGCCTCGCTGCTACTACCTGATTCCTCTGTGGCTTTCTCAGTAGATACTTGAAGACCAGATTTCTTGTTTTCATTCGAAAACCGTGGTTTATAGTTTGCTGGTTTTCCGTGAATATCCCAACAGTTGTCTTGAGTATGTCCAATTTTGTTGCAGTGACTACAACGCGGCTTCCCTCCACGTCGATTAGATGATTGTTTGGCCACCAAAGCACTAGTCTCCATAGGTCTTTCACCAGAAGTTGTAATTGGCTGATCCTTTTTTCCACCAAGCATGACAAGGCGTCTACTAGCTTCACGTCGTACCTCTGCAAAAGCCTCACTAATGGATGGCAACGGCCGACGTCCCAAAATTCTCCCTCGTACCTCATCAAGATCTTTATTAAGACCAGCAAGGAAGTCATATAGCCGCTCCTTATCAAGATGCTTTCTGAATTTCACATTCTCCTCTAGATCTCCCCAATCGGCTTCATAAAACATATCAAGTTCCTGCCAAAGAGTTTGCAAAGAATTATAGTATTCAGTAACATCTAGATTACCTTGTCTCATGTCTTTGAGTTTATTTTTAATCTCAAAAACTTGAGAGGCGTTCTCGAGATCCGAATAATTCTCCTTAACAGCGTCCCAGATAGCTTTTGCAGTTCGAAGAAAGAGGTATGTGCGACTGATGTGTGTTTCCATCGAGTTGATCAACCATGCCATAACAATAGAATTATTGAGTTCCCATGTAGCATAGGTAGGATCTTCAATATTTGGTCTCTTAGCCTCACCGGTGATATATCCCATCTTGCCTCTCCCTCGAATTACCAACAAAACTGATTGAGACCACTGTAAGAAATTTTTGCCATCTAATTTGTGGCTGGTAATTTGCAGTGATGAACTGTCTCCAAAGGATTGGGAGTTTATGGTTTGCGGAGTCATTACAGATGATGTGGTTGAGGATGACTCTTTGTCGAAACTCATGACCTCCTTTCCTGAGCTCATCTTTATGCGATGTGATGGAAAAATAACAGTGGCTCTGATGCCATAAAACTGATTTGAGAAAAAAACTTTGCTGTGTTTTTTATTTCTCACAGAGAAGGCAATATATAGATGGTTGACATAAAGCAAACTTCCTACAAAAAAGGAAACTAAATAACAGTCCTACTCTAGGATGGCATGCAGGCCATTTATTAAAAGATTCTATCTATTAAAAAAGGGCTAAAAATTAGGGAGTTATCTCCAAAAAATCTGAGAGAGATTAACTATCCATATTCTAAATAATCTCCCAAATGTATACTCAAATCTTAGTTTTTCTACAGTTGGAAAAGGCTTTTTCCCCTCATACTGCTCTTGTGGGTTCTATACTGTATGCTTCCAATCTGTTTATAGTTGTCCTTCATGGTGGCACTGTGGTTGTAAGTGCTGCATTATGATGGATTTTGATCCAGTCTATTAATTAAACAGACTATTCTGAGTCAACATTTATTCAATAGCATCTCACTTTGATGTGTGCAAGTTGTTTGAAAAGTCAACAAACATTCAAAATGCTTTTATAATTTATTTTATATCATCCTGGCTAGTATTGTTGAAGCTGAAAACTTCACTAAATGTTTCCATCTTTTGCCTCTCGTGTTTTTAGTTGTCAAATATGGAATTTAAACTTAACTTGCTGATAGTCCTATCAGCTTTCATAGTGAACAGGACAGGTTGTCACTCAAGTATGTGTAGGAGGTTTTAGATCCATTGATGATCCTTTTTTTTTAATTGTATCAGTTTAAGCTGATACAGTGTCATGTTCCTAAGAATTTTAGGTAATATGATATTTAGGCTCTTTTATGCATAACAATATCTCTCTTTCTCTCTCTTCTTCACGCACCCGTGGCTGGATTCTTGTCTGCATTTTATTCCTTTCTGTTTAGTGAATGCATGGAAATTGAGATTGTCTCAAGGAAATTGAGATTGTCTCAAGTAACTTGAGTTTGTTGCATCTTTATTACATGTGGTGCATAAGCTATTTCAAGTTCTTGACTTATTGATTTTAAGTAAGTTCATTCTTGACTAATTATGTCTTATTGTAGCAATGGTTTTTTTTTTTGCTTTATTCTTCTTTTCCCAATCTCTTTTGTTTCTTTTGTTGTTAAAGAATTATTCTATTTCTAATATTGTTGAATCTTCCTGTAGAATGAGATACGCAAGGAATTGGGGGTCTGTCCACAACATGATATCCTTTTCCCTGAATTGACTGTAAGCGAAGAGCATCTTTTTAATTTTGAATTTTACCTATTTAAATATGTAGTGTTTGTTAATTAATTAAATTGTTTTACATTTAGCTTTCTAGATACTCATCAAAAGTGTTAGAAATTTGGTTCTACATGCATAATTAAATGTTATTTCAAGGGAAGTCTTGGATTGTATGTTGGAGGAAAATAAACTTCTGTCTCAAGGAGGCTATTGTAATATACATCTACTTGATACAGTTTTTCTCGCATGTTATTGCATTGCCTGTTATATCCTTTTTCTCATATGCCTAGGAAAAGCTTGGTAATCTTATAGGTTTGGATGCAGGTTCATCTCAAACACTATTCAGTTCCGATTCATTTTCTTTCGTTACTTATTAGATGGTAGTGGAAATAAGTCACTTGCTGGTTATTATATTTGTAAGATCTTTCCTCATGTGTCTAAATATGCATATGGACATCCATAAGTAAGTGCGCAACTATGCATGGGCACACTCAATCTTAGTCATACAGGTTTATGTCTATATTGCTTGAACTTTGGAGTAAGTGTTGGACACAGGTATGCATCCAGTGTTCAAGTTTTTCTAGTGTTCACTTATAGTTGGAGTGTTTAGTCACGTATCAGTGTCCATTTTGAGGCCTCGGATAAGAGTCCAACACAGGTATTTGTCGAAAAATGGAGAGTCGAGCATCTAGGTCTATACATATATGACAACTATGCTAGAAATTTCCACCTACGTATTTTGTAGTTTGTCTCCCTTAATTGAAATGGTTGTCCTCCTTTACAACAGTTTTGTAGGCCTTCTGATGCTGTCTATGGAAGTTGGCATTCTTAAGTTTTGTAACTATAGAATAATTTATTGCAAACTAGCTCTAACCCTGTTGACAATATTTCTGATAGTACACAACTTTCTTCTTTTCTTTTAAAAGATCTAGATTTCCAAATTTTGCTTCAGTTGCTTGATATGTCGACATTCTTTAAAGTTTCTGGTTGATAATTACGGTGATCTGAAGTAGCAAAAATTGACTTGGTTGATTCCCATTTTCAGGTCAGAGAGCATTTGGAAATGTTTGCCATATTGAAGGGTGTGAAGGAGGATGGTTTAGAGAGTGCCATAACTGAGATGGTTGATGAAGTAAGCTCCTCTCTACCTTGCTGGACTTGTGTCCATATCTTCAGTTGGTATTCTGAATCATTATTGTTTTATTTTATTAATTATTTTTGAAGCAGCAAAAGAAGATCTGTTATTTTGAAAATCTTTAATGCTACGTTTGGGAACATAAAATTTGGGACAATGGATTTGGATTTGGTTTTTAAGATGACTATGAGTGATGATTGTTGATGAAGATGAACATTATCTGAAAGTATTAAGGATTCAGTACAGCTATGTATTTGATAGGGTATAAGTAGATGATTTCAAATTCTCTAAATCATTAAGATATTGCAAATCCACTACTTAATAGAGATCTAGCAAATCCATAAGTTTGAAAATAACAAGAAAATCTTTTTTTTTTAATGAATTCTTTCTCCAATTCTTATACTACTTTGAAATTCAAATCCCTTTTTTCAAATTTAAGTTTTCAAATGCAACCTAATATTTAAGGTTAACTAGCTTTCATAGCAGTTATAGTTTAACTGGTTCATTTTTTCAGGTTGTTTTGGGTGCTTTTGGACTGTGGATTTATTTGGTGTTAGCCCATTTTGGCTGAGTTTGAGGTTTATTGTAGCATTATGTTCAAGTTAGATCCCTCTGCCTTTATGAATTGGTTTTAGGTTAGGTGCCTTAACATGACATTAGGGCTCATGTTCTTTGTTACGTTAATTGTTACTTGTTTGTCGCATTCTAGTTGTTGAGTGTTGACTGCTGTAGGCCTGTTTGTCTAAATTTTTAATTTTGGGTTGTCAGGAAAGCTAAGTAGTGTTATTTGACCTTGTGAATTTTGAGATTTCTTGCCACCTTAGATTTCAATATGGTCTGTCCATTATGTCCAATTGGTTTTTGGTTGTTTTCTGTTAGGTGTTTTAGCAAAGTCAACTGGGTTCATTAGGTTTTGCTATATTTCTCTGCTAGGTATGGGTAAAATGATTGCCTTACTTTAGTTTAGGTTGGGTTGCTCTGTTTATCCTCAATATAAAATCTCTGGTTCATTAAGTTGTTTATCGCATGGTGAATCATTTTTTTAAAACTCATTTTGGGTGATTTTTCCATGTATCTGGTGAGTACCCAATTCTCATAATAATTTTTTTATAGCAATTCTATTGGGCTCAACTTCTATAAACATCACAGGTATTAGTTGAAGGGAGAAAATGAACTGTCTAATATGATTGGATCTGAATCAATCAATTTGATCTTAAAAAAATGTGTTCTGTAAAAATCCTAGGGGTTACGCATAACAGAAAGCTGCAACTCTTTTGGTAAATATTTTAATTGAATCTTATGGCTTTTTATTGTTTTAGAAAAAAAATCTGATATCCTTCTTTATCTCAATCTTGAAGTCCAGAGGACCTATCACATGTTCTCTCTTCTCTCTCTCCATCTATCTATCTATGACTGTCCCTTGGATGGTTACATATTTAACTTCTATTTTTATGATCAGGTTGGTTTAGCAGATAAACTGAACACTGTTGTGCGGGCACTTTCTGGTGGTATGAAGAGGAAATTATCTCTTGGAATTGCATTGATAGGAAATAGCAAGGTGTGAAAATGTTCCAGGTCACAATATTTCTTGATTCTGGAAGTTGTCTTTGTTAATTCTTGTTTTTCTTTTATTCTTGTTACAGGTTATTATTCTTGATGAACCTACTAGTGGAATGGATCCATATTCAATGCGTTTGACCTGGCAGTTAATTAAAAAAATAAAGAAGGGAAGAATAATATTGCTAACTACACACTCAATGGATGAGGCCGATGAACTTGGGGATCGGATAGCTATCATGGCTAATGGTTCTTTGAAATGTTGTGGAAGGTTGATATTTGTTAACCAAATGTTTTCTCCATATGACCTATTTTGTTTGAGTTTTTTTTGAAAGAAATAAAAAATCAGGCATTACGAATTGCATTTTCTCAAAACTAAATAACAGAGACACTTAATTTGTGCTCTTGCTTCTGAAAAAGATCTGAAATTATTAGAATGTCTAGGAGTTTGTGGACTTCTGCAAGCCATTGCCGACACTTTTTGAGTCATCTAGATGAAAGGCCGGTGAAAGCTTGGGATTTATTCCAACCAAAAAAAAAATGAAAAGAAATTGATTTCTTTTATGTTCACTACTTTTTTTCTCCTTTTGTTTCTCTTGCCCTTAATCCATGGAAATACATCTTCTAGAATATGGGATTTACATTTAATTATAGACAAAAAATTGTACAAGATATTACCATTTTGTTATTTTCTGGGAAATATTTTAGCATGGCTTCCATAATTCTGATGCTTATTTTGCAACAGTTCCCTTTTCTTGAAGCATCAATATGGGGTTGGTTATACTCTTACATTAGTGAAGGTTAGCTTCCGTGTCTTCTTAGTACTCCAATGATCTTTTTGAACAATTACTTTTATTATTTTCACAACATCCTTGGTGGTTGATTATTCTTTTGTCTCAGTCTGCACCAACTGCTTCTGTAGCTGCTGATATTGTGTACCGTTATGTTCCATCAGCAACATGTGTAAGCGAGGTATTCATGTGGTTTTATACTTAATTGAGTTCTTTTAAATTAATTTAATGTTAAATCTAAGGAGTATTCATCTGCACTAACATCCATTCTGTCAACATATCCAATACATAATGGGCTAATTATTTTATTTGATTTTTTTTGTCATCCTTTTTGTGGGTTTTATTGTCCTCTATAATTTTGAATTTTTGAGGAATTAACAGAATTAGCTTTGATTTTTGTTTACCTTTTTGTTTGTTATTGAATGTATTTAATGTCTTGGTTTTACATGTAAAGAGCCAGGGTGGAAAAAAGTAATATAAGAGATATTTTGCATAAAGTGCGATGTGCTTATTTACAGCATATAATTTTTCCTTAAGTAAAATTTTCAAATGCCTTGAAAACACATTAAATATGAAGTTCCTGTCATATTAGTACTATTTTATACCAGTGAAAAAGTGCCAACAGGTGAAGAAATACAAGTATATTATAGCTAGCCATAATTATGGACACAGTGGATGTGATCCATAATTTAGAATCCATTATTTATGATGTAGTGTTTAGGAGTGTAAACGAATAGGATGTTCGACAAACAATTCGGTAATATGTTTGGTTTTTATTCATTTATGTTCGTTTGTTAAGATTAACAAATGATAGAGTTATGGTTCGTTTGATTTATTTTTGTGAATAAACTCATTTAAGATTTATTTAAAACTCGTTTGTTTAATGAATTATTTGGTATTCGTTTGTTATTTGATAATAATAAAATTTTAAATTATATAGTTACTCATAGTGTGGAAAAGTCAACTATATTAAATGTGTAAATATCTATATCCCTAGAATTAAGGTTAGACAATTCCTCAATTATGGGGATTAGATTTAGACTGATTTAGTTTCCTATTTTACTGCTTAACAGTAGGTGTATATATAATCCTTAGAAGTTGTATTATTCAAGTAAGATTCAGAAATAAAATATTCTGAAATTCCACATGGTATCAAGAGCTTTAGGTTTTTTCTTGGAAATCAGTCACTTTTCCAGCCTTCATTGCTGATTTTTCTACAGTTTCTTCTTCAGCCTTCATTGCTGATTTTTTTTACCTTAGGCCTTCATAGCCACTTTCTCATCAAGAACTTTTCTTTCTTGCCAAACCCTAAATCACCATATTTTTCCAAGAGCCGCTGCTGTTTTTTACCACCATGTCAGATTCTACTTCAGTTGTAAATTCTACTCCTCGTACCTGTAGTTTGATCAAGAACTCTGCATTGGTCACTGCAGAAGCTAATGTTGGTGGACAAAATGTCCCTGATTTGCGTAAGATTGATGACAAGCCTCGAGTGTGGTGTGACCATTGCAACAAACCACGCCATACTCGAGAAACTTGTTGGCATATCCATGGAAAACCAACAAATTGGAAGCCGAAGCAGAAGCTGTCACAACCCTCTGCCAATGAAGCAAATATGGGTTCCTTCAGCAAAGAGCAGTTCGAACAACTCCTGAAACTACTAAAGTCCAATCCGACATTTGGTACATCTAATAGTTCATTGGCTCATTCAGGTAGAAATCCATTAGCCCTATCCAGTGTCTTTAATTCTGCTCCATGGATCATTGATTCAGGAGCATCTGATCATATGACTAACCTGTCGAATCTATTTAGTTCATACACTCCCTGTTCTGGTAATGAAAAAATAAGAATAGCAGATGGTAGTTTTTCACCTATTGCAGGCAAGGGTTCTATTAAACTTTCTGAAAGTATTGATCTTAAATCTGTACTTCATGTTCCTAAACTTGCTTGTAATCTTTTATCTGTCAGTAAACTTTCAGAGGATTCCAACTGTCGTGTTATCTTTTTTCTCTCTTTGTCAATTTCAGGACCAAAACTCAGGGAAGATGATTGGCAGTGCTAGAGAAATAAATGGGCTCTACTATTTCAGTGAGGGTTTCCTAGGTAATAAAAAAGCTCAAGGGCTTAGTAGTACTAGTTCAAATTCTGTTTTTGATAAAATAATGCAATGGCATCTTAGGTTAGGACATCCTAGTTTCCCTTATTTAAAACATTTATTTCCTAATTTGTTTAAAGGAGTGTATTGCTCTAATTTTCAATGTGAAAGTTGTCTTTTATCTAAAGATCATCGAGTTAAATATATTTCAAAACCTTATAGTCCATCAAAACCATTTTACTTGTTTCATCTGATGTTTGGGGACCTTCAAAGGTTACCTCCTTGTCTGGAAAAAGGTGGTTCGTAACTTTTATCGATGATCACACTAGATTGTGTTGGGTTTACTTACTAAGCAAAAAATCTGATGTAGAAAAACTTTTCAAAGATTTTTATTGCATGATTGAAACCCAATTCAAAACAAAAATTTGCATCCTTCGAACAGATAATGGAACTGAGTACTTTAATGAATGTTTGGGAAATTTTTTAAAAGAAAAAAGGTATTTTACACCAATCTACATGTCGAGACACACCCCAGCAAAATGGAATAGCTGAAAGGAAAAATAGGCATTTACTTGAGGTAGCTAGAGCTATCATGTTTTCTATGAACATTCCAAAATACCTCTGGGGAGATGCTGTGTTGACTGCATCTTACTTAATCAATAGGATGCCAACTCGTGTCTTACATTTTGAAACACCTTTGAATACTCTCAAAAAATACTTCCCAACATTTCGTTTATACTCTGAGTTACCTTTAAAAATTTTTGGATGCACTTGCTTTGTTTATATTCCCCAAATTTTTCGATCCAAATTGGATCCTAAAGCTGAAAAATGTGTTTTCATTGGCTATGCTCCAAATAAAAAAGGGTATAAGTGTTTTAATCCTTTGACAAAGAAAATTCACATAACTATGGATGTCACTTTTCTAGAAAATCAACCCTATTTCAGCAAAAATCTTCTTTAGGGGGAGAATAAAGAAGAAGAAGATAATTTTTGGAAATTCTCTACACCACACCACTACCAAGCCTCATTGAGTCACCAATTCAGTCTATTAAACAATTTAAGGAAATGGACGTTAAAAATAATGAAAACAAGGACTCTCTTAATCAACAGGTGCCAAGTATTGAAGAATCTGAAACAGGGGGAGAATTACTTCAAATGGATTCACATAATCCAAATATTGAGCTTTAGGTTTATACCAGGAGAAAATCTCATAAATATATTACTGATCCAATTATTTCTCTAACACCTGTTCAGCTGGAATCTCTGAGGGATGGTCCTCCTCCTCAAACTCAGGTTAATCCTAAAATTGCTCCTTTAGTTTCTTCCCTTGAGTCTCCAAATATTGATTTTTCTGATCTAGATGTCCCAATTGCTAACAGAAAAGGAGTAAGATCATGTACCAATCACCCTATTGCAAAATATTTGTCGTATCAAAAGTTGTCCAATAACCACAAAGCATTCCTTTCAAATATTTCTAACTTGCATGTACCAAGATCTATTCAGGATGCCCTAGGTGATCCGGATTGGAAGTTAGCGGTGAAGGAAGAGATGGACGCTCTTGAAAAGAATGGGACTTGGGAGATTGTGGAGCTACCAAGAGGCAAGACGACTGTAGGATGTAAATGGGTCTTCACTGTGAAGTGTAAGGCAGATGGGAGCATAGAGAGGTACAAGGCAAGACTTGTTGCCAAGGGGTTCACTCAAACTTATGGCATTGACTACCAAGAGACCTTCGCTCTAGTTGCGAAAATAAACTCAATCCAGGTACTTCTCTCTTTAGCAGTTAATTTCAATTTGTCTCTACAGCAACTTGATGTAAAAAATGCCTTTCTTAATGGAGATTTAGAGGAAGAAGTGTTTATGGACCTCCCACCTGGATTTGAGAAAAACCTCGGAACCAACAAGGTGTGCAAATTGAAAAAATCCTTGTATGGTCTTAAACAATCACCAAGAGCATGGTTTGAAAGGTTTGGAAATGTAGTGAAGAGCTATGGTTATATTCAGAGTCAAGCTGACCACACAATGTTCTTCAAGCACTCTAGAAATGGTAAACTAGCTATTTTAATTGTGTATGTGGATGATATAATAATAACTGGTGATGATAGTGCAGAAATTGGAGAACTTAAGAGAAGGCTTGCACATGACTTTGAGATAAAGGATTTGGGAACCTTAAAGTACTTCCTTGGCATGGAATTTGCAAGATCAAAGGAGGGTATCTTTGTTAGCCAACGTAAGTATGTCCTAGACTTGCTTAGTGAGACAGGAATGCTTGGTTGCAAGATAGCTGAAACCCCAATAGAGCCCAACTTGAAACTTCAGCCTGTTGAAACCAAAGATGTAGTGGATAGAGAGAAATACCAAAGACTTGTGGGTAGACTCATCTATTTAGCACATACACGACCTGATATAGCTTTTGCAGTAAGTGTGGTAAGTCAGTTTATGCATTCACCCAGCTCAGAACACTTTGAAGCTGCCTACAGAATCCTAAGGTACCTAAAGGGAACGCCTGGAAAGGGATTGCTCTTCAAAAACCATGGACACCTACAAGTAGAAGCCTATACCGACGCAGACTGGGCAGGAAGCATTACAGATAGGAGGTCAACTTCAGGCTATTGCACATTTGTGGGAGGAAACCTTGTCACTTGGAGAAGCAAGAAACAGAATGTAGTAGCCAGAAGTAGTGCCGAGGCTGAGTTTCGTTCAATAGCCCATGGGATTTGTGAGGTAATGTGGATTAAAAGACTACTTGAAGACTTGAAGGTTTCTAATCCCTCACCGATAAAGCTCTATTGTGATAATAAAGCTGCAATCTCTATTTCTCACAATCCAGTGCTCCATGATAGAACAAAGCATGTAGAAGTAGATAAGCATTTTATCAAAGAGAAGCTTGACAATGGAATAATTTGCATGCCATATATACCAACAAGTGACCAAGTTGCTGATGTTCTTACAAAGGGATTGCACAGGAAGCAATTTGAAAATCTAGTGAGCAAGCTTGCCATGGAAGATATCTTCAAGCCAGCTTGAGGGGGAGTGTGGAAAAGTCAACTATATTAAATGTGTAAATATCTATATCCCTAGAATTAAGGTTAGACAATTCCTCAATTATGGGGATTAGATTTAGACTGATTTAGTTTCCTATTTTACTGCTTAACAGTAGCTGTATATATAATCCTTAGAAGTTGTATTATTGAAGTAAGATTCAGAAATAAAATATTCTGAAATTCCACACATAGGTTATTTTAATATGTAATTATCAAAATTACATGTTTATTTATTTATTTTTTAAATTTAGCTTCATATTTATTAGGGTGAATATAATTCATTTGTATAGTTTGTTTGTTTAGTTTTAACGAACATGTTCATTTAATGTTCACGAACGTGTATTTGTGAACATGTTCGTTCAATATTGAAGAATACGTGTTCATGAACGTGTTTGTTAATGTTCATGAATGAGCTTAGCGAACATGAACAGTATTAAAAAATAACGAACAAACACGAGCATAATAATATTCATTCATGTTTGGTTTGCTTACACCCCTATGCTGGTAAAAAAGGCTGTTTGAATATGCACACACGCGTGTGCATACACACACATACATACATACACATCTCGTAATATAATTGTTCATTGTCTTCCAGGTTGGAACTGAAATTTCCTTCAAGCTTCCTCTGTCATCCTCATCAGCCTTTGAAAGTATGTTTAGGGAAATTGAAAGTTGCATAGAAAGATCAGTTTCTAACTCAGAAACAAGCATTGGCAAGGACGAAAGTTATCTTGGCATTGAAAGTTATGGTATATCTGTTACAACTTTGGAGGAAGTGTTTTTGAGAGTTGCAGGGTGTGACTTTGAAGAAGCCGAACCTGTTAAGCAGGGAAATAACTTTGCTTCACCTGATTCTATGCCTTCTCATCATCAAGTGCCCAAAAAAATTTCCTATACTAAGCTTTTGGGAAGCTATAAAAAGATTATTGAGGTCATATGCTCTGTAGTGACCAGAATTTGTGGTTTATTTGTTGCTGTATTTCTAAGTTTCATACACTTCTTAAATATGCTATGCTGCAGCTGTTGCATGATTTCAAGGTCAATGTTTTGGCAACATTCTAGGGCATTACTTATAAAGAGGGCAGTTTCTGCTCGAAGAGACCGCAAAACAATTGTTTTCCAGCTTTTGATTCCTGTTATCTTCTTGCTTTTTGGTCTTCTTTTTCTCAAGCTTAAGCCACATCCTAATCAGCAGCCTGTGACCTTCACCACTTCATATTTTAATCCGCTTTTAAGTGGTTCTGGTGGTGGTGGTCCAATTCCTTTTGATCTATCCTGGCCTATTGCAAAAGAGGTTTGTTATTCTTTTTTTTTTCTTGTCATGATTTCTATTTTCTGATTTCATTAACATGACCAGAGTTGTGTACTGCTAAAAGTCATGATACTTTTAGTATCCTGCTTCTTTTGATAAGTGATATCAGAAGAAAGCTACTATTCCTCTCTTAAAAATCTAACTATTGCAGGTCTCAAAATATGTTGAAGGAGGGTGGATTCAACAATTTAAACGGACTTCATATAAATTTCCTGATTCAGACAGGGCTTTAGCTGATGCTGTTGAGGCAGCAGGACCAGCTTTAGGACCGGTTTTACTTTCAATGAGTGAATTTCTAATGTCTAGCTTTAACGAATCATACCAGTCAAGGTAGATTTTCTTTAATCAACAAATTATTTACTTATATTGTTATTTCTATATTATGGCAGAAGATGACCTGTTTGATGCTAATCATGTTGTATTTGTGTGAGAAGCATTGAATTATTTGTAGCATTCAAAGTCCATCTCTCTGCATAATTAATGCTCTACTAAAAGCTTTTTGTTTATTGTATTTTCTGTATTTATTTAGTTGTACTTTTCCATTTCATCTCTCTTTCTGGTTAGTAATTCATAATAAAAGCTTGTAACCAAAAAAAAAATCATAATAAAAGCTGTTATCTGTTATTGCTTGATCTGTTTTAAGATCGTATTTGCTTTCAGTGCTGTAGAAGTTTTTTTACTGCCTCAGTAGCATATTTTATTTTTGTTGTTAGACTTATCAAGCCTTTTAATGATTTAATTGGTGTGAGATGGTATGTTTTGAGCTCTTATGCTTCTATATCTCAATGTGGTAGCACATTTGCCTGTTTGTGGTTTTTTTTTTTTTTATCTCAATTCTGGTTTTATATCTTTTTAATTGCTACTGTATCATTTTATAATATTTCAAAGATGCTTTGAGAAGCATTAATGCATGCATCTTCATGCCTGTTGATGCAACAAAAAATTTTTTTTTTGATAGTCAACTAGGGTAGTAGTTGGTATGCGGCTAATGCCTGGGTATTGAGTCTATAGGGGGTGAGCTGGAAATATGCAGGAATAGTGATCAAGATTTGATTCTTGGTATAAGGATATGAATTATGCCCAATCTATTAGATGTTTTAAACTCAACCAGAACTTATAATATGTGAAAGGGTTTTGTGTGACTGGTCGTATATACTGTCATAAAGTCATAATTACGTACATTGTGTGGAGTTTTTTATTTGATATGGGGGGATGTCTTCTAAGTAAGTTGGTTATCCAAGTAATTTTTTCACAAAATGTGCAGTGTTGGTGAAAACAGTTTTGTGTTTCGCTTTGTTTGGACAGTAAAGTGTTTAAGAATGGATGAAAAAATTAATTGGAAGGTGGAGTGGTATTTACCCAAGTAGATGAAACAGAAATGGTAAATCTAAGAGATGAAGCAAAATAGGTATAGAAACCGATATAGTTCGATGAAGGCTTTTTTGAGTTAGGTTCTTTTATCATTATCTTACTCTGCTCTTTATTTGAGTGATTTTAACTGATTTATCCCAAAATAATTAAATACCTATCGTACTGATTGGAAAGCCATTTTGAAATTAGCAGTATCTCCAACTTGTTTCACATGCCGTTCTGTTTTGCTTTATGTAAGGGATTGATTAATCTGTACGTTTTTCTCTGGTTTTAGTGTATTCTATCTTATGTTGAAAATTGTTTCAAAAACTTTTGTTTCCTGTGGTTTCTTTCATTCTGTTTGAGTATTCTAAATGTGATTAAAGGCAACTGGAGTTCGAATCACTTATTTCAGCATGCATGTTACTTTATTAATATTATTTTTATTTTTATGCTTGTTTGAGTAGGTATGGCGCAGTTGTGATGGATGACCAGTATGATGACGGGAGTTTGGGGTATACCGTGCTGCACAATTGTTCTTGTCAGCATGCTGCTCCAACCTTTATCAACTTGGTGAACTCTGCAATTCTTAGGCTTGCTAGTAATGATAAGAATATGACAATTCGAACGCGTAATCACCCTCTTCCAATGACACAAAGTCAGTGGTTACAACGTCATGTACGCTTCTCCCTTCATATTAATATAAATAATAATTCAGAAGCATAATATAATAAGTCATGCTATAAGTGCAGTAAAGATCTAAACATGTGGTTGCATTTTTTACGTATGTTTATGACCTGTGGTATTTCTTTTTAATTTCTTATAAATATAAGTTCGAAACTTATTAGGTTTAGGGTACCTAGGTGTGTAAACATATAAGATATCTCTAAACCTGTTTCTAATTTGTTTTAAAATGGAAGTCATGTTTACAAAACTTACATTCTTGCTTTTTGAAAAGAAAATTGAAGAAAAATATTTAAGTAACTTTCTTTTATACCATCTTAATATTGACAAATTGGAACAAGGACTACCAATCCGAGAAAAAGTGGGGAGGTATAATAAAGCCATTTAAAAAATGTATCTAATATGCATGTAAACACTTTCAAATTAAAGAAAAGAATGTTGTTATTTTTGTTTTGTGCCATCTTAATATTGAAAACAACTGCAAGGAAATACCACGGGAGAAAAAGTGGGAGGTCTAATAAACTATCTAAAGGATGCACATAATGGTTCTAACCAGAAGGAAAGAAGGGGGGGGGGGTGTTTGTAGAGGAGGGGTTCACTTAGGCTAGATTGGAGGGAAATGTCAAGTAGCCAACTTCTGTCAGAAGTACAAGTACCGGAAAGTGTATTTATGGATGACAATGACATAACCTGAGCCAGTCTGTACCCTTGATGCTTTAAGACAAGCATCTTTCTTCCATATAATACGTGCAGGCCTTGCATCCAAGCTAATGATTTACATGCATGCCTGCAAGTTCGCCCAAAACACAAAATAAATAAATAAAATGCCCTCAAGTGTCTTTGCTTTGCAGTTTTTAACCAATGTTTTAATTTCTAAACAATTTAGCTGCTCGAAGATATTTTGTTTCTTTCATTTTTATTCGATCACTTTTGCTGGATATTCACTTGAATTATCATATGAAAATTTGCAGGATCTGGATGCATTCTCTGCTGCAATTATTATTAACATAGCCTTCTCATTCATTCCTGCTTCATTTGCTGTTCCCATTGTTAAGGTATAATGCTAGGTATTTTTCTGAGTATTATTACAAGATTGCGGCGTCATAGGATACTTGGTTGTTATTCTCAATAAAAAGCAGTTAATCGCAAATATGGAAAGACAAATTTGTTTGCCTTTGTTGAAGATTCATTTAGACCCTGCCTTTTATTGGCTAATTTTTTTTAGCAATTAGAGACGAGAAAAAAAAGAAGGAAAAGGAGTAGGAACTTTCTTGGTATTCCACATTCATACAAGATATTTACTTTCCCATTAATGAGGGAACTTCAAGTAGAGTGCTAGGTTTGTTCGTATGTGTTATATAAAAAATTACTAGTCATGTATGTTGTTTCCTTATTAATTCTTTCCAGATTATTTTCTCTTAACTGTCAGGCTACTGATATATTGATATGTCTTCATAGAAGCATTTTGTTGATTGATTTTCTAAGTTATGACCTGAGTCTATATTTCATATGTACTTTCTAATTCATTAAACGGTATTGATTTGAAGACAAGTTAAGAAATTCGAACTGAGCAGCAGGAGAAGAAACCTTTCTTTTTCATTATTCCAATCAAATAGACAGTGAAGCGTGCACAACATTTATGCAGGTGTATCAAATATATGCAGTTTATTACTCCATTCTTATGTTTTCTTAACATCCCCTACCTCCTTATGAAAGGGAGGGAAAACCCTAAAAAACCCGTAAATGTTGCCTTGTCTGTTTATGCTTTTCTATATTTCCTCTTTGGATTCAAAAGTACTAATTTTTCCTTTCTTTGGGTAGTCTTTGTACCCCCTCCATGGAGCAAGCCTTTTCTGTCCAATATGTCATCATGGTTTAATCATTGCTTTCCTGCTTGTTATAGGTTTCATTAGACCAAAGTCTGTAAGCCAATTTTCTTTTTGGCTGAAATTTTGTTGCAATCGTAGATTTTATGGGGTAGACGCAACGTTTGGCTAATGCAAGCGTTCCCAGGATTCAGGTCAATAGGCTGTGCATTTCATTGCCTGTATACGCTCATAAGGGTGCCAATTTGCTCTTCTTGTTACCTAGGAGAAATTTGAGTACAACTGTCTTTAGTAGTCATGAGGATTTGACCTTTTCTGTCACTTTATATTTAGCACTTTTATTTCAGCTTTTGCTTCCTCTGTAATTTTCCCTGTCTACATTTCTCTCTTGATCGTCTCACTTTTACTGGGTGCAGTCTTTTCCTGCAGTTACTATTTCATTGCTCCAGTAAAACTCCTTTCAGTTATATGTATAGCCAATAAATAGTTTTGTTTTTCTCTAGATGAAATTGTTTTGTTCTGTGATATGAATTGATTCCTTATCTTTATATGTACCATAGACAATTATGTGCCATTGAAGCTCATACCAGCTGTCATGTCCACCTGAAAACTTACATATTTGTAAAATAAAGTTTGTCCCTGATTTATGCTGTCTTATTCGATCCAGGAACGGGAAGTTAAAGCTAAGCACCAACAACTGATTAGTGGGGTATGTTTTACTTTACCAAAGAGTCCAACTAAATCTGTTTACAAAATACATTTATTTCATGATAAAATATTTTTCTCAGGTTTCTGTAATCTCATATTGGGTTTCAACATACATATGGGACTTCATCAGTTTCTTATTTCCTTCAACTTTTGCCATAATTCTCTTCTATATGTTTGGTATGTTCGTAAATCCTAACTAAATTGTTCTCATTTAAGCAACATGCATGGATAATATTCATATTATTGATTATTAGTAGCAGTCATGCATTCCTTGAACATGTTTAGCCTACAATATCTTTGGGAGTTGCTAGATATCTGAGATAGAAATTAAATGTTCAGAATTTTTTATTTAATTAACAAAAGATATTAAACATCAATAAAGATTTACTCTTATTTCCCTTCGTATTTTCGGAAGTACATAACACTTCTCAGGGGCATGGAAGTATATGAATGTAGACATCATGTGCAGCAGTTTCACAGAGATGCTAGGCTACTATTCATAAGATAATTTGTTGCGAATAAATAATTCTTAGAAGGATATGTACTACTCAGTTTTTTAGTGACAAAATAGAGATGGTACTAGGTATCTTTAATATGGTTGTTTCTATAGATATAGGTTAATACCCAACCTTGTGACTCCTGACACTGGGTGCATGACTCATGAGATAAATAATGTGGCTCAATGAGTTATCCATCTTTTTCTCCCTTTTGTATCATCACTTTGCCATGCAGCTTTGTCTTGTTTACTGATCATTTTACCTATCTTTATCTTTTGAAGCTTTTACTAAGTTGTATTATAATTGGGGTCTGTAGGTCTTGATCAATTCATTGGAAGAGGTTTATTGCCAACAGTCATCATGTTTCTGGAGTATGGTCTGGCAATTGCAGCATCAACATATTGCCTTACATTCTTCTTCTCTGACCACAGTATGGCGCAGGTATGTTAAAATTCTTGGCTCTTTCTTTTATTCTCAGCACTTAAGACCGTAAGTTTGTTATTTTACGTAAACGTTTGTCTTGTGCGGACAGAATGTGGTACTCTTGATCCACTTTTTCACAGGACTCATTCTCATGGTTATCTCATTTATTATGGGCCTTATAAAGACAACTGCAAGTGCAAATTCTCTTCTGAAGGTTTGTTTCCTTGAGCATAGTATCTACTATTCAGTAGTTAGATTCTCAATTTCTATGATGGTCTTTGTTTCAGAGCAATCAAAAGTAACCTTTTTTAAACTTTTTCTTTTCCCCTATATCACTAACTTTCTATCACCAAAGCTAGCATGATTTTTATAACCATATATCCAGCTAGTGAGCTGAATCTTGACTTTAAAGTTTAGTTGTAGTGTCACTTTTTTAATGTTAATAAATTTTATGAAAATGAAACTAAAACCTTTTCAATTATGCAACTTGACACTGCCTCACAGACTTTTCAAGATAATTGATTTTCTTATTTGTTGTTCTTATTTTGTTTTGGATATTCATCATCTCTCATGTCAACAATAATTCAGCAATTTTGTATGTTTAAAACTCATTAGATTCAAGAGTTATATCAGTGGCAATTGTTGGAACTCTATCTTAAGAGAAAAGATCTAACCTTGTGAAAGTATGGATTACTACTTAAAAAGGTTTATGGTATGATATAATACCATATCTATCCTTGAAGTAAATGATTCCAAATGTTGGTCAAAATATTGATTTGGAACTAATTAATCAAGGACATTGAAGAAAGTAGATAAAATTGATTGAATAATGGGTAAGATGAAAGACTGATTTGAAGACTCATTAGATTATCTTTTCATACTTTAAGTTTTGAATACTGACATGCTTTACCCAATCTCCCCCCTCCCACTCTGTCTCCATTACCTCAAAGGACGTCCTGCGTGCATTGGCTAATGCTTGAAATTGAGAAAAGAAATCTGTTTCACAGATGCATTTTTAAAGTGTAAAAACTGATATTGTAGAGAATGTAGAAATTGATAGGAACATGTTTTTCTGATTTTCTACATAAAAAACTACAGCTTACAGAGAATATAAATAGTTGTAGGCTAAACTAGGAAATCTACGTAAATCCCTATATATCCTAGATACCATTTTCAGAAAAGGAAAAGGAATCCTAAATAAAGGAAAGTTTTAAATGAAACCAATCAGGGAAATATTTGGTCAAGATACCAAATCCCATTATCTTAGGAAATAAATAAAAAATCAATCATATCCAATCCCATAGAATCTGGACTGGATTTCCACACTCCCCCTCAAGTTGGGTAGTAGATGTCAATCATACCCAACTTGGACTTCAAGCTTTCAAAATTGTTTCTAGGAAGGGCCTTGGTGAGAATATCTGCGGTTTGAAGACTAGTTGGAGTGTAGACAAGTCTGACTTGGTCTTCTTCGATTTTCTCTTTGATAAAATGGCGATCAATCTCGATATGCTTGGTCCGATCATGGTGAACTGGGTTCTTGGCAATACTTATGGTTGCTTGGTTGTCACAAAACACCTTCATAGAACTTCCTTTTGAAATCCTCAATTCCTTCAACACCCTTTCAAGCCAAATTCCTTCACAAATCCCATGAGACATAGCTCTGAATTCTGCTTCAGCACTACTCCGAGCTACTACTGTCTGCTTCTTGCTTCGCCACGTTACCAAATTACCCCATACGAATGTGCAATATCCGGTGGTTGACCTCCGATCCATTATAGATCCTGCCCAATCTGCATCTGAGAAAACTTCATGTTAACAGCAAGGAGAAATAAATTGATATCTTTTATTTCTCATGTGTGTCTAATAGAGTACACACATATCCTTTTTATAGGATAATTACATGGAAACAAATAATAGAAAGAATCTACAAATTAGGAAACTATAAATCAGGAATAAATCAGACCTATAATTACAGCAGATTTTTCTCTTTTAAATCAACCAGATTTTTCTCCTTTCAACACTCCCCCTCAAGCTGGCTTGAAGATATCTTCCATGGACAGCTTGCCTACTAACTTGTCAAATTGTTTCTTTTGTAAGCCCTTGGTGAGTATGTCTGCAACCTGATCAGTAGTTGGAATATATGACATGCATATTATTCCACTATCAAGTTTTTCTTTGATGAAATGTTTATCCACTTCTACATGTTTAGTCCTATCATGTAGAACTGGATTATGAGCAATTAAAATTGCTGCCTTATTATCACAGTAAGTCTTCATAGGTAAAGCAGTGGAAATTTTTAAGTCTTCTAATAGTCTCTTAATCCACATTAACTCACAAACTCCGTGAGCAACAGATCTGAATTCTGCTTCCGCACTGCTCCTAGCCACTACATTTTGCTTCTTGCTTCTCCATGTTACTAAATTACCTCCAACAAAAGTACAATAGCCTGATGTTGACCTGCGATCAGTAACACTTCCAGCCCAATCTGCATCTGTATAAACTTCTATCTGCAGATGTTCACACTTCTTGAACAATAGACTCTTTCCTGGTGTACCCTTTAAATACCTCATGATTCTGTATACTGCTTCAAAGTGCTCCGGTCCTGGTGAGTGCATAAATTGACTCACCACACTAACAGCAAATGCTATGTCTGGTCGTGTATGGGACAAGTAAATTAATTTCCCAACCAACCTTTGGTACTGCTCCCTCCTCACAACACTTTCAGCCGTGGCAGGTTGGAGTTTCAGATTTGGCTCAATAGGTGTTTCAGCAGCCTTACAACCTAGCAAACCCGTCTCTCCCAATAGGTCAAGAACATATTTTCGCTGATTAATGAATATGCCCTCCTTGGATCTTGCAACCTCCATACCAAGGAAGTACTTCAGCGAACCTAAGTCTTTGATCTCAAAGTCTTTAGCCAATTTTTTCTTCAGAAGTTGCAGCTCTATGTAGTCACTACCTGTCAAAATTATATCATCAACATACACAATTAGTATGGCAACTTTCCCATCTTTTGAATGTTTGTAAAACATTGTATGGTCAGCTTGACTTTGATAGTAACCATGGCCTTTTACAACTTTCCCAAAACGTTCAAACCAAGCCCTTGGAGACTGCTTAAGACCATATAAGGATTTCTTCAACCTACATACCTTCCCTTCACCAAGTCTCTCTTCAAATCCCAGGGGAAGACTCATAAAGACCTCTTCTTCCAAGTCTCCATTCAGAAAAGCATTTTTAACATCTAACTGGTATAAGGCCCAATTTAGGTTCACGGCAAGTGACAATAAGACCCGTATGGAATTGATTTTTGCCACTGGAGCGAAGGTTTCTTGATAATCAATTCCATAAGTTTGAGTAAAACCTTTTGCCACCAGTCGTGCCTTGTATCGTTCTATACTTCCATCAGACTTGCATTTGACAGTAAACACCCACTTACAACCTACTATCTTCTTGTCCCTTGGCAAATCAACAACCTCCCAAGTGTTGTTTTTGTTAAGAGCATTCATCTCTTCCATAACTACTAATTTCCAATTCGGATCATCAATAGCTTCCTGAATGTTTCTTGGAATAAACAGGTTAGATATCCTAGTGGTAAAAGCTCTATGTTTATCAGACAACCTTTGATATGAAACATATTTAGTAATAGGATGCTTAGTACAGGTTCGAACACCTTTCCTAAGAGCAATGGGAAGATTTAGTTCTGAATCTGTCGGTAGTTCTGAATCTGTCGGTAATGTAGAGGAAGGAATTGAAATGGAATTACCTGGATTGTTGATAGGACCATCTCTCGGTGATGATTGGACTGGTGCTAGAGGAATTGTTGAATTGTTACCATTTTTACGATTTCTCTTCCTGGTATAAACCTGAAACTCAGAATCAGGATTGTTTCTATCCTTAAGAAGTATTTCTCCCTCTATTTCTGAGACATCTATCCTTGGCATCAATTGAGTAGGGTTCTCTGTATTTTCAATATTTTGAACAATTTGTTGATTTTCAGAGGAATTAGATGAAAAAACAGGAGCTGGTAAAACAGAAATATTCCAAAAATTATCTTCTTCTTCTTGCTTAATCTCCCCCTCAAGAAAATTTTTGCTAAAAAAAGGTTGATTTTCCAAAAAGGTAACATCCATGCTAACATGTACCTTTTTGGTCTGAGGATTGAAACATTTATAACCCTTTTTGTTGGGGGCATAGCCAAGGAATATACATTTTTCAGCCCTAGGATCCAATTTGGAACGAAACATGCTGGGTATATGAACAAAGCAAGTGCAGCCAAAGACTTTTAGAGGTATATCAGCATATATTCTAGTCATTGGGAAAACATTTTTAAGACATTGCAAAGGTGTTTTGTATTTTAAAACTCTACTAGGCATCCGGTTGATTAGATAAGCAGCTGTTAAAATTGCATCACCCCACAAATATTTCGGAACATTCATTGAGAACATAATGGCACGAGCTACTTCAAGTAAATGTCTATTTTTTCGCTCAGCAATGCCATTTTGTTGAGGTGTATCACGACAAGTGGATTGATGCAAGATGCCTTTTTCCTTTAAAAAATTGCCTATGCATTCATTAAAAAATTTTGTTCCATTATCAGACCGAAATATGCTGATTTTTGTTTGAAATTGATTTTCAATCATGTGATAGAAGTCTTGAAACAATTGTGCAAGATCAGATTTTTTACTTAGTAAATATACCCAACATAAACGCGTATGATCATCTATAAAAGTGACAAACCATTTTTTTCCAGATAAAGTAGGGATCTTGGAGGGTCCCCAAATATCACTATGAATTACATAAAATGGTTTTGACGCACGATAAAATTGGGAATTGTAAATAGCACGATGGCTTTTTGATAAAAGACAACTTTCACATTGAAATTTTGAACAATCCACATCCTTAAATAATGTAGGAAACAAATGTTTAAGATATTGAAAACTTGGATGGCCTAATCTAAGATGCCATAGTCTTATTTGTTCAGAAACAGAAATAGAACTAATACTACTCAAGCCTTGAGCTTTTTTATTACCAAAGGAGTCATCATCAAAATAGTAAAGTCCATCGATCACCCTAGCACTACCAATCATCTTCCCCGAACTTTGGTCCTGGAAAAGACAATGTGTATCAAAGAAGGTGACACAACAATTAGAATCCTTAGATAATTTACTAACAGATAAAAGATTACATTTCAATTTTGGGACATGGAGAACAGATTTGAGATCTATATTCTCAGAGATTTTGACTATTCCTTTACCTGCAATAGGGGAAAAACTACCATCTGCAATACGAATTTTTTCATGACCAGAACATGGTGAATAGGTAGAAAATAAATGAGAAACACTGGTCATATGATCAGAGGCTCCTGAATCAATGATCCAAGGAGCAGAATTTACTAGACAGGATAAGGCCCTATAATTATTACCTGTTTGAGCAACAGAAGCATTAGGAATACCAGATGCTGAATTGGATTTTAGCAATTGAAGGAGTTGATCCATTTGCTTTTTACTAAACACACCTGTGTCAGCCTGTTGATCTCTGATTAAGGTAGAAGAATGACCAGAGAGGGTCGGCTGATCAGAGAAGACCGGTGACTGTCTTGCAGCGGCTGTGTTGTGGTGGAAACCCTAAAAAGCTGTTCACCAGCTCTGATGCCATGTTAACAGCAAGGAGAAATAAATTGATATCTTTTATTTCTCATGTGTGTCTAATAGAGTACACACATATCCTTTTTATAAGATAATTACATGGAAACAAATAATAGAAAGAATCTACAAATTAGGAAACTATAAATCAGGAATAAATCAGACCTATAATTACAGCAGATTTTTCTCCTTTCAACACTTCAACATCTCTATTTGAGGTTTTCTTGAAATGTAGTCCTCTGCCTGGGCTTTTCTTTAAGTATCGAAGAATCCGGTAAATTGCTTCCATGTGTGCTTCGGTAGGGTTATTCATAAATCTGCTTACTAGGCTAACAGCAAAACAAATGTCTGGTCTAGTATGTGTCAAATAAATTAGTTTCCCCACAAGCCTTTGGTATCTACCTTTGTCAACTAGAGGACTTTCTTCTTCAACTCCTAACTTGCCATTTGAATCCATAGGAGTATCTGCAGGTTTGCATCCAAGCATCCCTGTTTCCTTAAGAAGATCTAGAACATATTTTCGTTGTGAAATAGAAATCCCATTTCTTGATCGAGCTACTTCCATGCCAAGGAAATATTTGAGCTTTCCTAAGTCTTTTATCTCAAATTCTCTTGCCAAAAGGGTCTTTACCCCAACAATCTCCTCCATGTAATCCCCTGTAAGAATGATGTCATCCACATAAACGATAAGGATAGCAATCTTGTGATCAGATGAGTGCTTAACAAACATAGTGTGATCGGTTTGGCACTGTGAAAACCCATACTTCTTAACAACCTTTGTTAAGCGATCAAACCAAGCACGTGGTGATTGTTTGAGGCCATATAGCGACTTACGAAGCTTGCACAGTTTACCATTGTTCTCCTGAGAATAAAATCCTGGTGGAATCTCCATGAAGACTTCTTCCTCTAAGTCACCGTTCAAAAATGCATTTTTAACATCTAGTTGATGAAGAGGCCAATCAAGGTTAGCTGCCAAAGATAGCAGCACATGGATTGAGTTTAGCTTGGCCACAGGAGCAAATGTCTCCTCATAGTCAACACCATAAGATTGAGTGAAGCCCTTGGCAACAAGACGAGCTTTGAATCGATTCACGCTTCCATCCGCATTGTGTTTAACTGAAAATATCCACTTGCAACCAACCGGACTCTTTCCTTCGGGAAGTTCTGTAATCACCCACGTGCCATTCTTTTCTAGTGCTTTCATTTCTTCCAAAACAGCAGCCTTCCATTTTGGTTGTTGGAGAGCTTCTTGAATATTGCTTGGAACTTGAACATCTGTTAAAGTGGACACAAACACACGAAAAGATGGAGATAGGCTCTCATAGGATACAAAGTTGCTGATAGGATGCTGAGTGCATGTCCTTACTCCTTTTCTTATTGCAATAGGTTGGTCAAGATCACTAGGAAAATCACTAGAGATAGGTTCAGTAGTTATGTTACCTGTATGCATCTCAGAAACTTCTGGATTTGGTTCTGAATCTTGGTTTTGCTTTGGAGATGTGCGACTCTCTACCTCCTTTTGAGATTTCGGTCTCCTTGAGTAAACAATCATGTCTTTTGTTGCTGTTTCTTTCACAGACTCAGGGTTTTGAGGGCTAAATTGAGTGTTAGTTATCTCAGGATCAAGAGGTTGGTGGTGGATTTCTGTGAGGATTATAGGTGGACTAGATATTTGGGCTGGTGGACAAGAGATTTGGGTTGGTGGTAAAGGTACTGGTTTAGCAGCAGGTATGGTTTCCCAAAGTTGATATTCTCTCGCACGCTCCCCCTGAATGTCAGCTTTGGTGTAATATGGCTGATTCTCAAAAAAGGTTACATCCATAGAATTATAAAATCTTTTGGTTACTGGTGAATAACATTTGTACCCCTTTTGGTTTGGAGAGTAGCCAAGAAATATGCACTTGACTGATTTGGGATCCAATTTACTTCGATGTTGCTGATGTATATGGACAAATGCGGTGCACCCGAACACTTTAGTAGGGATGAATGAGATAATTCGAAGATGAGGGTAGGTTGTAAGGAGCTTTTGGCACGGTGTTTGGAATTGAAGGACACGAGAAGGCATTCTATTTATGAGATAAGTAGCTGTTAAAACTGCTTCTCCCCAAAAATGTTTTGGAACATGAGTGGCAAGCATGAGTGATCGGGCAACCTCCATTAGGTGTCGGTTTTTCCTCTCTGCTATTCCGTTTTGTTGGGGAGTATCCACACATGAGCTTTGATGGACAATTCCCTGATCAAGTAGATAAGCTCCGAGGATAGAGTGGTAATATTCCCTTCCATTGTCGGTTCTAAGCACCTGAATTTTGGTTTGGAATTGAGTCTGGACCATTTTGTTGAAATTCTAAAATATTTGCCCAACCTCAGATTTGTCTTTCATGAGGAACAACCAAGTCACTCGAGTGTGGTCATCTATGAAGCTAACGAACCATCTAGAACCAGTAATATTTGCTATCCTAGATGGTCCCCAAACATCACTGTGAATTATGGAGAATGGATGGGATGGTTTATGTAAACTAATGGAGAAAAGAAGTAATTCTCTCTTCTTGATTGATTGAAAAGGTGTTACATATTTATATACACTGTAATCTATCTATTTTAGGAATGTATTTAATACAGGAAAACCTCTACAATTAGATCTCCTATAATCAAGCTAGATCTCCTATAATCAGGTTAACTAATATAGGAAATACAGCTATTTACATCTGTTACTTTTATAACACTCCCCCTCAAGCTGGAGCATAGATATCTATCATGCCCAGCTTGTTACAGATGTAAGTAACCCGAGCTCCATTAAGAGCTTTTGTGAAGATGTCCCCTAGTTGTTCCCCAGTCTTTACATAAGCTGTAGAAATCAAGTTTTGTTGAATCTTTTCACGAACAAAGTGACAATCTATCTCAATGTGCTTAGTTCGTTCATGAAAGACAGGGTTTGAGGCAATATGAATTGCAGCTTGATTATCACACCATAGCTTTGCTGGAATTGTCATCTTAAAACCCATTTCGGTCAAAAATTGGGAGACCCACATCAATTCACTCGAAGCTTGTGCCATTGCTCGATACTCAGATTCTGCACTAGATCGTGACACCACACTCTGTTTCTTACTCTTCCATGAGACCAAATTACCACCAACAAAAACACAGTACCCGGTAGTGGATCTTCGATCAATCTTGGAACTTGCCCAATCTGCATCTGAGAAACATTCAATATTTCTATGTCCATGATTTTGATATAGAATACCTTGTCCAGGAGCTCCTTTGAGGTAACATAGTATCTGTTCCAAAGCTGACCAATGATGGACTGTGGGGGAAGACATAAACTGACTTACAATGCTAACTGAATAAGCAATGTCAGGGCGAGTCACTGTGAGATAGTTTAGTTTTCCAACTAACCTCCTATATCGTTCAGGATCATTAAAAAGCTCTCCATCCTTTGTAAGTTGCTGATTAGGAAGCATTGGAGTACTGCATGGTTTGGCCCCTAATTTTCCAGTTTCTGCTAATAAATCCAAAACATACTTCCGTTGAGACAGAAAGATACCCTTCTTGCTCCTTGATACCTCAATCCCCAAGAAGTATTTCAAGGAACCCAGATCTTTAGTGTTGAACCGGTTTTGAAGAAATGATTTCAGTGATAAGATTCCCTGCACATCGCTTCCAGTAATAATAATGTCATCAACATAAACCACCAATAGAATGATACCAGAAGCAGATTGCTTATAGAATACAGTGTGATCACTCTTACTTTTCTGCATCCCAAATTCTTCTACTGCTTGGCTAAACTTTCCAAACCAAGCCCGAGGACTTTGCTTCAATCCATATAATGACTTTCGCAGACGACACACTTTCCCAGACTCCCCCTGAGCAACAAACCCAGGAGGTTGCTCCATGTATACCTCTTCTAAAAGATCACCATGCAAAAAGGCATTCTTCACATCAAGCTGGTGCAAAGGCCAATTATTCATTGCGGCCAAGGAAATAAACAGACGAACCGAAGTCAACTTGGCTACTGGAGAGAACGTGTCCAAGTAGTCAATCCCATAAGTTTGAGCATAGCCCTTAGCAACCAATCGAGCTTTAAGACGAGCTACAGATCCATCAGAATGAAACTTAACTGCAAAGACCCACTTACAGCCAACAGCTTTCTTGCCAGGGGGTAGTTCAACTAGTTCCCAAGTTCCATTTTCAGTCAAGGCATTCATTTCATCAAGCATGGCTGCCGGCCACCCAGACTGGGATAGGGCTTGCTGAACAGATCTCGGGACCTCAACTGAATCAAGAGAAGCAATGAAAAAGCAAGAAGCAGAAGATAATTGGTTATAGGTAACACAAGAGGAAATGGGATGGGTGCATTGACGTTTACCTTTTCGAAGAGCAATAGGTAAATCAAGGTCACTAGGAGGAGGATCTAATGAAGAAGGCGATACCGGTTCCGAACTAAGATCAGGGGAACGGGGTCTTCTAGAGTAAACATTAGTGATAGGTGGTCTAGGCTGTGGCAATGGTGGTGGAGGTGGAATTGGAGTAGAATCTAAACTGATGACATGATACACTAACAACTCATCACAATCTTGTGAGGATTTAGGCAAAGATGAGTCACCAAAGAATGGGGTCTGTTCATGAAAGGTGACATCAGCAGAAACCAGGTACCTATTTAAGAGTGGAGAAAAACATCTATACCCTTTTTGCAGACGAGAGTATCCCAGAAAAACACACCTTAATGACTTAGGGTCCAGTTTAGAAACCTGTGGACGATTATCACGAACAAAACAAGTACACCCAAATATACGTGGTTCAATAGGAAAGAGATGGTTACTTGGAAATAAAACCTGATAGGGTATCTGGTTCTGTAAAACAGTAGAAGGCATACGATTGATCAAAAAACATGCAGTAGAAACTGCATCAACCCAAAAATGTTTAGGCACATTAGTTTGAAACAAAAGAGCTCTAGCTGTCTCAAGAAGATGTCTATTTTTTCTTTCAGCTACTCCATTTTGGGACGGAGTATCAACACAAGATGACTGGTGAAGCATCCCATTTTGGGTCATGTATGTCTGAAAAGGTGCAGAAAAATATTCTTTGGCATTGTCACTTCTCAAAATCTTAACAGAAACATTGAATTGAGTTTTAATTTCAGCACAAAAAGATTGAAAATGTGACAGTAACTCAGTACGAGATTTCATAAAGTAAAGCCAAGTCATACGAGAGAAATCATCCACAAAGGTGACAAAATATCGAAATCCATTAGATAAAACAGGACAAGGTCCCCAAACATCAGAGTGAACTAACTCAAAACTATGACTAACTCTTTTATTAATTCTAGGAATAGAAGACAAACGATGGTGTTTAGCAAATTGACACGACTCACAATCTAAAGATGATACTTGCTGAAACTGAGGGTATAACTTTTTTAGCAGCGGTAATGATGGATGTCCTAATCGACAATGGACTTCAAACGGAGATAAGGTGCTGGAACAGGCTATGGGTCGAGGTATTTGGGTATCCAAAATGTATAGCCCCCCTGACTCTCGTCCTTTACCAATAATCCTCTTCGTCATAAGATCCTGAAAAAGACAATGGTCAGGGAAGAATGAGATACAACAATTAAGAGCACGTGTAATTTTGCTAACAGAGACAAGATTAAAAGAAAATTGAGGTAAACTAAGGACAGAAGTTAAAGGTAATGTAGGTGT
Source organism: Heritiera littoralis (assembly GCA_031772115.1). Taxonomy (NCBI): domain Eukaryota; kingdom Viridiplantae; phylum Streptophyta; class Magnoliopsida; order Malvales; family Malvaceae; genus Heritiera; species Heritiera littoralis. Next base: position 839,808 of record JAPDPK010000119.1, read on the forward strand.
GACATTAATGGTGCCGGAACCAAGAACATTAGAGGTAGATCCATCTGCTAAGGTGACTGAAGAAAGCTGTTTATGAAAGGTGGAAAAGAGTGTTGGATTACCTGTCATGTGATCTGTAGCACCAGAATCAATGACCCATTGTGTGGAAGAGGAGAGAAGACAAGTATTGTTGTTACCTGACTCAGCAAGGGCAGTAATAGAAGGAGATTTCTTGGATGCCTCCTGAAATTGGATGAATTTAGCATATTCATCTGCAGAAATCGAGAAAGTCTGATCATGAGAGGCCTCATTAGTAGTGACCATGTGAGCTGACTGTGATCCAGAACCCTTCTGATTCCTTTTGAGCAACTTCTGACAAGTTCTCTTTGTATGACCAGGTTCATGGCAGTAATAACAGACTACCCCCGAGCCTTGATTTCCAGAATTCCGAGTGCCACCCCTAGTACCATTACTTCCTCCCCTATAATTGCCCTGAGACTGAGGTCTACTGATATCTGTACTTTTATGGCTAACAAGAGCGCTAGGTTGCTGTACGGATGAAGTTTGAGAACTCGGAATAGTACGCAACACTCTAGTATAAGCTTCCCTCAGAGTAGTAACTCTAGGGTCAGACAGAATCTGTGATTTGACACCTTCATACTGAGAGTTAAGGCCAGCCAGAAAACTCATAATAGCCATCTGTTCTCTTTGAGCCTGCTGAACCCTGACATCTGCACTAAAAGGCAACAGTGCATTCAGTTCTTCATAAACACGTTTAAAGTGCATGTGATAAGTGTTAAGTGACTGATCCTGTTGTTCGGCTCGATAGAACTCCTTGCACACATCAAAAATTCGAGAAATATTTTCTCTCCCAGAAAACACAAACGCCAATTCCTCCATTGCATCTTTAACATAATCACAATGAGTAATATGACCAGACTGATCAGGTTCAATAGAATTACGTATTTGTATCAAAAGTTGAGCATCAATTCTCATCCACTCAGAATAATTCGGATCAGTCGCAGCCGGGGGTTTTTCTACGAGATGACTCTCTTGAGAAATACTTCTCAAATACAGCCTCACAGTCTTATTCCAATAAAAATAATTAATCCCATTCAATTTTTCATCAGTAATTTTTGCCATAGATACTACACTAGTCACAACATGTTTTTGTTCACCAGCCATGATTACCACCAAAAATCAGATAGAACAGAATACCCAAACACAGAAAAACAAATCACAGCAACTGTTCAAAGAGATAGCACCTAAGAATACTTTCCTGGTGCCGAAACAAAGTAGATAGGGAAATAGATCAGGAGCTAGCGACTACAGCGAGCCAAACCAGAGACAGATCCGACTATGCACGCTCCTCCACGCGTCGGCAAGTGAAACTGAAACAGAGACTTCAGGCGGCGCGTGTGGTTCACGCGCTGAGATTTAGGCTGCCAAAATTTTCCAGCAAGACAGACGGCAGCAGGCGCTCCTCTTGGAGCAGGAGGTGAGAATAAATGATCACTCAAACAGGGTGACCCAGAAATCAGCAAGTGCTGCACACTTGGGCAGCCAAGAAAAGAACAGAAAGAAAAAAAAACAAAGAAAAATTCCAGAAGTCTTTATGGCTCGGATACCATGTAAACTAATGGAGAAAAGAAGTAATTCTCTCTTCTTGATTGATTGAAAAGGTGTTACATATTTATATACACTGTAATCTATCTATTTTAGGAATGTATTTAATACAGGAAAACCTCTACAATTAGATCTCCTATAATCAAGCTAGATCTCCTATAATCAGGTTAACTAATATAGGAAATACAGCTATTTACATCTGTTACTTTTATAACAGTTTATATGAATGATGTGGGTAAGTATTACAAGGATGCTTGGACAATTGACAAATTTCACATTGGTAATATGAGGGATTTTTTTGGAATAATGTGGGAAATAGTTTTTTGAGGTACAAGAAGTTGGGATGACCTAATCGGTAGTGCCACAACATGACTGCACTATCTTTATGACTGCTAGAGGTTGAGACTGTACAAGCATTATTCTGAATTTTCCTCTCAGATTCTTCATCTCTAAGAAGATAGAGTCCCGCACAAATCCTAGCGTTGCCAATCTTCTTCCCCGAATCCAAGTCCTGAAATTCACACATATGTGGGAGAAATTTAGTAACACAATTAAGATCTCTCGTAATCTTACTAATAGATAAGAGATTACAATCCAAATTAGGAACATGGAGAACAGAATTAAGCATTATGTCCTTGGAGATAGCAACTGAACTGATACCAGCCACTTTAGATAATGAGCCATCTGCAATACAAACTGTAAAATTTCCAGAACATGGGCTGTATTCATGAAATAATGATGCATCACCAGTCATATGGTCTGATGCGCCTGAGTCAACGATCCATGCCTTTGAGCTATGACGTTTGACACTTAAAGCGCTTAGAAAATTACCTTTTTGTGCCAAAGTGGCAGTACTCACAATTTCAGGTCTGTTTTGCTGAAGGGACTGATGTGGCATCTCATCAGTAGGTGTCTTCCCATAACTCTCCCTAGCGTGTACAGCCTTCCAAGCGATGTTGCTGATCATGCTCCCTGAGTTTGAAGTCACCTCTGATGTTGTGCTACCGCTCAGCATGGTGGGAGAAGAATCAAACTAAGAATTTTAATGGGTCGTATGCTCTTGATACCATGTAAAAACTGATATTGTAGAGAATGTAGAAATTGATAGGAACATGTTTTTCTGATTTTCTACATAAAAAACTACAGCTTACAGAGAATATAAATAGTTGTAGGCTAAACTAGGAAATCTACGTAAATCCCTATATATCCTAGATACCATTTTCAGAAAAGGAAAAGGAATCCTAAATAAAGGAAAGTTTTAAATGAAAGCAATCAGGGAAATATTTGGTCAAGATACCAAATCCCTTTATCTTAGGAAATAAATAAAAAATCAATCATATCCAATCCCATAGAATCTGGACTGGATTTCCACATAAAGAATAATTTCAGAAGTTTGTAGAACTTGCTTATGTATCTTAAAATGAATTTGACACCATAGATATCCCTGGATGACTCAGACTGTTCCAATGCCTTCAGTGATCTCACTAATATATTAGCTTACAAAATGTTATTTGCTGACATTACAGAGAATTAACACTGCTAGATCTTTCAAATGTTTGTAATGTTTCTGGAATTGGCCAATTACTAATGTAGAACCTAAATTCTACATAGCCCCTCATTTGCCATTGTTTGAAATGTTGCAAGTTTGCTTGCTAGTAACGGTGACCTTCACTAAGTTGTTATGAATTTCTCCAGAATTTCTTCAGATTATTCCCTGGATTCTGTTTTGCTGATGGGCTTGCTTCACTGGCTCTTCTTCGGCAAGGGATGAAAGATAAATCTAGTGATGGGATTTTTGATTGGAACGTGACTGGTGCTTCCATTTGTTATCTTGGAGTTGAGGTTCTTATCTTTCTCATTCCTATTATTTTCTGCTATTACGCTTATCATCATTTTTACCATGTGAGATGTGGAAGCCCTTGGTGAATGCGGTTTTGAGTTGTGAGCATTGACAATCGTAGTTCCCTTTTTGAATCCCATTTTCTTCTGATTAGAAAATTCTTTTTCTTATTTCTCTGAGGGATTGTTTTTAGAAGTTCTAGAACTAGTAATTTGCTTTATCTTGATTTTTCTTTAAGATGAAGTTCCAAAAAAAAAAAAAGGGACTTGTCACTTTATTCTTGGCTAATTGAGACTGTCAACCTGGCATAGATTACTGATCGGTCCTGAGTGAGATCTTTGAAAATTCTAATGCATGAGGTGCATGATGTTATTAATTAAACAATTATAACCTCAAAAAATTGCAGCTAAATATGCAATTTCAGTTGGTATTTTTTGCTATTCAAAAAAATGGTATTTTTGCTCATCTCTGCCTCGTTTAAAATTGAAACTTATTTTAAGTGCTTTAATATCATTTATATAAAAAATGAACATTTATTCTTTATCTCCTTTTCATGCCGGATATAACTGGATATTTCAGTTTTGCAGAGGCTATACGCTTCTTTGCTCTCAAGGATTCAGATATCAAAATGATAGTAGTAGAAATTGCAGGATGCCATAGCCATGCTTTTGACTTTATTCGGGAAAAGTAACTAAATTGCTTGAGTTACATAACAGAGTTAGGAAACTTTTTCTTCATAATGTCTACATCCCACCTTGATGGTGAAGTTTGCCTCTGGACATAGTCCTCAATAATCATATCAATGGACTCATTATGCATTAGTTAATCATTTTATTTAGTAGGTACACTTAAAAAATGGGCTGATTTTGATCTGATTCAGTTTTCTTCTGGTGACAGGCCATTTGTTACTTTCTTCTAACTCTCGGGCTTGAACTCTTGCCTACTTGTAAATTGACTCCAGTAAGACTAATGAAGTGGTGGAGGAGAAAAAATTGTCAGGGTGATGCTTCTGTTTTAGAACCTTTTCTAAAAGCTTCCTCTGAAACTGCTGTTTACCTTGATGAAGACATAGATGTAAGAACAGAAAGACATAGGGTACTTTCAGGTTCCGTTGACAATACCATTATTTTCTTGCGTAATCTTCGGAAGGTATTTCCATGAACTCTACTGTCCTTGATTTTAGTCTCGCCATTCTGTACTCTTATTATTGCTTAGCAGTAATATTTATCAACCAATATCAGGTGTATCCTGGAGGCAAGAATAACCATGCAAAATTAGCTGTAGATTCATTAACTTTCTCCGTTCAGGCTGGGGAATGTTTTGGCTTTCTGGGAACAAATGGAGCTGGGAAAACTACCACTTTGTCAATGATAACTGGTATTCTGCAATTGTCCAGTGCAGACACTAATATTTTTTCTGCCAAATATTCCAAAATAAGCATAGCATATGCTAGATTGTTTTGTGAATTTATTGCATATTGTGGAATAATCGAATTCATGAAGAATGATTAATCCTCCATATTTGTTAAATAATTTAATTATAATTTTTCTCTCTTAAATTGTGCTGCGTTATATAATATCTGGTTCATGAATCTTCATGAGAACTTAACTCTGTTTTAGATATTGTACAATTGTAAGATTTAGTCCATCTGAACCACATCTTTTTCTTTTTCTTTCTGTTTTCTGCCATACAGGAGAAGAATCTCCAACTGAAGGAACTGCTTTTATTTTTGGTAAAGATATATCTTCAAATCCAAAGGCTGCCCGTCGTCATGTATGTTAGGTTCTATTGTTTATTTTACTCTTATGGTTTATCTAGAAGTCTGGATGGTCCATCAGAAAGAATTTAATTATTTTCTTTTATTTCATTAATCACCTGCAGATTGGGTACTGCCCTCAGTTTGATGCTCTATTGGAATATCTTACTGTGCAAGAGCACCTTGAACTTTATGCAAGGATAAAAGGAGTTTCAGAATACACAATAAATGATGTATGTATATCTATCATAGTTATTCTAATAAATTTATTCCCTTGTCACTATACTGGTAGGGTTCTAGTTTGATTTGCTAAGATTGATTATTAGTCAATGAGTTGTCTAACTGTACTTACTTTGTTCCCTTTGTTTTGAGCAGAGTATAAAGTCAGGTGATTTTGTTTGTAGTTGCGGTACTCTGTTCTGATTGACAATTAAAGTTCTTACAAAGAAATTCCTTGAACTATGTATTATCCAAACAAATAAATCAATAAAACAGAATTATGTAGTTCGGGGCATTCAACATGGACAATAATTTGAGGGGCTTTATCTGATTCTAAGTCTGTAATGAACCCTAACTTAACCAATATGGTGACAGCAGTTAACACTTTAGCATCAATGTATTAATTTTATGCAGTAGTGACCACATAATGCACCCTGATGCATGTAACTGTTTTGGCAGGTTGTTATGGAAAAGCTGATGGAGTTTGACTTACTAAAGCATGCTAACAAACCATCATGCACCCTTAGTGGAGGGAACAAGCGTAAATTGTCTGTTGCAATTGCAATGATTGGAGATCCTCCGATTGTCATTCTTGACGAACCATCGACAGGTATGCATAGGTTGCATAAACTCATGAGTTTTTGCAAGACTTGGGACAAATTTATTTTATGCAGATCTCTTTGTCATATGCAAATTTTTTTCTTTAATGATAGCAAATAGTTTCTATAGACATTAGAATGTTAAAAAATAGCTTATAGTCTTATAGATCTTGTGGTCAAGCTTGATGTTGGCTTAGTTCCCTTGCTATGTTGTAAGTATGTTGGTTTACTTTTTCTCAAATGGTTGTGGGTTGTTCCTTCCCGAAATTTATGCGTGCTTTTATTCTAAAGGTCCTAGAAATTTTAATCTCAAATTCTCAGTGCATTAAGTTTAGTTGCTTACAAACTGCATGTTTGAGTTTTAGAGAGACCAATCACCATAAAAAATGTCCACCTCTCTTTGTGTAAAAGCCAAGCTTGGTCATGAGCAACACAGGGATATGGCCTTTGTTGGCAGTGTCTAGTCTGTTGGGCGTTGTTTAAGATTGTTGTCTGATTGAGTTCTAGCTAATTGTTGTCTTAGAAGGGAATGTTATGTGAAGCGTAGAATGTTATATTTAGAGTTTTCCTTGTTTCCAATCAGGTAGTAATTATTGACTATTTTTAGGTATGGATCCCATCGCAAAAAGATTCATGTGGGAAGTAATATCTCGCCTATCAACCAGACAAGGAAAGACAGCTGTGATTCTTACTACCCATAGCATGAATGAAGCTCAGGCTTTATGTACCAGAATGGGAATAATGGTACAAATCTTCCCTGCATCTTAAAAACTTAAGAAACTAGTTGGCATTCACTTAAAGTACACTCTTCCGTTTAGGTTGGAGGCAGGCTAAGGTGCATTGGAAGTCCCCAGCACTTGAAAACAAGGTTTGGAAATCATCTTGAGCTGGAGGTATGTGGTTAAATATGATGTCATTCATTGATTTAATAATGTTTAATAATTTGAGTTGAGTTAAAACACTTAAACACTCATAATGAAAGAAATTTTCACCTGCTATCAGGTCAAACCTACTGAAGTGAGCTCTGCTGATTTGGAAAATCTTTGTCGCATTATTCAAGAATGGCTCTTTAACATTCCTTCTCATCCAAGAAGCCTACTAGATGATCTTGAAGTCTGTATTGGGGGCATTGACTCCATTACATCTGAAAATGCATCAGTAGCAGAAATTAGCTTGTCAAAGGAGATGATAATGGTTGTTGGACGTTGGCTTGGAAATGAAGAAAGAATAAAGACACTTATTTCTTCAAGACCGATTTCTGATGGGCTTTTTGGTGAACAGTTGTCAGAGCAGTTGGTTCGAGATGGTATATATGATCTACTGATGTTGCTTATTTTAATATCCATCCATTGCTGGTGCAATCTTTGCTATTCATGGAAGAAGTGAAAATTTTTTTGAAAATGCAGTCTCTTATAACAATTTTGAACTTGCATTGCACAGGAACTCAGAATAAAAAAAGACATTTCTAATTCATAGAGGCAATGGCATATTTAATCTTGTTATCATTTCTCCATTGTTGTTTATTTTTTTTCTTTCTTATAACAGTTTTGACTTACTATATGAGTTTCTGTAGGTGGTATACCATTGCCAATATTTTCTGAGTGGTGGTTAGCTGGAGAGAAGTTTTCAGCCATTGATTCATTTATAGAATCTTCATTTCCTGGTGCAACTTTCCGCGGGTGCAATGGATTAAGTGTTAAATATCAGGTAAAATTCGTAGTTACTGTCAACTATGCATGCCATCCTTGACTTTCAAGAAAAAAAATCTCTTAGTTTTTTTAATGAATTTTCAACTGTTTGATCAACTTAGAAGTAATTCTCTTGTCTAATCATTAACAATTTTTGCTATATCTTATGCTGTGGAAGAGAGACATGTCAGATTAAACATGAGATCTTTCAGCTCTGTAGAAAATCAAAAATAGTAATTTTGTTTAATTTTTATAGTACCTCCATTTCTTAAATAAAATGAAGCATATAGCAGTTGGTGATAAAAAATAAGTTAATATACCACACAGTCAAATACCATAATAAACCCATGAAGAAGCTGAAGTTTCTTGGGCCGTAAGCCTAGGGCCTTTCCATCAACAAGCTTGTAATGGGTTCATTTGTAATCTTGCTACTGCTCCTTGTGTTTCATGTGACATGCCTCTGTTGGTATGCTTTCAAGTCTTATTCAGTTTTGTCATCATAGAGAATCCATTACTGTAATGGATTTACTTTCTAGGAAAATGAAATCCATTGCCTTTGTTGTACTTTTCCTTTACTTGAGATAAATACATCCTTTAGAATCATTACCCTGCAAAATGTTGTAGGCCTTTCAGGCTGAAATTTAACAGGATAAATGTGTTACTTCAGTATCATAAGTTTTCTTTGCCCTGGCCAATAAACATTAGGATGGCTACATTGAGCCCACTGTGTGTGCTAATACATTTTTTTTTTCAAACGGTAGTAAGCAAAAAAAAAAAGATAGATAATTGAAGCATATGATATCAGAATTTTTCATAAAAGAGGAAGAAAGATTTTAATTTGTGTTTTGGAACTTGAATTTGAAAGGAGAGATTTTTATTTCAAATTCAATATAAATTATATGATAAAGCTTATAAAAACATTGCTTTTCTGATTGTCAAATTCATTAATTTGTTGGATCTTTCTCACTACTTGATTGATAGGAGAATTAGTTCAATATTCATTTTCTAATGCTATTTGGATTCAATTAAATACTTAGACCTTAACTAATTTTCATCTATTATACAAAGGTAAAGGTTGCTTTTTTGTGACCTGGAAGTTACGGGTTCAACAGCCTATCCATTAATGCAAAGGGAAGGTTGTGTAGTATAATAACCTTCTCTAGACCACAGAATGTGAGAGTTTTATGCATTAGGTTGTCTTTTTTTTTTATACAACTTAATCCTCATATTTCGTATAACAAACCAAAATCTGATTTCACGCCCTTAAATTTTTGCACCTAGGCGAAGCCAAAAGAATTTGTTCATCTTATCTCACTGTGGGTTGACATAATCAATATTTTCTACATTATTGCTGCTCTAGTGTTTTAGGTGCAGTTGAAACAACGTTGTTTTTCTTATCTTAGCTTGAGTGACACTAACTGATTTGGAATTTGTTGCAGTTGCCATATAGGGAAGGTATCTCACTAGCAGATGTTTTTGGGCACCTGGAGAGAAACAGGTAATCATCTCACGAACTGCCTTTCCTTTTCATTTCATCACTTTTTGAGGGATTTTCAGCAGATACTGATTTTCTAAAATTTCATTAACAGAAATCAACTGGGCATAGCCGAGTATAGTATCAGCCAATCAACTCTTGAGACTATATTCAATCATTTTGCATCTAACTCTTGACGGATAACAAACATTTGATGAACTTTACATTTATGACCCTATTGAAAAAAAAAAGGGAGGGTCACATTTGCATATGCTTCTTTCCCTGTTCTTTGTATAAGATTTTGAGGGCAGATGTAAATATCAAAAACAGGCCAATGTATATTAGCAGAAACCAGAGCACATTGAAATGTAAATTTTAAGACTAATTTAAAAGAAACATAATTTTACAAGATACAGCCCCTGCATTCATATTTCAAAATTTTTTTGATTCACTTTATCAAGAAGTTGTGTCGTTTAGATTTGATTGGATTTGGTTTTAGACCAATTGGGTAACACCGCAATCTATTAGTATTTTGAAGTTTGGGATATCTTACTTAGCATCCAGGTTCATAATTGCTCCCTGCTGTCGTTTTTCATGGTGAAATTTAGTCAAGATTCCTGCTGCCACAATGGCAAGCTGCATTATATTATGGATTTTCAGCCACATGCTTTTTCTTTTTGTTTTTTTGGTTGACGTGCTGTTGGAAGGACAGGCAGCGTTGGCATGTTTGACGACTAATTGTCTAGGCATGTGGCCTACCCAGTAGTACTACTAGCAATAAGAAGAATTAGGTTTTATGAATGCGACTCGGTTGATAATTGCAAATTGAATTTATGGGAATAATTTTCGAGTTCAATCTTTATTAGATAGATTTTTGAAAAAGTTAAAGAATTTTAATTGGGGTGAAATTTTAAGTAAGATTAATTTTAGATTGTTAAAACAAACGAAGATATTTGTGATTTACTTAAAAAAAAAAAGGGAATTAGGTTTTGAAAGAAAAGGAATATGGAAAGTAATGGGTAATTGAAAATGATTCAACTTTTTCACATCTCCGAATGCGGTTCAAAAAACAATTTTTTTTCTCTTTTTCTTTTCAATACATTCTTAAGGTACATCTCAATAGTTGGAATTAAAATTACAATTTCCATTTAACAAGTTTGAATTATGAAAGTAGAGAAATAAGATTTTCTTTAGGAATTGCAATCTTAAAATTAGAGAAATCAGACCAACGAGATGTGACGTGAATGATTTTCCAATGTCTCCCCTTACTCGTTTTTTACGTCAATCACTGAATATTGTACCCCATCTGTCGAACAAGAAGCTAGAATTTCCAGGTCCAGGTCAAACTGAAGTTCCCGAAGTCATTCGGAGTACCTTCGGGTCTGTTGCCAAGTCTCTTCTGCTAGCTAATCTTACGATTTTCATGTTAGCGTGGTGAATGAGTAATGGCATTGCTAACGCTAATGCCATTGCCGTGCATCTAAATCTAAACCTATATCTAAACAATTGCTGTACACTTTGAATTTGTCTAAGCAAACAAACTTCTTTCGTCAAAATTCCAACTTGCTAGTTAACTTCATCCTAATATAGTAATGTTCACGAAAGATTCATCTCAACGACACCTTTCTTTTGCTGTCTCTCTTCATGTTTTTTGCTTGTTTTTTTCCAATTCATTGCCATGCCATATCATATAATATAACAAGCTATTCAAAGTCTCTACAATATTTTACATTTATATTTTTCTAATGAGTAGGAAACATAAAAATTGAAGTAATCTTCCTACTTTCCACAACCCAAAAAATATAGTTCTCTCGTAAAATGGGATAATAAAATTATTAGTACAACCTTTAAACCAAAAAAAAAAACTTATTAGTACAACCAACTATTCCTGCTCCTTGGTGGAGATTTTAAGTTCCGATTTTGTTAATGGGCAGTAGTTCAAAGTTCTTACGTACCAATAATAATAATAATAATAATAATAATAATAATAATAATAATAATAATAAAAATAAAAGAGAGGGAAAGGGACGTTGTGTATGTACAATCTATAGAAGTAGTAATTGGGTGAGTTGAATCGAAATTGCGTTAAATCATTTTGGATCGAAAATTTTAAGTTATTATAGAATTTGAGTCATTTAGAGTTTTATTTTTGGATATCGACATTCAAGTTATTCAAATTTGATTTATCTCAAATTATTTTGAGTTAATATTTTGATGGTTGAGTCGTTTTTAATTCATATTAATCTATTGGAATTTGACATATCTTTTAGATTAGCTTTGACTGCTTTCATTTATATATGTGTGTGTAAATATATATATATATATATATATATTTCTCTTTTTTTTGGTGGAAATATATATTTTTGATAATTGGAAATGAAGATGAGATTATTTAGATTCAAATTTAAACTTTTCAATATGTCACAAAATTATTTGGTTAAAAAGTTGTTGATGCATACACACACACAAAAATTATAAATCATATAAAAAGATATGAAAGTGTGTAAAACTAAATTTGTTTTACACATGTGTAACTGGATTCCTCCTCATATATATATATATATATATATATATATATATATATATATATATATATATATATATATTAAGATAAGAAATAGTTTAGTATGATGAAAACAAAGTCCTAAAAAGTGAGTTAAAGTTTTAGCAATTGACGACAGAAAAGAAGAAAAGGCATAATTGGTAGAATAACATACTCAAGTTTCAAAGACGTAAAGCAGGCATCTGGTTTGTGAATTCAAATGATCCGCGATCACAGCATGACCACCCCAATTTTTGAAAGCAAAAAAGCCAAATCTTCAACTGAGACTGCCCAACAACTTTGAAATTTCTAATTCTACCAAAGCTAACCAAGTAAGCAATGGATCAATTTTATTTATAGGTATAATTAATGTAAAATATTATGATCATAACATGGCAAGCAAGGCCATATATATTTATACATCTCACTGCATTAATTTTTCTTACAATTTGCATTTCACTCTTTTTTTCAAAGCATCAGAATCTTGAAATTAAATACTTAAAATTTCATCCTATTCACTCTATTTTTTTGTACCTTTGGTTTGGTACTGATTTTTCCAACCAATTCAGCTCATATAGGTCAGTCTTACCTTAAATGTATTTTAATTAGCAAGCAGCAAATTGTCCAATAGGAGAAAGACATTTGAAATCAACTTCTAGAAAATTAAAAGAATAGCTCAAATGTCAATCATATTTTTAACATTTTTTTTATGTGGACGAATATATATTAGGCCACATTAATTAACGTTTGATTTGCAAATTCAGTGAAAATCATGTGTATGGTTGACAAAATTGAAGGAATAGAATTTAATTTTTGGGACCATGTTGTACACACAGATCTCTTTAACAGTTATCAGCCAACTACTCCTAAACTTAATTCTATGAAAATTTCTTTGTGTGCTTCTTTAGCACAAGTTATTTGATTTTCTGATCATTTTGCAGTCACTAAGTGACAAGAATAATTTCTATGATTAGTCAGATTAGGAGGTAAGGACAGGGGACAGTTTTTTACTAGAGTTTGACAAAGTTTCTAATTACGAGAGAAGCTAAAATTATCATTAAATCCATATAAAAATTGAGAAAATATAACATAAGTTTAGATCAAATTCATATACGATGAGACTTGAATACAAAATTTTAATATTTTAAATTTTTTTCTGATTATTAAACCAAAATTTTATTGACTTTGGGGCTAATTTAAATAAGAGGTGAGTTTAGTTCTAATGAAATGGCAAAAAGAGAAAATGACCATTAGAAAAGGATAATTTTAACAAAATAATAAAAAATATTTTTTAAAAAAAAGGTAAAAGGGTAATTTTACCTTTCCATCATTTCGTTTGAAGTAATAGTAAATGAATTCAATAAAAGGAGAACATAAAAATTTGTATGAGAATATCTATTTTGTAGCCAAAGTTATATATGGTCCGTGGAAATTAGGGTAAGATCATTGGAAATTGTTTGGCTTCGATTCATAGATGATTTATTTCTTCTTTTCAATAGAAAAGAAAAAGTAAAAATAATACAAAATCAAACAGAAGTAAAAATAAAAACATCGATCGAACAAAATTTTAATGAAATGAGATTTTATCTTAATAAAGCTTTAATTATATGCAATTTAACCCAAGAGCGTATTAAGCACTATTGCTCACTAAAATGAGCTTGAGGAATCAAAGATGAAAAGAAAAGATGAAGATGAGCAGTAAATCATGTGTAATTTTCTAACATAGGGGCTTGTTTCAACTACTAAAGAAGTCTAGCAAGCAGGCTTTTGCCTCATTCAAACACCAACCAAAAGGGTTTATAAATTTACAAAGCAGACATGCAAATTTAGCACTATATGCTTGTAATTAAACATCTTAATCTATGTTTTAATTATTGCTACAATTGTAGTTCATTTGAAGTAAGCTAACTACCATTCCATATCTTAATCATTATTTGCAAGATTGAGACAGTAAAATGCTTGCGCTTTCACTTATAATCTCCGCTCCCCTTCTTTTCCTCTCCCTCTCTCCAACAACCAGCCTTACTCCAAACAGCTTCGGACTCTCATAATCATCTTCTTCTTTCTCAACCCTTGCATACTTAGCCACCATGTCGAGAAGGTCCCTGCATTTCCTTTTCATGCTCGTCAACTCCGAGTTTAAGACCCCATTTTCTTTTTTGAGACGTTTGTTTTCGTCGATCAGACTGTTGTATTCTGAAGACGACAAAGTTGACGAAGATCTTTGATCTTCGTCAGACTCCTGGGGTGAGGGTTGAATTGCTGCAGCAGTTGTTTGTTGCTTGTTGGCCCATGCTTTTCTTCTTCGGATATTGCAAAGTAGCTCTCTTTGGTCCTTTCGAAACATATCATTGCAAAATTCCCATCGGCTTGTTGCAACCTTCCGAAAACCCTAAATATAAATGTATGCATTATAAATTATTCAACTATCCGAAAACCCTAAATATAAATTCTAGGAAGTATATATTTAGCTAGGATCTAGTGCCAATCGAGCTTTGGTTGGCTTATAATTAAGCACACAATACAGTTTGTTTGGTTGGTATTTTTAATTTTTATTGTATTTATTTATTTGATATCATGAAAGCCTTTGATCTGATGAAAAGAGAAATACAAATGTTGAAAATTGAATTTAAAATCTGCAAGACTTTATATATTAATGATGAAGACATGATCATTTTGATTAAAAAATAAATAAAATTGTTACAAGCAATTGAATATGTGGATATCTTATGTTGATACTAAAAATAAGGAAACTGAAATTTTGGATACATTTGTTGTCTCCTTATATCTTTTATTGTGTGTTTACTGCTCTCTCTCTGACCAGAAAATTACTTAAACTATAGTGAACCACAGCCACAGGCCTAAATATATCACTTAATTATAATTAAAAAGCATTGACCAAAGTTGATCTTGACTAGCACAATCGCCCTAGCACGTTTCGATCTTATTAGGATAAATTCTACATTTTAGCCATAAGAAATCGCCAGTCCACGTCTTTTTAGGCCAATAACATTGCTCTACGTTAATATATAAGATTATAAGATCAAAAATTGAAAATACAGACATATATATAAATAAATTTAGCGAGGCATCAGCCATGCGTTAAAATTAGAGTTTATATTTCATGTCTTGAATAGTATATGGTTGTTAAGTTTTTTATATTTACTTTCAAGAATTTATTTTTTTAATTTTATTTATTAATGATGTGATATTTTATGATTGATTGTATATACGGTTATATATGCTAACGATGTATCAAATTATATAAACCATTAAAATTATGTCTTTTATTCAGAAAAATAAGATTTTTTATTGGTAAATAAATAAGTCAACACAGAGCAAACAATAGATTTTTTTGAGAATAAAACTAATAGAAATTGATGTTATGAAATTTTATTATAAACGTCCTTAGAAATCGGTTGGTATGATATTATTGGCATCTACTTACATAAGTATTAAGCTGCCGGACAAAGCTAGAGAAGTTGCTGTGCTTGAAAAGTGTTGGGAGGAGATCACGAGCGAACTCCGCCGGCTGCCACACCACGAACCCTGTCCCCTCGGCGTTCCATGATATAACGTCGTCGGTGGCCGGATCCTCTACCAACATATAAGTCTTCAACAAAAATGGCGGTGGCGTTGATTTCCTAACGTATTCTAACAAACCCTTATTCTGATCACTTCCCATAGCAGACTCCATTAATGGAATAACCAAGCTCAGAAAGTGAGATGTATATTGCGTAAAATCAAAGAAAAAAAAAGAGAAATTAAAGGAAATCCTTTAGAAAAAGAAGAGAAGAAGAAGAAGAGATTCAAGGATAAGGGGAGAACAGAAGAAGGGCAGTTAAGAACTCCCAACCCCAGCAATAGAAACCCAACACGACTCCACAGTTCATGAGAAATGCAAGGGCCTTTGCCTCTCTGCTTTCCTCCGTCTCCAAAACTATTAGTTGAAACGTTTGCACTAAGCCTACCGCTTCTTATATACTACTTTGCCTTGGAAAAATATAGAAATCATGATATTAATTTCACATCTTGTGTTTGTGGGTCCATGTGTTAATATGGACCTTACTTTTGGACCATCCGATGAGTTGAATAATTTATGGGAATAATTAATTACAAAGTTTTGAGATGTCTGGGAAAGGTTTAAAATTTCAGTTTGACCCGTTATTAATGAACAACAAAAGTCTTCCATCATCTCATGTTATACATGGTATTAGGCTAACAAAAAAATTAAACTTATTGCTTTTTAAACAAAAAAGAATTTAGTTTTTTCTCGAGCATATCATATTGATTTATCGTCAATAACTAAGCTTTTCTTAATCTTGAAATAAAATGTAAAAATGTAAGGATGCGAGATTTGGACTGTGCTTGATACAGGTAAAAAGTTGAAGGAAAAGAAGTGAGGTAAGAAAAAGCAGACTGAAAATGAATTTTGAAAACGCTTAATATAAAAGAAATAAAAAATGAGAAGGATGAATGTTTTTTTATTTATTTACAAAATTCAATCTTCGCAAATTGAACAGAAAAAGAGAAACAAAACACGATTCATTTGAGTAGATTATGTGAAAATACTAAACTATCTGTAATCATTTTATTTTTATTTTCTTTTCTCTTACTTTTCCATTCTACCAAATAATAAAAAAAATATATTTTTCATTCACTTTTTTATTTTCTTATCAAGCAGACCTATAAAACAAAACGATGTGTTCAATCTTTCCACTTTTTTTTCCGTCTAATTTTTTATTTTTTTGTTTTTCTTTCTATCTTACTAAGCAAAATCTTGGTATTACTCATCATACGTAAACAATGAGGATTAAAGTTTGAATCCCTCGTAAATGATCAATATATATTATATATTACCAAATCACAGCTGTTTTAAATGAATTAAGTTGATTTACTAAGAATGAATGGATAAGAATGGCAAAGAAGTAGAAGAGTCTAAATGGCAATTTGGGTAACCTCAGCGTAACAAATTCTCCAAGAGAGAAAAGAATAATATTTGTTTAGTTACATTTTTTTTTGGTTATATTAGTTTAGTTACTTTAGGTGTGCTGATACTTTCCACATTCTTTATTCTTAATTTTTAATATTTATATATATATCTAACGTGCAAATTCCTCTATCAAAAATTTCTCTCAGTGTTGATTTTGATTTCTTCATCCTTCATTTTTTTTTTGGTGAAAGATTTCTTTTTTTTTCTTTTTTTTTTAATGGTGAAAGATTTCTTCATCCTTCATGAACTCATGCTTTTGAGTTTTTCAAGCTGAACTGACCTTTTTGACTTTGTGCTATGTCCTGTCGTGTTGTCTCTATTTAACCCCACCTGCCTTAGAAAGGGAGCGTGTGCTACACTTTCCAATAAAGGAGACAAATAAATAGGACAATTGCTTGTGAAAAGAGGAAAGAATATTGCATTGGTGGAATTGGAATATCACAAAAGGTTAGTAGTTTGTTAAGGGAAATTTTTTTATTAATTCGCATTTAATTTATATATATGAAAAGCGATTAAATGGTAAAATATTGAATGCATAAGTTGGAAAAAAATTAAATCCATATAGAAATTTAAAAATGCTTTTAATCATATTAAAAAAAAATCACATTGATGGAATTTAAAAAATAGTGTGGGAGAAGACCACTCTTGGTTGAGTTTACATAGTAGATGGAAATTCTTTTTTAATTTTAGAGGAAGAAAGTAATAAAATATATCAACTGTAAGACCCTTATTTTACGGCTAAAAAATATGTGATTTAAGTTTTAACATTAAAATGACTACACACTCCTTATTATAGAAATGTTTATTAATTTAATTGTGCAAGAGCATTGATGGGATCCAGGTAATTATTTTCACTTGAATCTATTCAAAACAAGTGTAACTCATCTTGATAGTAAAATACTTAAATTTGTAAGATAAGAAAAGAAAAATAAAAAAAATAAGAAATTTGCTTTTTATAGTCTTTTAATAATTTAAATTTAATGTACATGTAATATAATGATAAATTTAAGTTTTTTTAGTAAGTAAAGCCATTTAATTAGATTATTAATATCATGCATTGGTTAAAAAACAAAACTTCAACATGACATTGATTGCATTAATTCCATGACTTCTTCGGTCATTGATTTTATCAATTAACAGGTAAGTAGTTTCCATTGATATTCGGATACTTTTTCTCTGAAGGACACATATTTAGTCAAACACTTTGGCAAGTTTACCAAACGTTGCACTGTACATAAATAACTTTGGACCTCAAACATCCTCCAATAGGGTGGCGCGTGGAGAACACGCACTTATGAGAATTTGTTGGGGAAATACAGTGCATGAAGACTGACATCGGAAGCTTCTTAATTTGGTTGGGCAGCTGAGCTTTCTTGACTTGATTTTAGTTGTGCAATAATTTAATTCATTTGTGAAAGTAAAACTTAAATGTGTCTATGCTTTCTACATGTTTTGGTTTTTTTAATTGTGGGCTAGTTTTTGTCGCCATTGTTGCTTCACCAACCACAGCTTTTGCTTTCCCATTTGCTTCAGCTTGAGATCTGAGAGTGGTGTGAACACTGCCACAAAATTGTGGCAGCACTTTGACAATTCCCATTTGCATTTGGATAACTCTTGCCATGTAGCCGATAAGTATTTTTTTTTTTTTGGATAAAAGCAGATAAGTATTTGGTACTAAAGCCTAATAGCATGGTTTTTTTTGGCATTCAAACAACGTGATCGATTGTACGATTAAACTTGAATGAGAATTGAATTTGAAGTTTTAAAATTTCAAAGCTTTTTTCTTACTATTAAATCAAAATGTCCTTAGCTCGGCAGCTATTTTTACCGACACAAGGGGCAACAGTTTTTTTTTTTTTTAATCTTTTGGTATTCGCTTTATGTGACTACTCTGTAGTCAGAAAACTGTCAGGTCACATGAAAGTGGGGCGCCTCTCTTAGCACAGTTTGTTCCATACGTATGACTCGAACTCGGATCATACTTAAGAGGAAATGAGTCCTTTACCATTCAATCCCAATCAATGTTGGTGGGGCAACAACTTTTTGTACAACGCAAAACTCATTCTAAGATGATTACAATTTCAAACTCAAACGCAAAACTCATTCTAAGATGATTACAATTTCAAACTCAAGCCTATGTTTTTATATTATTTATACTATTATTTAAAAGTAAATTTCAAAAAGTGATATTTTCTAACTATTGTCATTTAATAATTATGGGATAAATAATATGTATAATAATGTTAGTTTTTTATTTAATAATCATAATAAAAATAAATAATAAGCATAGAAAAGTCATTCAGAATTTTCACCAAAAAAATTTTGAACAACATCAACCAAATCAAATTTGTCATATTAATTTTTGCATGCAAAACTCACTTGGTTGAAATTTTAACTGAAAGCCTAAAAAATCATATACAGTACGAACCTAATTTCCAGTTCCCATTATTGCGACGAATGTAAATTCTGAATTCAAAGAGGCATGTGAAAAAGGTCTTTATTTTTCCGGTGACAGTCTCTAACATAACTACAATTAATTGGAAGGTTTTGAATATATGACCAATTAAA
Source organism: Heritiera littoralis (assembly GCA_031772115.1). Classification (NCBI taxonomy): domain Eukaryota; kingdom Viridiplantae; phylum Streptophyta; class Magnoliopsida; order Malvales; family Malvaceae; genus Heritiera; species Heritiera littoralis. The sequence goes on from JAPDPK010000119.1 coordinate 859,092, forward strand.
TGTGAATATAATATCTATTGGTCTATTGTTCCTAATTCTTGTGATCTTATCCCTTTTTTCCCGAATTTGATTATGAAGTTCTAGAAAAGTTCAAAGAAAAAAAAAGGCTGAGAATACCTTTATTAATAAAATATTGATGATAAAAAAAATTTATTTTTCCATTTTTTGAAATTAATGAAAACTCGAACCTTATTAAGAAAAAATAGATCTTTTGGTATTTTGGAATTTCAAGTGACATGATCTTCTGAATTTCCTACCGATTAGAAGATGAATCGTTCAAACTTCATTTTGAATTTTGTGTTTCTATTCTTTTACATTGATTTTTTTTCTCTGAGAATCTGTAGTCTTTTGTAGAAAATTATCTCGGGTTGTAGGTAATGATCCTATTTGATTTGACCCCGTTGGATCCTCCTTCAAATTAAGGTTCAATTATAAATAAATGTCATCCGTTATCTTTAATTTTTAACAAAAGTCTTTCAAAAAATATCTCGGGTTGAACTTGAAGTTTTCTTCTGATGGGCATTTGATTCATGTAATTACTTTTAAAAAATGACACTTAATTGATTTAAAATATAAATCTTAACCCTTACTAAATTTTGTTATCATATCTTTATATCTTTAAGTTAAGATTACTTTTGTAAAAAAAATAATTGTTCTTGTTGAATACGTAAATAGTCCAACGTTGAGTTGAACTTAAAATTTGCTTCGATTGGTATTTGGTTCATGTAATTATTTTTAAAAAATGACAAATAATTGATTTAAAATTTAAATCTTAACCCTTACGAAATTTTTTATCGTATCTTTAAAAGCTCTTTTGTAAAAAATAAAAGTTCTTGTTGAATAGGTAAATAGTCCAATGTGTTGAGTTGAACTTAAAGTTTGCTTCTATTGGTATTTGGTTCATGTAATTATTTTTAAAAAAGTGACAATAATTATTTTAAATTTTATTTCTTAAAACTTAAGAAATTTCTTATTGTATCTTTATATCTTTAAGTTAATATAAAAATAATGATTCGAATATTAAACCTAATTCATTTTAAAAATAAATAATAATAATTAGACGAACCCTTGATCGATAATGTGTTGCCCTTTATTCATCCTTTAACTTTTGGTTTTCTAATAAATAAATTAACAAGAAAATCAAAATCCTCCATTTAAGTTGAGTTAATTAATAGTAGTTATTAGTTGGATTTATTTTTAGAGTTGTTTTTTTTTGTTATATTTTTTAGAGTTGTACTTAGTACGCTAATAGTGAAATTTTTTAATTTTTCAATTAAGATTAAGAAACTGTCACATATCAATTTTTTAATATATCTTAAGGAATTTGTATCATCATATGAATGTGGTTTGTGAAATTTAAAAACTTCTCTCTCTATATATATGAATTATTATCCTATCCACTGTCAGTGGAATTTTTTAACTTCACAAGCGGGTTAGGATGATGACATGTATCTTTTAAAAATATTAAAAAAATAAAAAATAAATAAAATGAGATACATGTCATCATCCTAATTCCGCTTGTGAAATTAAAAAATTTCACTGATAGTGTATAGGATAATTTTCCTATATATAAAATAATTTCCCCTACTTTTATTTATTTTATACAATCTCTCATATATAGCTAATTTAATATATTTATTCATAGGTTTAATATAACATAATTAAAATTGAATTTGGTCTAAATGCACAATAATAAACTCATACGGGATCCCATAAAATGAATCATCATGAGAAAATAGGGAAATTTTAGGACACATTCGTGGAAATTTTGAGAACCCATTGCAGAAAAGGTAGATGCTTTTCAATCGAATAGGAAGTTGAAAAAAAAAATTCAATCACACATCAATTGGTTTTCTATGGACATGTCGGATAAGTTTGCTGGTTTTCTTTTTCTTTTTTTTTTAAAAGAAGAAATATGACATAATAATGATGTGAAACACAAGTAATTGTAAGTTTAGAAGTGAATCTAATTTTTTTTCCAAAACATTCTTTATTATTACCACTTGAATTTTCAATTTAAATTAAAAGATATTTTTAATGTAAGATATCTTTAAATTTTATTTAAGTTTATTTTTTTTTCAAATGATTTTAAAAGTGAAGTTTCTGATCTTATTATGGGTATCAGGATTTTATGCATTAAATCTACTTAAAAAAATGATTTTATGCCTAAAATACTTTTAGGGTGTGTTTAGATAGAAGATTCTAAGAAAGAAATTTATTTCAATTAGAATATTTAAAAGTCTAAAATTCAATTTCATTGTTAGGAGGAATTCAATAGGAGATTTGAGATGCTTAAGATAGGATTTTTCAAAATTTCTTCAAATAATTTTCTATTATTTTCACATGACTCATTATTAATATAAAACTAAAAAAGAAAGATATTATTTTAATTAAATATAATATATTTTTAATTTTTTTATTATTAATAATATTTTTACATTTTTACAAATCTAACGGTACCTATATTGCATTTTTTATTTTTTTCTTTTATAACTTCATCAAATTCTAATATTTAAAAATTATTTTAAAAAATATTTATCTAAATGAGATAAATATAAATGTTAGTATTTTAAATTGAGATTTATATATGATGCACTGGCAGTGTATAGTTTCTATACACTGTCAATACACCAGAAGTTGACACCTCATCAATAAGCCATTATATGCAAATATAAATAAATTTTTTTAATTTGCCAATAAGGGCTTATTGATGAGGTGTCAACTTCTTGTGCATTGACAGTGTATAGAAACTATACACTGTCAGTGCATCATATACAAACTCTTTAAATTGATGCATATTAAAATGTCTTCTTTTTGAAATACTTCAAAAATTTTAAAATATATCATCCAAACGCACTTTCCTTGAACGATGAGCAAAGGGTTTAAAATTTTTTATCCTTTTATTTAAAAAAATACAAATGCACTTTAATTAAAATACTAACTTCCCACCAACATATGTATAATTATATTAAATAAAATGATTATTATTAATACACTATTAGTAAAGTTTTTTAACTTTACAAATGAGATTAAGACAATGATATATACCCCATTTTATTATTTTTTATTTTTTTAATAGTCTGGAAAGAATATATTTCATCATATTAATTTCCCTTGTGGAGTAAAAAAATTTCATTGACAATGTCTTGAAAAAAAATCCTAAATAAAATTCCTTTTAGAGAAGATAAAACTAGAAGTTTTAATTATATTTAATAAATTTTAATTGGCAAATCAAATTTATATACATTCTTTTACAATTTGTTTTAGTAAAATAATTTGATTTTTCATGGATGAATTTTTAGTGTATTTTTTTAAAAAATTGTAACACCTTTTTTTTAATAGAAAAAAAAAATCAAACTTTGAAAATATAGAGAAAGGGGGTTGCAGTGCAGATGTTAGAATTTTAATTTTTATTGAATGTCATCTCTTAATAAGAGTAATTATATGAACTATTTAAATTAAAACTCAAATTCATATTTATGTAACATAGCTTATTTCTTAACATTTATTAATTGTTCTATAAGTAAAAAAAATCCAAAAAAAGTACGAACCATAAAAAACCGAAAAATTAGTGTTAATATTCATTCACATTTTAAAACAGTCAAAATAATTGTTAAATTAAATACATAAAAATTGTCAATAATTTTTTTATCGAGTAGTTAATACATAATTGTGACATATTATAATGTTAGAGTTTGAATCCAAACAACTTATTCTCATCCTCAATTATCAAACATTTCTTCGTTAAAAATGCAAAAAAAATTATTTTTTTTATAAAATACAAAAGAGGGCTAAATAATTCGAATTCAAAAAATAAAAAAAATAAAAAGAGTAAATAAAAAACTAGTAGGTCCTGATCCGGAGGGTAGATGGAATGAGGCTGGAGATGGATAGCCTGGAAGACAGCCTTACCCAACCCAACCACAGCCCAGCGGAAACGCTAAACACTGAACAGTAAGGAATACTGCCTTTGGTTTTGGCTTTGGCTTTGGCTTTGGCTTTGCTTTCTGGCTTTCTTACATCGAGTATCTATCATATTTGTATGGTCTGAAAGTGACATCTTAATGGGTGTCTGTCTCGCCCAAGAGAGGAATGGGAATCTCCCCGACTCTTTCCTCTTGCCGTCTTCCAATGTCCACTCTCTTCAACCCCTTCTTCTACTTCTACTCTTCCTCTCTACGCGCCCTCAGTTTCCACTGGCCATCGCCCCCTTTCTCTCCGTCCCAAGGCCTCCGTCCAAACCCCGGCCGCTCCAGGTCTCTTTTTCACCATTTAATGTTTTGATTGCAGTTTCCATTCTTTCTTTTCAAATGGGGACTGCTAGCTTTGTTTATTACTTGTTTGTTTGTTTATATTGTTAGAAAATATTGAATGAAGACCAATATTGCCGAACCTTATGTTTGGATTGGGGGTGGAGAAGGGAATGGAAAGGAAAACTAAGCAAAATAAAGGAACGTTGTAAACTTTTCCTTTGTTTGGAAAAATTTTTTAGCTAGAGAAAGGAAAGAGATGGGGAGTAAGCACCCCTTGCTTTCTCTTTACTTACTCAGTTTTCTTAAAACCCTAATTTGAGATAAACAAGAAGGAAAGGAAACTTGAAAAAATTTTTAACATGTAGAATGTCAAATTTACCCTTATAATATTATAAAATTTAAAACAAAAGAGGTTATAATTAGAAAAAAAACATTGTAATTAATCATTTCCTTTCCTTTCCATTGTTTAACCAAACAAGGGTTGTTAGGATTACTTTTCTTTCCTTTCCTTTATTAATTTTAGCTATTCGAACAAGGGGTACATGTATCCTTTCCTTTCTTCTCATTTCCTCTAGTTTACATTCCTTTCTTTTCCTTTACTAATATTTATCCAAACATAGTATAAGAGAATTTCTAAACCCACCTCACGTTTTGCTAAGTTTACCCCACCCTGTTTTTAAACAGTAAATTTATTTTAGCAAATGGTGATTTTACCCCTGTAAGAATCACGCTGCCACAACCTTGCACAAGCAAATTTGCCCAGAGCTTCATACTTCGCGCAAGTTCACTTGTGCGACAGGCGCATGTTCGAGCAAGGGGACTTCCGCGCTCATGAAGTCTGCGCAACAGCACTTGCATGAAAATTATGATTTCGCGCAAGTGTTCTTGCTCAGAGAACATTCAATCAGGTAACCTAGATTTCGCACAAGAACACTTGCGCTATTGCAAAAAATAATTGTGACGTTAAAATTTTACTACACAAAACAATTTTTGTGATTTATTTATACTATAAAAAACAAATTTTATTTTATGCGTTTTATTTAAACTATAAAAAAAACAATTTTTATTATAATAACACTTATATATTAAAGTTACTTTTCCCCCTTTTTTTTTCTGTCTCTTCTGCTTTTTCTTCTCTTTTTGCTTTTCTTCTTCTGTTCTTGCTTTTTCTGCTGTGATTTTTTTCTTCGTCACTCTTGCCTTTCGCACTTTAAATTTCATTTTCTTTCAAAAAAAATGAAAAATCTCACTGATTGTAGCTATTATGATAGCTACGAAGAATATGAAAGCCTTCTTGAAAGTGTAGAAGCCAACGAAGGAGAAGAGGTAAAAATCTTTTCGGTGCTCTCGGTTTTGCCTATCGCGCAATCGGATTTGCGCAACAAAGTCACCTTAGCGCAAGTTTAGTTACGCATAAGTTACCGCTTGCACGCAAATGACATTTCTGCGCAAGCTGCACGTTTCGCACAATCCAGCTTGCGCGGATCTGTCATTTCTGCGCAACCTAACTTGCGCAGAAATAACTGTTCAGCACCACTACTTGCGCTAAAATGTGTCGCTTGCGTTGAAATTATAATTAATTTTTTAATATATTATTTATTATAATAATTATAATTAATGACTTTGTTTAATATTTGCAAAATGACAAAAAGGATAGTGTATAGCGAAGAATCGAAAAGTGTCCATGAAGAAATATTTGATTGTACTGATGCATTTACTACTAACCAAGTAAGTAGTTTTAAAATTAATATAATGTTTTAATACAAATATAGTAGAAAAAACTAATTATTATATTTGTTTTGTTTCAGGTTTTCAATAGTCGAAATACCTTGATCACATGGGCTAGACAGCTTGGAAGAAACTTAGGTTTTGTTGTTGTGATAAGATCATCGGAAGTTGGTGTTTCTTGAAGAATACCTAGAGTTCGACTTGTATGTGAAAGGTATGGAACGTATAAGTCAAATAGAGATGAATTCCGTCGCTTGGGAATGGGAACAAAGAAGTGTAATTGTCCATTCGAGTTACTAGGGGTGAAATTGGACGAGAACGATAATTAGGCAGTGAAAGTAGTATATGGGATGCATAATCATTTGGCTGCACAATAACTAGAAGGACATTCCTTTGCTGGTCGATTGACAGTGCAAGAGCAAAGTATGGTGAGTGATATGATAAATGCCATGGTAAAACCAAGAAAAATATTAATGATGTTGAAACAACATGATGAGAAGAATGTAAGTACCATAAAGACCATCTACAATGCACGATAAAAATATAGAATGAATCACAGATGCAACAACTCATGAAACACTTGAATGATTGTAAATATGTTGAGTGGCATAAGAGTCATGAGTCAAGTGATTGTGTTATAGACTTATTTTGGGCATATCCAATAGCTATAGATTTGTTGAATGCTTTTCCCAATGTATTAGTTATGCATTGTACATATAAAACTAATAGATATCGACTCCCACTCCTTGAGATTGTTGGCGTAACATGTACAAATCTAACTTTTTCAGTTGCATTTGTTTACATGGAGGCTGAGCGCACTGACAACTACACTTGGGCATTAGAGAAGCTAAAAAGCTTGATGTTTTCTGATTCAACACCTTCTGTCATTGTTACAGATAGGGATTTAGCATTGATGAAAGCAGTATAGACAGTGTTCCTTAGTGCAATTAATCTCTTATGTAGATGGCATATATCAAAGAATGTACTTGCTCATTGTAAAAAGTTTTTTGAGAGCATGAAGAAGTGGGAGGCATTCATGTCAGCTTGGGCGTTCTTGTATCCTCTTCAAGTGAGTATGAGTATGAAGCAAATTTAAGTTCAATGGTCTCTTATTACCATTCTTATCCTAGAGCGCTTGAGTACTTAAGAGATACTTGGTTAACTGAACATAAAGAGAGATTTATTGCTGCTTGGACAAATAAAGTAAAGCACTTTGCAAATGTTACAACAAATAGGTATGTAGGTTTACAAGGTTTAAAAATTCTTATTTTCACAACTTATACAATTTATTCATTGTAATAAACATTGTTCTAATGTTATGTAGGGTCGAGAGTGCACATGCGAAGTTAAAGAGACACCTTGGATCGTCCCAAGGAGATTTTGATTCGTCTTGGAATGTTATCAACTCCTTGTTTGAGCTGCAACATACGGAGATAAAGGCTTCATTTGAGAGAAGTGTTACTGTTGTTGAACATAATTTTAGACCAGCTTTGTTTAGGGAGTTACGGGGATTGGTGTCTAGGACATCACTGAATATAATTTTGAAGGAGGCGCATCGAGCAAATGATACCGAAATTGACCATCTTATTTGTGGTTGCATTATTGAAGCACACATGGGTTGCCTTGTGCTTATGAGATTGCTGAATTCATGAGGGATGGGAAACCTATTCCCTTATCTGTTTTGGATCCTCATTGGTCGAAGTTGGACTTGAAGAAGAAAACTGTTGATTACTTGACTGAGTTGAATCTTGATGTTGAGTAAGAGCTAATAGTGAAACGCTTCAATGCGTGTGATCTCTCGGGAAGATTAGCCTTGAAGAAAAAATTAAGAGAACTAGGTGATCCAGCAACTACATTCCTTATTCCTCCGCTCGAGAAGGCTAAGATCAAAGGCTATTCAGACAAATCAACTCGACGTGCCCCTTCATACTTTGAGATTGTTGAATCTTAACATGAAAGAGCATTAACAACTGTTTTAGTAAATTCAGCAACTAAGAGGATGAAGCTACCAGTTCATCAAAAAAAGAGAGTGAAATTTATTTATTCTTTCCCTTTAGAGATATGCCAACACATACGCTCTATCGTGGATGTTGAGTCAGATGGACATTGTGGTTTTCGGGCTATAGCTGGGTTGCTAGGCATGGATGTTGACGCATGAGCTAAGGTGCGACAAGATTTGATTAAGGAGATATGTGATTTTCGAGCTTATTATGTTAGTCTTTATGGATCCATGGAGCATGTTGATGAATTGTTAGAGACATTATCATATTTCAACATACCAGCTCCTTATGATAAATTGATGACTTTACCCGATATGGGTCACTTGATAGCAACAAAGTATAATGTTGCTGGTCCATTTATCTTCGAGACAATGTTTGACATATCTCCCCCTTAGAATTGCACCACCTCCACCACTATAGCATGGATTCATAGCAATTGGATTTGTTAACGATTCTCATTTTATTGAGGTATTGATAATGATATATATGCCAAACTTTAGATATTTTGTATTTCTTTTTTTATACGTTTAACAATGATATTTTTCAAGTATTTATGGACTTGTTTGCACCAATACCTCCTATTGCATGCAACTAGCATCAGGTATCGATGTGATTCTGCTTGTGAGTAGGAGCTACCATATATATCTCGCATCGAAGAATTCCAAAATTTATTGTCAAGATCAGATGTTGTCATTAGAGAAACCATTGACTTAGATGAACTATAATATTTTATTAAATATTACTGTATTTTGATATGTATGCCTTGTTATGATTATATTATCGATTTATGCATTATATGTTTTAATAAAATTATCTAATATCATAAAGACAAACTATATGTTTAAAAAACAAAAATCACTAAATAAAACATTAATCATTAATAAATTATAAACAAAAATCACTACATATTTTAATAACATTATCTAATATCATAAAGATAAACTGTATCTTTAAAAAACAAAAGTCACTAAGTACAAATACACTAATCCTCCGATGCTTCCGATATAATTGCCTTGCCTCTCCTCCTCCTGAACCTAGTATAAAAACGTATAGCTAGAGGAGCTATGTCTAATGTAACTGGTGGAGAAGCTATCTCTGATGTAACTGGTGGTGCTGTCTCCAAGGAAATAGGAGCTGGTGGAAAGGCTATCTCTGATGTAACTGGTGGAGGAGCTGGAGGAGGAGTTGTCTGAGATGGAGCTGGAGGAGGAGCTAAGGATGAAGCAGCATCTGACGACCCAGATAATATGTTACGTAGGTCGTAAAGTCCCTTTGTCAATGTCTCCACATCTTTGTTACCACTAATGTGTAATTCAATGCGAGACATTGCCTTCGACATGTGCTGCAAGACAATACATGAAAGAAATTTTATCAAATCAAACAGTATGAAAAAAATTTTATTCACTTGGGATTTAGTGTTAATAACTTACACTAGAATAATTGAAATCGACCAGGGGAGCTTGAAACCTCGATTTGTGTGATGGGTTTTGTACGAATCGATGAAAAATGGAGTCGTACCAAGCCATATAATCTGGAGCTGTCTCTCTTGGGATCACACACTTTCGTCCTCTATTCTCTTCTATGAGGACATACATAGGCCATCTCTACCATAATTGATCCATAAATTGATCAACAACATCGTAAGTGGCACTCATACTACCTCTCTGTGCTCTAAATGGCGCCAAAGGTCTCGGAGGTACGGTCTGTACATAGCCCCATTGCCGTAACACTCTCTCTCGATGATACGGCTCCACGACATCCCTAGATTTTAAGTAGACGGTGAAAAATGTGATTGGAGGCAACGGATGATGTCTCGGACTATCTGCATAGGGATCCCAGCACACTTGATTACACTAAAGGTCATCTAGCTGCTCTCGCAAGACCTTCACATCTTGGCCATAAGTACGTGGCTTCCATCGTCGAGCTCGAGGCATACTATCCTCGTAGTTGAAGTTCACCTCCGGACTTAACGACGAAAAGTGCTCATAAATCTAAGCCTACATCAAATAAAACATTAATCATTAATAAATTATAAAAAAATTATAATTAACAAGTTACTTAGATAAAGTAAAGTATAATACCTGTAAAAGGGTCATATAGCCACCAATCTCATGCACTTTTGATCTGCTCGCAAGACCAAGCTATCTATACATATGAGCAGGAGCACCTGCACCCTACGCGTATTCACTGATAACCGGTAGATCCTCTAAACAGGATAATAATGATACGGCAACATGCGATTGTGAAATCCCCAATTTCGTGTATTTTCCCCATAATTATAAAGTATTTCAAGCTGAAATGATGTAAGTAAATATGAAATTTGGATGTATAAAAGATGTATGGAACATTGAAAGAATAATTGAAATTAAAGGTCAAATAGTCAAGGAATTTAATTGATATTGTAAGAATATTAGAGTATGAGAAAAGAATAAATGTCTAAATTTTAATGTAATTAAATGATATGTGTGGCATATAAATGAATGGAAGAGGAATTAATGGTCAAATAAGATGGTCAAAGGAATTATGGCAGAAAAGGGAAAGGGATTAACATGCAATTAATGAAATTGCATGAGTCATCATCTTCTCCAATCTCCAAGTCGGTAGCCCTATTTCCCCCTCCCTCTCGTTTCCTTCCAAATTTATTAAGTTCCCAATTGCACTTGCCTTGACAAACTACTACCTCAAGTCATCAAATCGTTAAGCTTCCTTAACGAAAAACGATCCTTGTCACTAGCCCTATCTATGTTTGTAATATGAAAGGCTGAAACAAAGTTTTTGAGGAGATCTAAAATTCTATCATTTTGGCGAATAGCAAAGGTAAGAGATTGAAATGGTTTTAGTTGATTTTGTCAATAGTATGGAGTTGAGTAAAGCTGGTAGAGTATATTTATAAAGGTTTCTTAAAGGTTTAGATTGTCATGATGATTTCGGCTTGAAAAGGTTAAGGGAAAGAATTTGGTGCAATCAAGCGATTTGCATTCTCGGGGTTATTTGAGGTAAGGAATTTATGTAACGGACGTAGGGTGGCTATGTCCGCATGTTTTAATATGTTTTAAATGTCTTGGGATGAAGTACAAGCTGTTTAAGTGCAAAAAATGGTAAATTTCGGGTTTTACTCCTAGTTACCAAAATGCTAGGAGCAACTGACTGCCTTAAGTAGCGACCGACTGCCTAGAGACAACCAAAGTGAAGATTTCCCGAAAACTGACTCAAACCAGTCAACTAATATATAAGCCAGTCGACTGCTATTTTCCAGAAGCATTCTGTTTGAGAAAATAGTCGACTGCCAATGAGCCAACCGACTGCCTTTTTCTCGAAAGCATTTTGTTTCAAAACCGATCGACTGCTATATGGGACCAGTCGACTGCCCTATGTGTCTTTTGAAAAATAAAATATTTGAATTTTAAAAGAAAAGAAATTCAATAAAGTAAAATATGTGATAGCAGCCGACTGCCCTATATGACCAGTCGACTGCCCCATTTGAAAAAGAGGTTTTAAAGCCTATTTCAAGAGAATATACCTATATTTGTTAAAGCTATATGACAAAGGTTTTGGAGACCTTGGATTTTTTTGGCGATCATGCACATTACTTGTATTTGTACTTGGCTAAGGAACCTTAGTCCAGTCCTCAATGCCACAGATGTCTCCTGACTAGTGCTCACTGTGGTCTGTAGACAATGACCATATGTCTCTTATTTGTATTCGGCTTTGGGGAGGATCCCTGGCCCATGCGTGGGTACGCCACTTATTTGACATCTCTCGGGATTATCCTTTATGGATATATTTGTGGTATCCCTTATGAGATCTCTCATGGATTATCCCTTACGGCGTATATTTGCTGTATCCGTATGAGAATTACTTGGTGTATGATTAGGTTAGAAGTTAATTGTCTCCCATCTATTTGAAAGTATGTGAAAGTATTTGAAGCTATTTATATTTGTATACATGATTTCACGTGATTTGAGATCCGTGAAAGTATTTGAATCAAGTGATTTTACTTGTATATGATATATGCTTTATAATGGTTTTACATGACATTATAGAGCCAAGCAGGAAAATTGCATATAGTGATATAATACACTCTTTTACATATGTTTCTTACTGAGCGTAAACTCACTCCTTTACAACCATTTTTCATATAGATTATCTGAAGTAGATTCCCGCTCTAGAGAGAGGAGCTTACTTGGGATCTTTTAGTATACCTTCGAGTTACGCTTCCCAATTATTACTTGAAGTTATAATCAGTTGGCCGTGTACTTAAACGATTGTACAATATAATATTTCACTAATGCATATTAAGAAATTTGGGGATATAAGATATGTAAGTTATGTGAGATCCTGGTGTAGGTGATGCATGTATATATATGAAAAATTACATTCATGCGAAATTTGATATCGTGTTATAAGTAATAAAGCATAAAGTATAAGAAGAAGAAAGGATGACATTTACGAACGACTCTAAGCAAACTTATGTGAAAGGAAAAAGTTAGTTGATATTTGTGAGTGACGAGGATGTCATAGCGATCCACTCTTATCTACAAAAAGTGTGCACCCAAGAAAGTGAAGCAAGTATGCACGAGTAGCATATACTATCTCTTTATCACTAGAGCTGTCGATGACATTGCCAAAATTTGTTCTCAACCACTGCAATGTCACACTGGACCCACGACCAGTACTTGTCGTCACTTGAGCCTCTATAAGAGAGACTTCTAACAAACATACTAATAATCTAATGGCGTGCTTCACAAAGATGTGCTGGCAAAATACGATCCCCCCGGTCACTAGTATGCCTAGGAGTGTAGCTACATCGTCCAGAGTAATCGTCATCTCTCCAAAAGGCAAATGAAATGTATTCGTCTCTAGCTGCCACCTCTCACAAAAAGCAGAGATGATGGTGTTGTTGCATGTGCGGTAACTACAGTCAACCAAACTCCCTAAGCTGGACTGCAAAACAGAGAAGCGAATACGAGATCGATCATCGTCTAAGATCCACTGAGAGATTTTATGGCTATGATTAAGGACCTTTAAATTGCCTCGCTCTTATATCAAAAACAACAAACAATAAGATCATTTCAAAAGCAACATGTGATCACATATTGCAGAAACAACAAATATTATCAAATTTTTGCAAGGAGAATTACCTGCCCATCCCATATTGCAAAAGCAACATGTGATCTAAAACTTCTAAGAATTGAGGTACTAGTCGGGCCTCCAGGACAAGGCCCGACTTCCATCTCTGCATATTCTGAATCTCCCTGCTCGACCTACTCGACATGTTCGACTTGTTCGGCTTGCTCTGCCTGATATCTCCTAACTTGTCGTCTCCTCTCAGAGCCGGTAGGTCGTTGTTGTCTTCCTTGAGATAAGCCTCCACCTCGTGTTAATGCCGCGTCTGAAAAAGAAAAATATTTAAATAATTATAAAACAAATTAAAAAGCCAAGGCACTAAGTGCATTTAACAATATCTCTTCCTTATTAACATTCTTGATTTTATTCAAAACTCACTTATACACTTTAGAATACCTATTATTGAGCTTTGACTACTGTGTTTTGAAAAAACATATTGCAATTTTCTTGATTTAATACAGAGGTGTTAGAGAGGTATGAGCAAAGTGTGAAGAGTGTGTGCAATAGTTGAGTGCAAGTGTGTGAGGAAGTAAAGAGTGTACAAGAGAGTGGAAGTGTGAGTGAGTGACGTGAGGTGTGTGTAGTGCAAAGTGAGAGTAAGTGAGAAATAATAGTGTGAAGTGTGTGTACATTGTAAGCAAGTATAAATAAAAGAAATTTTTTGTTAGTCACTCAACTCCATCATTGACTACTTATTTTGTTGAATATATATTTACTTTGTAAAATTGATCCTTAGATCTATGAACTTAGAACTCAAATAAGTAGATCATGACAAGTATAAATATTTTTTTTGATATATGTGAGGCCCGTATCCTAGTGGACATTTGATTGAGATCAAGTGTTCGAACCTTCCGAGACGCGAAAGAAATCTGTGAGGGGGCCCCACATGATACTCCCAAAGCGGACAATACGGATGAGTGAGGTATGGGCCACTAGGATACGGGCCTCACAATATCTACTGTGATTTAATCAAGATTTTTCCTGTTTGTCAAGTGTATACATATATGAAGGTGAAGTGTAAGCATTATCCTCTTGTTGAAAGAGACAATATATCACATTATTTATCTTTTTGAGAATGCTTTAATAGAACATAGCAAATTTTTAATTGTGCAACTTTAAACTTATCATTAATTAACATTCATCAAGCACATACCTGGTGGTAATAGTCCTACAGTGCAATAGCTTGTAGAGATTGATAGCAGCAATCGAAGGGAGATGGGGGGAATAGTCTGTATAATTACTAACTTCAGTCAGATGCTGAAATAAAAAATCATAAAAACCAAGCTTGTAGAAAGTAGTCAAAACCAGAAACAATTGCGTAAGGACCCTTGCACGAGGCCCAACCTCACGCAAGACCTCTCCCAAAGGCACGAGGCCCTGCTCGGAGAAGCTTTCCTTGGGCAAGGGAATTTGCTCACGGCTGCTTGCCTCGCTCAAGTGAACTTGCGAGGGGAAGCTGTCCTCGAGCAAGTGCCCTTGCGCGAGGAAACCTGCCTTGCGCAAGCGCCCTTGCTCGAGGAAGTTGTCTTCGCGCAAGCGGAACTTTCGCGAGGAACACGTCCTAGCGCAAGTCTCCGCGCGGGGCCTCACAACCACGCGCAGGTGGCACATTCCCCTTTCCCTAGTAAATTTATAGAGGAATTTTACCTAAGCAGTAGCCTCGACCAGGAAGGAGGAAGAAGGAAGGAGGAGAAGGAGAAGGAGGAGGAAGGAGATGGCTGCTAAACGTAAGGTTAAAAGTGTCTTTTAGTTAATAAGGTTGTTTGGATGGGGTAGGTTTAGCAAAACGTGGGGTACAAATAGAATTTCCCCCAAGCTTTTGTTTTTCTAAATTAATTACATTGCAAGCTAAAGTGATAACACTGCAGATTTCTTTTTTTCTGTAAGAAGTAAAGTCTTTTAAAATGGTAACGAGCATGTGGCATTGTAATAATATTAACAGTATCACAACCAATTAAGCCTTTGCTTAGTGGCAAGGAGAGATTCAAGTTCGCTATGTTTGAGCTTGAGTTTAGTTATTTATTAGTTTAGTTAGTTGATTTATGTGATTTTCATATGGTTTCAAGTTCTATAAATGTAATATTATTGTAACTTCTCGTATAATGTACTGCTTAAAAAAATCGTACTTTAGAAATACTAAAGTCGAAAGTAAATAGTGGGACTAACAACAAAACCAAGCTCAAGTTTACAACAAATATAGTTTCTGACTAGCATGGCTATTAACTCAACTATTGGCGTACTATGAAGTGCAAAAATTGTTCTTCTTACTCTCAAAATCTTCATATAGATACAAATACTATACAACTTTTTGTTATGTCATTTTAACTTTTACTTTAAGCTAGATTATAGGCAGGTTCAGGGTTACGTTTTTCTTGGTGTTTGTGTTAATAATGTGACCGTACGACATTTGAAGGCATGTGTACTGATTTCATCTTTCTTCTTGCATCAGTTGAGAATTTGGTGATCATAGGTTCGGGTCCTGCTGGATATACAGCAGCAATATATGCAGCCTGTGCCAATTCGAAGCCTGTAGTGTTTGAGGGATATCAAGTTGGTGGGGTTCCTGGTGGCCAGTTGATGACTATCACTGAAGTTGAGAACTTCTCAGGTTTTCCTGATGGAATAACTGGTCCAGATTTGATGGATAGGTGGCTAAAAGAAGGATGAAAGCCTGTCTTTTCTTGTCTGTTATTTTTATTGACTGATACTGTTTCAACTAGAATTATACAATAGAGTCTTGATCATGTTTTAATTAGGATGCGGCGACAAGCTTAGTGTTGAGGAGCAGAATTGTTCCAAGAAGATGTGGAACACATTGATGTTAACAACAGTCCTTTTACAATACAGAGTAGTGAACGAGAGGTATTTTTTTCGCTATTTTCATAGTTATGCTGAAGCAGTTAAAATTATTAGAATAGTGGATTATCTGAACATATTTCAAGTTATTAAATAGCGTGACTTGAATTGTGTCATTATCCCAACCATGACCCTTTCTAGGACTCAACTAATTAATTTTTTGGCCGAACGTAATTTTAGTTGCTGTGATAATGCCCTTTTTTTTGGAACACCATATCGAGTTGAAATGTTTTTCCTGCTTGTTATGTGATCATGTGAGTCAGCAATTTATTTACAAGATGCTATCATTGGCAAAGAAGGAGAATCTTAGTTGTTCACCTTTTTATTTGCTCACATGGTGAACTTTTAGGGATTCTGTATCTATTTGTCCTTGAATTTTCTTTTATGGCACTTATTGTTTATTCAAATTTGTTCCTTAAATTTTTATTTCAGGTTAAGTGTCACAGCATGATTTTTGCAGCAGGAGCTACAGCAAAAAGGCTCAGGTTGCCCCGTGAAGATGAATTTTGGAGTGGGGGAATTAGTGCTTGTGCAATTTGTGATGGAGCATCACCATTGTTTAAAGGTCAAGTACTTGCCGTGGTTGGAGGAGGTGATACAGCCACACTGAAGAAGCATTATACTTAACTAAATATGCTCGTCATGTTCACTTGGTTGTTCGTAAGGACCAACTAAAAGCATCAAAAGCAATGCAAGATATGTGAGTTTGACAAGCTCTTGTTTTGTTTAAAATTTATGGCTGATGCTTTAATAATTGGTTGTTACAATTGCTTGCATGTGTATGTAATATTTATGGTAGGCAGTAATATTTCTGCTTGTGAGGCATCTTTCAAAAGTTCTGGATTCTTGTGCTCAACATTTTCCCTTTAATTTTATATCTTACATGGTGTAACTGAATCTTTTATACTTTTGTTTTCCTTTTTTGTTCTGATTTTTATCTCTTCATAATCAATGCATATGATGTGCTTTTGCTTGCATAAGTTTTATATGTTAGATACAAGCCTACTTTGAAGGTTCCCAATTGTTTGTGGACCTTATTTTATTTATGTTTTGGATACATCTGTGGACTTTATGACCCGTGCCAAAAATCCTCAAAATGCAAATAGAACTTCTTAATCTTAGATTGCGTCAACAAGTGATAACATAAATATGCAATACTAACCATGTTCATTTGCCTGTACTCTTGTCAGTTTACTCTGCATTAATATCTTCATTTTTGTGCTCCTCTTTGGCTATATTAGCTCAAGTTAAATAGTGAATATACCTTCTAAAAGGTCTGTGCTATGTGAACAATTAGAACAAAATGAGCATGGAGCCCTATTATAGTGCCTAGGAATAAGAAGAAACATGATAGGATGTTCTTTCATGAATTTTGCACCAATAGAGATTATATGTAAATGCAGCATTTATTAGAGATCCTATGATTTTTAGTTTGGGGAATTTATCATACTAATATAAAATTTTCAACCATGTTATAAATTGCAGAGAACTGTATTTTTGTAGGTCTCAATAGTTTGCGTTTTTTATCTTTGTGGAAGGGATACAGTGAAAAGTACATATTTTTTTTCACAATTAATTTTATCATTTTAGCATGAACTATCATACACATTTTTGGTTGTTCAATTGTGATATAAGATATTTAGGATATTGGATTTTATGTTAGTTGTGGTGGGAAAATGCTGGTTAATAAAAAGGAGTTGCTGCTATCATTTTGTCATCATCAAAGACGTTGATGCTATCTCATATATGGTAGATATTAAAAGTTGCTCTTTTTTGGTCAATGGGCTAATAAGTAATAACCTAGTCAATTTTGTCAAATCATGACCTTCATTTAATTTAGTTACACCTCTGATTGAAGGTTTCTGCAGTTTTAACTTTATGATTGCACTTTTGCTTAGTCTAGAATATGTCATGCAATTTAATGAACTATTCCATTAAAATTTTTGTGAAAATTGCGTTTTATATCATTTAAAATTTATCAGGAGTGAATTATTAAACTTAAGGGTTTGCTTTAATGGAACTTGTGATGGCTCTCTGCTTTTTACATCAGTTTTTGTTTTTTCATTGAAATGCAAATACGTCAGTTGCTTGGCTCTAATTGAAATTTCTCATTATGATTCTAATTGCTTCCTTTATTGTGGTGCATTGTGTACTAATGAGCAATTTGTATGTCTAGTTTTCAACTCCCTGAATGTTTGTTTAACAGGTTAATTATCGCGAATGTTTCAGAGTTTACAACAATCCAAATATCACCTTGCACTTCAATACAGAGACTGTGGACGTTGTTAGCAATGCAAAAGGTCAAATGTCGGGCATATTAACCAGAAGAGTTGATACAGGGGAGGAATCTGAGCTCGAGGCAAAGGGCTTGTTTTATGGTATAGGACATTCAACAAATAGCCAACTCTTGCAAGGCCAAGTCAAACTTGACAGCTCAGGGTATGTGCTAGTTGAGGAGGGTACTGCTAAAAACTCTGTTGAAGGTGTATTCGCAGCGGGAGATGTGCAGGTAATATTGTAATGGGTACAATTGTTCTACTCTCTATGTTGTATCAGTTTGGGACCACTCAGAAAATTTAGCATCTCCCATATACCTTGAGATTTGTGGTCATCATTGCCAGGACTCATGCCACTGTCAAATCCTCTCGAATATATATTAATCAGAAAATATAAACACTTGTATTTGGAATTATTTATCATACAAGCATCTAAAAATTCTTGGATTGCTTTAGCATCAGTTAAAGTAGGTACATGGAAGGGAACATTAAAACAAGGAAAATGATAATGGAATATTATCATTTCAGCCATCTAAAAGCTAGTCTGCGCTCTCGTATGCTGATAGTGGATTGGCGGGCAAATGTAATCCAATTACAATAATTGAGAGGGAATGAATCCTTGTCATGTTCATTAGTATTGGAGGAGAGTCAAACCAGTTATGAACTCAAAAAGTCTAAATTTTGATAGAAATTTCATTTTTCTCTTCTAATCCTGTACCTGATGACTATAGTGTGGCTATTGTCTGTTATATTTGTTATCGGAAATATGATTTGTAATTACGTTTCTGTTAGTTAGGTATTAATGTTGGGCATGAATATATGTCCAACTTGTGACTTTTCAAATTTTTGTCCAGCATGAGCATGTTAAAATTTTCCTAAAGTTTTCATTTACATTTGGACGGGCCATTAGGAGTCTAAGAAGCATAGAGTATAACCATGAAACTGACATCTTTTCTTTTTACGGTTTCTTAATATGTAAATGAAATTTTGTCAGTTCATTAGTGCCTAGTGCATCCTTTTGTTACATGGAACAAAAATACAAAATGGTGCTTGTCTTGCCACATAAATTCAAACTATCATCTGATTCACATCTGTAGAAAAGTCTGTATTATAATGAATTTGTCTTGTAACTTGTCCATTTAATTTAACAGGATCATGAGGGAGACAGGCCATAACTGCTGCTGGATCCGGATGCATTGCAGCTTTGTCTGTTGAACGTTACCTAGTTAGAAATAATCTCCTTGTGTTTCATCAGGTATTTGTCTTTCTAATGAATGCCAACTCTGGCTGTTCTTAGTATATTTTGTGAGAAGGGTATTTTTAGTGTATTTATACTAAGCTTCTTTGGAATTTAAATCACACATGCTTTTATTAATCTTTTATGAACTTCGATTGTATAGCCTCAAACTGAAGAGGTTAAGAAGGAACTGACAGAGATGTTCAAGAAGGTATTGACATCACAATCACAAAACATAGGGACAGGTGTGTATCTAGTTATCTTAGATGATGGTTTTCTTTTTCTATTTCTATTTGGTTAATCAAATCTTCCTGCTTTTGGTTTCAAACTAAGCCTGTATTTCGGTTTTCAACTTCAGTATGCTTTGCGAAAGTTGTACCATGAGAGTCCAAGGCTTATATGTGTATTGTATACTGCACCAACTTGTGGACCATGTCAGACTTTGAAGCCAATTCTTAGCAAGGTACATTAGTTTTAATTGTTTCAATTTTGCATGTTATTTAGCTTATGGTGTCCAATTAGTATGACTTGGTGAAATCTTCAAGTGTTATTTGAATGTGGTTTATAATTTTCAGGGTTACATAGAATATCCCACAAAACTTATTTAAATCCCATTCTCTGTACATTTTTCTTGGGTGATTAAGGAATATACCCTGTGAAACCTGGAAGCGGATATTGCTATGTACAAAGATTTTCTCATGTAAGACATGGGATAGATCACTTAATTTCAAATGATCTTGAAGTCTTTTCTTTTAGCAGTTTCACTTATGTCATTGATCTAAACACCATTTACATACCTTGAAGGTTCACCTTAGATTCTCTAATGCATGGATGTTCCTTTTCAGTGCTTATGTCTATGTCACTTTTTGAAGCTTCATGTCTGAGAAGCTTGCACTTTTTAGCTAAGAATATCATCAAATTGACTACATTAGAATCCAAATAATTTTTAAAACTTGATTATTAAATATTGTGTAAGTTGTATTGGAATAAAAAGAACTAGAGAGGGAAGAACTGGTTATTCAATTATAAAAGCATGAAGAAATCAGTCGCATTCCTTTTCAAGATTAAGAGAAATCAATGCATCCAAAATGTCTATATAACCTATTCTTTTCTGGCTATATATGGTGGCATTGAAGCAATATATATAGCCGCACAAAAGTTGGAAAAATTTTAGCTTTTTTAGGCTTCTGGTTGATTCTTTTGCTACTTATTTTTTGCTATTTGCTATTTTACTTCTCGAAAAATTGCTATGAAGCAAAGGAAAAGATTAAAAAAAAAGCAATATTATAATTGATTTTAAGTAGACAAACAATTGAAATATGACACAATTATATCATAATATTTCTATATAGAAGTGGAATCATGCATTTGTCATCTAAAAAAATTACATTTTTGTGTGTAATCATTCAAACTGTATTTTTTTTTGTATCCGAACACGTTTTTGCTTCTAGAAGCAAAAGTCAAATAGCAAAAGCGCCAACCAAATGAAGCCTTCATGCTTTGCATGCTTAATGTATATGTTGCATTATAGGACACATATTCCAAATTGTAATTACTCTTATATTAGATCACTGTTCCATTTGCTTATCTTTTGCTAAATTTCACTATTTGCAGGTGATTGATGAATTTGATCAGAATGTACATTTTGTCGAAACTGATAACGAGGAAGATCCAGAAATTGCAGAAATTGCAGAAGATGCTCAGGTTGGTTAATCTTGTTTCTTATCATACTTTTTTCTTTGCACCATGCCTGAATTTTTATTTCTCTTCTTTCTTTTTGCACATATGCAAAATGAGCTTGTCATATAGTTCATTGATGATTAGGCTTGTTGCAAACGATAAGCAATTACAGATAAAAGTTTTAGTATCCAAGGTTGTTAGTTCTTGCCTGCCACCAATTCTTTTCTGCTGGTTATGCAGGAGTGTATCGGGGGTCAAAATGAAGAGAGAGTACAGAGAATTCATTGAATCGAATAAATGAGAGTAATCCGGTGCTTTCTAGTCTATCATCGTTTCATGATTCAATTATGTTCCTTCTGCAAAGTTATTTGAATAATACCTTCAATCTTAAAATGATATCTTGCATTGATCAACTACACTGTAGATTACACATTCAGAGTTGCCAATGCCTTGTTACTTTGCTTTGTTCCAATCTTGGGTTCAATCTGTATAATTGGTATTTTCAGTTATGAACTGTCTTTAGAAGGTTGACTAGAATATATTGGCAGCCATTCTGTATTCAAACCTTTCAGTGAAATATATATTCTTTTTGGCAGAGGTTTGTGCATTTGACTAGTCATTGAGTGAAATTTCATTGGTAGACATGGAAAAAACTCTGATCCTTTCACAACTATAAACATTTTCATGATCTCCTTGTATGATTGAATTAAGCTGTCTACTTTCATAAGCTTATAAAACTGCTGAATGTGTCAACAAATATCTATTCAGTTGATACAGCAATTACATGAGCTGATCTTTGTGTCACATGCGCATTATTGAAGTGAGCAGCGTCAATGTTTATATATTTAACGATTATTTTTTCGTATTCGATGTAAAATCGAAGCATTTTTTTACATTCTTTAGAGCATGTAGCCTTACATTTGGTACAGCTTGTGATCAAAATAAGAGTTCACTCCAGTGCAGCTGCCCGATTGTAGGGTTGGTTAGAGTTCAACGCTACGGGCATTACAGATTCGTTAAGCACATATTTGCCGCCATTAACAATGATTGTTATAACAAGCAACATAAAGCAATTGGAAGAGAACAAAAATGCACTTTTTCATCAACTATTGTATTTGTATTGCAATCATGTTTGGTTGATGTCGCATGATGATGATCTCCACCGGCTAGGAAAGGGAAGTTGGTTCTTTCCTCCCTTGGCCTTCCCTCCAAATGCATGACATATTAAATCTCTATCACCTACTAGCTAAGCCACCACTACGATCTTATATGATCTAAGTCTACATGATGATGCATGGTTTTGTTTATAAAAGGCATGATTGAAGGGAGGCACTCTGCCGCCCTACTCCAACAATAGAAAAATTAATTAGATTGATTGCTTAAATCTCAACGGAGTCCTTAGCATTTTTGTTTATTGAGAAAAAATTGTTCATGCAGTCACTTTTAAAATGTGATATTTTATAAGTTCGAAATTCAAATCCTAAAATCTGTAATTTTTTTTCCTATTCACATTTTCTATGTTATGATGCTTGAATTATATGGGATATAAACATCTACTTTGAAATTAATTCAATGCTAGATGCAAAACCTAAGTATGTAATCTAAGTCTAAATATCGTGTAAGTTTTGATTTTATAGAGTTATGCATACCGTTTACATATCGCCCAAGTATTATATCAAGATGTTTGAAATATATCATAATATTAAGGTTTTAATCTTAATGGAATAAAACTTCATAGCTTTATTTCTATTTAATGAAATATCAAGAGTTTATTTTCATTTTTAAATAAATTTCAAGGGTTCAAGATATTCCCCTATAAATAATAGAAATAATACAATAATTTATTACATCAAATTTTCACAAATGTTGGTGACCAAATTATTATAAAGCTACATCGAAATTGACATTCACAATGGATATCAAACTATTAATAAATTTCACATCAGTATATAATATTTTTTAAAATTGAATGATCAAAATAGAAAATTCTCAAAAATCTGGTGATTCAATATGTAATTTATTCTTCATAATAACCCAAATTTAAAATATTATAATCTTACATTGATGATGCCACGCGTCAAACAAAATAATAGTATCAAGTGATTAATATAAGAATTAAGATCGATGACATAATTTCCACATCAGTTAATTGTTGGACTCTAAAAATTGGTCGATAAAAATTAAATTTCAAAATCATTCATAATCAAAATAAAAAATTATAAAAATGTAATGACTAATTGTATAATTGACCTAAAAACATATGACTTTCTCGTTATCATATTTTTGTTAGTCTCAGAAATTGCATGAACTTAATCTCTTTACTTAAGAGATCATATTAAAGATCGTATTCTCCTTTAAAAGAATTTATCATATAAAATTTTCCTTTCGGAATATTTTGAAACATCATGTCAGCTGCACTTTAACATACAATCTTTAGTTTTGATCTTACAGGGACATGATCGATCTGGTTTGACGACGAAATGTGAAAGAAACAAATACAAACAAATTTAGAAAGAGCATATTTGCTAGCTGGATCGATTGAGCTCAAACAAACATATATAAGAAAACAAAATATCTTGAGGCTGCCATTAATATAATCCTTTCTTGAACAATCTCTAATCCAAAACCTGATCATCTCGGCAACTTCTTCCATTCCCCGTGCATATAATATTATTATTTACAATCGGCTTGCAGCGCATGTATTGGTAATTGGGTTATTTGTTTAAGAGACGACCAAGGTGAGCTTGGGGCTGCTTTGGTTTCAAAGGAATCCACGTTTCGGTTTAATTAAATCTAATTTTTAAACTAATTTTTGTAACCAAACAAACACCGCATTTGGAGTCAGCAGCTGCGGCACAGTTGGCTTTAGCCTTTAGCCCCATTTCTCCATTGAACCAATCGAAGGGCAGTGGAAAGGTTTTTCATCCATTGCCCTCCTCAATCCTCACCTCTTATTCCCATAAATGGTTCAAATTTTCAATTATGTGTTACTTAAAATAAAATTAAGATTATATATAAATTATTATTAAATAAATATATATATGTAAATAGTTTTAAATATTTAATAACAAAAGTATTATTTAAAATGAAAATCAATTTAGTACTTTTTAATTTATTATAAGTGTTGTTTTATATAAAAAAATTTATTAATTTTAGAAATATAAAATATATATTATAAATTTTAATTTTATGTGCTCAATGATATTTTTTTTCTTCTCATTACACATCACCTTACTATTATTACTGCATTTGTATCTAAACACATATCTCACAATTGATTTTAATCTCAAGATTATAGTACTTAATCTTATCGCTACCATCATTTTCAATCGTACCGAAATCAATTTCATCATTCATTAAAATGGACCCTTAGTGTCTTCATTGATCTTCGTTTAATTTTGCTTCCCTTCTTAGTTCCTACCCATTATTTGAACTTCACTTTTTGATTTTTTTTTCATTTATTGCTGCGCTATATATTTTGTGCATAAATTGTATTTTCAAAAAATCACCCGAACTAATTAATTAAATTAGAATATGATTTCTAATTTAATTCTTTGACATTATATATCTATTTTTTTAAAGAATTTATATTTGATGCATTGTTAGTGGATAAATTCTATGTGCTTTCAATGAATCATAACATTTTTTTTTGTTCATTCATAATATATTATTAATTGAGTTTATATATGATGCATTATCTGTATATAAATTTCATATTATCATAGAATCATATTATGACACCTCATTAATTAATAAATTTAATAATATTTATTTAATTTTTTTATTTTAAAGTTTATGAACTAATGAGATATTGATCACATATTATGATTAAATTACAATGTATATATAAAATTTATACATTGATACTGCATCAAATATTTTATTAAATTCACTGATTAAGAGATGTTATCAAATGATTTTTAGTGACCCTGTAAGAGATTTGTATATTGATAATATATCAAATTTAAATTTATTTTTCAGTTAGAACAAGACTAAATCTTTAAATAAAAAAACATATAAAAAACAAAAAGCAACAGCATCGTCAGATTTTTCTGCAACATTTACCTTGAGAGACAATTTTTTAGCCTCAACAGCAGGATTTTGTCATTATAATTTCTCAAGGATAGATTATGCTATATATATATATATATATTTTTTAAAATTATATATATATATATATATATAATATATATATTATATATATATATATATATATATGGTTACTGGTTATGGTTACCAATAGCTTATGAAATATACTAAATCTCGAGTAAAGTAATAATCTCTTGAAATATGAATATGTCTGATTCCGTAGCAGGCCTTCCTCTCGCATGCATGCCTGCTCGTGCTCCATGCCATTATTAGCAAAGCTAGCAGTAGGGACTGCATGATCAGTACATTACTAATTGTTTTTATTATGAATTATTATTCTATCAATAGTTAGTTGAGTTTTTTAACTTTATAAGTAGTGTTAAAATGATAATACGTGTTTTATTTTATTTATTTATTATTTTTTTAATATTTTTAAAGGATACATATCATTATTTTAATTCTACTTGTAGAGTTAAAAAATTTTATTGACTATAGACAGAATAATAATTTTTTTATTATTTAAACCTGAAAATCTTGTTCTCGATTATCTAATTAATTTCCTAGTTAAACATGTGCCTGTGAAGTACTTGCCCTAGGTACAAAAATACCATCAAACTAATAAAAGTGTTTTCAATTAAATAATAAATTGAAAGCCAAACAATTATTAGTCCTCTTTTTCTTCATGGAATTGACTTGAAACTCATCCTAATTCAGCACAAAACTTTCTCCAAGGCAGAGGAGGTTCCATAAATGATCATTCTTATGTCAAAGTACTTAAAGTTAAGTTTGTTAAGGTTTTTTTATTAAAGTGATAAGATAAAAATTAAAATGATATTAAAATAGAAATGATAAATAAATTAATTAATTAATAAACTTTGTTCACATATATATTTTAATTAATTATTCTTATATTTTGTTTCTGCTCATCAGATTAAGATATATCAGACTTTATTTAATTATCTTTAATTAATTAATGATTTTATGAATTTAAGGTAATTAATCAAGGATATATATCTTATTCTTACCAAAATTTTGCTTCTATAAATGTTATTATGGAATTTCATAAACTTTTTTTTAATATAAGAGGCTGAAATTTCGAAATAAAAAAAAATGATTACAGGTGTGACAATTTGAACTCCAATATTGTTGAATGTCATCTATTAAAAATGATTGTATGAACAATTTAAACTTAACCCCTTCTAACAAGTCTAAATCATGCCTCCAATAAAAAAGACACACATACACTCATATCTATCTATCTATCTATACTTATATTTTTGTCTCCTAGGCTCTCCTTTGCATGACACTTGTCTTTATTTTTTTTTAGTAAGGGAAAATCATAATTAGCCTTGAGAATTTTTTAAAAAATTGAAATATTTTTATCTCCTAGGCCCTCCTTTGCATGACACTTGTCTTTATTTTTTTTTTTTTGAGTAAGGGAAAATCATAATTAGCCCTTGAGAATTTTTTAAAAATTGAAATAAAATATCCCAAAAATTTATTTTGTATAATTCCCTTTTTTATTTGTATAATTCTCAAAATACAAATAAAATACTAATACCAAATATCCAAAAAATTTCAAATCAAATTATAATTCCCTTTTTTATTTGTATAATTCTCAAATTTTAAAAATTACAAAAACTATAAAAATCTAATTAATAATATAAAATTTCAAAAAAAAGATAAAATTAT
Source organism: Heritiera littoralis (assembly GCA_031772115.1). NCBI lineage: Eukaryota > Viridiplantae > Streptophyta > Magnoliopsida > Malvales > Malvaceae > Heritiera > Heritiera littoralis. The sequence goes on from JAPDPK010000119.1 coordinate 886,030, forward strand.
ATAATAAAGCAAAAAAATTCCAAAGATCATTTTTTAAAAATTAAACACAAATAAAAAAAAAGAATTTACAAAAAAAAAATCTAAAAATCAAATTCAAAAAATTTTCATTAATTATGAAAATTAAAGGCTATAAAAGAAGAAATAAAGTAATAAACAGATAATTTCAATATTAAACACTTAAAAATTATGAAAAAGAAAAAGAAAAAGTGGTGACAGAGGGTTAGCTTAATTTGAATTTATCTTGATACTAGCAAACTTAGGTCAAACTCTATAAAAATTAAATGTCTCTAACTTTTTTTTTATTTTGGTCTATTTAATTTTCTAACTTTGTGTTAGAATTTTATTTTATTTTTTGAAAAATATAAGAATAAAAAATAAATAAGATGTTTAATTGATAAATTAAATATGATTATTTTTATTTAAAAAATTAATATTTTTAAAATAATTATCTTGATTTATTTTTATTTTTAATAAATACTATTTGTAATATTTTTTTTTAAAAAAAAGTACCCTAACATAGCAGGGGCATTATTCTATCATAAACTTTTTATTAAATATGAGGAGATGGGCTTGGCCCTCATGACTCCTGCTCCCAGATGAAAACAACCTGTTCCTATCCCCAAAGGTAGCTATCTTGCGTGGTTGTCTTGTTTCAGGTCTCTAAAACATTTAAAAACCTTGTTTTTTCTTGATATTATAGTACATTGCTCTGCTGCTCAAATTTATGTTGCTGACTTGGATTACCAGATCAAAGATCTTTCTCATGCGGCCTTGATCTGCGTGACTTCTGTATACATATATATATATATATATATGAGTTTGTATATGATACACTGACAGTGTATAATTTTTATACACTGTCAATGCATCAGAGATTGACACCTCATTAATAGGTCCTTATGGGCAAATTAAAAAAATTTATTTATATTTGCATATAAGGGCCTATTGATGAGGTGTCAACCTCTTATGTATTGACAGTGTATAAAAACTATACACTGTCAGTACATCATATATAAATCTTTTATATATATATATACACACACACATATTTGATATTGCAATGGGAGGATTCAATTAAAACACAATACATTAAGACAATAATTTTATATTAATTATTGCTCATTAATTTGAACGTAATTGACTTTGCCTCAAAAATTAAATATGTTTAGAAGACAGCGGCATTTGTATATAAATTAACTAGTTAAATTAATTAAACTTAAGTTAACCCAAAAGATTGACTCACCTTTTTGACAAAGTAAAATTCTCGTAATTTTAGGTTTAATATTCCACGTTTGTAATTTCCTTCATTTTAAAGAAAAGATCATGATTCATGATTAGAATGTTAGATTTTTAATTTCAATGATTAACGTTTAATTTTTCGCAAAATTAAGTAAAAAAAATGTTTTTAAAACTTTGACATCTCAATTCAAAGATTCATTATACGCCGATTTGATCTAATTTCATATTGCATCTGCTGTTCTCTTATATGTAATTATCGATTGTTTAGTGACTGTAATTATTAGCGGAACATGCATGTAATATTATTTTATAAGATAAAAAATGCAGGTAACAACATACATACATAGATACATACATATAAACATGCATGGCAGACATTTTTCCAGATATGCAGGAGATTTGGTTTACAGATAAGGCAGAGGGAGGCCAGTAAAATTCTCACTGGAGGATGTCGGTTTTGTGAGTAATTAGTGCTGGGCCACTTTTCGGCTACCCTATCCTATCACCACACTGTCCAGCGGGTGCGTTTGGTGAAGCTGAACCTAAGAATCCCTCACTTGTTTTTTTTCTTCTTAAGCTTTGACAGATTCCATATCTGTAAACCAGACAACGATAATTCATTTTGTGAAGTGTTCCTAAACTTTTGATGTTGTATATCTAGCTAGCATGACAAGATAAAATTTGCTTCCTTAGAGGGTTGAATAAATCGCTGGTTTGAGTAAATGTTTTCATTATTCCATGTGAAATGTGATGAATAATTTGAATCAGTCCTCTATATATATATATATATATTATGTATGTGTGTTAAAGTGCTATTATCACACATTTATTAAGAATAATTATTTTATACACCGCTAGTAAAGTATTTTTACTCCATAAGTGGTATTAGGATCATAATATATGTCTTATAAAAATATTTAAAAAATAATAAATAAAATAATATATGTGTCATGATCCTAATCTTGCTTGTGGAGTAAAAAAACTTTACCAGCAATGTATAAAATAATTATTCCATTTGTTAAATTCTCTTTTTTTTCTTATATTCCAATTAGCTTTAAATTGGATGTCTAATATGGTATCAAAGTATAAATTCTATTATGTGATTCTCGCCTATTAGCCCTTTCAAGATTGTCAGATGGTAAACTTATATCCAAGTTGACCTCTCTATCTTTTACTAATTGATTTTTAGTTAGATATCTAACTATATATATTTAAGAATTTATATTTGTTGCACTTTTACTATATAAATTTCATATACTGTCATCGAATCGTATCATGATATCTTATTATAAATTTTAATAATATTTATAAATTAATAATGTGACATATTATAATTCACGAAACTGCGTAACAATGCATCAAATTTAAATATTATATTTAAAGACTTAAATCATGACCGTACTAAAAACATTACGATGGTATAAACGAACATCCTTTGAATTAGAATTATACAATGCATTAATTATAATTAACAATGCATTAATTAAGTATCAATTAGCATTTTCTTTCGTATAATTAAGCACCCATGAAGTTCGGCTAAGCACTTCACTACTTAGATAAGCTTTTCCCCTTAGTACTCCATATCCTTTCAACATATATTAAAAATTAAATTCGTCTAAACCAATGTTTCTTTTGAGGCGCACACTCGTAATAATGGCTCTCTAATCCTCAACCGCTTGAACTTAATCTAATTAAATCAACTAAATAATTTAATGTAATCTAAAGTACAGTCATTACTTAGCAATTTAAGGCGACAAGAATCCTGCGTCACATAAATTTAATTATTTTGAAACTCTTTTAGGCACGTACTACAAAAATCCTCTTTAGCCAACTCCCAAGTTACTGATATCATGTATATTAAAATAAAAATAAAAATAACATAGATCTATCTAGCTATGTATTATTTAAAAAGTTGAAGTTAACGTTTTAATTAATAAACATTGGTTCAAATGTTCAAATGCCACTAATTAATATATAATGTTAGAATATTTTCAAAATAAGTGGATGAATTATTGATTAAATATAAAGTTTAATCAATGGAATTAAGAAACTAATGCCTTGGTAAGGTTCCAAGCAGTGTTTCAAATAGCGGCCGTGAAATGCATTAGCGGCCGCTATCTTGCGGTAGCGGCGGTGGCCGCTACCGCTACCGATGAAAAATCGGGTGTGAGTACGGTTCACACCAATAACGGCCGCTATTGGCCGATACGAAACGCTGTAACGGAGGTTAGCGGCGATAGCGGTCTGTTATCGCCGCTATCCTCCGATTCGATTCCGTCGAACTTAAAAAAAAAATCAGAATGTGGACAGAAGTCACAGGACACAATAACAGAAGCATCAAAATCAAAATATCAGCCTAAAAAAATATTCCCAACCTCAATTAACAACAAAAACAACAGATAGATTGCAAGATTCACAAACCAACAGTCGATCGGTGAGGGCTACTGGAGAGGGCAGAGGCAGAGTGGGGTGGGCGGCGTGGGTAGGCAGGCACTAGGCACAGTGGACCGTGGGCAACGTGGGGCCATGGCGTGGCCATGGGTGGTTCGCAGGCCGCAGCACTGGTAGGACTAGGCGATGCTCCATCTGTCGGTTGCTGCATACCGGCACGAGGCATGACTGATCTGAGATCAGATCTGGCGCAGTGGAGCCGACGGCTGGTGGCTGGTGGCTGGAGGCTGGCCTTCTTGTTGGCTGATGGAGAATCGCAAGGCTGAGACTGAGCCGACGGGTTTGGGTGAAAGGGAGGGGAAGGTGAAGTGAAACTGTGAAAGTGAAGGAAAGGAGCCGACGGGTTTGGGTGGGTTAGGGTTTTTTTTTGTTTTAACTAGTTTTTGTTTTAATATATGTGGTAAATGATAATTAGTAATAGGTTTAGGTTTTAAATGTTTAATAATTTTTTTAAGAAATAATGTAACATTAAATGTTTAAGAATTAAAAATAGCTAATATGATAAATCCATCTGAATTTTTTAAAAAAAAACTAGATAAGGTTGAATATAGATTATTAATTTAATTTTTTAAAATAAAATTTGTAGTGTAATTAAATATATGGTATTAAATATTTTGTTAATATTCATAGAAATTCATATAGAAAAAGAAAAAAAAGATAAAAAAATTGACATAATTAATTTAGATGAAAAAAGATTTGACAAAATTTAGATGAAAAAATTCCTTAATAATTTAGATAAAAAATAATTAATGCTAAATAATTAGCACATTAATTCTTATTATTACATAATTATTCATATCTAATTTCAATATTTGTTATTTTTTAATTATCATAAGTAATTTTTTAAATATGAATGTTTATTATAATTCAAAAAATTATAAATAACTTTTTTTCACATAAATAATAGACTCGAGGTATTATAAATTACCTTAAAAACTATAAAATAAGATTTTACATGATTATAATTACAATTACTACACTTTATATAGAATTGTGCGAAATTTAAAAAAATTCACGACAGCGATGACCGTGATGACTGCAATGACCGCCGCTTTGTCCGCAACCGCGATAAACGCAACGCGACCGAAAACGTGACCGCGACCGCAATTTAAAACAATGGTTCCAAGTTAAGAAAATCGAAGTAAACTTGATTAATTGAAGCTTGAAAGGGCAGTCAACTGCCCATGTGCAGAAAACATTCTGTAAAAAATTTACACTCAGGCGGTTGGATGCCTTGGGAAGGCAGTCGACTGCCTTAGGGGGCAATCAACTGCTTTTATAGGGCAGTCAACTGCCCATATAAGGCAGTCAACTGCCCATAATACGATCAAGCTTCTATATAAAATTAATGTTAGAGCAGTCAACTTCCCTAAGAGAGCAGTCGACTGCCCTACCTGGAATTGCTCACTGTTTTAAAAATACACTACAGCATTCGACTGCCATTTTCGGGCATTTGACCGCCCAGTATAAAAAGTGTATACAACGACTAGTTTCTTGCTTAAAGAGTTATAAACTCATCCAAAAGATGTTATTCAACTTCTGAATGGTTAAGCAACATTACCATTTGTCTCCAAAAGTTGTGACCTTGTTAAACAATTGTGTTTGATGAATCAAACAACACAATTGAAAAATTATATCACTTGATTAAATGCATCACTTGGAATTAATCTCTATAAATAGAGATGTCAAGTTCATACTTGAGTGACATCAAAATATACTAGATTAACTTTGATATTCTTTCTTCCCTCTCATTCTCAAACTAAAGATAAATCTCTTAGGCATTATTTACTGCAGAAGATAGTGACTAAGATAAGATACTTTTGTACTTGTCAAGAGTATTTAGTGGTTTAATTTCCCGAGTGCAAAGTGATATTAAACAAGGGCTTCTTTGTATCCTATGGATATTCGATAAACCCCTGTTGCATACTGTAATTGGTGAGGGCGAAATAATCCTAAGAAAAGTAGCATTATAGCAGCACACCATTTCTGCGTTTGTTCGTGATTACCAAGGAGATTAAAGTTTCAGGTGATTCAAGACACTCAAGAACGCTCAAGATCATCTTCATATCCACCAGTGAGGTTCAACACCAAAGCAATATCATTTGTACAACATATAATGCTTTGGGTTAAAATACATGCGAATTATTATTTTTTAAATAATAAAGAGGTTTTAGGTTTCCATTTAAGCAAGCTTATTTACATAAAACTTAATGAATTCAAAAGAAAAATCATTTTTACATTTTCTTAACAAATATAAATTTGTGATAGTAAAAAGAAAAACAAACTTTCGTATCAATTAAGTCAACATCCCTTAATTATGGCAATCACTTTTAGGTTTTATCTAATGAAATGTATGTAGTAAAAACATTCCGTGCACGCATGCACTATAAAACATGTCTCAAAGATTATATATTTTCTATTTAAATTGAAATCAGAATTAATTTACACAAGAAATTTGACCTCTCTTTCTTTTTTCTTTTTGAGGTCAAATTTTTCTAGCATGGATTACAATACAAGCCAAAAGAAAAAGAAAATGTAGAGATCATAGAGTACATTAACACATCTTTCCATCATATGAAAGAAAAAAATTAAAATGCATGACCCGAGTCATTAAACAAGCAATTCCAACTAGAAAATACCCTAAAAATTTGTAAAAAAAAAAAAGAAATCCATGATGACAACTATATAGGTAATATTTATCTCCCCATTTATTTCTTGATGAATCTATGATCTTCATATTCTAAGAAGAAAAATGCTGAGTTCAGGGCCTCCATTGTTATCAGGGTTCATCATGTAAAACGCTTCCGAGTCACGACTCCCCACGACTCGTTCAAACCTAGCTCTCATATACAACAACTCACCTTCATTTCCACTACCTTTCCGTGCATCCTCCACCACCGGAATAACCCCGGCACCAACCGACACACTTTGCACGGTGCTCAGCACGTGCCAATCCGACTCAGTGCACGTGCGCGTCACTGCATACCCACTCTTCCTCCCGTTACAATACATAGTCCACATAGGCTCATGGAACAGCCTTCCGGTTCGACCCGGTTGAGCCGCCGTTCGACCCGGATTCTTCTCGCATTCCAGCGCAATCCGGACCAAACCGGATGACATTTCTTTGACTAAACTAGACGTTGACATGGCCAGTTCGAGGAGCAAAACCGGCTCGGACCGGGGATCATCCTGGACGGCGAAGCTGACGTGACCGCGGCGGTGGCCGAAGAGGGTTCCCGTTACTTTGCGGCCGAGGGAAGGGGTTATAGAGAGGTGGGTCGGGAGGGTTAACCATTTGCAGGAGACGGGGATTATATTGGGAAAAGCTATGATTTTGAGAAGGGAACGAAGGAGAGAAGAGAACCTGGAATTAACATTATGCAAACGTTGAATGGAAGAACGGGGGGACGACGACGAGTGTCTAGAAACAAGGAGTTTGTCAGAGATTTCTTCGTTTTCAGGGATCGGGAGTGAAGTTGATCTAGGAAAGTTCGATGGGGTAATCTTATTTCTCGTACTTTTGTAGTTGTAATTGTTGCAGCTGCTGCTTCTCTGAAGGTTTGAGAGTTCTTGATGGTGTTTCATGGTACAAACACAAAATCAGAAAAGAAAAAGGAAAATGATCAGTGAGATTGCAGAGGAGTCGGAGATGGACGAGAGTGATGAAGATTTGGAAGCAAGCAAAGGAAAGAGAAAAGAGAGGCGCTTGCTTTTGTTGAGATTGATCAGTACATGGGGAAAATGGGGAGGAAATTGGCCGACAGAAGTGATGATGAGTGTCGAGAGGTGGGCAATGTAAAGCGAGACGATGGATGGTTGTGAGCTGTGGCGATGATGATGATTTTATTTCTTACACACGCAGCGAGACACCCACGCCTTATTTATATATACACGATGTTTACCAGTACTCCCTTGCATGTTCCCACAGCTCTGAGTATCAATATCATACGGTGATCACTGTTTGTTTCCATCCATACCCATTGATCTCCACCGTTCATTACATTTGTATCTATTATCTAAGTTGAGTTACTCATATGAATACATAATTGACATTCTAGCAATGTCTTTTTTTTATATATAATTAGGAATGAGATGGGAGTGAGGTTAGATTGTTTAGATTCGAACAAAAATTTTAATTTTTTTTTTAATTACTAGATTAAGAAGTTATTGGTTAGTAATTTTATTTCATTCAAAAAGTTACAAACGACATTTAAAATGTTAAACTAATTATCAAAGACTAGTCTAAAAATTGTTAATTAAAAAAATACGATTAGATTCAAAGTTTTGTTTTTTTTCTTTTTTCTTGTAATTTTTCTATTAAAAAAAAGTTAAGACGTGATTATTTATCAAAAGTTTTAAGGACAAAAAAAAAATAATGTGTTATTTTTGAATTTTCTTAATTTCTACCTATTTCTTTCCAATTATGTGTATTTTTGTTGTCTTGTCTATTTCTTTGAAAAAAGTCATGTGGTCTTTTCGAATCTTCTTAATTTCTGCCTATTTCTTTCAAATCATGTGTATTTTTATTGTCATTCAATTAATTAATTATTTATTTTATTTAGGAGCAACTTGAAACCAAAATCCTGTTTTTGCTTTTTATTTTAAGATTTCATGCTTGCCGTTGGATGAGAATCTAAGAGTATTAGAAGTGGCTGAAATGAAAAATAATGCCGACGTAAACAGTGGCAAACCAGGAGGCTCGATTTTGAAGTGGTCTAAACAAACACTCCATAAGTAGTTGTTTAGAGACGTAAAACATGTCTAGATTTGATAAATTTAAGCACTAGTGTAATATAATACGAAAATAATATTAAAACAAAAGAATACATATTAAAATTTTGACAAAAATTATATATAAATTTGACTAAAATATATCAATAAGAACTTTAACATCATAATTATTGTGTTTTATATAATTTAACATGATGCATACGAACACAAAATTTATATACGAATTATCATATCCACCTTTAACAGATTGAGACAGAATTTAAGCTTGAAAATTTTTCCAGCAGGCCGGGGCCATTCTCTCCGCTTTGTTCTTCACCAATTTGCTTGGTCAATTCTGGATCCTTGTTGTTTGATGTAGAGGCATAATAAGCTGGTGAGATTTTCGTTTTCTTCTTTGGTTTTTCAAACTTCTAACTAAGGTTTTAATTTAAATTAAGGAATAATAATCTATAATATAATATAGAAATCATTAGAATTATCAGTAAGCAGAGATCTAGAGATATTGAAGCTGCCCGATGTATGAACATGTAGCAGTTATAATATAGAGATGAGAAATTAAAGAAGTGTGACGAACATGGTGACGAGGTCAATGCAAAATTATGCTAGCCAGAGGCCGCTTTGTCCCCATCAATTTGGAAACCCTAACCCCCACTTAAAAATTATTATATTTTTCTTATTTAATCTCTAAAAACTTAATAATAATTCGATACTAATATATATAGTCAATCAACATTGATAATTAAAAATTAAGAAAATATTTTTGGACGGTTCCAAACCAAGCATGGTCTGAAACCACGACCAACCAAATTGAAGGATTAGGAATATTGCCCCTAGATTATGCCACAGGGCAACAAGATGAGCAATCGAAATGAATATGAGATTAATTTTTCTTATATATTCTTTTATTATGTAATGATCTTCTACCAGCAACTTCGAATGCATCACCATCACGGCATCACTCTTTGCTTAATTATGATTATCGTGATTGAGATTGTTTTGTTAATAACTTTAGTTTTTCTATAACCTTATATTTATTTATGGTAATGATAATGATTAAATTGACTTAAATATAAATATATATCGAATAATAACACCTTTCAAGAAAGAATTAATAAACTAATTAACCAATCAAATAAATTAAAAAGTTAACATAAAATGAATTAAATTTACATATGATGGAATTCAAATTTTTTTGTGCACGATAAAGGAACCGAGAAAAAAGTTGCTTTCTTTTGTATAATTAATCGAACTGATAAAACAAAAGAAATTTAAAAAAATGAAATTGTTTTAGCCAAAAAATAGAAAAAGTAGATTTGAGGTTTATTTAATTAAGCAGGTAATATGATGACAGGGGGCCTATACTTTTGATGCTTGCATGCTTTTATTTATTTTCATAAATGACGTGGGACATATTTATTTATCTATGTATATTAGTAGATATAACTCCTTTTTTTTCAATGTAGGAATTGAAGAAAATGATGGCATGAGATGGACCGGAGAAAATTAATAAACAGAAAAGAAGTTGACTTTGTAACCCTACATAGTTAAATCATGTGTAGCTTAGAGTTGATGAGAAAATGGAGAGGTTATTGCAGAAGAAATCCATAAGTAAATTTATTTGTGTCATATAAAATCATATTCTTGTTAAGTAAAACATTCAAATGATCATGACAATACGTTAAGTATAAAATATTTATTTTAGATTTTATTAAATTCATATGTAATTTTCATTAAATTTTAATTATGTCGCATTTGGGTTTTTTTTTTTTCATATTATGTTCGAAATTGTAGAGCCATGCTTAAGCAAGCAATGAAAATGAAATTCGAAAGCTACCTCGAAGGAGTGATGGGATGATATCAATGAATTACGACCCCAAAGTTATATGTGATGTGGCTAAGACTATTTTCAACCATACAAAGTGATCCTTCCTTTTCCTTTCTTCCTGTCTAATTTGATCCAAACATGATAGGCAGCCAATTGCATTAGCAGTTTCAACTGCAAAATCATTGAAAGAGAGAATAGCTGCTCCCTTACCCCCAATAAACAACACCACACAGAATTTGCTTCCATTGGCCAATTGCTGCATCAGCAAGTTGAAATTTGAGCCATTGAGCTAATTAGATAAAAGCTTTTTTTTTATTTCATTTTGTGTGAAGACACTACTAGTATATAGAGCACTAAACAGTCTGCAAATTGTGCTGCTATCCTTACCCTATAAGATAGGCCTGTTTCTAGTTCACTGTGAAGTTTGCTTGCATATTGAAATTTAAATGTGCTAAGTGATCTAAAGCTTTGGCAACCATGATATCAGAGCACCAATAAATATCTAATTGCCTAAAGAGATGATTCACTGCTTGAAGAAACTGAGAGTAGAAAGTATTTGACATTGCGAAGGGATGAATGCCCAATTGTCGATGTCACTCTGAGGCCACTTGACTCCCTGAATCATTGCTCACTGGTTCAATCTTTGCCAGTTTCCTCTTCCGGCCAACATCAGATGACAACCTGGGAATCAATCACAGTATCAGCAAATGATGAGTCTAATTGAAAACTATGCAATGAAAAGACGAAATTAGTTGAATGCTAGATAAGTCTTTTTTTTTTTTCTAAGCAAATGGGTCCTTTCAGCTTCCAGCTTTAATGCAAATCCAGCCGAGCAGGAATTTAGTTGCTACTGTTTGCTTGCAGTATTGGTTACAAGTTACAAATGAAGCTCTTACTGGCTTCTTGGCATTTCAAGTAAACCCTCACAAAAATATAGCTGGCTTATCATGGATGTGCATGCGACTGATAAAATGTCCAACACGTAATGATAGAAATCTGAGGTAAGACTAGGCACTCAGGCCGAGAAAACAAAAACAACGTAAATAGAAGATAAGAAGATGATACAAATTAAAATATATATATATATACACACACAAATATGGCAAAGTGTTTAATGTGTCAATATAAATTTTAACACAATTTTTATACTTTTACACAATATAAATAAAATTATATATGATATGAACACGAATTATATATATGAATTCTCAGGTCTAGATAAATGTTAAAAGAAAATGTTAATGACAAATCTGTAACATACCCTAGGTGCAAGGAGGTGTCTGAATGATCATTGTTATCGTTATTATCGTTGTCCTCCTCTGATGCACAATCATAATCAACCTTTGAATTATTTGGGGAAAATCTTCTTTGCAGAGGATTGAATTCAAGTAAATTTGAGCTTGTTTTTAGTCTCAGCTCCTCAACCTTAGTACATTTAGTGGAGCAAACAAAAAATTAAGGAAAATAGAATATAAAAAACCTTAAATCAGAACACCAACAGTTGATCTGTTGTACCTGTTTACGTAGAGTCTCATTCTCTTGTATAGCCTTCTGCTCCTGAAAATAAATATCAAACCAGAAACTATTAATTACAATTATGTAATTGCTAAATATATATGATTTTACAGTTTTAATATGCTTTTTGTGCTGTCAGTAGCATGGGGCCTCTGCAGTGTGCTTGACATGAACAAATTAAGGAAAAAGTGAAAAGCCTATGTCTTGAATTGAGTGCTCAAAACCCTTTTAAAAAACCACAAAATCAATGAACAGTAAGCACCATGAAATCAGAAAAACTAGCAAAAACTAATCAAAACATTTCTTTAAAACTTTTATTTGGTTACTCCATCCGCTTTTCATGGCAGCAATCAAGTTTTCTCCTCTCAATAAGTGGCTGAATTAAGCATTGGATTGGCATGTTAACTTTACAAACCATAAGCTTTATATCAAACGCCCAACTGCTAGAAGAATGTACAATTTACCTGTTGTTTGGATCTTTTGAGCTGCTCCAGTATAACCTGCTCCTACAAGACGAAACTTCAGTTTAAGGGCTTTTTTTTTGGTCAATCAGTTTAAGGGCTTTGAACACTGCTTAATTTACAATATTTATGAAGCACATAATTAGAGGTAACTTGGAATTTGATGTTTATGGTAATTGGCACCATTTTAAGGGAAAAAAGTGTAGTAAGATGAATATTAATCAATACTTTTCGGTACCTTTTGTTCTTTAACTAATAACATCCCTTCATTTAATTGAAGCTCCAGCTGGTTCAGTTCTTTGTAACTCAGACCATCCAGCTCCTTGCCATTAAGCCGCCTGCAAATCACAATTGAAATTTAGATAATGGAATATTGATGTACATGCTATAGATTCATGCATTTTCTCAACTGATTGTATGAAATTGAGGTCATTAGAAATACTAAAAATTAAAATTCATTTTCCATGTGCACATTAGAAGGAAAAAACTGTGATGTTCTGGGTCCTGGTCCTGGCATCAATATGATTGTTCCTTGCACTGACTACTGATTTTGCAAGGACACTTTGAACCAAGTAAAGGGACAAGAAATCATTTTCATTTCTACCACAGGGTTTATATTTGGATTTTTTTTTTTCATTTTCACTACCATTTTCCTTGGTTATACGCAGATGTTTGATTTTGGTTGCAAATGTTTTATCTCTTAAATTTCATTAAGAATTATTTTGTAATGAGAGTAATTTAGAACTGATAATAAGGTTATTCTAACAAAATTCTTTCACAGAACAATTCTTTCACAAAATAAGACTAGAGTTTCACCAAAAAGAAATAAAAATAACCTAAAAAAAGGTAAGATTCTTGAGTTAATTTTACTTGGTGAATTAGATATAGAGATAGTTTAGAGTTGACTCCCTCTGTCTCAATTATTTTGAGACATGTTGATTAGGCAATGGGGACATAGTTTTAGGAAGTTAAAAAATTCACATGTCATGTCATATAAAAACATTTGAATTAACTAAATTGTTCTTAAAAAGAAAGATTTTAAACATAATTGGAATTAATGAGGGGCAAAAAGATGGTAAAATTTATTGACTTTTTCAAAATGACATTTTAAGTGGGATAATTTTAAAACTTAAAAATGACAATTTATTAAGTATTTTTCCCTCTTTTCTTTCGCAACAAGTAGTGGACTCTTTTGGTTACTATTCACTTTCTCCCAAAGTTAAACTTTCACTAGAGAGAGCATTACTAATGCTCATATTTTGTAATTCTTATTCTTGATATCTATATATAGTCAACACTATTCTAAGCAGAAGATTTTTCCGAAAATGCTAACACAAATTCTCTCAAATTTTCTTTATTTTTCTCTTTTCTTATTTTTTTTAATTAGCATTATTCTGCTTTTTACCACTACTTGCCGTCGCACTCAGTACTTCAGTATTTGTTTCTACCATCTTTTCTGTTGTAATAAATCCTATTTTACTGGTTTGCAACATTTTCCATTTTCAACAAAGAGAACTCATTTACATTATACAATTAACTAGAAAAATAGAATCGAAATGACTTACATGTATGCTGCACGTAGCTTTAGGTACTCCTCTTTCAGGGTGTTCACATCAATTGGTTGCAAGTTCTGGCTATTCAGCTAAGGAAAAAAACCAGCATCAGAGATGTAATTACTATTCACAATTTGGATGCAATCTGCCGGCTTTAAGTTTGTTATTCTCCTAAAATTTTCTTATAGAAACCAAATGCAAATGAGAGCTATTAATGAAATCCATCTACATAATATACATTACAATGTGGAAAAAATTTGTATGAAAGTAGAATACCTCTGCTTTTTGTTCTTCTGATGCATGTTCGTGAGACTGATCCACTGCCTTGCCTCTTCTGTATCTTGAAAGAGTGTGCTCCATGCTACATTGATTAAAAAAAAATAAGAAAATTTTCTTGTGTCTTTCATCATCCTATAATTGGACTTGAGCCCATGTAAATTTAGATGGGCCTAGTTTCAATTATATTTATTATTTTATATCGATGACATATTAAGATTATTTGGACTTAAATGCAAATTTCTCTTTATCAATCGACCATTAAAAAATTGTAACAAAAGAACAGGCGAAAAAAGTGCAGCATCTACTATCTACATATTCTTTTTTTTCCCTATTTTAGTGGTTTTCCAGTTCAAGTGTTTATCCATTTGTTTTTCTTGCTAAGAGCTTCCAATAAAGTCAATGACTTCCATTCTTCTATGCAACTTTATTTTCCAAATAATAATAATTGATATCGATCAAAACCTAATTCCAATCCAAATAAAATCTTGTCTATACAAAAAGATCCTTTAAATGCAAGTTTTCTTTCAAGATTAACATTCTTGTTTTCAATTATCAAAAACCATATAAAAAACCAAAAAAAAAAAAAAACTGAAACCTGCAAGGTTTACGTACCTGGTGCTGGACCATTGATAAGCCTTGCCGGTGCTAGAGAAAATAATGACTCCAACCTCTGCATCACACAAAATGGAAAGCTCTCTAGCCTTCTTCATCAACCCATTACGCCGCTTCGAGAACGTTACTTGCCTGCTATTCAAGTTCTCAATCTTCTTTATCTCGATCTTCCCTCTGCCCATATTTCTTCGAAGCACTGGTAATTAAATTAACACACAGAACACTAGACACAAACGAAATCTAAGAGATTCTCAAGTACTTGAAGAGAAGAAATTAGTAGTAGTGTTTATATACAATAACGTTTCTTAAATGGAAGGATTGCAAGGGGCGAATAATGAAGGAAAGTGCGACCAAAATTAGGATATATTGTGGAAAGTTGACAGATGGGATACTATATGTAGCAATTCTCCATAAATGGAAGTCTAATTATTATAGGAGTAGGTTATTTGGTTTTTCCCTCTTTAAGGACTTTATTCTGCTCTGTTTGGTATTTCACTTTAAATGGATTTCATTTTGCTTAGAGTTCTTTTTTCTTTTTAATGTTTGTTAGTAAAGTTATCTAAATCTCAGAAAAAAATAGATATTTTTTGTGAAATACTTTTATTTTTTAATTATTTATAACTCACTATATATATCTCTATTCATATTTGATCATAAAATACGTACTTCTTTCCAGAAGTAGGTTGAGCATGCAAAATTTGCACTTGCTCATGAGATTTGTTCAAATTTTTTCTTTTAATTAATTAATTAAAAGATTTAAATGGGTTCGGTGTGCTTAATAAAATCAACCCTTGAATATAATTTGATTATACTAAATGCAAATGAAATAATAAAAAAAATCATTTTGTTGGTAATTTTCTTTTCAGAAAAGCTGTTTCCAAACACATCCTTGCTAATTTTATGGCAATAATTATCAAATGGCAGCGTTCTATTCTTAGTAAATCTTGGAGGGCGTGGGTTTCTCGATGGCTTTGGCCTTTGTTGGATAAGTATGGAAAATATAGATATATGTGGAAATAGCCATATCTCCACTCATTCGGTTTTCAGCCATTCTTAGAATTTTTGGCTCTCTGGGTATTCTCTAATTCTTTCTAATTTTCTTTATATTTTTAAAAGGCAATTATCTCAAGTATTAATTGATGTATTCCTATAATAGCAATTTCATTCCAAGTAGAATATTAAGAAGTCGTATCCTAATGGTATTATTATTAGTTCTTGTAGAAAATGACCATATGAAGCCCTAGAAAAATCCATATGCTAGTCAATTTGTTCATTATCAGTTTGAGTATACATCTATTTAAGTATTGGGTTATTTGTCTAAATTCAAAAGTTCGTCTAATTAGACCTATTAAATACGTTTGAACTTGAAAATTAGCGTCCGATGAAAAATCGAATTGGGCTTGGCTTAAGCATTTCAAGTTCAAGCCCAGCCCGATAATTATAATTTTTTTATTTTTTATACTAGCTTATTTTTTAATTACTTTGATTGTTTTGTGCAATTTAATCTAAATTTGTATTACTTTTTTAGATTTTAGTTTACTGTTTTCATGTTTATTGTTATCTTTTTATAAAAATTTATTTTACCATATTGTGTTATACTTATTAACTATTATTTATTTTAATATTTTATTATAATTTTTTTAAAGTAATAGTTTTTGGACGGGTTTCGACGAGCTTGGGTTTATTCATTGTAGTAAAAACGAGTTTTAGCTAAAACTTAAGTCCCAAAAATAAGACTCAATCAAGCTCAAACTCACTATAAATCCTTAATATCTTATCTAAGTTTAATTTAAACCGGACTTGGCCAGGCTCATGAACACCTTTATTTGAGTATCAAACTGAAAAAAAAAATTATGATTAATTTCTTCGTATTACTCAAAAGGAAATTATTTGATATATTGTAATTGTAAATAGAGTTTTCATATTTCATAAGTAGGATTAATAAAATGACATACATTTTTTAATATATATTAAAGCAAAAAAAATTAATTAAAAAGTAGATGGGATATAAACGCTTATGAAATTTTTATATATATATCAAATACAAACTCTTAAAAGAAAAACATTTTGGGAAAGCCATCTTCCCTTGTACATAAATGAAAGTGCTTGAATGGAATGATGATCATAAAGGTTTTTTCGGTAAAACGATGATCATAAAGTTAATTTGAAAAGTTCATTACTCTTGAAATAAATACAAATTTTTTAAGTAAAGAAATTAACAGTCTCAATGTTATACGCATCGCTTTTATATATATATATATATATATAATATATATATATAATCATACATTTAAGTTTATTGTAACCGTTTAGATTTTTATCAGTCCTATCATTTTTAACAATGTTTCACTTATATAATTCCTTCAATTAGAAAAACCATGTGTAACCAAAAAAAAAGAAAAAGAAAAACCCTTTTATTATAATTTAAAATTTATGACAAACTTCTTGATTTTAAATATTTTTAAGGTTATTGGTAAAATAAATAAACAATAAACAATGTGATTTTAATCATTCTAAATTAATTCATAATTAAATTATGATTGTTGAGGTGTCAATTTAAATTTACTAAACATATATATAGGTGTTTTAAAAAGATTTTTATATATATATATAATGGATGATACAAAAGGAATTTGATATTTGGACTAGATTTAAAAATTTTTAAAAAAAAATTAAGTTGGATTTGGATCTATCAAATTGAATTAATCTCAATTCTATTTGAGATATGTAATTCATTTTTTTAATTTTTTAGTTTTATCTAATAATTAATTTTTGTACACAAATTAAATTTATGAAATTGTTTTATAAAATAAAGGAAAAATGATTAATTAACTAAATTATCTTAAGATGTCAAAAATCAAAAACTATAATATTTAAAATAATTATCTTTATTTATTAAAATTATTATTTCTATTGATGATTAATTTAAAATTATTCTTCTTTTATTATTGATTTAATTAAAAATGATTTTATATATAAATATTTGGAAAAAAAATCCCTAACGAAGCGGTAGCTCATTCACTAGTGAATATAAAGAAAAACCTCATGCGCACGTGTAAAGAAAAAAAAAAATGTAAAGACCGTAGGAACCTGATTTACTATTCATAATAATAAAATATGAATATCCCTAATTTTTTGTCTTCAGATGAATGTAAACACCAATACAAACCTCACGCACGCATGTTGTTGTGCGTTATGCGTACGTAATGCACAATGAAAGTGTCCTCCACGCTCCGTTTAAATCATCGCCGAGCAACAAAATAATCGCCAAAACAAAAAGGCCCAGCATCAAAAGCCCGTTTTCAAGCCCAACCTAAGACTCCCGTCGTTCCACGGGAAGTCTCATCCGCAGATTCAGATCTTCCACGTGGCAGACCAACGGATAGGATTATCCTTCTCGTGGACCGACCCATTTGAGTTAAGTTTTTTTTTATTCATAGTTGATAAGAGGAATGAAATATTGAATTTTGAATTTAATTTTTTTAGAAAACAACAATAATCATTAAACCAAATTTTAATTATTCATTTGAGTTCAATTTCTCCCCCAAAGAACATTGGAAGAACAATTAATGCAAATACCGAGGGAGACAGCCACAAGAAAAAAAAAATCAAAAAATTTAAGAGTCAGTTGGTAATGTTTTTGTTTTTTATGTTTTGTTTTTGCTTTCAGTTTTTTTTTTTATAGAATCATAAAATATTTATTTTTAAAACATAACAATATTAACGAATCATATTTTTTGCTTTCAAAATTTAAAAATAAAACAAAATAAAAAAAATTTTCAAAAACAAAATATTATATCAAACGGTCCCTTAACAATTACTGGTTTTGTCGTTTTGATCGTATTTGACTATCGGGTATTTTCTCTCCCGAGTGCTCTTTCCTCTTGATTTGTGTATTCTATTTTATTTACCATATTTCTTTCTAGTTCATGTCAGTTGTGGCCGGCTGATCATATAGAAGGTCAACTGATTCATCACGGGCACAGCTGATCATTGTTGCAAACCCCAGTTTTGTCTGCCAGATGAGGCAATCTCTACTTCGTATACTCACTTTGCCACTCATCTATTTATCACATAAAAATTTTTAGCACATTTAAAGATGTCAATTTTCTTTGATGTCAACAAACATGAGGCGCACTTCCTGTTGGGAAAACAAGTGTTGTCCACATTTTCCACGGTCAGGCTGTAATTGGCTTATTTGCTTTCTATTTGATTCTCTGTGAACTACTTTTGCAAGCAGGAATCCAAGCAAGGTTTTAACCACTATCTGTTTGCCTCAATTTAAAAATTTTTCCTTGACAGTTCAGCAGCAGACCTTAAAATACTACAGCTATGTCTGCAGACATTTCCTGATGTCCACTCAACTTTTGCAAACGGCCCTTTTTATAATATTATTATGATTGTGATCACATTTATAATATTGGAGTCAACCCAAGGTTTCAGATTAACATTTGTCAGAATCTGGAAACACAAAGTCCAAATCCTCCTACGGGAATCTTTATTCAAATTCTATGTTCTATTTTAGTTCAAAAATAGGTAGAATTATTAGGCTCAGAACCTTGGACATGGAAGAATATTAAAAAAGGATGGTTTGTTTGTTTGGTTCAATGATTTTCATGTGCAAATCTTGACATGGAATATGGCAACCCCTTGACAGAGACCATTGTTGAAGTTTCCCTTGAGATCTGAAAATCTAAACAGATAAATAAAAGAATTGGGCATCCAAACCGGTGAGAGAGCAACCCTAAGGAATAAATTTGGTAAAGTCTCCTCATTTAAAGTTGGGGAGAAAATCTTCTTAGATAAAAATAGTAACAGAGAGATAAATCTCCTCAAGCCAAAAACTGTATGTTTCAGATCTTAGACCAAACAGAAAATTGCAAACCATGTGCCTCAAAGCCAGGATTGCAGAAGAGCCAAATACAGGAAATGCAACCCAAGAAAAACCACATGCAGCAGTTAAGAAAATACCAAGTGCCACAAATGCTACCTTCCTGGCCTAAAACTCAGATAACCATAATTTGCAACGCCAATTGGTGGCACCATAGGCATAAGTCAACAGTTTTTCTTCCTATTAAGCCAATAGTAACTGAATAAGAACTTGCACAAGAAAAAAGAGAGCAATCCATAAATTAAGTATTAGCAATTTATAGCAATAAATAAATTGCTATAATTCCTAGAACAAAAGTTTTACAGGAAACCATTGATTTAGTGTATATATTTCATTAGCTTAAGAATATGAATTATAAAAGTTTTACAGAAAATGAAGCTTATTTTTCATGGTTTTCCCACTGTACAAAACAGACAAGTTGAAGAAGAGTAATCTCTACAAACAAAGGTTTACAAATTTTTCATGTTGCGCTTGCAAAACTACAACAATCAAGTGTAAAGAATATGTGATAATCAAAGTTCAATGAAAATTACTGTGAGTGGAGACGAGATTGCCGGTGGATTCTAGTGACATAGTAATAAGCACGAACCAGCCGCTTCTGAAATCTTCTCAGGTTTAGTTTTACAGTCTGACCCTCAAGATAGATCTTCTTAGTGTATTCCCATCCCTTCTTAGTTAAACTCGAAGGATTTCTCAGAACTGGATCATCTTTATCATATTTATCAAACAATGAGCTCTCTCTAGGCATGATTTTGTAGCCAATATACTTCAAACCAAGCTTCCTTGCAGGCTCTCCATAGTAAGTCTCGGCTGCCCAATCTGTTCCCAGAGGAATTACTTGAATGAAAACAGAGCCAGGTTTCATGAACAGAAAATGAGTCATGGCAGCGCCATGGACACCAACCATGACATCGCTTGAATTAAGTGCCCTGTAAATCTTTGCTAATTCTGTTGTTCGTTCAGGCCTCAGAACATGAACCTGAAATCCCATTTCTTCTGCTGCTTTCACCAAAATGTTCTCGTTAGTTATAGCTCTAGAGCCATTTCGAGACAAGATAACCAACTTTGGTCTCCATGCTTGATTTTGCACCTTGTTTAATGCAGACCCTGATGTTGGGGGCAAAGAGATTTTCTTCTCTTGTGCTTCTCGCTCCTCATCCTGCATCAAACCTCTAATCCTTGGCAAGTAAGCTCTATCAAGAAGGTTTCGGAAATCGGCAATACTCCTGTTGCTTTTCATCAATGAAGAATCCACAGTGAGCTCATCATGGATTTTCAGACCAACAATTGCCTCAGTGAAGCAATGGGTTCGATTGTCTCCGCTGAAGTCTATTACCGGATAATCCGTGAGATGTGAAAGGATGTCACCATACTTCATAACCCACCAATTGTGATATTCAAGAATCACAAACACAACTTTCTTATTAAAATGCTGTGAAGTGATGTACAAAGGTATAATCCCATCATTGAACTCGTGATAAACGTTGCCGGTGTAGCCTCCATTTGAGAAGATAACTGCTGGAACATTATGAACCACATCACAAGCATGGTTAACGCCCAAATTTCCTCTCTTTGAGATAAGGTTCAATTCATCAATGGTGTCCATTACACTCGTTTCCCATTTCCGGGTATAAGGTTTGACCTTTTCGTGTTGGAGTTCACCATCTTCCTCTTCTTCTCCATCATCAACAATACTTGAAACATAATTAATGAAACCATGGCTGTTTTTTGATGAATAAAGGAATACTGAAGAGGAAGGAGAGTGTGTTCTTATGTCACCCTTCATAAAACAAATATCATAACGAAAATGGCTTCTGTCACAGCAAATTGTACCTGTATATAGCCCAAGAAGAACCATTAGATTGAAATAAACTATTTGGACGTTGAAAAATCAATATGATTACATTGAAAAAAATGAATCAATTGATAACATAGACTCCTATAGTTTAATCTTGTATTTTAAGCAAGGGTTTAATATTAAAAAGATTACCAAAAAAAAAAAGAATTCAATAAAAGGCAACCAATCTCCTGATATGAAATTGAAAGAAGGTGCAAAAAAGAAGCCCAGAAAAAAAAAATACTACTTACCGTTAGAGCTTGAAGAACAAAAAGGAGCATATACATCCATGTCACCAGTAAGGCCTTCAATTTCTACACCAAAAGAATCTGCAGAAACCATATAAGAGAAGTCAAACGCAGAAACAGAGGGAAAAACAGAGGAAAATAAGCCAAAATCAAGGAAAGAGAAGAGCTTACAGAGATGAAATGAAGCAGAAGAAGAGCTAAAGAAGTGAGGAGCCAATATGAAGACAAAAGAGAGAAGAGAAAGCAAGAGGATAGGGAGAAGTTTAGGCCTTCTTCTCCTGTAGTAACCGAGGTTTGGCCAAACAAAAACAAAGCTCCCCGCCTCTTCATCTCCACCCTTTTTCAACTGATTGTAACGCTGATGGTGCACCATTTATTATGTTCAAAAACCAATTTTTTTTATTAAAAAAAAAAGAAGCTTGCTTTCTATGCACCTGTTTGATCAACTTTATGTGTAGTTTACTACTCAACCCAACAACAGAAAGAGAGAGAACTTACTTTCTATGTTGATAAGTATGGTTTGCTATTTGAGAACTAAAACCCAACTTTCAAGAAAGAAAAAAAGAAAAAGTTCCCTAAGAGAGAGAAGCTCATGTAAGTATGTCTCAGCTTCTTTGCGTAGGGGAACCTGTCTCTTTTGTTTGTTTGTTTTATTTTCCTGAGAAAAAGAGAGAGAAAAGAAAAGAAAGTTGCCGTAGTAAATACAATACAAAGATGGCAGAGAAAGAGAGATGCCTATAAGAGCTACCCTGTTACAAGGCAAGCAGCCTTTGTTGAATGCAAAGCAGCTAGGTAGAAGAAGAAATAAGGGAGTTTCTGGGGTAGTTTGATTCTCTTATTTTGCTTGATAATGAAGAAGAAATAGCTGTCATAGTAGGCTATTCAGAGGCTTTGATTGAAGAGCATGGCTTTCTTAATCTGGTTTGGCCTGTCAAATAAGGCTTGCTGGTTTCTTCGTTTCATTCCCTCTTGGCTCCTTTTTCTTATTTGTCTTCATTTTCAACTTTCACAAACACGGTGTCTGCCTCAACAAACACGGCGCCTTTCGTAGCTTCTTGTGATTGTTGATTTGTCACATTTGCCAAACCTCGTTCATCAAAAGCCAGCCAGCAATTTTTTTATTATTTTATATCTAAATTCTTTTTTTTTGTTCTTTTTATATTAAATAAAAAAACTTATATTAACAGATTATATTCTATAATTGAATTATAAATTCACTTTTATTGAGTTCTTCCCCTCTAGCTTGTAACAAATGAAAAATTTTTGAAAATTGAATGAAACAATATTTTGTTCATCACAATTCTATTTTGTTTCAAAAATTATTATGAAAATTAAATTAATGTAATTAAACAAGTCAAATTTAAGTCACTGTTATTTAAAGCTAGCTTATGATTTTATATAAATTTTAATTCACGAATTTTTATAATCAAATTAAACTTAAAATGATCAACTATCATTAAATCAAATGTGAGTTGTTTACAAAAGTTATGAGAATGGTGGAAGAATTCGCTATTTTCTTGCATATATTCTCTTAAGTATTTTGATTTTCTAATTTCTATTAAAATTTTACATCGCATATTTGCTAAAATTAAAAAAAAATAGTTGTTGAAGAAAAAAAAACCTTGCATTATTAATCTATAACTAAAAATTATTGTCAAAACTCAAAACCAACAACTTAACAAACACTGTTTTGTATTATTTTACTAATATGGTGGTGGCTGCCTATTTTTATTCGTTAGTTTGGGTAATAAGATTGATAACCTTTGATTCCTTTGGAGATAATATCCCTGATTAAACAAATTGGGAAAACCCACAAAGTCTATTACCCATTTTCTCATAACTTTTTTTTGTAAATTTCATTGGCATGTAGGGGGTTTCATGTGGTTTTGCTAATGCATACATAATATTTCATAGTGAATTATTTATAAACTCAAAATAGTTACAAGTTGAATATAAATAGTAGTAATATCAACATAAGACAATTGAAAAAGTATTTGAATGTATATCTTAAAATATTATAAGTAAATTACAAGATGCCTAATAATAATAATAATAAGGCTTAATAGTCAAATGTGTCCTCCACGTTTAAATGCATGAAAATCAGTCCTAAACATTACAAAATAATTGAATTAAGGACATTTCCGTTAAATCATTTAATTTTCATTAAGTTTTATTACTGGTAGGGATAACGTAAATTAAAAGATTTAACGAAAATGTCTTTAATTCAATTATTTTGTAACGTTTAAGATTGATCTCCATGAATTTAAACTTTGATGACTTAATTTTATTTTGTAACAAACGTGGATGACACATTTGGCTATTAAGCCTAATAATAATAAGAAGAAGAAGAAGAAGTCATGTAATATTTTTTATTAGATTAGCTTATTTTGTAACGAGATATATGCACTTACCATTAAATCAAAACTCGATTTATCATATCGTATATTTGTTGTCAATACCATAAAATGTGCATTTTCATTTGAATATATTCTTTGAAATTGTTTTTGTTATTACATGTACAAGGTAATTGAAATTTAAGCTACTTAATAGGAGAAGTAAAGATTTCCCATGTATTCTCTATCCATTTTCTTAAGGTTGGATTTGGAACCGTCAACATCATATATTGATATTGAGACTATTTTGTTTTTGATAATTAAGGCAGTGTGAGATTATTTGAGTTTAAACATAAATCTTATAATATGATGTCATTTTTTCAAATATTCGATGAATATGTTGTCTGAAGAACACTATATTTTAAAAGTACTTTAAATATTAAAATATCATTTAATAAAATAAGTAAATTATATTGATTAACCTGTCATTGTTTGCCTCTTATTCTTTCCGTTTTAACTTGATAAGTCAAATATAACATTTTTCATTGAAATTTTGGGGATTGAGAGGGCAATATTGACGTCCCGTTAGTACTTCCTTAGGCTCGAGGTGTTGGGCAACGGATAACAGCTATAATTTATTATTTTGGGGTCACGTGAAGTACATAAAAATAGACTTAGACCCACGCGTTTTATAAAGCGCGTAAAAAGCGTGCATTTTGCGGGGATACATTGTGGCATGGCGATTGGTGATGGTGTGTGCGCTTTATACAGAAACTAAAAAATAAAAATCGCAGGCTAATTAAATAAGGTTTTAATCTTAATTTTATCGTCCCAAGACAAGATTCTCGAGGAACGTATAAAATAAATAAATAAAAGATAACTAGGAAAATGAATCATCTGAACCCTAAAGTAATATTCAAATAATTTTAAAAATATATTTTATGTATTTGATTAATTCAAATTTTATTTTTTTATAAAAATTAAATTTTAATTAACTAGAGAAAAAAGATGCTTTCTTTTCTTTTAAACGTATTAACCTCTGTGGTATAATGCTTAATAGCGGTTTTTTTTTTGAGCAATAATGCTTAGTAGTTAATATTGAAGAATTAAAAAATGAAAAAAAGACGTGAAAGATCAGGTTGTGCACTAATCCATTAACGATTCGTTGCAAATAAAAAAATTTAATAAATTTAATCATGTTCAATTTATGAAATCAAGAAATTTGACAACTGTTTGAGAATAAAAAATAGTTATTAAATATACGCCAAGATTTATCTTTGTCAATTTTTTTATCCACTGAATTTATTTATTTGTTTTTTTTATGGAAAAGTCATGATTACATATTAATTGATTATGCTTGACGAATGGATAATTTCCATAAAATTAAAAATATATATTATTTTAAAAAAATATAACTCATATTTTTTTTAAGTTGTATGTCCACATTTAAAGTTACAATCATAATGAGTATATGACAATTCATGAACAGATAACTTGATAAACTTGATAAATACAAATAACAATAACTAAACAAATAATATTAACAAATTAAATTCAATTTCACACTTAAGGATCTCAAAATTTTAAAAAATAGAGTAAAAAGAACTAAGAACAACAAATTTGTTGCTTGTTACTACAAAATCAATGATGCTCTTAACTGATGTCACACAACTCGATAAGTGGTATCTAATTATAAATTTAAGACTTTTTATTTTTAGCCAATAAGATCTTGGTTTAGTGGTAAAGACTAAGGAGGAGATCTTGGATTTTGAGGTTTAGGTTTGAGTTTTATCAAATGTGAAATTGAGTTAGCTTGTTATTATTATTTGTGTTTATTAATTTATTTAGTTATTGGTTCATTAAATATAATATATATAAATTATGATTGTAATTTTGAATGAAAATGCACTACTAAAAAAATTCCTATTTTTTTCCGTAAACAAGATCCCTCTCTATTTGATTTTACATAATTTTTTTTTTGATCTAGATCATCCGGTATCCCCATACCTTTGGATAGGACTAATCCGGATTCGAGCCGGGAAGGACCCAAAGGGCGGCAAAGCTCTCCCTGCCAGCTGATCTACGTGCTCTTGGGTGATTTTACATAATTGTTTAAAAAGAAAAGGAAAAGAATTAATCATAACAAGACCCGATGCACAAATAAAAAATGATACAAAAAACTACCTAAATAAAATTGATATAGGTTAATGTTTTGATAAAAATTGAAAAAACAATTCAATATTTTTAACATATTATTATTTTAAATGATTTAATGTGAAACAGACACAATATAAATAAATAATTACAAATGATCAAATAACTATTAATGATAATCTCAAAGGTTGGTTTAGTGGTGTGCTTCGCTAAGTTTCTGAATAAAGATGATTTATAACCAGAGGTTCGTGTTTGAATCTTCACTAGATCAAATTTTTTTGGACCAACGCAAACAAAAAAAATGAATAACGATAAGAAAAAAATAAAATTTTTTTTAAGTCTTGCAAATGGTTATATATCCTACCATAATTATTTATGACAACTTTAGTGGGAAATTCTACAGTAAGGTCGCAAAATATCGACCTTATTGTAAGGTCATGATATCTCATGAGATATTCAATATCTCATGAGATATTGAATAAAATTTAAAAATTATTTAAATATGTTAATAATGGCTTAACAGGTTAACAGGTAAATCAAAATTTAATTAAAAAGATTTAAATTACATTTTTATCCTTTAAAAGGTAAGAAAATATTTATATTTACATCTTTAACCATTAATCAAAATTAAATTACGATATTACCCATTAATATTAAAAAAATACAAGGTAATTGCCCAGAAAAGTTTGGGAAGTCGACTACTCGTGTATAGAAGTCGATTTCCCCAGTTATTTTACTCTACAGATTGATTTTAGCATATTGGCAATCCACTGCTTATAAAAGGAAGTCGACTACCATATTTAATAAGGGATTTATTTTACTGTTAATTATCATTTATTTGAACTCTTACTATTTTTATAATTATTTACTTAAAATTTATGCTAAGTTACATTAATTTTTCTGCTAATTATTATAGATTTTATTAATATAATAAAATTTAAGATGTCATATATTTTATAATAAATGTTATAAATTCTATGATCAATTAGATAAATTTTACGATATATTACGATGAATGTAATAAATTTTACGATAAATCTAATAAATTTTATGTGAATCACATGAATTTACGATGAATTTAATAAATTTTACGATGAATTTCATTTAATTTATGATGAATCTCATAAAATTTACGATAAATTTCATTGAATTTACGATGAATATCATAAAATTTACGATTAATATCATAAAATTTACGATGAATACAATAAATTTTTAGGGATTTTGGTGTAAATGGAAGAAATTTGGATTTAGAATATGATTATGTTGATGAGAATATGTTTGGGATTTGCAAGATTGAATTAGAGAGAAAGATGAAGGAGGAGGAGTGTCTAAGAGAGAATGCTTGGTTTAGGGATTTTCTGCCTAAAAAATCCTGTATAAAGTCCAAATTTCATGGGGAGTCGACTTCCTGAGAAAGGAAGTCGACTCCCCGTCTGAATTCTGTTTCCAGAATGCTTCTGGCGATGAAGCAGTCGACTGCTACTAATTAGCAGTCGACTGCTTCATCGCCAGAAGCATTCTGGAAACAGAATTCAGATGGGGAGTCGACTTCCTTTCTCGGGAAGTTGACTCCCCATGAAAATTTTTTTAAAAAAATTGTTATTATATATTTTTTTATTTATTAATATTGTTATGATTTTTTTATTGTTATATTATTATTAATAAATATTTATTATTTTTTTTTGTTGAAATTATTAATATTATGATGAATCTTATAATTTTTGTGATTATCCTTTTTAAAATTACGAACAATCTACTTAAATTAACTATGAATCCCATTATTTTTACAATTATCCTTATTTAATTTACTAACAATATATCCAAATTTACGATAAATCTAATCATTTTTATGATTATCCTTTTTAAATTTACGAACAATCTACCAAAATTTACGATGAATCTCATCATTTTTACGATTATCCTTATTAAATTTACGATTAGCCTTATTAAATTTACGAACAATCTACCGAAATTTACGATGAATCTCATAATTTTTACGATTATCCTTATTAAATTTACGAACAATCTACTTAAATTTACGACAAATTTCATCATTTTTATGATGAACATTATTAAAGCTACGAACATCTTCTATTAATTTATGATGATCCTTAGCTAATTTTACATTTAATTTATTTAGTTTTACGATAATTCTAATCTAATTTACGTTAGTGATGTGAGAATTACATTTAAAATACATGGAATGTCGAATTTTCAATAATAAAAGTCGACTTAACATAAATTGAATAAGAACAACGGGCTTAAAAAAATTAGGAAATCGATTGCCCAAGAAAGGTAGTCGACTGCCCAGATGTATTCTGGAAACAGAATGCATCTGGTAATGAACCAGTCGACTGCTAATTATTAGCAGTCAACTGCTTCGTTACCAGATGCATTTTGTTTCCAGAATGCATCTGGGCAGTCGACTATCTTTCTTGGGAAGTCGACTCCCAGTATGAAATTTTTTTTTATTTTGTTATTATATATATATTTTTTATTAATGTTATTCTGATTTTTTTATTATTATATTATTATTAATAAGTATTTATTATTTTTTTGGTTGTATTTATCATTATTATTATTACGATAAATCCAATCATTTTTACGATAAATATAATTAAATTTACAATGAATGTCAAAATTTTTACTATTATCTTTATTAAATTTACGAAAAATCTACCCAAATTTACGATTATCCTTTTTAAATTTACGAATAATCTACTCAAATTTACGATGACCCTTTTTCAATTTACGATAATCTTTTATTAATTTCTGATGATCCTTGACAAATTTACGTTTAATCTATTTACTTTCACGATGAATACAATCCAATTTACACAAGTGATGTGAAAATTATGTTCAAAATACATAGGAAGTCGAATTCTTAATAATAAAAGTCGACATTCTATAAATAAATTAAGAATAGCATGCTTAAAAAATTTGGGAATTCGACTGCCTGAAAATATCAATCGACTTCCCATATGCATTCTGGAAACAGAATGCTTCTAGCTATTTAGCAATCGACTGCCTTACGCATTCTAACATTCTGCGATAAATTTTCTCTTAGGAAGTCGACTGCTTCAATTGAGTAGTTGACTTCCCCGATAAATTTTTTTATCGAAACACTTATAAAACCAGGCAGTCAACTGCCTGAAAACATGTCAAGAATTAAAAATCTTACTAGTAAAAAATATAATGATTCCTTGGTCGCTTGGGAGGACTTTCTTTGTAAATCATTGGTTCTTTGCACTTTTCATCGCAATTTCCATCGTTTATGCAATTCTCTTCTACAAACTTACCCATTGTTAAAAATATAAGAGGGGAATAAATAAGAATAACTATTTGATTGAGGTTAGGCTTAAAGTTTAGGATTTATAAAATATTGAAACAGCTACAAACTAGATTAAAGGTGAAACAGACAAAAATTGGAATAAAGGGGTTTATGATTTGGGAATTAGGGTTTAAAAATAATAAAAAGGTTTATAGAAGAAGAAGAATAGTACTACAATTATAACAAGGGTATATTAGTAATATAATAGTATAATTTTAATAATATTTAGTAAATAATGTTAATTTTAATAATTGGTTTAGCAAGTTACCAGGTTAAAGAGTTTTTTAATTTTTAAAATTTCATCAACGGTTTATATTAGATTTGACTAATCCAATGGTTCTAATTCAATGACCTTAAAATAAGGTCAATTTTTATGACCTTACTGTAGAATTTGCCCAACTTTAGTTGATTTACTCCATTACAACAATCTATAAGAGTTTCAAAAGATTTATTAATAACCACAGATGTTATTTTCAAATTAAGTTCCACTTTGTATAATATGGTCTTAGTCAATTGCGTAGCATTAATTTTCTACTTTGAATTGATTTTTTTTCATAAAAAATATGGAGTGGTATTTAACATCATGATTCCCGAAAATGATGTGATGATTCTATTCTTGTGTTGGCGAAAACGCGTTGATAGCGTCTAAACAATTTTTTATGTAAAAATAAATACACTAACAAATCAATGTAGATTTCAATTAAATTAATATATGTTGAAATTTGAATTTGTAATTTTGAAATTTTAGCGCTTCCTTTTTATCATTTGATATTTCCTGTCTCATTTTATTTTGGTCTTCCATTTAATCCATGTATACAATATGAGTAACTCAGTTTTTCCTCCGTCTCTAATATATTTGATAAAAAGTTATTATTATAGATATTATTTTTTTTTGTTTTATATTTTAGTATTGTTGATTTTGTTCATTAAGTTTTATCATTTTATTGGTTTTGAGCTTTTGTTTTAAGGATTGATATCCCATCCACTAATTTTAATTTTTTTTAATTTTGAAAGTGGAGTTAAAATAACTACCACACAATTCATTTTTTTAATTAGTTTTTCTAATTTTTTTAATATCCCTAAAAGATAAATGTGATCTTATTAATTAGATTTATAGAATCTAAAAATTCCATTGATTGTGTATATATAATTTTCTTGTTTTAATTTGTATTTAAAATTGATACTTATTAATATTGGTTTATATTTGATACATTAAAAAAGTTAAAAATTTACAAGTCCCTATAAATAAATTAAAAAACTTTTTTGATATTTATTTTTAATGGTTTATATATATATTTTAATTTTATTCATTAAAAATATGACATTTTGTGATTAATTGCTAATACAACAAATACAAATCCTACTAATATATCTATAATAATAATAATACTTATTTAAATAAAGATCCATACACATATTTAATTATTTCAAATCTTATTTTTATTCACTCATTTCTAATAAAGAATTTCAAAAATATAAGTTAAAAGAACTTTATCTAATAAGCTAAAGGCTAGTTTAGATAGACAGTGAGATTGATTTGATTTTGATGAGATTGAAAATAATAAAATAATCATTAAATATTTATATTTTTAAATAAAATAATACAAAAATTGAAATTAGAGGCGAAAAGTTAACCTTACCCTCTCCCCTTTTTTGTCTTTAGTGAAATTTGGCCATTAGTCATGCTGCATTAGTGTCAATGCCAAACTAGCCCTAAGTCTTGTTGGGAAGGGATTGAGGAGTGGTTTGATTAGATAAGAATGGGAATGAGAATGAGAGGTAGAATGATGGTGGCATTGATAGGTATGTGAATTTGATTACATTATTGTATTTTGAAAATTTAACAACAACCATCCAATGCCATTATGCCAAATGCTATATAATATTGTATTTTAAAAACTGATATGCAAGACAAAATGAAAGTTTTCCCTGATGATATTGATATCACACAAAAAGGCGATGTATTCTTCAAATTAATTATCACTTGATAGATTTTTTTTTTTGAAATAATCTCTTGATAGAATTAATGGTTTGCAATTAAGTCATAGTTTTATTAAATAGCAAAAACAATACTGGGAGGGGGAATTCCATGTGAGAGAGACATTTTATTTAATTAATTTATTTTCTGAGATTGCAATTTATAAGTAGGTGTCATTACACGTATAAATCAACCGAACAAGTTTTAACAAGTAAACAAAGTAACAAGCCACCCAAAAAAATTAAAGACTAGAAAGATCAAAAAAAAAAAAGTCACCCAAAAAAATTAAAAACTAGAAAGAGAGTTGGACTAAATTTACAAGGAATTTACATTTGATACACTATTCAAATGTCTGTATATAAATTTCGTACATTATTATTAAATCATATCGTGATATCTCTTTAATTATTGAACTTGCTAATATATATATTTTAAAATTTTTATTTTAAAATTTATGAATTAATTATATGACTTGTTACGATTTACTAATATAAATTCATTTACAAAGAGTAAACTTAAACATAAGGCCTAATAGATTAAGGTTATGTTTGGTAACGATGGATAGGATAAGATGATAATCTTCTTATGTTATGTTTGATATACACATTAAGGTGAGGATTGGATTGCAAGAGGGATTAGTCATCCTCCTATAAGATGATTCAATCTTCTCCAAAAATTAAAGATTATTTTTAATCATAATGGATTAGAAATAAATACTCATATTTTGTTCATTTCATTCTTAAAATTTGTATTTAAGAATTAACTTAAACATTTAATAAAATAATAAGGGTATTTGTTTAATTAATTAATTAATCCAAAATTTTTCCTTCTTTTCATTTTTTTACTTCTTTTTTTTTCTCGTTTTTATTCAAGAAAAACTATAATTTTGATCAAATAATATTTTCTTGAGCAAATTTTTTTAATTATTTTTTGGAAATAATTAAAACTTTTATATTATTTTTTAGAAAATAAATTCTGAAACATAAAAATTATTTTAAAATATATTTTTTAACTAGTTTTTTTCTTATGTTTAAATTTTAATTTTTTTCTTTCTTAATTTTTTTTCTTTTTTACTGTTCAAAAAAAACAAAAATAACTATTAACCATAAAATTATTAAAAAAATATATTTTTTAATTTATAAAATTTAAATTATTAAATTTAACTCGTATTTCTTCTTTTTTTTTTTTGTTTTCTATATTTCCTTCTAATTGAAAAAAAAAAAGAAGAAGATAAAGAAACCATAAAAATAAAGAAAAATATTTAAGAATCTTCTTTTGAAAAAATTAATGTAATAAAAAAATAAACTTATTTCCTAAATATATTTAATTTACAACAAAAAATATTTTAAATTTAAATCATATAAAAGAAATAAAAACAAAAAGGAAAGCAAAGAAAAAAAGTGAAAAAATATAGAGAATTTTTTTTTTATAAAAATTCATTTTTTAACAAAATAATTTTTTTTGAAAATGTAATATATATTTTTAAAAGTAATTTTTTATTAAAAAATCATCTAATAAATTTGAATATTAATTATAATATTATAAATAATATTTAAATTTAAATTTTTTATTTATATTTATATTTATAACAAAAAATTTGTAAATTTAAATTATGTTACTTTAAAAAGAATACTAAAAAATAATTAAAAAAATCATTTCTTATTACTTTTAATTTTATACATAGCAAATATAGTGGAAAAACATAAAAAATCATCATATCCTATTTTTAATTCTTGTACACACCAAACATAAGATAAGATGATATAATTTAATATTATCCTATGCATAATCTTATATTATCTTACCATATTCTCATCTTATGCATCAAATATAACCTAAGTCTTTTACGTACAAGCAATTGACATAATAATATGTATATGTATGAACCTTCTTAATTAAAATAATCAATTTTGTAAAAGAAGGGAATTATTTTAGAGGAAAATTAATAAAGTAAAATTTTTATTTCGTTTAA
Organism: Heritiera littoralis; assembly: GCA_031772115.1. Lineage (NCBI taxonomy): Eukaryota > Viridiplantae > Streptophyta > Magnoliopsida > Malvales > Malvaceae > Heritiera > Heritiera littoralis. The sequence goes on from JAPDPK010000119.1 coordinate 919,443, forward strand.
CTTTTTTCAAATCTCTTTTAAGTTTTGTGGTTTTATTGTTTGATATAATTTTATATTGAATCTATAATCTTACATAAAAAGAATCCCTGAAGAAGTTCTTTAGTTGATAAGTGTCGAATGAAATAAAAGTAATAAAATAAAATCATTTTTTATTTTTTATTTATTAATTTTATTTGTATCTATTAAAATAAAAAAAAAACATAGAAAGAATAAAAAATAATATATTATAATGTAACAAAAAAATTATAATAATAAAAAATAAAAATTTTGTTAATCTTAATCTTTTTCTATTTCTTTCTGTCTTAATTTTGTGCATATATTAAATTTATCAAATTATTAATTTAAAAATGATAAGGTTAAAAAAGCTTAACCAAATATACTGTCAACTTTTTGCAAAAAATGGAAATAAACTATCAACATTTAATTTTATAATAAAAATCTCTAACTTTTCAAAATAATACAATTAAGTCCAAACCGATCATAAAATTTTGTAGTAAAATAAAATGGTTGAGGGTTTATAAGACTTCAACCTCTTATTTATTTTACATAATTGTATCTTTAAAAAGTTAAGGGCTTATTTATAATAAAAATAAAAGTTTATGGACTTTTACAATAAAATTAAAGCTTTTGGGCTTATATCCATGTTGTGTAAAATGTTGAAAGTATATTTGATTATTAAATCAGTTAAAAAATTGAATGAATTAAATAATTAAATATAATTATTTAAGAAACAGAACACAAAAGTTTTTTAATAAATAAACAATATAATTAAAAAATTATAAAATGAATGTTGAATTTTAATAATTAAAATAAATTTCAAAATATAGATACATTATTCTTTAATTTTTATGTTTTTATCCTGAAAGAGTTATATAAATACATTTTCTATTAAAATAAATTTTTAATAATTTATATTTTAAAATAAAAAATTATTTAATCGATGGCGTAATGGGATCCACACTAGTTTATATAATTATGCATTGATTTACTAATTGATTTATTTATCTTATTTAATTAAATTTTTTTTAAACATAATATATGATTACGATTATCTTTTTATATTTATAATTTCATAAAAATTAATATAGTAAAATCTTTATTTCATTTATCTTCATTCAAATCTCTTTTACGTTTTGTGGTTTTATTATTTGATATTGTTTTATATTGAATTTATATAATTATGTATTAATTTACTAACTGATTGATTTATCTTATTTAATTATTTTTTTGTACACATAATATATGATTGAGATTTTTTTTTATATTTATAATTTCATAAAAAATATCTTTTTTATAATTAAGGGCTAAGAATGAAATTGTAGCATACTATCTTTTTTATGCTACAATTTTTTCTTAACTATCCTCTAAATAAATTGTTGGCAAAAAAATTCACTTTCAAATCAAATAAAATTATAAAGTCAGACTTTCTCAATAAATAATAATAAATCACGTGTTGTACGAGGAATCAAACCAATACATATTTTTTTTAATTAAAAAAATTGTCCGCTAATTTTTTATTTTTTTATTTTTTGTTCAAATTGTCCGCTAATTAAGGCTTTGCATTTGGCGGCCAATATTTAAGAATTTCATGTGAATTCGGTTCTTTTTATAAGAAAATGATTTTTTTACTTTTGCCCCAAAGCTTTTCAAATTTTCTTCTGAAACAAATTTTTATACCAAAGAAAAAGAAAATTACATTAACGAGTAACGACGGATAGATCTTTTAACTTTTTTTTTTTGTAGACAAGATCTTTTAACTGTAACGTTTTCTTCATTATGCATATTAATGGTCATATTAATGGTCATTATGCATATTAATGGTCCAATACGTTTTGATATTGAATGCAATGGTAACAGAGAGCCGTTACGTTTTTTACATTAATATAATGGTAACGGACAAACATTAATGCAATGGCAACGGACAGACATTAATGCAATAGTAATGACAATCATTAATATAATAGTAATGACAGTCATTAATGCAGTGGTAACGGACAGCCGTTCTTGATGGAAGAACGACTATATAAGAGATGTACTTGGTCCTGACTAATCTCTTCTATTTTTAGAGACGATATACCATCTAAGTCAGAAGAGGATTAGTGAGAAATCGAATACATATATCCCACTTGACAATGGCTGGAGGTATGGTTATTTGTTTTCCGCATTACTTGATTTGTTATTGTTAGAAATATGTTCAAGATCAACATATTTATTCTTACATTTGGTATCAGAGCCAGTATTAACCTCTGTTTTGTCGTTTTATTACAATACGTATGTATGTAAAATTTTTTTTCGGTATATTGTTATTGAATTTTTATTTGAGTATTGATACTTCAAATAGTATCTGATTTAATGCGTTTCTATTATTGAAATGGCTTAAAATTTCTTGAAAATTTGATTTTAAAAAGTTTTTAAGATTTAAGTGTTCCTATAATTAAAATAACGAAATTGGTATTGTTGAAACAATATTTAGTATCTTGGTAGGTTCAAAAATTTGTTTTTGGCTTGCTTTTTGTGAATGTCCAATGCTGTCCGCATTCATTCATTCATTCATTTATTTTATTAGATTTTGCACATTTTGTGATTATTTGCAAAATAAATAAATAAATAAATAAATAAAATTTTAAACACTTTATTTATTTTAATTTATGTGTTTAAAATTTTGTTGTTGTGTACGCAAGAATTTTATGGTATGTTTCCATGCTTATTTAAAGATTTATGTATAAATCATGGAGTGCATAATATTTATTAATTATGCAATTGATGTTTAGCATAATATTATGGTTAATTTATTATGCAATTTTATTTTATTTTTATGAGAATTTTATTTTACAAATTATAACATATCCCTTGGTTTTGATATTGTTAGAATTTGTGAAAATTTAGGTTTTCTCATAAAACTTAATTTATACATAAAACTTAATTTCTCATAAAACTTAATTTATACATAAAACTTAGGATAAGTACCTAAATTTTAAAGCACATTAAGATATATATAATGTTCACTAAATATATTTAGGTTATTATTTAGATGAACAATTAGGATATCAATAACGCATAAACAATTGTGTAGTTGATATGAGAAAGCATGAACTAAGGAAGTTCCACACAGACTAGTTCCAGATATGCCATAGTGCCACTAGTTTCCCTGGGAACGCTACTCTGTCTAAGGAGTTTTTAATGAGGCTTCGCCCGACCAACTTTCCTGGGAGTATACTTGGTTTGTGCCTATCACGATGCTGCATAATTGTTCTTAGGCATATTTGTAGAGCCTAAAATAATTTACGAAATTGTCTAGTAATCAATATTATTTTAGTTAATTAGGGAGTAGCCACAGCATCTTTAATTAACTAAAATTGTATATAAAGATTAAGATTACATGAAGAATAAGACATAAAATTGTAATTAATTATACTTAATATAATAAGATTTATCCTACAGGAAATTTTGTTATATTTATATAATTAATTAGGATAAAATACCAGATTATTTTCATAATCTACCCACAGGAATTATGAATTGGAACATAGTTTGGTAGTTTTATCATAAAGGATAGAAAACAAATTATTTTAATAAAGTACCCATGAAGAAAATAATTTGACTTTTCTATCATAAAGTTTAAATAGTCTATTTGAATAAAAAAATTTAGCCCACAAGCAATTTTTTTTTATTAAATTAGATACAGTTTATTATATGTATTACATTGGTAAAACATATAATTCAAATACATAAGTCTCAAATTTAACATAAGCTTTTGGACTTTTTCAGTATCTCAACCTGCTAGTTACACCGATATGCGCCTAGAGATTCCAGAACTTAGGGGTGACAACTATAAGATATGGATAGAACGGATTCTCTTACATCTAGGATGGATGGATATAGACTACGCTATTAGGAAAGAGGAACCACCAGCAATAACTGAAGAAAGTAGTCCTGCTGAAGTTGCACTATATGAGCGATGGGAAAGATCCAATCGGCTCAGTGCAATGTTTATAAAGACTAAAATTACTGCTGGTATAAGGGGTTCCGTGGAGCAATATGAGAAGGTTAGGGAATTGCTCAAGGCCATTGACGATCAATTTGTCACTTCTGAAAAGGCCTTGGCAAGCACCCTTATATTGAAGTTTTCCTTTCTGCGTCTCACAACCGTTAAGGGTGTGCGTGAGCATATCATGCAGATGCGGGACATTGCGGCTCAACTTAAGAAACTAGAGGTAGATATGTCAGATTCCTTCCTTGTGCACTTTATACTTAACACCCTTCCTCAACAATATAAAGTGCATAAGGACAAATGGTCAATTAATGAATTAATGACCATGTGCGTTCAAGAAGAGGAGAGGCTTGTTATGGAATTGGGTGAAAGTGCGATGCTAGCTACAATTCGTACAAAGAAGGCTGACAAATCTCAAGCTTCCACTTCTAAGGGAAATCAGAAGGGGAAAGGTAAAATACCACCTCAAGCTGATATTAAGAAGGAAAACAAGTGTTTCTTTTGCAAAAAGAAGGGACACGTAAAGAAAGACTGCCTTAAATTTAAGAAGTGGCTTGAGAAGAAAGGTAATATTCTATCCTCTTTTGTTTGTTATGAATCTAATATGGCTAATGTTAATATTAACACCTAGTGGATTGATTCTGGTTCTACAATCCATATTGCAAACTCTTTACAGGGTATGCAAAACCTAAGGAAGCCAATGGGAAGTGAGCTGAGCATTTTATCAGGCAATAAGATGAGCTCACATGTGGAGGCTATTGGAACATGCACTTTAATTTTAAATAGTGGCTTCGCTTTAATTTTAGAAAGAACTTTTTATGTACCCAGTTTTTCTCAAAACTTAATTTCTGTTTCTAGACTTTGTCCTTTGGGGTTTTCTTTTAATTTTCAAGACAATATTTTTTTTTGTTTTATAAATCTAATTGTGTTGGTTCTGGAATTTTATCTGATTGTTTATATAAAATTTCTTTGCAACATGAAGCCACTAATAATTCTCTGCATGTTCATACTAGTACTAAGAGGTGTAATATTAATGAGGATTCCTTTCCTCTATGTTGTGGCATAGGAGATTAGGTCATATCTCCATAAATAGAATTAAGAGATTAGTGAATGAAGGAGTACTTAGTACTTTGGATTATACTGATTTCGAGACTTGTGTAGACTGCATTAAGGGCAAGCAGACAAACAAGTCTAAGAAAAATGCCAATAGGAGTTCAACCATATTAGATATCATATACACTGACATATGTTGTCCGGACATGGACATGCCTGGTCAGAAATACTTCGTCACCTTCATTGATGATTACTCACGATTCATGTATGTGTACTTGCTTCATAATAAAAATGACGTATTAGATGCCTTCAAAGTCTTTAAGGCTAAAGTTGAGAATCAATGCGGGAAGCAAATACAAATAGTGAGATCTGATAGAGGTGGCGAATATTATGGTAGATACACTGAGAATGGACAAGCACCTGGTCCTTTTGCTAAGTTTCTTCAAGATCATGGGATTGTTGCCCAGCACACCTTACCTGGTTCTCCGGATCAGAATGGTGTAGCAGAAAGAAGAAATCGTACATTAATGGACATGGTGAGGAGTATGCTTAGCAACTCTAATCTTCCAAAGATCTTGTGGACTGAAGCACTAAAGACGGCTACTTAATATTAAACCGTGTTCCAACTAAGGCTGTTCCAAAGACACCTTTTGAATTATGGAAAGGTTGGAAACGAGTTTGAGACATATGCGTGTTTGGGGTTGTCCGTCAGAAGTGAGAATTTATAATCCACATGAGAAGAAACTTGACCCAAGGACAGTTAGTGGTTTCTTTATTGGTTATGCTGAAACGTCTAAGGGTTATAGATTTTATTGTCCAACTCATACTACTAGGTTTGTGGAATCTAGAAACGCTAAGTTTCTTGAAAATGACATGATTAGTGGAAGGGATCGGTACAGGGATTTAATTCCTGCTCATGATCATAAGGAAAAACAACCTTCTACATCGTCATTGTCAAATAGATTGGCTATAATTCATAGCACTCCTCAAGTTCCAATAGCTGCAGAACAACCAATCGTTCAAGTTCCACAAGTTGTTGAAAACCTTCCAGTGGATCAACAAGTTCAGGACTTATCTCAAAATCTTGAACAAATAGTTGAACCACAAGCTCCTCATGGAGAAGGTGATTCAACATTAAGACGATCTACTCGTGAAAAGAGATCGGCAATTCCTAGTGACTATATTGTGTATCTACAAGAAACTGATATCGGAGCCGATAATGATCCTGAAACGTTTTCACAAGCCATGAGTTGTAAAGAGTCTAAATTATGGTATAATGCTATGAAGGATGAGATGGATTCCATGAAAAGCAACGGAGTCTGGGACCTTATAGAGTTGCCTAATGGGGCGAAGGCCATTGGCTGTAAGTGGGTCTTTAAGACCAAAAGAGACTCATTAGGCAACATTGAAAGATATAAAGCGAGACTTGTTGCTAAGGGATTTACTCAAAAAGAAGGAATCGATTACACGAGACCTTTTCTCCTGTATCCAAGAAAGATTCTTTGCGTATAATTTTAGCATTAGTTGCACATTTCGACCTTGAGTTGCAACAAATGGATGTGAAAACAGCATTTCTTAATGGTGATCTAGAAGAGGAGGTATACATGAAACAACCTGAAGGTTTCTCTTCTATTGAAGGCGAACACTTGGTTTGCAAGCTTAAAAAATCCATATATGGTCTGAAACAAGCATCCCGTCAATGGTATTTCAAATTCCATGGAGTAATTTCTTCTTTTGGTTTTGTTGAAAATCCCATGGATCAATGTATATACCAGAAGATCAGTGGGAGTAAAATATGTTTTCTTGTTTTATATGTGGATGATATTTTGCTTGCAACTAACGATAAGGGTATGCTACATGAAGTGAAACAATTTCTCTCTAAAAACTTTGATATGAAAGATATGGGTGAGGCATCTTATGTCATTGGCATTAAGATCCATAGAGATAGATCTCGTGGTGTATTAGGTCTATCACAGGAAACTTATATCAATAAAGTTTTGGAGAGGTTTCGGATGAAGGATTGTTCACCAAGTGTTGCTCCCATCGTGAAAGGTGATAAATTTAGTCTAAACCAATGTCCAAAGAATGATTTAGAGAGAGAATCCATGAAGAATATTCCATATGCTTCTGCAGTTGGAAGCCTTATGTATGTTCAAGTCTGCACAAGACCTGACATTGCATTTGCAGTTGGAATGTTAGGGCGATATCAAAGTAACCCAGGGATAGACCACTGGAGAGCTACAAAGAAAGTCATGAGGTATCTCCAAGGAACCAAAAATTACATGCTTATGTATAGACAAACGAACAATTTGGGCGTGGTAGGCTATTCTGATGCAGATTTTGCTGGCTGTGTTGATTCTCGAAATCAACATCTGGGTACATTTTCATTATGGCCGGTGGAGCTGTTTTATGGAGAAGTGTTAAGCAGACTTTAATTGCTACCTCTACTATGGAAGCCGAGTTTGTCTCTTGTTTTGAGGCTACTTCACAGGGTGTATGGCTTAAGAGTTTCATTTCTAGACTTAGAATTATGGATTCTATTTCTAGGCCATTGAAAATTTTCTGTGATAACTCAGCTGCAGTGTTCTTGGCTAAGAATAATAAGAGTGGAAGTAGAAGCAAACACATCGACATCAAGTACTTAGCCATTAGAGAACATGTTAAGGAAAAGAAAGTGGTCATTGAGCATATTAGCACTGAGTTAATGATTGCCGATCCTTTGACTAAGGGCATGCCACCAACGAAATACAAGGATCTTGTGGATAAAATGGGGATTGTTTCCTCTTTATAATTTGTATATACATTCAGTATGTTAATGAAACTCTTTTGCATTCAGATATTTTCTCATATTCATGTGCACCTTAATTTATTTGAGAAAATATATATTTTATTCTGGACCAAGAATAAACATAGGGTTTATTCATTAAGTTAATTGTTGCCACATTAAGTGTAGTACTTGAGAAATTAAATACATTGTAATACATAGATGATAATACTCGTTCTTAGAGAACTTATCACTATGATTCATGTGTTTGTTTCTTAAGTAAGTTATTCAATGCTTAATTCAACATATGGACCAAGTGGGAGATTGTAACGTTTTCTTCATTATGCATATTAATGGTCATTATGCATATTAATGGTCCAATACGTTTTGATATTGAATGCAATGGTAACAGACAGCCGTTACGTTTTTTACATTAATATAATGGTAACGGACAAACATTAATGCAATGGTAACGGACAGACATTAATGCAATAGTAATGACAGTCATTAATGCAGTGGTAACGGACAGCCGTTCTTGATGGAAGAACGACTATATAAGAGATGTACTTGGTCCTGACTAATCTCTTCTATTCAGAGACGATATACCATCTAAGTCAGAAGAGGATTAGTGAGAAATCGAATACATATATCCCACTTGACAATGGCTGGAGGTATGGTTATTTGTTTTCCGCATTACTTGATTTTATTGTTAGAAATATATTCAAGATCAACATATTTATTCTTACATTAACTTTATCCTGTTAAATTGTTACAATGCCAATAATTTATTAATCAAATGATTAAGAAATATTTATATTATAGTATAAAATTTAAGTTTAACTAGAGTTTTGTTTATAAAGCACGATAACAGTATTTAGGGGATTTTGTTTTTTTGCTTAATCAATTTTTTTAAAGATTTTTTTATTCATAAAGAAGTACAATTAGAAAAGAACATTTAAACTTTAAACTTAATTATTCCTAATTAATTACCTCCCTGAAGACTCATTCTATTTTCGTTTTCATTTTACTTTTTATTCATTTCATTTTTTTTTTGATATATACATGAGATACCAATTTGATTATCGAAACACATTTTATCAATTTTCTGTCACCTAATTTTTTGCATCTTGCAAATCTTTGAACCAAAATGATACAGTAATGGATCGCAACAAATTTTAATCTATCATCACTTTAACAAAGTTCACCTCCATAATTCTTCACTTCTGCTGACAAATTATGATTTGGTTCTAACCAACTTTATATTTGATGATGGGTTTATTACTTTATTAATATGAAATATTGTTAACTAAAGGCATTACTAGGAAATTTTGGTTCAGAATTATTGGAGTATGTCATTTTGATGGGTATCAAAAAGTGCAAAACGAAGCGTTTTCATCGGGTTGAGGCCAGGCCCAAAATGATTCCAGGTACGTGAACCGTGGACTTTGACTTTGGATCCAAGGATACCGTGTGTTTATTTCAAAAATCCTCTTGGCTGTGGTGTGGTGTGGCTCTTGCCAGGGTTCCTATTTTGTTTCCAAGAAGCAGCTTCCAAGGGATATCCCTCCCTCAGATTTCTGCAATTTCATCAGACAATCGAAGATCTCAAACACCTACGACGCCATGTACGGTTCCAGAGGGTAAGTTTCTTAGAACTCTGGTTTTAAATTTTTTATTGTTCTTGTTCTTTGAATGGAATTAGGGTTTCTCTGATTTTGTATTGGGCTTGACAAGATAATTAAATTGAATTGGATTAAGAATTAGAAAATTTACCCCAAATTCAATTTTGGACTAAATTTCTTCGTTCTCTATATGAGGTGCCGTAAATTTATTAATTTTGTTTTGTACTAACAAGTAAGAACTAATTTAAAGGTAGCGTCGATGTTTCTTGCCTTTCGGTCTGGAGAGTTTGCTTTTATTTTACGAAAATGAAAGATAAAAGTATGGAAACTTAGATTGGTTTATGGCATATCTGATTTGTTGCGAGTATGATTCTTAATCTTTATGCTGGTAATGAAACTGTTTGGGTAAGACGGAAAAATGAGATTCTATTCTTCATAAACCAATCTGTATCCTGTTCGCAATAATAACTTATGCCACATGATCTTGACTTCAACGCATGATTTATTTCTTTTATGTTTATTCTTTTAAGGAGGGTTGATAAATATGGAAAATGCTTTTAGAATGTATTCATGTAGAAATTAGGTGTTCGGGAATTGTGGGTTGGGTTTGGTTTTATTAACAGGTTTAGTGGGGGATTTTTTGCTTTTTGGGTATGGATAATTGAAGGGCAATGTTGGGAAGCGGGGGGGTTTCGGACGGGTACGAGGTCGGCTCAAAGAGACAAAGAATGATGGAATCAAATCCCTACTTCGCAGTGAGCAGCGGTATGAGCAGCTATCAACCTTATGGTTATGGTGGTGGCTTCCAGCCCCCTCCCTTTCCTGTGGTACGTCTCAGGGGTCTCCCTTTCAACTGCACTGATATTGACATTTTCAAATTCTTTGCTGGGCTGGACATTGTGGATGTTTTGCTGGTCAACAAGAATGGAAGGTTCTCCGGCGAGGCCTTTGTTCTCTTTGCAGGGGCCATGCAGGTTGAGTTTGCTTTGCAAAGAGATCGACAAAACATGGGACGTCGCTATGTGGAAGTATTCAGGTGCAAGAGGCAGGATTATTACCATGCTGTGGCTGCAGAGGTGAATTATGAAGGAATTTATGATAATGATTTCCACGGAAGTCCTCCACCATCTCGAGCAAAGAGGTACAACGATAAGGATCAAATGGAATACACTGAGATACTGAAGATGCGTGGTCTTCCCTTCTCAGTGAAGAAACCTGAAATTGTTGAATTCTTTGGAGACTTCAAGATTGTGGAAGATAGGATACACATTGCATGCCGCCCTGATGGGAAAGCTACTGGAGAGGCATACGTGGAGTTTACTTCTGCGGAGGAGGCAAAAAGAGCAATGTGCAAGGACAAGATGACAATAGGGTCGCGGTATGTGGAACTTTTTCCTTCAACACCGGATGAAGCTCGACGGGCTGAGTCAAGATCAAGGCAGTGAAGAGGCATACTCCTGATGATTTGTATGTGTTATTCCAGCCAGCTATGCATTGCTCCCCCAGATTTCTAGGATAAGCTCTCTGCTTGTTGCAGGTATATCTACCATTAGGTTAAATATGATTAGTATGTTGTCAATGTACTTTCTTCTCTCATAAATGTTTGAATTTTGGTTTTAAGGATAAAAATATTCAGATATGCAATGTAGGCTTTAGAGCTTTGCCACTCAATTCAGGCTCAGCGTTAATTTCAGCATTTGGAATTGCCACCGAAATAAGGAGAAAGCTTCTCGCCTTCTCCCATGGGGCACTAGCTGTTCTTATTTCAGGTTGTGCCATTAGCCCAGACCTCGTTACCTTTTGACCCAAAGTAACAAGCAAAATTTAAGGACCCATCTTTTCAGATTGACTGTCGTACTGAATCCCAACGAAACAATGGTAGGAGCTCTTGGGTAAAATCCTCTAACAATCGCGATTCTTTAGTCCTTTGCACACCCAAAAGGCCTAAACCTAACCATGGACATCGATATGGTGAGGATTTTTGGTTTCGATTTTTATTTTTATTTTTATTATTTTATCTTTTCTTGTTATATCATAATCATGTCTAGATGAGATTCAAATAAATAAAACAAATTGGTGAAAAGATGCATTTTTACCTTTTTTTAATTTTTTATTATTTTGTTAAAATTATTCTTCTTTAATAATTTTTTTAATCTCAACTGTTCAAACTACCATATAGAAGACTTATATCCCAGCTGGAAACAATCTTAAGCCTGTCTCCAAACAAAGCGCATCTCTTCCCAGCAAACCGAACTCCATGCACCATTCATGCCTTTCCTACCGACTCACTGCCTCCCTATTAATCCTAAAAGCACTGCAATGAATCTCACCCGTCCAAACAAACATATTCTCGCTGAAACAACAAATCCAACGGCTCAAATTCATCCTCGAATTTAAAGTATAAACCACAACAAGGATAGTATATATTAATTTAATAATGGATATAATATTTAATATTAAATAAGATAAACTTTTACACCTAAAATTCTCAATTAATTTTTATAAATTGGAAAACCATATTTCTACCTATTTTTATTATCGCATAGCTAAAAATATATATTTTTATTTACATACTTATTAATTTATTTTAGTTTTATAAATATTACATTTTTTTTATAAAAGTAAGAAAACTTGAAAATTTAGCCTTCATTTTGAAGAAATAACAAAAAACAAAACAAAAATATATGAAAAAGTATTTATATATATAATTAAATATTTTATTATTATATTAAAATTATTTTTATTTAATAATTATTTTATCTTTTTCGATCTCATCGCAATTAATTTCTTCTTTTATCCAAATTAATCGTTAATAAAAAAAATTTATGTTACTTATTGAATAAATACGACAATGATACCGACACTACAGGTGGTAGGCCAAAGTTTCGTGGTAGCTCTCCTGAGCTTGGGTATCATACATACTATCTCACCTGCTATAAATAACTTCGCCCTTCAATTTTCACGTTGGTCTCATTGTTTGCGCTCAAAAAACGCATTTGCCGTAATAAAAAAAAAAAAACGCATTTGCCTGAAACCCTGAGGAAACGAAACAAACCAAACCAAACCAAACCGAAAAATAAATTCAAACAAATTAAAATATTAAAAAGGAGCTTTAACCTAACAAGCTTTTACATTTGCATCTTTGAATCAATTTGTAAACAGAATTTTAGACAAAAACCCAAAAAAAAAAAAGAAAACAAAGAAGAAGCGGTTAGCTGCTCCACAAATGGCGGACGCGTTTTGTTCGGACTGCAAGCGGCACACGGAGGTGGTTTTTGATCACTCGGCAGGTGATACGGTGTGTTCGGAGTGCGGCTTGGTATTAGAGTCACATTCGATCGATGAGACGTCGGAGTGGAGAACCTTCGCCAACGAGTCCGGCGATAACGATCCCGTCCGTGTGGGTGGTCCCACCAACCCTCTTTTGGCAGATGGCGGTTTATCTACTGTTATCGCTAAGCCTAACGGTGCTTCTGGAGAGTTCCTTTCGTCCTCTTTAGGTCGGTGGCAGAATCGTGGGTCGAATCCGGATCGGGGGTTGATTCTCGCTTTTAAGACTATTGCTACCATGTCTGATAGGTATTTAATTTTTTTTTTGTTGGTATTTGGATGGATTTTTGTTTGCTATTGGTTTTTGGTTGGTATTGTGGAGATTGTTTGGATGGTCAGAAATTGTGGGAAAACAATGAAAAAAATGGATGTTAGGGTTATGGATCTTGGGTGAAATTTCTAAAGTCTTGTTTGATTGAGCAAAATGAGTTCGGTGAGTTTGGGACGTCCGTTGTTTCTAGAGGCAAATTAATGGAAATGCCTAGGGATTTTGATTGCTTTCCTGATGTGGGTTGCCAGAGGGGAAAACAGATGCTTCACTTGGTGGTGAAAACAATTTATTATTTATGATGCAGTTATTGCTTGCATATCTACTTGTTTGTCCTTAAGAAAATTGTGGAACAAAGTTTGAGGGCTGATTCTAGGAAATTTAGAATTGGTTGTCAATGTAATTGATTCGAAAGTTCTATGCTTTTGAATTTTATTTTTCTAAGGCAGAACCCGAGTTAGGTGAGTTAGGTATTAATTAGATGAATGTGCTGTTCTCTGTGAAATCCAGCTTAATGTGATCCAACTGAATATTAAGATTGTATTTCTTAAAAGCATTGATATTTCTAATATATGTTATTACTTCATGAAAAGTTTTGATTCTGGCTTTATATTTCTATTCTGTTCTCTTTAGGTGTAAAGATTTGCATATTTATCCCCTTCCCCTCCCTTTTGTCCATGAAGTGGAGTTCTATGCTTGAAAGATAGCAATTTACTATGAAGTGTCACTTATTTGGATAAGTTTATGTTTCAGGTTGGGTCTTGTTGCAACAATCAAGGTATGCTACTTATTTCAGTGTAAACATAATTTGAATCATATATGGTGTTTCAGTGTATTGCTATGGACCGGCAACATGCACAGAGACTTTGTATACTCTATAATTTTAGTATTTCATGTGTATGTATTCTTGACACAAGTTGGCATTGCTGCCATGGATCAAATAAAGGGTTTATGATGTACTAGAATAATATCAGGTCAGCAACTATTCTAAATGGAAACAAAGTTAAAGTGTAGCATGACAGGCTTTATAAGAATGACTTGTTTGAAACAGAATGTCTTTAGTGTAAATATTGACAAATTTGTGATAAATTATCTAACTAGAAATAAGGTATACATATGAAATTCCAATCTTGTGCATGACTTGAAAGCCTCAAATATATACAAACGTTACCATAACTGCTACAGCTCCTGTGCACTAGTAGAAAAAAGCTTTCGCTTGGTCTGAGTCACCTTACAATGAGGAAAAAGAATAAGGTTAGGTTTGATTGTTAGGCAAGAAATCATCTTGTTTATTACACAAAATTGTTAGTAATTTTCATCATCGTTATCATCAGAGCTTTTATCTTAATATTAAGGTAGGCTACATGAACCAATGTATGAACTTACGCTAAGTCGTTAGCATGAATTCTCCTCCTCCACTCATTCCTATCTAGGGCAATTTATTCTTCCAACTCTCGTTCTGTCATATATTTCTAGATAACTTCCTTTCAAGTCTTTCTCGGTCTTTCTCTAGTTTTAATCTTTTTTCATCACTCATAGCCTTCGCTTATCTTCATTAGGTGTCAATCCAATTTTTTGGTGAATATTCTCATTTCTCTGGTGAATATTCTCATTTCTCATTTTATCATTTCTCGTATATCTACATATCCATCACAGCATTGCTACTACGCTCATCTTTTGTGTATGCAGCCTTTTAGCTGTCCAATATTCACTACCATAGAGCAATATTGGTCTAACAATTGTCTTGTAAAACTTGTCTTTCAACTATATAGGAATTTCTTTATTGCACAACTCACCTATAGTGCTTCTCCACTTGCTTCAGCTAGCTTGGACGCTATGGGTCACATTGACATCAGTCTCTCTATTAATCTGTACAATCGATCTCAAATATCTAAAATGATTTCGCTTAGGGATCGTAGTCCCATCTAGTATTACTGTGTTTCGCTTTCTTCTTTATTTGAATTGAATTTACATTCCATGTATTCATTTTTACTCTATTTAGTCTGAATCCTTTTGAATCGAACGTTTGTCTCCACAATTCTAACTTCGCGTTAACCTCTACTTTAGTCTCAGCACAAAAAAAAAATATCATTTGCAAACATCATATACCAAGACACATTACCTTGGATGGATTTTGTCAGCTCGTAACATGGACCTTTGATGTAGTGCCTTTTACATGGCTTTACATGTGTCCTTGCATCTCCATATATCTCTTTTCACGGGAATCTTTTTATCATTGAGGACCATCATAACACCTCCCTGGGCACTTTATTATATGCTTTCTCTAAGTTTATAAAGACCATATGAAGATCTTTACCCTTTACTCGAGAACGCTCCATAAATTGTTTAAGCAAGTATATTATTTTCACAGTTGATCGGCTGAATGTCTTCATTTCTCTTTTAGAGAGGTAGCAAAGCACTCTTTCTTCATTCTTCAGGCATTTTCTTAGTGTGTCTAATCTTATTAAAAAAATTTATCAATCACCTAACTCTTATATTTCTAAGATATTTCCAAACTTTAATAGGAATATCATTAGGCGCAACAACTTTCGCTATCTTCATCCAATTTAGTTTGTTGAAATAATCACGTCACCTTTATTTAACGTCATTGACCTTAATTAGAGTTCTTTGGTACATATATTTGATACATTTTACAATTCCTAGGTCACGACTCCTCTCTCTTGTTTGCTCAAATCTATTTATCTTTTTCTCTTCGTCCTTTGTGTTTAACTTGTTATAAATTTTTTTCACAACCTTCGATTTAGCTTTAGCCACCATTCTCTTTCCCTCCTTTCTTGCTAATTTGTATTTTGTAAAGCTTTCTTCAATGTTTTTTTCTTTGAAGTCTTATAATAATCTTGCTTAGTCTTTATAGCTTCCTTAATCGATTCATTCTATCATGTTGCATCATTTTTAGTCGGACTCTTCTATTTAATAATCTTAGTATCTCGTTACTCATCTCCCGAATGTTTTTTGCTATTTTGTTCCATGGTATATATGGGCTCTAAGATGTAAATCTATATCATTAATAAATAAGGAAAAGTTAATAGAATAATGCGTTATTAATAGCCAAATATACTCTCAACATTTTGGACAAAATGAATCGAAGCTCTTAATGTTTTATTGCATGCAAATCAATTCATGAACTTTTATTATGTATAAACTCTCAATCTTTTAAAATCATGCAATTAAATTTAAATTTATTAAATGACATTAACTTACGTTCGTATTGTATGCATGACATGTCATGCGACAATCCACAAATCTATCCATGTCAGCTGCCACGTATGTCCAAACGGTAGTTGGTGTCATTTAACATATTTAGACTTAATTGTTTAATTTTGAAAGGTTAGGGGTTTATTTACAATAAATAAAATTCATGAACTGATTTGCATGCAATAAAACATTGAAGATATATATCCAATTTGTGCCATTGTTTGATATATAAATTTAATTATTTATTTATTATCTTAATTTTTGTTTATCTTTATAACCAATAATATTGTAGTATTTCAGTTGTATAAGAAGTAAGAATTTATCCTTAAAAATTTACCTGCTGCAAATTTTACTTATTTAAGTATCCAAAGAAAGTTCCTATTTCATAAAAGCCCAGGATACATTGCTCTATAAACTTTGAATATTTTGAGTAACAAGTTGGAGAGAGGGAGGGAGAGATGTCGTAGTCACCGTTGTTCTTTTCTTTTTTGCTTTGCCTTTTGATAAGAGACTGAGCAACAAGCATTTAACACTTAGAAAATGGATGAACATCCAATTCTAAGTTTTTCTTGTCCTTTTTTCATTATTAGTTGTATGTAAAGCATTTAAAAAAAAGTGAAAATAATCTGTTAAAAATGAACTCTGCCAGGAAGAATTCTTAGCTGTGCTATATATATATATATATATATATAGAATCTAGCTGCATTTTCAGTTTTAATTTGTTTTCTTTGTCTGGCCACTGAAATTTTCTTGTGAACTCTATCCTTGGTAATCTACTTCTCAATGATTGTCTTTTAATGATCACCATTTAGTTTTAAGCATTTCTATGCTTCTAAAAGAAAATTGTTTTATATTTGAAGTATTTGTTTAAGCTAAATTGAGAGTTTTCCCATTCATGGTTGCAGCATCTTGCGTTTTACACGTTAATTTTTTGCTTGGATGACCTTTTCATTCTTTATTATCTGATTCTTTTATCAATTTTCATGTGCATGTGATTAATGGGGCTTCTGCCATTGATTTTGAAGGATCGAGCCAATGAGATATATAAGAAGGTGGAAGACCAGAAGTCTAGTAGAGGAAGAAATCAGGATGCTTTGTTGGCTGCTTGCCTGTATATCGCTTGTCGACAAGAGGACAAGCCTCGCACTGTCAAGGGTACAGCCTAAGATTCCTTTAACATCTGGATGCTTCGTGATTTATTTTTCCTAATATCTATGAGCTTCCCTGAACCTGTGGATTTCAAATAGAAATTTGCTCTGTTGCCAATGGAGCCACTAAGAAAGAAATTGGCCGAGCGAAAGAGTACATAGTGAAACAACTGGGGTTGGAGCCTGGTCAGTCTGTGGAGATGGGAACCATACATGCTGGTGACTTCATGGTGAGTTCCCTTGTTTGCCATATGCTTGGAAGGCTGCACTTCCATGGCTGAATATCATCTTGTTCATTTGTGCTTACCATTTATGGTTGCCACTGACATTGATTTCTTTAATTATCAGAGGCGTTTTTGTTCGAATCTTGGTATGAATAACCAAGCAGTTAAAGCTGCCCAAGAAGCAGTTCAGAAGTCTGAGGAGTTTGACATAAGGTAGTTATTATTCTATTTTCATCATGATGCAGTAAGCCTAAAGTGTTTCTTTTTAAGCCTTTTTCATTTCAAATGGATTTTAATTCAATTTCCTCTATGAGTTGGATAATTCTGTCCGGACCTCTCCAGTTAACAGAATGCATGATTAGGAACTGGGGATTTTAAGTTGATCAACTTACGTGATTAAGAAAGAATTAAAATGTTTGAATAATGACATAAAGAAAAAATGCTGGTTGAGTGCTAAAGGACAATTATGGTTGAGATTTTGCAATAATTTTTCTTATTTTATAAAGACTTATTATGGAGGTGAATTATGATGTGCTGGCAAGCTAGAAGCAAAACCTTTTGAGGATATGGATGTTAACAAGGATCTTGGTGGCATTCATTTTTTTTTTTTTTTTAATTCATGCTTCAATTTCAGTGACAGTTCTGGTATTCCATTATCTTGCAGATTAGGTAGATTCCTGCCGCCAAATTGTTTATTGATTTGGTTATTTAGCTTTGGCATGTATTGGACAGTTTGAAGATTCTGAAAAAAAAAAAAAAGACTTGATGCTTCTTCCTAACATTAGTCTATCACGACTTATCACAGAAATCATCTTGCTTTGCTGCTGTTTGTCTCTTGCAAAGCATGTTTCAACATATTTGACTTATAGTTTGTATGGGTATTTGCTAACAATTTACATAACTATTTCAGGCGAAGCCCTATATCAATTGCAGCAGCAGTTATTTTTATTATAACACAGCTTTCAGATGATAAGAAGCCTCTTAGAGGTTTGATATTTCCCATCTTACCTGTCAAGTAAAAAAGATATTTCACAACTACTTTTGTATGTCTATTTTTCTACTTGATGTTCTGCTGATTATTGCAGTTTAGGTTCTCTATGAATAACCCAACGTGGTGGTTATGGAATGTGTTTGTCCTTTAAAAAAAAACAGCGTCCTTAATTTTTTGAGCTGCTACTATCAGATTCATTCCTGAAAAGTGCATAATTTTAATAGAAAATGTGTGGGTTGCAGATATTTCAATTGCTACGGGAGTTGCAGAAGGGACGATCCGAAACTCATACAGGGATCTTTATCCCTTTGTGTCCAAGATAATACCAAACTGGTATGCCAAGGAAGAAGATCTCAGGACTCTATGCAGTCCTTGAAGTGCAGAACAGACAATAATATTAATGGGAATACCAAAACAAAAAAAAAAACCCAGGTTGGCTGAGTTCTCTCCCTTTGATGTGGTGGAACTCTTGGAACACTTCAGCAATGCTGTTTTTTCTTTTCTTTTTTCTTTTCCCTTTTCATTTCTTCTGCATAACTCCACCTTTACAAGGGGAGACAAAAAGGGGAAGGGAAGGAATGTGGAACAAGAGGTCTAAGGTATTTACGGATGAATTTTAATTTATATTTGAACTTGCAACAAATTCTTTTAGGGAGTATAGTTATGATATAGAAGTGCAAGTTATAGGAAACTTGATGTTGTTACCTGTAATGTATTCCACCAGTTCCACTCTGTTGTCTCTCCAAAAATCATGGAGTATAAATTTTGTTTAAAATTTTGTAGCATTTGGTACCTTAGCCCAAAATGGCATGGCTCAAGGTTGCGAAGCTCCCATGTATGAAAGGCGGGCAGTCAGATGAACTAGCATTCTGCCCCCTTAAGAGTTTCCAAACTAAGTGAATCTTAATATTGCAAACAATAAAGTTTACGTAGTTGGTAAGGATTTTTTTGGGTACAATTGAGGTGGGATTTTTTTTGAAAGTATTTTAAAAGTAAAATTTATAATGTCATAGGTTGATGTAAAGGAGTGCACTTTTAAAATCATTCGGTAAACAGAATCAGGTTCGGCCATTTAGGCAACATATTACATGAACCAATAATATGATAAATTAGTAAATACAAATAATAATTACAAATTAAACAAATAATATAACAAATTAAATTCGGTGTCATCAAAACTCTTAGGATCTCTTTCTGGACACTAAGTTAAAGCCTTATTTATTGCAATTTATAATATTGATTCTTATAAAAATTAATATTGTAACTAAAAATTGATCATTGAAATTATTGTTAGGATTAGTTTAGATGGGATGTTAGATAATTAGATAGTTCAGGTGAAATTGAAAGGAGTGTGGAGGTAGTTATTATAATAAAGAGATTAGATATTGTAGCGATGAGATTAAAATCAATAGTTGAATGTCTGTTTAGATGCAATAATAGTGATGGCGATAAAATGAAACATACTAAGGACCAAAAAAAAGATGAATAAGGAAATATTTGAATAATTGTATAAAATAAAATTTATAATAAAATATTTTATATCTATGAAATTATAAATAATTTAAATTTATTAAAATTTTTATAAAATATTATTTTTTTAATAAATTAAAAATTGGTAAAAATAGTTTTGTATTAAATAATACTTTTGTTATTAGATATTTAAAAATTATTTATATATATGTAATATTATTTAACGTTTAAATTCTTTAAAAATAAATAATGATATATTATTTTATATTTAAATAATAGATTTAAGATTTTAAGTAATAAAAATTTTAATAATGATATAATTATGTCAAAAATATCACATAATAATTTATTTATAAATTATATCTATAATTTGCATTATTAAAAACATTAAAATAATAAAACAAGAAACTTTAAAATAAAATTAATAAAATAATAACTTAAAAGAAAAAATGAAATGAAAAAAGGGTTAAAGTGGTAAAATACCACTCTCCCAGGCGAATTTTCACCTATTAAGGGTTCAGTGGGTGAAAGAGGGTGTGAGACGGTGGGAGCTCCCACTGCGCCACACGCTCTTTCGAATCAAATGAACGACTTGGTGCAGTTAAAGGCAAAAGTTGCCCCAATTGGATTGTGAGATGGTCTTGTTTCAATCCAAACAGGGCCAGAATGTATAGAAGGTTAAAATTTAGGTTGATTTACTAGATATTTTGTCAAAATTTGAACTTACACCAAATTTTCACTTAATTAGCTTAGTTTGTGTCACAAAATTTGATTTTAAAAAATGTTTATATATATTTTAAAATGAATATTTTTTTATCTTTTGATATATTTAAATTTTTTTTCAAATAATATTAATATCACTATTAAGTTATAGATTATTATTCAATACATTAATAGTGAAACTTTTAATTTCACAAACAATGTTAAGAGAATGATTCATGTTTTTTAAAAAATATTTTAAAAAATTATGTAACAATTTTTTAACTTTACTTGTGAAATTAAAAAAATTATTATAAAAATGGCATAATTAAATTATTCAATTATTTATTTTTAAAATTACTTGATATGTAAAAATGATTATATTAAAAATATTATGTCTTTTCTGACTTTTTCATGTTTTTTTTTGTTTTGTTTTGGGATGAGATCACCTTAGTGGATTGAACATTTAGCTGCTAACAATAATAATGAGATTATCTGAATGTGAATGATTACAATCAAAGAATGACGTAAAAGGGTCAAACACTCATTACTATCAGCAATTAGGTGGTAATTTGTGTGTGCGCTTTTTCAACGACAAAACATGAAAACAGAAGAAAATTTGCTTATTCTCTAACACTCCACGATCTGAGTTTTGCCACGGCTACCTTGTCTTCTTCTTGTTTCTTGGTCAATTTCCAATCATTCGTATCCACCGCACAGTGAACACTGACAAATGACAAACCTATAACGACCATTTATGTGTACATCACTTCAAATAACAGCCAAAGCCCGAAAGAGTTAAAATAATCAAACTCAAGGATACATAAACATTACTTTCGATTTTAAATCGTATAACCATTTATGTGTACATCACTTCAAATAACAGCCAAAGCCCGAAAGAGTTAAAATAATCAAACTCAAGGATACATAAACATTACTTTCAATTTTAAATCGTATAATTTGTCTAATCATTCTTAACAAATAAGATTCAACGTATATATAATTTATATTTATATTATGAAAATATTAAATTTTGCATCAACATTCATGTCGACACATCAAATATAATTTTTTTTTGCTTTTAACATATTTATATATAATTTTTATCAAATTTTAGTTCATGTCACATTAATATATTTTATCCATGTGTTGTGTCTAATATTGTTGAGTCTAAATTTCGACCTCCCTTTTTAAATAAAACATAAACATGCATTAAAAAACCAAATAAATCCAAACAAACATAATATTATTCTAAATAAACTTGTAAGTGGAATATATTTTTACTATGTACACATAAAACAACCCTAATATTTATCAATTAAAAATCTAATATGAATAGAGACAGTAGCCAAGATTAGCGAAACTTGACAAACCAAGACAAGAGCACCATGAGAGACTAAACAATGGTAAAAAGAAAAACAAGGCACATGTGGTTTTTACCAAAGGAATATATATAAATAAAACATTTGAAAAAAACTTACAATTTGCATATCATGACATACATATTTATAGGAATGACGAGACTGAAATAGTAAGTACACATAAGGTTAAATGTAAATTTTGAATATGGATGGTTGATTCAAAATTAATTTGGAGTAATAGCCAATTAATACCATATATGTAAATTGTCGAACATGTATAATTGAATCAATAATTTAATGATAATTCCTATGATATGATTTAAAGTTAATGTTATTCATGCCAAGCCGTGTGCAAGTTAATGTTACAAGCACAACCAACGCGGGTATATGACAAATCAATGAATACCCGATGCTTGAAAGTTTTATCTTGTAATTTTCAAGTTTTAATTTTAGATAAGGGATTTAGGGTATAATTGGTACTTTACAAGAAACTATTTTATACTCAGTGTTTTATTTCCACATGTGGTTATGATTATGAATTTGATAATTGAGATATGTCCTTTGAATCATGATGATAAAAAAAAAATCATTAATTGACATAATTATTCAGATAAATACAAGTTAATTAATTAATTAAACTC
The DNA here is from genome assembly GCA_031772115.1 of Heritiera littoralis. Lineage (NCBI taxonomy): Eukaryota > Viridiplantae > Streptophyta > Magnoliopsida > Malvales > Malvaceae > Heritiera > Heritiera littoralis. Next base: position 942,221 of record JAPDPK010000119.1, read on the forward strand.
TCCAATAAAATTAAAAACTTTATTGTTGGGGTAAAGTACATTTAGAGTCCCAAATCTTTTCTTTGGATTGGTACCTAATATTTAAATTGTTTCATGAAAGTCTTAAATCTTTTTAGGAGGATGTTATTATGGTCCTCTTGTATACAAATAAGAAAAAATTATAAATTAGGATAATGAATCTAGAATTATAATTTTTTACTATAATACTAATATGTATTTATTAAAAAAGGAATAAAATTTTTAAAATTTTAAGAATGAAGTAAAAGTATAATTTTGCTTATAACTTTAAAAAGTCAACTTAAAAATGGGGGCAAAAATAATACTTCAGTCTTATTTGAATAATTTTATTAATTTTTAATTATTTTGCTAATTTTATAAATATAAAATGAATAATATAAAATTCATTATATAAAAATTTTAACCTAATATTTTTAATGATTTTTTTATTATACTCATCTCACTGTCATTGTTGCAATTGCATCCAAACACATATTATCATTATATTACTCTTTTATCGCTACAATAACTAATTTTACTGCTACCAATATTTTCAATCTTATAAAAACTAATTTCACCGTTTATCTAAATGTACCCTCAATTAATGGCTCACACTGTGGGGGAAGAAAATGCTAAAGAGATAGTAAACCAAATAATCATGACTTCCATTTTATTTTATTTTTATAAAATCCCACAACATGCCAATATGCTTGCTTATATATAACCCCAACACATGCAAGTCCTTATCCATATTCCTCATAGCATTGCAATAGATAGCATTGAGAGAGGAATTCCTCTGGGCTTCTTCCCTAAAATGCTAAACCAAGAAAAGTCAGTGTCTGTGGTCATGGTGCCATTTCCAGCACAAGGCCATCTCAACCAGCTGCTTCACCTTTCTCGGATCATCCTCTCCTATGGCATCCCGGTCTATTACGTTGGTACCTCCACACACAACCGCCAAGCAAAGGTTCGAGTCCATGGTTGGGACCCCATAGCTGCTGCCAGTTTCCATTTCCATGACTGCCAAATCCCTTCTTTTCTTTCCCCTCCTCCCAACCCCAATGCAGCAATCAAGTTCCCCTCGCATCTCCAGCCATGTTTTGATGCCTGCTGGCATCTTCGTGAGCCTGTCACTCAACTGTTACGCATGCTTTCTTCACAAGCAAGAAAGCTTATTGTCATTCATGACTCCATGATGGGATCTGTAGTTCAGGAAGTTGGTTCGGTCCCTAATGCGGAGTCCTACGCTTTCCACACTATTTCTGCCTTTTCTCTCTTCTTTTATATATGGGAATCAATGGGGAAGCCAAAAGTTGATGCAAAAATGCCTGATGAAGTTGACGTTCCTGCTCTTGAAGGATGCTTCACCAATGATTTCTCGGAGTTCATTGCCTTGCAATATCAATATCTTAACGTCAATGTTGGGAATATATACAACACAAGCAAAGTGATTGAAGGTACTTACCTGAAATTTCTGGATGAAACAATAAGAGGAAAACAACATTGGGCTTTAGGGCCGTTTAATCCTATAAGAATACCTGAGAAAAATAGCTCGGCTACCCGGCACTACAGCCTGGAATGGCTTGACAAACAGACTACAAACTCTATTCTCTACGTGTCTTTTGGGACAACAACCACCATGGATGATGAGCAAATCAAGGAGCTGGCGATTGGTTTGAGGAGAAGCAATCAAAAGTTCATTTGGGTACTAAGAGATGCAGACAAAGGAGACGTTTTCAACGGAGAAGTCAGAAGACCCGAGCTTCCAAAGTGGTACGAAGATTCAGTGAAAGATATGGGGCTGGTGGTGAGAGACTGGGCGCCTCAGCTGGAGATTCTAGCCCACCCAGCCACAGGTGGCTTTATGAGCCACTGTGGCTGGAATTCTTGCATGGAAAGTATCACCATGGGAGTGCCAATAGCGGCATGGCCTATGCACTCCGATCAACCAAGAAACGCAGTGCTAATCACAAAACTGCTCAAAGTTGGCATCGCTGTCAAGGACTGGGCACACCGGGATGAGACAGTGACAGCACCAACGGTTGAAGATGCTGTGAAACGTTTAATGGCTTCCAAAGAAGGAGATGACATAAGGAAAAAGGCAGAAGAACTGGGCGTCGCAGTGAGACAGTCGGTGGGTGAAGGTGAGATTTCTCGGCAGGAGTGGGACTCCTTCATTACTCATATCACTAGGTAGGTTTATGATCATTATTATTACCAAAGTCGTGTTATATCAACACTACTTTAATCTATGAAACAAAATGTAGTGCCTTTCCAGCCCTTAAATCTGTGAAAGTAATTTATGAAAGTGAAGGAATAAGAAATTTGCTAGAATATGCATGTAATTCTTGTTTTCCATATCAATAATAAGGCTAGTAATTTTCGCGTGTTTTATAAGGAATATAGACAATGTGCATTTAAATTTACATTGAATAAGAAAGAAAAAATTGTTGGATTTATACGCCTGAATGTTATTAGTTTTATATTAAATCCATATTAATACAAAAATAAAAGAAGAATGACAGGTGACATGTGGATTTGTCTGCAAAAATTCTAGTGATAGAAAATCTTGCTATGAAAAAAGCTAATAGAAACCCTTTCATGGGTAAATAATTAAGAGGGCATAGGGTGGAATTTATTCCTCTTTTGGGAAAATCATTATTCTCAGTGCATGTAGCTAAAATCGAATTCATTGCAGAAGTTAGAAATTTGATCTTTTTCCAGCATATGTTGCCATTAATCAACGCTGTACCATTAAAGAGTAAAGGGCCTGTTATTCAAACATCCAGCTGGATGTGGCTTACAAGATGTACAAGTCTGAATACAATCAATCAGTAAACAAAGGAAAATTCCTCATAATTAAAAGATCAGTCTTGATGTAAAATAAGGATAATGAAGGAGATGTTCAATTGCAACAACTGCACAGATTTTGCACAAAGAGGAACTGAAAATTAAAAATAAAAATAAAAGAGGTAAATGTAGCTATGGTGATTTTATAAATAAATGATAGGCAATATTTTATCCATGGATTGTAAATTAATTGATAATGCGGACCGAGTTTGTGGAAAAAATTCTTGGATTCGATCTCTACTAAATACACTTTTGGAGAAGAATGAAAAGTTTTAATTATGATGAAACCTCGAACAAGATTAATCCCAAACTCTTAAAACGAATAAAAATATTTATACTTTATAAAAAAAAAACAATATTTAATAAAATGACTAAATTTCTTTAAATAATATTGTAAACTAAAATTTAAAATTTTATATCATACGTGGATTGTACTGTAAAAGTTCCCATAAAGGACAATAGCTTTCTAAGCAATAAAAGCCTAAAGGGATAGCTCAGCTGCATTGTACCTAGCTCCACTATTTTTACCCTACAGAGCAACCCATCACTTTCCTTGCACACTGCCCCGAATTATTGCACTTACATCACATCCCATGATCCATCAACTTCCAAATTTAACATACCCTAACGCTCCCCCTCATTCACTGTGAAAGCTTTTTATACAGATAACGCTGAGAGGTAGATGGCGATTCTGGCCATCGTTCAACTAGCCAGATTAATTTATAAGCAACAGCTGCGCGCCATCAAACAGTGAAGCATAGGTTAAAATTTAGACTTTGTTAGTAAAAGTAAATTTCTGTACCAAAAAAAAAGTAAATTTCATTAACGTAAACACAATACGGATAAGTAATACATGTTAAAATTTGATAAAAATATATACATAAACGTATATATTTGAATTTTTTATATTTTACATAGTATGAACATAAATTAACATGACATGAACACGAATTATATATTTCAATTATCAAATTTACGTTAAAAAAACACCTTAATATTGAGAGCTTATGAGATAAAACAGGGTTACTTTCAATATGTTGTTGGACATGTGAAAACCAGTTTTGATCGTGTAAATCTACATTACCTTCTGAATAAAACAAGAAGCTCAGTAATAGAAGAAACCTATCAGACTGAGTGACTGAGATTTCTGTTCTTGTATGTAAGTGCGTTGGCTGGCTCCAACAGGATAACATTAACACCTCATGATACATATCACATGCCAAATTTTGTTGCTGTTGAATGGATAAGAATAAGATTGCAGACAACGATAAGAAAGCTCTCTACTCAGAACGCACCGACTGTTGGACGTGTATAAATTATACGTTTTGAACGTGCCTATAACACTGCCAATGGATGAGATAAACTTCAGAACAAACATTTAATTTATAAGCGAACAATCTCTTAACTTAGTGGTTAAAGATGAGTTGTGACATATTATAAGTCTTAGGTTCAAATCCAAGCATCATCATCCTCAGTTATTTAATATTCCTCTTGTAATAAAAAAACATTTAATTTATAATTAATTGATCCATATTTAATTAAATAATTTTTACTGTGTTTACATGTTTAAAATATTTTAACTTGAATTAGTATGAGATTAGGTCTGACGTTTTATATATGCATGTCATAATTATTTTGTCTTAAGTTATCTAAAATAGAAAAATTGTAACTTCATTGTATGTTAAATATCAAACTAATTTTTTAATTTTATTAAATTTTTATGTATTATATATTTTTATTTAATATCATAGAGTTACATCTAATATTATCTTGTCTATCATAATTTTGTAAATATGTGAAGAACATTTGGGCATACCCCACAGAGTCTTTGGGAATGTAAACGGGTCGGGTAACTGCTAAATTTGATATACCCGAATCAAAACCCAATTAAGTTTTATAATACCCGAACCCTATTAACTATCCAATTATTTTTATTTATGTTATCCGAATCCTAATCTTATAAAATAGAAAATACCCGTTTAACTACCCGAACTCGTTTACCCGTTTATTAAGTCAAAGTTTGACTTTCAAATTTAAATTTAAAATCAATTTTGGAATAACTTAATTAAAAAATCAAATTAATAAATTTAATTTAACTCATAAAAATAAATTAAAGTTAGAAAATCAGAATTATAATATTTAATGACTTAATTTAATTAAATACAACATTAATAATAAATAATTTATATATAAAAATATAAATATTGTATTAATTAATTATTATTTATAGCGGGTACCATAAAATAATTATCCAAACTCTATCCGAACCCGTGACGGATAATAATTTCACTACTCGAACTCAATTATACACTACTTTAATCTTATTTAAACAGGTCGGATAATGTCGAGTACCCGTTTATAGGATACCCATTGTCATCCTTACTTGGATTACCATAATTTTGACACATATGCTGCTACTCTATATCCTATAAATCTTTAATTTTTTTGGGTGAAACTATAACCTATAAATCTACCAATAGTTTTAAGTGGCTGTTTTCCTTTTATGTTCGAAATTCTGTTTGCAGCGCGTGTAAAGTATTTTATGTGTAGTTCAGGCTCAGATTTTTCCCGACATATGTGCACAAACAAAAAGTGATCTCTTTCCTCACTGGTCCTGGCAGCTCACTTTATGTTGCAGAAAGCATCATTTTTTGGTTTCAGTTTACATCGTCTCTTTCTGTCGGAGTTTTTCAGAGGTAGCCTTGTGAAATTTGGTCACTAATTGCTTGTCGTGTTTGACTTTGATTTGACAATCCGCATATATCAATTATATTTGTATTATATAAAATTGTATTTATATAATATAAAACATAAATATTTTGTATTAAAATTTATACTAACATGTCAAATAAATTTTTTAATTTTTATTAAATTTTAATTTATGTCGTGTTGAGATTAAAGATGCAATAGTCCCAACAAGATAGAATTAGTGCTATTGCTATGCGATAGGAATAGGCAGGTAGCATTATTAGAAAGTAGTGTCTGATTTTATTGTCCTGGTTGTTTGGATTTTGAATTAATGTGGCTGGAAGGGAGGTTGGTTTCCTTGCAATCATTCAATCAAAAGTTCTCATTCATTCCAGATTGCGTTTTGATTTTGATTTTGATTTAACTCAAAGAGGGCCATCAGCCATGGGTGTCTTATACAAATTCATCGTCTGCCTGTGACTGTATTGGTGGTTTGGTAGCATCATTTATTGGTCGGTTTGCAGCACCTGCGCCTGCGCGCTTCCATTTAATGGTTCTGCGGCTGTCCGAAACATCTCATGATAACATCTCATGATGGTTCATAACTTAATATATATTTCTTAAAGGTTCTTGTCTCCGGTTTTTTTTTTTTGAATAATGATATGAATTTGACTGAATAAATAATCTTGTTCAATTTCGTGTAACAAATAGATTAACTGCCTTTAGCCACACAATAACTGCTTCATATTATAAAACAGCAACATAAAAATGAAAAGCAGATCATTAAATCCAAAAAGAATCGTCAATAAGTCGAAAAATTATTCATATAATTTTAGAAAATGAGACAAATTGAACATTATCCACTAATTTCTTTTTTTTTTTATGTAAAATATTCTCATATCACTTTAAGTTGAAACTAATTCTTGCTTGCACTGTATGATTGACATTGACCCAAAGAAATTTGACTTAGTGAGAACTCAAACACCAAAACATTTCGCTATGAATCATAATCCCTTAGAAACTTAGTAAGACATTACACCACTCAACTAAACAGAAAATATTCACATGAGTAAGCATGAGCTGCATTCCTTTCATTCTTTCTACCAACTCTCTACATAAAGTAGAAGGTAGGTGATAGGTTCAGGAATTCAAAACAATTGATTCTTTACATTTAGGCTTTAATCAGATTGATAACATTAAAGATATACAAATTTTCCACCTTCTAAAATAAATGATTAATTAACACCAACTGATAATAAAATTCCTAACAACCACATAGAAGCTTAAAGTACAAGTATATTTCCCTGAAGCAGTTATGATTTGCAAGTAGCCAAGCGATCATGAGACTATATGTATCACCTTTGGCATACCAACAAAATCCAACTAACCCATGTGTTTGCTAAGTTTTTATACTAGGCATAAGGCTCTAAATGCTTCATCCTGTATTGTATGATTTTTAACCGGTAACTCAAGATAAATTATAGAAGATGAAAAGGAGAGATCCCTTCAATGGTTAATGTAAGAATAATGTATTCGAACTGGTACACAGTCAAAACATTCTTCCTACACAGCACATAATCCAAAGATCACTAAGTTTATCTTTTGAGAAAGAGCAAGACACCAAACTCTAGGTACTGCAGTGAAGGACTGGCAACTCCAATAATTGTTTGAGCCAAGATAAAAATCATCTTAGTTCTTTGCTGTATCATCTGAGCCAACGGTTAAGTCAGTAAAAAGTTTCAAGGTAGGACAGCAAGCTCCACCCTGTCAAAGGAGAAAAAACTGACACGCCCATTCTCTACTTGACAAAACTTCAAAGGGATTGCACCATGCTTTCTCTCAAGGGCCTCAATTTCTACTTTGGTTGGTGGACTGCCACTGCAAGAGAAGACAGGTCAAGTAAAATAAAATAAATAAAAGAAAGACAAACTATCAGATGGATGGTAAATTGGAAAACTATGTTGGGAATTTCTAGGAAACAAGTTACATGGCCAAGAAGCCCCCATAAAATCCTACATAAACCATATGTTTTAAGGGGATTTAAATCCTCCAAATTAAAATCAGCTTCTCTTCTTAGCCCTCTAGGAGAGAAATCTTAAGAAAAATAGTCATAAATATCAGTCTCGTTTCCGTCACAAGTTCTGCAAACAGCTAATGCTGACATTAAAATCACAAGGACAAGCATTATGAGCCAAAAGATCTTCATGCTCCAGGTTATGGCTTTTTTGCCAATAGAAAATGAACTTTTTACAGAAATATATATGCTTCTCCATAAAACAATACAAGTTCATTGGCTCCCCTGAATGCAAGGCAATCCACAAATCAACCCAATGAAAGGAACTGAAAAAAGCCATCTAAGCGTAGCTCAGGCACTGAGTTGAATGTGGGATGGGGTAGAGATATTAAGTTAAAGATGCAGTTTTATCCTCACATTCTCTCCTATAAAGGACTAATTAATAAGTAATGCAAGTGATGATAAAATAATTATTTGACCTAGAGGCGCAACTTGAGAAGTAAACAACCGCACTGAAGTGTCAAAAAAGTGACTACAGCTCCAACGGTGGTTAAACTAGTAACAGTCTATTTAAGCATTGAAAAGAAATCATGGCATCAAAGATAGGAAAGATGGTGTTCAAGAATATGATAATTAAAGGCTCTAAACTACTTCCTTTCCAGCAGCTTTTAGAAAGAACTATAATGACAAAATACTCAACAAAGGATTCTTTATAATTTAGCTGCCAAAAAAGAACCAGTTTTTGACAAAAATGAAAATAACAATATTAGTTTCACACATGAAGAGGTGTGGTTTTGTATTCAGGTCTCTTTAGATAAAGGAGAATCTCAGGCAAAAAGACAAAAGCAAATTCTGAGCAACTCAAAAATAAAATAAATTAATAAATGCTCACAAAGTACAGTTTTGCTTTTCATAAATCCAGATTTTAAATTGCTTGTTTTTACCATGACAATTTTGCAATAAACCCACCACAATTCAGTCTCATGTGTCTTGAAAAATGCAACAAGTTTTCCAATTAATGCAAATAGCTATGAGAAGCCTTGGAATTTTGACACAGTCATTTCGTGTTTTCTTCCTCTAATACAGTCAATTTGATGTGTAAGCAACAGTACATCCTTCTCAAACATAGTTGCACCTTTAGCCATCCAACTTCTAGGACAAAAGATTTTATATGGAAAAAAAAATCCAACACAAAAACATATATTAAATAATATGAATGAAAGATATGCAGTCAATCACCATATTCATGAGGATAGAAGAGTTATCAAACTCTTGGGATTAGCAATATAATACTTACCTACTCAAGTAGAGAACAAAACTTGGATCACCCGGAGAAGACTTTCTAAACTTGCTGTTGGGAAGAAAAACATCAAAAGCAGGACTCACTTCAATAATATGCATATCATTGAACAACTCAATGATGGAATTCTTGCATTTCAACTCCATTTCTAGCAACTCATTTCTCTCTTGATTGCCCTGAAGCGAACAGGTTTCAGCTTTAATCTTTTGACCCTTCACAGACCAGGGGATACCATGGCGCCCGACTACATAACCTAGAGACTTCAGGTGCCTATAAACCTCAAAAAGCTCCAAAGAGCATGCACTCTTTTCATATGAAAGCTTCTCATATACTTCTTTTAAAGAAAGACATATACCGTTTTTATCCAAAAGATGTAATGCCCCTATTTCAATCAAAAACCTACAAAAATGATTATAAAATTACAACAAAAAACATAAGCTTACAATGACAAATTTTAAATTCGTTTCCACCTACAGAGTTTCCTCAATGGAGCAATATGTGTTGCCACCACGAACCATCCCCATAGTCACCCACATCTTACCCTTCTTCTCTATAACCTTAGCCATAGCCAAATCATCAACCCACAGGGCCTTTGAAATATCTTTCCTGAAAACAGATTTTAGCCAAATAAATTAAGTTCATACAATCTAGTAGAATTAACTCCTCCAAATAGCTAAGGCTTTATATACTCACGACTTTTACTACTAACTTTTTGTTTCCTAAAATGTTTCTATAAAACAAAAGCAAATTAGAGAAAACAAAACCATAACTGATTCAAAATATTAAAAAAAAAAAGTAATAATGTTTTATATTAAAGTAAATTATGCCTTTTATCCTCAAAAGAGTTAAATTTTAATGCTTTTAGATTATGGTTGCATTTCTATCCAAGCAAGCTTTGGGCTTTGGATAGAACTTAAGTTAAGCTTTCTTATATCCTTTGCCTCATGTTTCCTAATGAAAATAAGTCAAGTCCTTAAAATTGCTGGTTTCGCAAAATAAACTTAGCAAGGTTCTAGACAAAGTCAACAATTTTAAACGACTGCTGTATTTTATTAGGAGACTAGGTAAAAGGTCACAAAAAACCTTATCTAAATTTGTCTTTATGATTTTTGTTCTAGAAGAAAAAGATTTTTAGTGAAAATAACAACCAATAATTAGCTATCAAAACAAAGAGTACCTAAATTGTAACTTGCATAAGAAACCAGATGAGTAGCAATTCTCTTCATCATCATCCTCGTTTCTGTCTTGAAGATAGACCTCGTTGTCTGAACAACTTTCCCAATCCTCAGTATCCATTATAATTACAGAATTGCTGCAAAAAAAAAAGGCTCAAAACTTTCTATGAATAATTAAAGTAGACTAAAAGCATGCAATAACAACACTGCAAATAGATATTGGAACTGGATAAGTATAGGTGCAGACTTTTGGTGAAAGAAAAGATGGAGAGAAGTGCCTAGAAAAAGAGAGATGATCCCTTATGAATCATCAGCAGTAAGGGTCTAATCAAGCTTACTCAAGCCAGTACAGTTTGGTGCTCAAGCTCGAGCTCAACTTGAGATGAAGATTGAGCTACTCATACTCGCTTGATTAGGCTCATTCACCAAGCTCAATTTTCATGCTCAACTTCAAGCTCAATTAAGTGTACTCTCGCTCGAGCTCGATTTTTTTATATACAAATATTTTGAATAAATTAAAAATTAATAAAATATGGTATTTTTCAAAAAAATAATAATAACAATACAACAATAAACTTAAAAATTAAAGTCTTAACATAATTAAAAGAACTTAAAATGAAATATCTAAGCAACTAAGTCCACAATCCACAAACAAGTCACAACAACAACGCCCTTGCTATAGTTGCCTTCACAATACTATGGATAATCAACAAAAGCAACAGTAGGCCAGCAACAAGCAATAGTAACACCACCACCAACTACACTAACAAAACCAAAACAAGCAGCAGCAATACCTACAACAACACAACAAAATTGTTTCATTGTCATTAAAACCATTCTTATAGAGACAGCAATTAAAGTTTTATGAAAGGACTAAGTTGATTTTGATCTCAAGTGAAGCGAGCTTAATTAGTCTACTTTATGCAAATTATAACTTGAAATCCCCTAAGTGAAGTGCAGGTTTCTCAAGATGCAGAAGAAAAATAAACAATCGTTAATACAATGTCAAGCACACTTACATTCAAGAAAATGCAGTTTGAGGAGTCAAATATTACAGAATTTATAAGTTGAAAAGTTGTCACATTATTTCTTATCCAACCAGAATAACATACCAAAATGAAACACAATAAGTTTTCATCCAGTTATTCAGAAATTAAGAAGTAACAGTTTAATGAGAAATAAAATGCAAAAGCAGAGCACTTAGTAGCAACTAGTAGTAGGGTTTCAAATAGCGGCCGTGGCCGCCACCGCTATCGCGGAAATAGCGGGTGTGATGTACGGATCACACCCGTAACAGCTGCTAAAAAAGAAAAAAAAATCAAAAGAAGACAGAAAACACTCAAAACAGGCCTGCAAAAATAATTTAAAACGATTCACATCTCCACACAATCAGTTCAACATCAATTCACAATACAAGACAACAATTGGCCTGCAAGAGCAAGCTAGACAAAGAGGACATCGGAACAGCTAGTTCCAATTCCCTGCTACGCATAGAGAATTCTATCTCAACAAAGAGATCTGAGGAAGAAGTCCCCGGAGCAATTTATATAAAATTTTGAATTACCTTTGATGTAGATCTGAATTGAAATCGGGGGAGGGGACTCTATCATGGCTGTGGGAGTTTAGCTTGTACTCTGTAATCAGGGGAGGGGACTCTGTCATGGCTGACTGAGGCCTGAGGGGTGAGGGTGGGGGCGTGAGGGAGGTCGACGGTGGGTGAGCTGGTGAGGGGCTGTGAGGTCGGAGGCGTGGGCATGAGACGGTGGCCGGTGGGTTCTTCAGGCAGAGAGTCGAGGGAGGGACGAGGGTCGAGAGGGTGATGGGAATTGGGAAATTGGGAATGAACGGGTTTTGGGTCAAGATTAAGTTAAACAAGAAACCAATGAGCAGGACAGCAAAGGGACAAAGAGAATGAAATGGGAAAGGGAGAAGCAGCGAAATGAGAGCTCCGGAGCACAAAGACGCGAGGAAGAAGCCAAAGAGAGAAAGAAATTTGACGCTACAAATAGCGACTGCAGCGGTACACCTCAGAACAATGAGAATGATGCAGGAGCAGAAACTGAAAATGGCGGCAAGAGAGGTAGAGAGGACAAATAATTGAGAGATAGAAGGACACGAAAGAGAGTGAGGTGTCAGGTATGCACAAAGCAGGGGCAAAAGCCAAAAAGCAAAGGGGCTCACCAACTGGAAAGTAACATTGGGTTTTTTACGTTAAATGTTGATTTTTTTTTTCAAAGGTTAATTAAATTAAATAATGATTTAATATTTGATAATTACTATTTTACTTTAATAAAAAAAATATGATATTTCACATATTCCATAATAATATAAATAAAAAATAATAAATATTAAATAATTAGTATATTAATTTTTATTAGTACATAATTATTTATTTTTATTTTTAATTATTATAAGTAATTTTTTAAATATGAATATTTTATTATAATTCAAAAAATTATAAATATTTTTTTTTACCTAAATAATAGACTTAAAGTATCATAAATTACTTTAAAAATTATAAAATAAAATTTTACATAATTATAATTATATTATAATTACTACGTTTTTATATGAAATTATGTGAAATTAAAAAAAAATTCACAATCACAATAATTACAATGATTTTCACTAAATTCGAAATCGCAATAAACATAACGCGATCCTATTTTAAATCCCTGTCTAGTACTACTGATTGCTTGCTGTGTGCCCAACAGCCTTGAGGCTTCTAGCACTTTGGAAGCATGCACTGAAGGCCTGATGCTGCCTTGTTTAGCAGCTAGAGGCTACCAATATATTTTTTTTTTGGTTACACCAATATTTTTTATTTGGCTCCTTATAATCCAATAACTCCAAATTAGCTTCACAAATAACTATAAAAGAACTTTGCAGAGCAACAGGGACCACTAACTTCGCGGAAAGAAGCCAATGAGATCTTGGGTTAATGACAAAAAAAAAGTTTTGAGATTTTGAGATCTCATGTTCGAGTTTCATCAAGTGTAAGCTTGAGTTAGTCTAGTTATTTATTAGTTTGTTATAGTTATTTACTAATTTACCTAGTTTGAGTAATGTGATTTTTATAATTATTTGTTCATGAAATGTAATATGATTATAACTTCTAATAAAAATATATTACTCAAAAAAAACTTCATGTAAAGGAATTCATTTATATTAAATGATGTTATATATTTCTAGTGAGTATTAAAAATGATAAATGTTTTATTTTATATATATATATAAATTTCATGCAAAAGCTAATAAAAATATTTAATCTGGATTAAAAAAAATTAAATTAATCATAGACAAACGTAGTGTCCTTTACATTTTTCATCTTCTTCACGACTCCACAATGTATTTTTATCCTATATATAGTTCTTATTTTCAAACTTTACAATGACCACTGAAATTCTTCATAAATGTGAAATTACCTTTAAATTTCGCAAAAATTCAGAGGGTTCCACCAGAAAGAGTTTGGGATTAAATTGATTGGTCCCTGTTCGATGAGAACTGAATAAAGAAAGACCATGAAAAGTCGCGTTTAAGTTAATGGAAAGAGAAGTACAGGGCTTACAGTCGAAGATATGGAAAAATTGCAAAATGGGATTCAAAGCTTTCTTTTTTGAGCTTAGCCCAAAGCGAAAACTGAGTAGCAGAGGATGTCGGCTTACAAGAAAGATGAACGGAAGGGCTGCTAATGGCAAAAGGGAGGAAAAAAAATAGATGCTTAATGCTGTTTTCTCGTTTAGGTCGCGGTTTATATTTGATGCCAAGCTAACGTTGCCGTTGAAAAAAAAAAAAGTGAATGAGTGGGGCTATTACTGCCGTAAGACAATTCGGCCCGGTCCAGATTTCTTTTCTTTCTTGGTTTAAAATAATGATAAAAATTCAGAAAATGTAATAAAAATAAAAAATAAATCATAAAAAATAGAAATATTAAGAAAAAAATTAAAATATGCAATTCCAAAAATATTTAAAAATAGAAATCATTTTTATAAAGGATAAACTCCACTAATGTTCTCAAAATTTTATTATAATTCAATTCTAATCTATTAATTTTGAAAATAAATATTTTACCCCTTAAATGATTTTAATACATATCGACCAATTATTAGTCTATGAATTAATAATTTCATATTTTCAATTATTAACAATGAATTTTATAACTATTTATTGCTTTCAAGTACTTTTTTAAACTTATTTTATGTTTAGTTTTTTATTTTTTTAATACAAAAATCATCTTAGACATTACATGATGAACATATGCTTAGAATAAAAAAGATTTGTTAGCAATGACTTAAGAGTTAAAAAGAAAATGACTTTTTTATAGTGTCAAATTAATAATTTTAAATTGAAATATTCATATCTCAAACTAATAGTTTAATATTGAATTAAAGTTAAAACCTAAGCAAGATAAAATATCAAATTAATTAAATGATGAAGCTTTTTATATATCAAATAAGTCAAATATTCTGATGTAATGTTAATAATGTAATTATAATTTTTTCTGACTCAAAATTTTCTAATAACCATATTAATAAGTTTTTCCATATCGTAAACAACATGCCATAGATCTAAATTATTTCACATACCTTAAACAATATTTCCCGAATGTTTGGCTTCATACACCATCAATGAATCATATAACATTTAACTTCATAAAATTCATAAATTTTTAAAAATAGAGATTATCAAAATATTTTTCTGCTGACTGCATCAAATATAAGCTCATTAATAAAAATGTTTTTACCTAAATTCCACTAAAATGCTCAAAATTTTATCATAATTTAACTTAAGTACATAAATTTTGAAAATGAACACTCAAAATCACAAATGAATGACACATCAATTAATTACTAAACTTTAATTAATAATATCACATTTCTAAGTATCAACAATAAATTTTAATTCTAATTATTATTTTTATTTTTTAATACTAAAAAAATTGCATTATAAATATTTCATGAGTGACAATGCTTAGATTAATAAATTTCTTAATAATAATTTAATAGAACAATTTTTTGCACCGTAAAAAATTATAATTTTTAACCAAAACATTCATTTATCAAATTAATGAGCTAAAGTTCAATTATAAAATAACCTTGAAGACTTCAATAAAATTTACCCAAATATTTTAAAACAAAATTATCTAATAATTTCATACTTTTTTTTTTAGTAGAATAATTTCATACTTCTACGTTATAAGTTTACATTAAAACATGAAACAAATTCATCCGAATTTAGTATTTTGCATTTTCAGAACGGCTTCAGTGTCATATTAAGCTTGGCAGGTAGTATCGTATGAGCTCATTACAACGGAATATTCATTACATCAAACCACACCGCTTTGATTTTTTTAACTCACCAATTACAGGCCACGGCTATGAAGGAAGTTCTGCCTATCTCCAACCTTTTTCCTTCTACCGCTAATCAAATACCGGCTAACATGGACATTCCAAACCACCACAGAGGTTTGTTTCACAAGCTTCTGGCAACCTTTTCATATAAATCGCGGGGCCAATTCTGATGCATGTTATTTGCAAGTAAAGTTGCAATCTGCAACGGCCAAGATACACGATCAGACATTAACCAATCATTCAATCAGAATTAATCAATCCAGATTCATGGAGGAGAAGCAGATTTATGCACCCATTTTTGACAACAGAAACGTTAAGATTACCATTTAAAATGCCACCGTACCTTTGCTCTCATGATGCGAAGTGATCCATCTGTATCAGTCACATTTTCCAAACAAGTTAGAGCGATCTTTAGAAGGTCTGGAACACAAGCCTGGACATGAGGAGATAAATTCTGGAAGACATCGGGGGTAATATCAGGTGCTCGGGGATCCAGTGGAAGGAACGGAAGTTTCGCAACTTCCCTTAGAGCATCAAGATAGTGGGCTAGTCTTGTCAACTTGTGTATAGACAATATGGCCTCAAGCTGTCTCAATACAGTTTGTTGTTCCAAAACAGGTTCCCTCTCTTGGAGGCTGCACAATTAAAACAAGTTGCAATAGGAGAAAGCAGAAAGATAAAACAGTATAAACACAGGACAAAGGCGATAGGACCACAAAAACAACTGAAAAAATCGCTGAAACATCTCAATCTCAACCGTGCAACAGAATGTATCACAACTCACAGGAAAATGAAGAGAAATATCCAATGGCAATTTTAAATTTGGTTTTAAAATAAAGCATCCCACACATGATCAAATATTTATTACCTAAGTTCACAATGAATAAATAAATTACTAACTATTGAAGCACTGCCGAATCCCCAGAAATTAGATACTATACATTTTCTAAATTTACCAGCTAACGAATAAATCATTAATGATGAAAATGTTACCAAATAGAAATAAGGCACACAGGGTTCGTAATTAAGATTTCAAGACTCATAATTGAAGCTTAATCTCTTTCTTTTGGGTTAACTAGTAATCTTCACTCGCCTGATCTCAGGCAAAAAAGAGAGTAAGTAAAAAGGTTTATATAAGACCTTATCATAAAATAGGACACTACTAATACCAGCGAAATTGTGATATAAAATATGAATATGTTACTATTTGGAACAGTAAAGTTTTGATAAAGAACAAGTGATTACAAGGAATTGGAACAACCTGACTTCAGGATAATATTTGAAAGTCTCCAGGATCTCATTGCCAGAATGAATGAGGCCAGCAGTTCGACTCTCACCGTCCAATCTACCACGTGATAGGGCACAAATTGCTTCTGAGAGGCACTTATTTATTGTATCCAGTGCCATTGAAAATGCCCCAATTCTCTTCTGAATTTCTATAGACTGAATTTGGACGAAATTATAGAAAAGAAAGGAAAAAAAAACACAAGGTCAAATGCAAAAACCACAAAGATATAATATTAAGCAACATCAAATAAACAAGTACATGAGGATACAAAAGGGGGCAATCAGATGTAGAGATAATATGTTGAGGGTAAAAAGGTGACTAGTAAAACCCAAGAGGGAGATAAATGAGGGCAGCAATACAAGGAGGGATCTGCATAACAGCTGCAAGTATCAAGGACAATTGACTTTGGAATTTTCAATATTTATCAAAATTCAGCTTCAATTAAAACAAATTTGCACTTCACCAAAAACATAAATAGCAATGAAGCAGAGAGAGAGAGAGAGATACTTTATCGTACAGCCCAGCATCTTGACACTGGCGGGCAGCTTCAAGCAGAAACTGTTGTCTTGCTTTATGATCAGTCAAAAATCGTCCCAGTTCACCTTCCTCTCCGGCACCCTTTGAACCAAGTAAAAGATAAATCCCACCATCTCTTAACAATAACTCAGTAAGAAGCTGCTTCAGTATCAAATTCCTTTGCCTTTCCTGATCCACACTACCTCTCCCAGTCCATGATACATGTCCACCACCTACTGCAGCAGCAGCTTGTGCATAATATTCTAGAGCCATTTGAAGGTTACCAAGCCTTAGATACATAGAGCCATACTGCCTAATAATGCTGGATGCTTCTGCATAAGCATCCATCACCCCTAGTTTTTGTCCAGCTCCAGCACCTTCAGAAAGGACCCCACTGTCCGCTAGCACAATTGCAATTTGGGCAGCATCAATGTTGTATCCTTCATCTCCTCCTTCTTTAGACAAGTATGAAATAGCTGGTATTAACTGAATACTTAAAAGCAAGACATATGGGTATACAAGAGGGTCCTTTCCACTTTTGGTGTAATATGATGGCTCAAATTTGTTTAGGTAAGCTTGCAAATCATCCAGAGTGTATGGTACTAATCCCTCGTTCAGAATAACAGATGAGGATCCACCAGGAACGTCCCGTGCCGCTGATAAAATGAACCACAAGAAATCCTCTATGGTACTGAAAAGTGATGGTAGATCTCTAAGGAGACGGTCAATTTGCCTGCGAGAACCAGATATGATAGCATAGAGCAACAATTTTTTCTTGTCATATGCAGCTCGACCGACCCGATCAACCATTCTGAACATTTTTTCACACTCTTCTGCAGCAGCAACTGCAATGTCAGCCGGCACCATCCCTCCACTGTTAATCCACTCTGTAAGCTGTCAAAATAGGAATATTAAGTAATGCTGATTGTCAAGTGCAACGGACTAAACTGTAAACAATTAAGTACCAGCGGTGCAAACTGGTGAGAAGCACGGGATGATAAGGCAACTTGTCTTGCTTCATCATAGTAACCAGTCCTTAAGCAAAAATAAATCTGTTATACAAAAAGATGGATTCTTAGTGAAACATGGTCATTTGGGAAGAGAAACAAGGATACAAATAATGAATCAAACTTACTGGGAAAAGATAAACAGAGATAGAAAGCATTTTCATCATCTTTTTATACTTATTTGTTGTTTTGAATGGTGCCTCTCTTCCATACCTCAAGGCACAGTAAAAACATCCCCATCTTATCTCTCAACTATATAAAAGATAGCTTGCCAACAACCTCTTGACCTAGTAGTTAGAAAAAAGTTGTGGCATATTACAAGGCTAGGGTTCGAACCTAAGCAACCTCACCTCCTACCCCAAAATTATATATATATATATAAATATAAGATGGCTTGAACTAAAATAAGTCCTTTACTCCCAAAGGTCAGAATTCTAATAGATTCCAGATGTTATAAAAGTACAGCAACAGTACATTTAAGAGATATATACTTCAAAGGATCATTATTACATACACCGTCAGGTAGAGTTTTTTACCTCCACAAGCAGTGTTAGGATCATGACACATGTCTTATAAAATATTAAAAAAAATAAAAAATAAATACAATAGGACATATCTCATGATCCTAACCCCGCTTGTGGAGTACAAAAAACTCCACCGGTGATGTATGGAATAATTATCCTACTTACAAAACCTGAAAACTACAGATATTATATGCCAAAACAAATATAAGGAAAATTTGTTCTTGTCATAATCCTTGAAAAAATAGCCAAATACTATCTTTTTTTTGCTTTTGGTAGCCTTTGTACCCAGGACCATAAGGGAGACATAAGCATCTAGACATAATAGCCATATACTATCTGATACCAACATGACAAATTTTATTACCCAAGCAAAGACCTGGCTGACACTTGTGAGTTGCATGAGTAGTTCAACATTAGACTAATCAAATTAAAAATTTTAAAAATAACATTAAGTTAATCAATAAGAAGTTAAAAACCAGATATCTTACATCTTAGAACATATGTTTCATCAGGAATTTGACTGTAAAAAAAATGAGTAAATTTATACAAAACCTGCTGCCAAGTGGTATCAACGGGAGGCTGCCTTCGAGCATCACCTGCATCAAAATCCAGAATTCCGTAATCCCTCAAACGGATCTGGACAAACAAAGAAAAAAAAAACTATTAAACAAAGAATATTAACGTAACAAAGTGGAACAAGCAATTTGAAGCAAATAGCATCAAGCAGACCCGAAGAAAGGCGCGAACTCTATGCAAATTTCCAACAGCTCCACCCAAAGCAGCCTGCATTGAGGTCAAAGAATGAGATATCAGCTCTGAGAGAATTAATACCGCATTTACAAATGAGACTAGTTGTAAAAGCAACAATGAAAACCACTACTTCATCATTGGGAGTAGGTAGCAACAAGGAACAAGGAACACGGTAGACAAAAGCAGAAGCATTCAACAGATAAGTTGCTAGCCCACCAAGAAAGACTTTTGTCATTTTGTTATTAACAGGAGAATAATAAAATGAGAATGATAAAACGATGCTATAGAAGATTCTTACTTGGGCAGGATGGCTTTGTATTGCATCCATAATGTATTTCTCATGTCCCCGTTCCAGGTGACGCCTCGCACCAATTACTAATGACATCTTTCTTGAAACACTCCGTTGCATCGTCAAATCCTCACCCATTAATGTCTGCCAAAATATTTACTCTATCAACAATCATTTATCTGACAGCAACAAGCAAGCTAGTATGTATTATACCTGAATAAGATGCCACATTTTCTGCATGGTAACTGATTTGCCACCAGATGCTTCAGTGCCCAAACTCTCGTAAGCAGCCTTAAAAGCTGTGGCAGGCTATACAAACATGTTTGATTAACAATCATTAGTAAATAATAATAGAAAATAAAAAAAAAGAACTATTTAAAAGAAATCAGACCAAAAGTACTCACTGCAGGAAAGGTTTCAGACAAAAATGAGAAAGATGGACAATACTAACAGGAATGTATGATAACCATATAAGACGTGCATGCACACAAAGATATAGCATATTACCATTAAACAATCAAATAAACAAATTCTAGGAGGACACTCCAGTGCTTATGATTTTGGAAAATGGCACAATCAATTTTTATAACTTGAAAGGAAAGACTATCATCCTTACTTTAAATGGCAAGCCTTGTTGTCTTGCATTGTTCAGCTTTCTAACAACTTCAGCATATACTGACACTTTTTTCTCGACAACTGGATTGTTAGCTAAAGGTACAAGCTCCATTCCAGAAGGGCCTGATGAAACCTGACTAGAAGCCATGGAAACTATTTGACCTGAACGAGCACCAGCAATGCTTTTATCAATCATGTTAGTCTTAGGTAATGTTGAAATCCGGCTCAAGCTCTGTAAGAAGTCTCGCTTTTCCTTTTGCCAGTCTTCCTGCAAGGCATTACACACCACCAATCAATCATGTAAAAGCAGAAAATCTACAGTCTAGGTCATCATCAATTTGTTCATAGTTATATTAATGTATCATCAAAATTATCATGTCTTTTGGTACTAGAAAACTACTTGATTGGCAAGAAACCTGGTTAAACTGTTTCTGCTTAAGAGTTGCAATAGAAGATACAAATCCCAGCAAAGTACTCTTCATTTACCCTCGAAGTGGGTAACACTAACCTCCAACACTTTCATCATATAATCATTAAAACTTCTGAGGTTATCCTTCTGAGCTTCTTGGATGGCTGAAACCATTGCCATTTCATGAACCTGAGATTAAAAAAATATATATTAGCAAACATAATGATCTATCAATCACCTTCAAAATTAAGCAGCAGAAGCCTGTGTTGAAGTGTGGCTGAATTCATTAAAAGATATCCAAGGCCAGTATAATGGCACTATCAAATGTGAAAAAACACTTTCTCAAACAGCATTAGCAACACTCAGAACGCCTGATGTGACTTTGCAAGAAGAGAATTATCTTTTCTTTTTTCAGTTAGTGGAATAAAGAGGAGTAAACCACAGGGAATGGCAGAAAGCCAAAACTTCAGTTAGAACACACCCCTGCAGGAATTCCACCCCCAAAAGGAAAAGGTTTGAACAAATATCCATTTGCATGCAAATGAACATTCAAATGTGCAAGCAGTTTAACTAATTCAATGTTTTATCTCGTTATTTTATTCACACTGAGCTCAACATTCAAATTGCAATAATTCACTCATTATGCAGCAATTGCTTAGTAAATAGCAATAAATTGGAATTAAACACATGCTATAAACCAAAAGAAATATGATTAGCTGGGGAACATAGCTGTGATTGACCATTAAATCAAAAGGAAATTAGAAGTATTCAATCTGAAAAGCAAACACTACCTGCTGCAAATACTCCTCAACACTTGTTGCTTCAGCAGGGAAAACATCCTCAAATGTGGTCTTCAGAAAAAATAATCAACGAGAGGAAAAAATGGTTTGTCAGATTACAGTAAAAGAGAATATAGAGCTACAAAAGGAAAAAAAGTTAGGAACTTTGAAGCAAGATCGTGAAGCAATCAATAGCAAAGCTCTCCAAAGTTGACAACCATACTTAGTGATGCATGCATTTTAGGGACCAAAGTAGCATTTAAACAGTAAAAATACAAAAGCAGGAATGAAATATCACTTAATAATATCAGATCAACCTTGGGAAATGAAATATCACTTGATAATATCAGATCAACCTTGGGAAGAAAACATTCTTATATTGATGTGTTACTACCAATATCAACCCCCTCAAAATATTCACTAAAAACGGCCTTCTATGACAAAGAAAAAAAGGTAAGAAATTTTATGAAATAATTGAAAGGTTCTTGAGTTTGAAGTCACAGAAGCTGAGTTACCATTAAACCAAAAAGAGGAATGTAAAGATATCTACCTTCAATTCAAAAGACTTCAGATCGCGTGTAAGCTGCTCAGCATTGATTCCCTCGCGTGCAAGTAGCCTTAAAATGCAACAAAGACAATCCACATGGTAAACAAAATTCTTGGAGAACTAAATAAAAGATAACCCTTCAGATTGTTGCTCAAAACCCAAGTTTGCAACCTAATAAAGTTCCAAGCTAACAACTTCCTCTTACTTTCTCAGCTAACATTCTGTCTGTTCAACTGAGAGTGATACAAGAATCACAACGAGTAATAGAGTAATTGAAGTCATAGAATTACCTTGTGGCAGCGATAGATTGAGAAGGAGCCTCATTCCTTAAGGTTTTTGCCTTGAGCTTCTTCGATAGTGCGTCTAATTGATCTAAGTTTCTCTGAACAAATACAATTGATGAACCAAAAGTCAAAGAAAACCAGATACAAGGATCTATATTACTAATAAATTTCCTTTGAATAATCTCAGGGAAATGCATACCAAATTACCAATTAAAGTTTCATTCAGCAAAAAGAAATTAAAGAGAAATTTTTGAATATTTGATATTCTATTTGTTTGGACCAACAAATAGACAAACATTTAATGCTAATGTCGTCATTTCCAGCAACTTTCCCATCACCCAAAAACTCAAATATTAGACCATCAAATACCAGCAGGCAGTTTCTTCCCTTAGATTCCAATTTTCCTCGGACAATCAAACCTCCAAATAAAGATTTTAGAATTCCTCATTGCTTCAATCTCGTCACCGTTTTTTCATTTTCCTTAGTATTTTCTTAAACCTGTCATTTTAAATTTCTTCCCTACATTCTAACATGAACTCATATTTTTTTTCCTTTCTTTACATTCTTTCAGCAAGTGAAAATAAAACCTAAATAAAAGAAAAACAAGAAGCACCTGAAGGCGAACGAGGCTTAAGAAAATTCCACTTCACAAAATATATGAACCAGTAAAGACTTTCCACACTTCAATCTAATCTCCCTACTTTTTCCCCAGTTTCTAGGCATCCAAACATAGCAAAAAGCAATCAAATTTTATAGGCAAACCGTTCACCAAAGAAAACCTAATTATTTTCCTTTTTATTTCAACATTTTCTCGATTCTTTAAAAAGTTGAGGTGATGAATTTTGGTTTTCGCTGCATTTTCTTTAAAAATGAGAAGAATGAGAAAGAGAAGAGAAGAGAGAAAAAGGACCTGAAGAGGAGGAAACTGAGCAGAAGGAGCAGCTTGTTCGAGAAGCTTGGTGGAAGAGTGGAGAAGATCGGTCCAGCTACTCATGTCTTGCTCACTCGCCATCGCTCGCTCTCTTTCTCATGAGAGGGAAAATGTCAAATATGGGTTTTAGCCTTCTTGTACTAAAGCCCTAATTTTAAAAACTCGGACAGCTTTTTCTTTTTTAAGTGAGGAATAAGTTTTTTTTTTTTTTTACCTGGCTTGCAGTATGGGCTTATGGCTGGCTGGGCTGATTCTCGGTCAGATCCCGTCCGGTCCGTTTACGTCTTTTGGAATTTTTTTAATTATAGTGTATCTTATAAATGATAAATAATTAAAAATTAAAGTTTAATTTAATGACTATTATTTTGAATTATTATTTAATACATTGATAAGAGTTTATAAATTTTATAAAAATAAAAAATAAGTAAAATGGATTGCATTATTATCTTAATTTTTGTTTGTAAAATTTAAAAATTTTATTGATAATATATTGAAAAATAATCTTAATTTTTTAAAAATATTAAATTTAAGCTTTCTTTGTTTTTTTATGAAAAAAATAAATAAATAGTGAATAATTAAAATATTAATGAGAAAATAAAAGGTTAATTATACTTTTTTCTTAAATTTTATTTAAGAAAAATGACTCGACCGAGGATAAAGAGGTATGTAAAAGGCAGAAGTGAAGTCCACTCCAGCGGTCTTCGGCCGTCCGCCAGATACAAAGGCCCAAAACGGAATAGAGTTTGAAATCAGCTGGAGTTGCGGAGGAAGAGAAATGAGGGCGACTCAGATCTTACACAAAAGCCGCAAAGTTGCGGAGGATCTCAACTTGCTTAAAGTCTTGCAATCTGAAATATCCCACGAACTCTCCTCCGATTCTTTTCAGGTTCTTTTATTCCTCTTTGTCCTTTCTCTTCGGTTTTTTACGTGTTTCTCTTTTTCGCCAAAAATGAAGCCGTAAATCTTAATATTTATATTTGATGGCTGATTCATTAATTAATCGGTTTCGGATTTGTTTCTTTGATGAGCTCGTTGGGAATGCAATGCTTAATCATGAATTTGATTAATGAAGAGATATTTAGTGGAAAACTCAAGAAAAACTCTGTTTCTGTTCATAGATTTTTAGGCTATAGAGCTTAAATGGGTTTATTTTGAAGTTCAAAATCACTTAACTTAGTTGCTTTTTACTTTGCAAAGCAAAATGCAAATGGTGCATTCGGATAAAGAAAGACAAACAGTAGTAATATTTTTTAAGAATTAAAAATAATAATAATTGTTTTAGAGTTCGTTTTTGATACACCAAAAACGAAGTTTAGGCTAATACATATTTCACTTTTTTAATTAATTTTTTTATTTTTATGTTTAATCACTTGTGATTTTGCTTTCTACCATTTCTTTTGCTTTTTAGCAACTCTTTAGGAAGTAAAACTCTAGGAGCAAATAAATGCCTTGCAAAACCAACATTCAAGTGGAGCATCATTTATCTTTCATTGCAGTCAGCTATAATACTTAGAAAAACAATGTCTTTTTAGCGTTTTATACCTCAAATGCAATGGACTCGAATGATTTTGAAGAATCTGCTCTTACCTCTTATATGTTTCAGATTTTCAGTTCTCAGTTGAGAAATTATGTGGAAGTGAAAAAAAGAAAAATAAACACACTCATATTGTTCAAGTTTCCCACATTGCAGTGGGGATAGATCATTTATTTAGATTATAGTTTATAGTTTATCTTGAAGTTTAAACATCTTAGAAACTAATGTCCAGTAATTCTAGCATTATTAATCTGGGGGAAATGAGTGTATTCTATATTGATTCAGGATGAACGAAGTGGTTCTCTAGGAGACTTTGTAGTGGACTGGAATTCATTCCAGTCACAGGATGTTGTTTTGCGGAGAAGAAGTGAGTCTGGTGAAGAGGTAGCTGTTTCAGCTTTGTTGGGCCAGGAGACATATGATCGCGAGAGTAAATTTCCAAGAGAAGTTTTAATGAAGGTTTGTGTAAGAAAGCCTGGCTTGAGCTCTATTTTGCAATTTGATTGTCAAGTTTCTGCAAAAGGTGTTCATGGGTCTGACTTCAACATCCATAGTGCTTATTATCTTCAATCCTCAACCATTGATAGTTCTTCAGTCTACAGAGGTCCCTTATTCAGGTGAAATTCTGCTGTCATTATTCCACTTATCAAATTCTACGTGCCGTAAAGAATGCTTCTTATTGTTCGATAGTGATTGTTTTTCTATATTTCTTTTTGTCATACATGCTAGTTCAATTTTCATTGTATACAATTTCATGGGTTACTTGTTATAAAGGGGAGTGGCTATAAGCGATTGTTGTGTTTACGTCATTTGAGAATTTAAAACTATTTAATATGTGTGCGCTCATGCATGACGGCACATATTCCACTTTTTGTCGATGTAAATATTTTAGCCAACCCCTAATGTTACCCCCCCCCCCCCCCCCCCCCCCCCCCCCACTTCCCAGTTTTCTGTACCATTACTTGGGATGATATGCTCGATGGAGTATATGACTGAGAAGAGGATTGATGTATAACAAAACCAACCCAAATTCTATGACTAGGACTAGGTAGAAGTCTTGGGTTATATTTAACCACAAAAGTCAAAATTTTCAGCTTTATTTCGTTTTCTATAGTTAAATCATGGTATTCCTGATCATCACAATATAGTTATCCATCTTATTTTCTATTCATTTTTTGTCGGCAGCTCTTTGGACCCTCAATTACAAGATGCACTCAAGGAGTATCTTGTACGCAGGGGAATTGGAGAAAACCTGACCAGCTTTGTTGCCCTCACCCTACATAAGAAAGAACGAGGTCAATATTTGGATTGGCTACAGAAACTTGAATCATTTGTAGCAAAAGACGAGTGAGATAGATTATTTGACCTGCAGTTGGTTGACGTTTGTAGATGGATTCATTGGTGATGAGGGAAAGGTTACAAGTGATCAAAACAAGATGTGTCGAAAAATGATAGAGAGAAAGATTGAAGTAGTCTCTGGTAATAAGAGGAAGCTTTACAAATAATCAAAACGAGATGCGTCGAGAAATGATGAAGGGAAAGATTGTAGTCTTTGTGCTGCAGTGAATGGTGGTAGAAGATGGAGCAAGGCTAAGCAAGATTATGTAGAGAATAAAACAATGTTATAGGATTAACTAAAGAGGAAGACTATGAGAATTGAGACTTGTAGAGGTTTCACATATACCTTTAAAGAGTAAGGTAGCGATGTTTTATTGTTAAGAGTGATTGAAATGTAATGTGATTGTTGTAAATTAAATGTTGAAAGATAATATTAGTGGTTTTTTTTTTTTGGTTACAAGATAATATTAGTGTTTGATATACATGATAATGTACTTTTTGAAATGTTGGAAAAGTAACATTACTGTGTTTGATAAATTAACATTTTACTAGAAATGTAATATTAATTTTTAATAGGATTTACATATGATATATTGACAATGTATATTTTTTATACACTGTCAATGCACTAAAAGTTAATACTTCTTCATCACTAATAAGAAAATTGAAAAAACATTATTTATATTTATTAATGAGGTATTAATCCCTGATGCATTGGTAGTTGATATGGCAAAAGTCTATCTACACTGGGCCAAGCCCAAAGATCACCGGAGGTCCCACGCGGCATACGGTCATTGGGACACGTGGCCTGTGGCGAGAGAAGCTACGACTGCGGCAGGGTATCTGTCGCATGCGACAGACTCCACATACTATCTCCTGTCGTCACGTAGACGACACGTGGCTCTCTCCCTACTCGTCATAGCGACAGACCTCTGTCGCCCGGAAGGTGTCGCTCCTTAGGGTCTCTCACCGGCGAGAGGCTCGTGCTAACTCCGAGATCCACGGAAGATGTGTCAAATTGGGAAACAAACTCTTAGTAAAAGGATGCAAATAACCCAGATAATTAATCGCAAATATTCGCCTATAAATAGGTCCCAGGTATAATTCTATTCCCTAATTTTTGATTACTGGCTTTTACGTTTCCCAATACCTAAGAATTTGAGGCTGACTTAAGCATCGGAGTGTCTACGCAGGGAACCACCCCTGCGTCCCTCTGACTTTTTACTAATTTACAGAAGCTTCTGGGAGACACGTGGAGACAGATTACGACCATTGACGTCAACATATCTTTATTATTGTTTTGTGCAACAACAATTGGCACCGTCTGTGGGAAACGTATAAAAGCCAATCAAACTTTTTAAGATGGTGAGAACTAGATCTACTAACATGAGAACAGGCAGTGATTAGAATTCCGTGAGTTCCCCTGAACAGCCAATACGCCATAGAAATCAGGTGAATAGAGAAGATGAGAGAATGACTGTACCTGTAGCCGAATTCGAGGCCCTAAGGCGGCAGAGTGAAGAAACAACTCATGCGTTGAAAGCCATGGTAGACCTATTCAAAGAGGTCCTCCCGGCATTGGGTTTGTCGCCGGTCGTACAGAATTTGGTGGGAGGAACAAGTCGAGGGGCCCCGCCCCATGCTGACGGACGACAGGAGGATGCGGCAGCTGCGAATCCCTCTCTGCGACAGGAGGACCTTCTCGTAGAAGAGAATGACATGCACCAGGAGGCGGCAGGACTGGGGAGCAGAGTGCCTGTCGCAGGGACCCAGCGGGAAGCTGACGAGGTCGTAAATCGCCAGATTTCATGCGGCAGGTGCTTGATGTCAGGCGACAGATGTCTAGTGTCGGGCGGCAGGCATCATGGCGACAGGGTTTCGACCGAGCGGCAGGGTCTTCCGCCCACCACCATGATTTGACAAATACTGCTGGTATTGGAGGTGCTAGAAGGAACGGTGGCGATGACCTAAGCATTTGGGGAGCCGAATCAGAGTTTGATCCCACTTGGTGTACACAAATGGCGCGAACTAATGCACCTCAAGGAAAAGGAAAGGAAATAGTTACCGAAGACTTGCTCGACTCATCTCACGCTAGGAGTCAAATCACTCCCTCACTTGATATGAAGAAAATGATAGAACAGGTGCTCGAAGAGAAAAAATTGGTGTCTGCGAAAGAGAGCCAGAGGAGAAGAGTACCATTTTGCACAACCATCTTATAGAAACCATTACCGCCAAAATTCAAGATGCCACAAATGACTACATACACGGAAAAGACAAACCCCTATGATCATATGCAGAATTATGAAGCATTGATGTTACTACATGGATGGGAAGACGAAATAATGTGCAGGGCCTTTTCTCTAACTCTGACCGGACATGCAATGAAGTGGTTTAATAACCTGACTGAGGGGTCTATTGTCTCTTTTGACCAACTCCGAAATGAATTTCTTAAGGCGTTCGCAGTGAATAGTCAGAGAAGGAAAGAACCAACTTATTTACTTACTCTCAAGCAAGGAGTTAAGGAGTCATTGAAGAGTTACGTTGATCGATTCAGAGACGCTACTCTAGAAGTGCGGGACTTACAAGTTGGTATAGCTGTGGCAGCCATGTTACAAGGGACAAGGTTGAAAAACTGCAAGAATCCCTGTCGCTAGACCAGCCCATTACGATTTCGGACCTACTTTCCCGGGCCAACAAATACGTCACCCAAGAAGAAGTAATGAAAATGGTGAGTAATGGAGAATCTAAGGAAGGAAGGAAACGAGGAAGAGAAGTCCCCGAAGCATCCTCTAGTCAGTCGAGGAGGATTGACAAAACCTCTACAATGAAATATACCGCTTATACCCCGCTTACTGAGTCTCGAGCTTCCGTGTTAGCTGCTATTGAGAGATCAGGTCTTATACAGTTCCCAAGGAAAACATCCGAGGTTATGGGTCGTGACACAGACTCTTACTTTAACTACCATTCAACACATGGGCATCCGACAGAAAAGTGTAGGGATTTAATGAATCAGCTAGAGAAGCTAGCACGTGATGGAAAGATAAATCAGTTTGTGTGGAAAAGCAACAGGAACACTTATCCTGCACGAGGCAGAGGAAATTACCTTAAAGACAACTCTAGAGACAGAAGAGGTGAAAATAGGGGAACTGCAAGGCGAAATGATGGTAACAGGAGAGAAAATGACAGGAGAACAGATAGAAGGGATAGAGAAGAAGATAATGAACCTACAGGTCCTGCTATTAATGTGATATCCGAGGGCGAATCGTTGGCTGGTTCATCTTCCTCATCTCGAAAGTCTTACGCCCGACAAGCCTATCAAGTTAACTCGGTAATGGAAGAAAAGCATGATGAAGAGCCCATCTCTTTTACGCCAGCCGATAGAGGAGATGTAATGATCCCCCACGATGACCCAATGGTGATTTCGGCAGTGATAGCAAAGCATCCAGTGAGTCGCATCCTAGTTGATAATGGAAGTTCGGTGAATTTGATATACTGGAGTTGCTTTGAGAAAATGAACATCTCGAATGATAGACTGAAGCCAGTACCCACACCATTGTATGGCTTTTCAGGAGAAAAAGTGAAGGTCGAAGGTGCAGTTCAGCTACCTGTGACATTGGGGGAAAGCCCGAAGTGTGTCACTCAACAAGCGTTATTTACGGTGGTGAAGGCAACGTCGGTTGCGTATAACATGATCTTCGGACGGTCATTGTTGAATGATATGAGAGCGGTAGTACACCCCTGTTATCTGTTAATGAAATTCCAAACCCCCCGTGGTATCGGACAAGTGAGAGGAGATCAAAGGAAGGCTAGAACGTGTAATATCGCGTCCACCACATGTAAGGGGATTCAAAGGAAGGAAACCCTTACGATTGAAGAACCGCCTAAGCCAAAACCTTATGAAGAGATGGAACCAATTCAAGTAGATAGTGAAGATGAAACGAAGGTGGTGTATGTGGGGAGCAATCTGTCTGAAAAAGCAAAAGAAGAAATAATTCGATGCCTGAAGGAAAACGCTGATGTTTTCGCATGTACCCCCGCAGATATGCTCGGGATTGATCCTAATATTGCTTGTCACCGGTTAAACATAGTCTCAGGAGCAAAACTGATCAAGCAAAAGAAGAGAAATTTTGCTCCGGAAAGGCAGCGGATTATAAACGAAGAAATCTCAAAGTTATTGCAGGCAGGATTTATCAGAGAAGTGAATTATCCAAAATGGTTGGCTAATGTTGTGATGGTAAGGAAAGCCAATGGAAAATGGAGTATGTGTGTAGACTTCACAGATTTGAACAAGGCCTGTCCCAAGGATTCGTATCCACTACCTCGAATCGACAAGATAGTAGATGAAACTTGTGGATATGAGCTGCTTAGCTTCTTAGATGCCTTTTCGGGATACCACCAGATCATGATGCATCCAGAAGATGAGGAGAAAACCTCATTTATTACCGATAGTGGAACATATTGCTATCGGGTAATGCCGTTTGGTCTGAAAAACGCAGGGGCAACCTACCAGCGCATGGTGAACAAGGTATTCAAAGACCTTTTGGGCAACACCATTGAGGCTTATGTTGATGACATGATTATAAAAAGCCGAAGGGAAGAGTCTCACTCCGAGAAAATGACGAAGGTGTTTAATGTGTTGCTGCAGTACGAAATGAAATTGAACCCCAATAAATGCTCATTTGGGGTGAGATCCGAAAAATTCCTGGGATTCATGATCATTAATCGGGGGATAGAAGCTAATCCCGAGAAGGTCCAAGCCATCCTGGACATGAGACCACCCAGTACTGTTAAAGAGTTTTAAAGGTTAACAGGGAGGATAGCTGCTTTGAACCGCTTCTTGTCCAAATCAGCTGAAAGAAGCTTGCCATTCTTCAAAGCGATAAAGGCCGGAAAAGATTTCAAATGGACAGAAGAGTGCAATAGTGCTTTTGAGCAGTTGAAGGATTACTTGAAAGAGTTGCCGCTATTGTCTCGGCCACAACACGGAGATCATCTCCTCATGTATCTCGGCGTAGGAGAGAAGGCCGTAAGTGCAGTCTTACTGAGAAAAGAAGGAGACAAGGACTGTCCAATCTATTATGTGAGCAAAGTCCTACTAGATGCCGAAGCAAGATACTCTTTAGTCGAAAGAGTAGTTCTATCCTTGGTGATGGCGACTCAGAAGTTACGACCTTACTTCCAAGCTCACTCAGTGAATGTCCTGACAGATCAACCCTTAAGGCAAATACTACAGAAACCAGAACATTCTGGACGCTTAACGAAATGGGCCATTGAATTAAGTGAATATGATATACACTTCCAACCTCGTCAAGCAATAAAAGGGCAGGCGCTGGCCGACTTTATTGTAGAATGCACTGGTCGGGAGACTCAAGCAGATACAGAATTAGTTTGGTGGAAGTTATTCGTTGACGGAGCTCGCAACATGGACGGTAGTGGAGCTGGAATTGTGCTAACTTCACCCGAAGGGGAAACCTATGAGTATTCCCTACGTTTCAATTTCCCAAGCTCGAACAATATAGCTGAATATGAAGCCTTAATAGCTGGGATGAAACTGGCGTAGAAACTAGAAGCTAGCAATCTGATGGCCCATAGCGATTCACAATTAGTGGTCAACCAGTTCTCGGGAGAGTATGAGGCACGAGAACCAACTTTGGTCCCCTATCTGCAAAAAGTACGATTATTGGCACAATCATTTCAGAACTTTCAACTGACCCAGATAAATAGATCCGAGAACAGTCATGCGGATGCCCTCTCAAAGTTGGCTTCCTCAAGAGGACTAAAAGGCGGTATGGTCAAAGCGGAATCACTCGCTAGGCTAAGTATCGAAGAAGAGGATGTCTGCGACATCGAGGTCGGAGGTGATTGGAGAGGCCAGATCAAAGACTACATATTGGGGGGCACACTCCCTACTGACAAAGATGAAAGCTGAAGGCTGAAATTGCAAAGTGCAAGATTTACTATGGTGAATGGAGAACTTTACAATCGTGGATTTACTATGCCTTTGCTAAAGTGTCTAGGACCTCAACAGGCTGAGTATACCCTGGCTGAAGTTCATGAGGGGATATGCGGTGAACACCTAGGGGCCCGAGCTTTGGCCACGAAAATATTGCGTGCAGGGTTTTATTGGCCTACCCTGAAAAAGGATGCAGCTGACAAAGTACGTAAGTGCGAAAAATGCCAAAAATTAGCCCCTATAGTCACTGCACCTGTCTCGACCCTCCAAAGTACTCTTCAACTGACGCCATTCGCACAATGGGGATTAGACATCCTAGGACCTTTTCCCTTGGGCACAGGACAGAGGAAATATCTGCTTGTAGCCACAGACTACTTCACCAAGTTGATAGAGGCGGAACCTTTGGCTACAATTTCTGAAAAAAAAGTGGAAGCAATGGTTTGGAGGGAGATCATTTGTCGTTTTAGGATCCCCCGAATGCTTAACGCGAACCATGGGAAACAGTTCGATTGTGACGCATTTCGAGCATTCTGTGAAGGACTAGGCATCCAGTTAAGAATCTCCTCTGTATCTTATCCTCAAGCTAATGGGCAAGCCGAGGTGAGCAACCGAACTATACTGCATGGTTTGAAGACCAGACTAGATAAGGCAAAAGGAGCATGGGTAGATGAACTCCCTAGTGTCCTATGGGCCTACAGAACGACAAGCAAAGTATCAACAGGGGAAACGCCATTCAAATTGGTGTATGGGACCGAAGCCCTCATTCCAGTTGAAATTGGAGCCGAGTCACCTAGATTGGTCCCTTACATCGAAGAAGTTAACTCTCAGGGACTAAAGGAGAATCTAGACCTGATCAATGAGTTGCGTGACACGGCAAAAATGAGATTGGCTGCATACCAGCAAAGAATAGCCACCTACTACAACGCACGAGTTAAGAACAGAGAACTGCAGGAAGGAAACCTGGTACTGAGAAAGTCGGCAATTACAAACGCTCATAGGGAGGACGGAAAACTCCGGGCTAATTGGGAAGGACCTTACAGAATCAGGAAGATTATCGGACCTAGCACATGCATCTTGGAGACCTTACAGGGAAAGAGAATCTCGAAAACTTGGAATGCCAACCACCTTAAACCATACTGCAGTGAAAAGTTGTACACTTTCCATAATTTTTGTATTTATTTCCCATCTATTACTTTATTACTTCGCAAAGTATTCTTGTTTTAAGATCATTTGACTCCTGAATAAAGCCAGTTATTTGCTTCCTGTATTTTCTAATTCAATTTGTTAGACAGTCTATGTATTAACAGGAATCTGAACGAGAAACATACGCAAAATGGGCAAAAATAAGACCGTAAAACCGGCAGAAATAAGTCCCTGAATGAGAAGCATACACAAAATGGGCATAAATAAGACCGTAAAACCGGCAGAAATAAGTCCCTGAGCGAGAAGCATACGCAAAATGTGCATAAATAAGACCGTAAAATCGACAGAAATAAGTCCCTGAGCGAGAAGCATACGCAAAATGGGCATAAATAAGACCGTAAAACCGGCATAAATAAGTCCCTGAGCGAGAAGCATACGCAAAATGGGCATAAATAAGACCGTAAAATCGGCAAAAATAAGTCTCTGAGCGAGAAGCATACGCAAAATAGGTATAAATAAGACCGTAAGCAAAAAAAAAACGCGAAACCGATAGAAATAAGTCCTTGAGCGATAAGACACAATGGACACAAAAATTGTTACGAGGGGCACAAAATGCTTAAGAAAAAAGTTCATCCTTGGACTATAACACCGTCTCAAAGCAGAACTTGGGGAGCAGCATGGTGTAAAAGAACGCTTACTACTAACACCTTAATGTTGTTCTGTAAAGTTTTGTGATATAGCAGTTTAAAGAACAGTGATATAACAGTTATAAGTGCGAAATATTCATTCAAAGAAAAGAAGAAAAACCACCGAAAGCAACTGTACTTTTCATTAAAGAACGAATCTTTACATTGAGTAAAACAAACAAAAGGAAATACAAAATACCCTAATCTAGGTTGAGGACAAAGTCGTCCAGCTAAGAAGATGTCGTGTTAGCACCAGAGTCTCCAACAACCGGAGGATCAAGAGCGCTAGCACCAGGATCTTCAACAACTGGGGGATTAGGAGAGTGAAGAGTCGAAGAATCAGGCTCTTGAGGAACTGAAGAGGCCATCCCGAGAGAGGGAGCACTACTTAAAGGATCAATCACAGCCGCACTATCTGACACGGGATCAACGGTTGCAGAGTCAGAAATTTGGAAATCGTCATCGTCCAACCCTATCAATGCCTCGATGGACTCAGGTTGGTCGCCTGCCTCAATCGGTTCAGGCTCATCATGCGTCACTAAAGGCCCGGATCGGTCACGTAGCCCAGTAGGTTCGGGACGGCTACGTGGCCGTCGGAGAGGCCATGGACCCTCAAGATTGTCCAGGTTGTCTGTGGCTCCCACTTCTATATAATCATTCGGACTTAATTAGTCAGGTTCGTATTTGGTCCAAGAAAGAGCTTCATAATACTGGGCCTCTTC
Source organism: Heritiera littoralis (assembly GCA_031772115.1). NCBI lineage: Eukaryota > Viridiplantae > Streptophyta > Magnoliopsida > Malvales > Malvaceae > Heritiera > Heritiera littoralis. The sequence continues at coordinate 976,911 of JAPDPK010000119.1, forward strand.
AGTGAAAAGAAGTTCGGGAAAAGACTCATTAGGTCGGTTCTTTTCTAACCAAGAACGGGCTAAGTAGAAGCCATACTTGATGAATCCCGCCGCAAGAATTTCTTTCTTTTCATAGCAGTGTTGAGATAGGCGGTATTCGCGAACAGCCTCGGCACGGACCTCTTTTTGTCGATCCAACAAATTCTGCAGCTCATCAGCGTTCTCATCTCGCTCCCTCCTCATGGCGTCTCGATCCTCCACCGCCTTGTTATAGGCTTCTTGAAATCCTTGAAGGGAGGCTACCTTCGCCTGTTCCTCCCTCAACCTGAGCTCAAGTTCCGCATTCTTCTTCTCCAGTTCCTCAACCTTACCCACATAGGGACGCAGTTGAACAACTTCATTCTGAAGCACCATCTTCGCCTCTCGAAGCTCACCAATGTCTTTGTCAGCTTTCTCCCTGAAGGCCCTATGACGAGCATTAATGGCCGCGGTTTGCTGAGCTGACTGGAAAAACAAGAGAACAAAAATAACTTAAAAACCCGACAAAAGAAAAGAAAAATATAACTACCATATAAGCACAACGCTATCATCTTCATCGCGAGATAGTCAGAGTTGTTCTCAGCTTCCGTCAAATTAAGAAACAGCCCCGCCTCGTCACGAGGAAGAATAGTGCTCCATGCCAGGCGAGACGCTATCCCAGGCTCCTCAATGCTGTCATTATCATTTACTCCGGGATAGGTCTGGAAGTCTTCGCCATCTACGACAACTCCACTATCGACTAAGTAGCGCTTCAAAGTGGGATTAGCTACCTTAGGCAATATCGGTCTTGTAGGCATCGAAGCCTCAATGATCAATTTCTTCCTAAATTTGCGCCTAGGCTGACGGGGGGCCGATCGATCCTCGGTAGCACGAGAAGCACCTTCTCGTCGAGCCGACTAGCTCCTCTGCGACCCAGAGCTCTCTTGATCGTCTGAGCTGCGATCACGAATAAGGGGCCTCTTTCGTTTGTTCCTTCCAGCCTCTTGCGCAGTATGGCTAGATCTACCGGTAGGAAGAGGAGGAGTGGAAGCACGAGGATGTCCAGAAGCAGAGGCCTCGATCTGTAACTGTTGCCGAGGAGGAGGAGGAGCCGCTCCAGCAGAAGCATTGGCTTCCCTTTTGCGCATAGCATCACGAAAGTTCATATCTGCATAATACAAGGAAACGCAATTAACGAACCTAAAACACGAAATACCACACACATAGATATATAAAGTAAAGAAAAAGGGAAACCTATGAGATCACCAAGATCCTTTAAGTTATCCAAATTAGAATCTGCTGGGAAGTCAACAAAAGGGCTCCCAAAAACATTGCCCTGAGCCCATTCAAGATCCTCCTCGAATGGACTACTGGTACCCTAAACCACAGGTGTTTCGTCTCTCGAATCCGGAGAAGACTCATCCACAAGGCGACTTAAAGGGTTAGAGGTCTCGGCTGTAGGAACACTGATCGGTTGACTAGGACCGGCATCGGGCACACGCAAGCTAACAGGAAGGCTAGAGGGGATAGCCGAAGTCCCGGAAACAGCTCGGCTTACTCCCCAACCAGCCGCTGTAATGTTCTCTGGGGTCAAAAGGGAAAATAAATTACGTTCCACAGTAGAACAAATTCGTCGTATAGGTTCACTAAACTGGTCTTTTAGGATCTCTACTTAAAACCTTTCTGAGCACCTCAAGTGGTCGCTAGTATCACGATTCCATGTAGTGCGAATTCGCAAATCATTTGGAATCTCGATGACGACCCACTCACTTTCAAAGTTTCGCAATTTATTAGGAAGGTCCGAAAAGATCTTGTTATTGGGAAATTCATCAACCGTTAACCGCTAGAGGGAAAAGGTTATTAGTCCTTGCAGACCGCGGACTCTGAAAAAAGCACTCAGGAGGGGGACGGTAGGAACAATACCTAAGCTATGACAAACCACCGAAAAACCTACTATCTGAGCCCATGCATGAGGATGAAGTTGACAAGGAACTATGTCTTTTATCTAAGGAACGCTATACCAAACTCGGGCAACGGAAAACAGAAATCGAAAAGTAAAGACGCTCTATGCACCGCTACTCCGTTTCTAACTAGGTCAGGTGAAAATTCCCCACTGACTGTAAGTCTATAACTGTAACCGGGGGGAAGAGGAAAACGAGTATTGAAATCCTCTAAGTCCGCATTCGTTAGTGTACATTCAACACCGCCTTTTCTAAGAAATTTACCCAGACGCTGTGAAGACATGGTAGAAGAAAGAAATAATAAATAATAATAAGGGGGCGACAGACTTATTGGTGAAACACCTGCGGAAGACCTGAAACGGCGACAGACCTATTGGCAAAACACCTACGGCAGACCTGTTTTGGCGACAGACCAAACAGCGACAGACTTATTGGTGAAACACCTGCGGAAGACCTAAAACGGCGACAGACCTATTGGTAAAACACCTACGGCAGACCTGTTTTGGCGACAGACCAAACAGCGACAGACCTGTCGGTGAAATACCTGCGAAAGATCAAACTGCGACAGACCTATTGGCGAAAAACCTGCGGAAGACCTAACATTCACGCGGGAGACTAAGACACCTGCAGAAGACATAAAAACCGCGTGGGAGACGAAGATATCTGCAGAACACCTAAAAAAGCTGGTGGCGGAAGGATACAAGTTAGGCGACAGATGAATACTTACTGACACTTCGATGAACGAAAGACTCCTTCTGGCGGTAGACTATTTTGGCGAGAGAGTTGGAAACCGGGCGATAGACTGCTGATTCAGAGGTTTCTCTTATCCCTTTTCGGTGGATCCCAGCAACCTTATATAGTTGCGACAGAGAATGCCAAACGTCTCGTTAGATCACGCCTCCCACAGAATAGAGCTTTCCACCTACAAAAAAAAGGGGGGGAGTACCAAAGAAAAATCACAAAAATCAGAAAAACTATTCATAGTGAGTAAAGGCCCAAAGACACGTATTTATACTCTTTGGTTGGAATAATCCAACAAGAGACTGGCGAGCAATTGATATGGCAAAAGTCTATCTACACTGGGCCAAGCCCAAAGATCATCGGAGGTCCCATGCGGCATACGGTCATTGGGACACGTGGCCTGTGGTGAGAGAAGCTACGCCTGCGGCAGGGTTTCTGTCGCATGCGACAGACTCCACATACTATCTCCTGTCGTCACGTAGACGACACGTGGCTCTCTCACGACTCATCATGGCGATAGACCTCTGCCGCCCAGAAGGTGTCGCACCTTAGGGTCTCTCGCCGGCGAGAGGCTTGTGCTAACTCCGAGATCCACGGAAGATGTGTCTAATTGGGAAACAAACTCTTAGTAAAAGGACGCAAATAACCCAGATAATTAATCTCAAATATTCGCCTATAAATAGGTCCCAGGTAATTCTATTCCCTAATTTTTGATTACTGGCTTTTACGTTTCCCAATACCTAAGAATTTGAGGCTGACTTAAGCATCGGAGTGTCTACGCATGGAACCACCCCTGCGTCCCTCTGACTTTTTACTATTTTACAGAAGCTTCTGGGAGACACGTGGAGACAGATTACGACCATTGACGTCAACATATCTTTATTGTTGTTTTGTGCAACAACAATAGTGTATAGAGAATACACATTGTTAGTACATCATATACAAATCTTTTTTAATAATGTCTTTACATATGAAAATTTTTCCGATAATATTAAAATATTAACAATGTAATTACTAAGATTTATCTACTTTAATCTTTTTTTTTTTTTGCAAACCACAAAATGTTACACAAAATTTAAAATCCAGGGGATTTTATACCACTATGTCAACCTTCGGATCTAATATAAAGACTTTTAATGATACAAGAGTCGGGTGAGAAGTAATAGGCGTAATGTTAGGAATTATCGGTTGCAAAAGTGTGCGGTTGAATGTCATTTTCCATTTGACCCTCAGGGGTCCAATCACTGCCAAAGCTTTAGCCGCTGGTTGAGCATAATTTATAGGTGCCGTCAGTGACAGGTGCAGCACGATGAGAATCAGGTTTGCTTTTCAAACGTCACGACGAATACCGTGGGAACGGATCCCAAAAGCGAATCAATCGGACTTTACCATAGATTTGGTGAAATCCAAGCGAGCGCTGAATAGACGGAAAAGGTTGAAATTAGTATAACAATAATTCTCTTCTTTTTGCCCTTTTGGGGTAATCCACCTCGAAATTAGCACTAATCTGCAAAAATTTGATAGGATAAAAATTGGAATATAAAATTATTATTATAAATTATTTTTATTTAAAAATTTATAGAGATTTTACACCATTAAAGATTAGTTTGGATTAATGATTTTTTGAGATTAAAAACTATAAAATGATTATTAAGTAAAAGTAATTTTAATAAAATAATAAAATATTTTTAAAAAGTGTATAAAAATAATTTTACATCATTTTTGTTTTGTCTTTTATTATTTTTTATATTATTTGTTACGTGCGGTAGCTTCCAAACAAAGCCTAAGCAAATCTTTTGTGTTAATAGTTCATTATCTTTAGTTCCATATAAGAGGTTTTATTTTTCTAAAATATTAGACGAATTTTGGATTTTTTTTTAGTACAATGAAAACTTCTAACTTTGAAAATTGAGAAACGCAAGTGTTATATTAGGATTCATACTTGCAAAATTCTTAGGAAATTCTTAGAGTTTAACAATTGAGACATAATCATTTGAGTTAAAGGTCAATATCAAAAAAATTTTCATATTTTTATTTATTTAACTGATTTTTTAATTTTCAATTTGCATCTAATTTAATATTTATTTAAACCGAAATTTTGATTACTATAGCCATCAATGCCAATCCTTTTTTTTTTGCCTACATAAAAAGCTGACATGGTTTGATTAGTGATTACGAGACTAAAAATAAAACAAAAAATTTAAAAATTCTTTATTTAATTAGGAATTAAATTAAAAGTTTTATTTCACCTTGTCATTTTAGTGGCTTTAATTGGTAGAAAAGAAAAACAATTTTTCATTTGAAATAAAAATTTATTGGCATATAAATCAATCATGAATCAACAAGGATTTATTTGGATACAATAAAAATATAAAGATTTACTTAAACTAAAGTAAAAAATTAGAAACTTTTTGACTAATTTAGCCAATACGTTTTTAGTTTTTTTTTTTTTTACCATAGTTATTGGCAATTTGGCAAGCATTCTATTAATTATTTTACATAAATAGTAGCTGTTTTTATGTTAAGATAGAGATTTTTATTTCAAAAGCAAAAAGCGAGTAACTATTAGACTATGAAAATAGATATTAATGATTTGGAGCTTGGAACTCCATGTTTTAAGCTTGTTTAAAATATTAAAAAAGTCAACAACCTTTTGACCTAGTAGTTAAGTATGAGTTGTGGCATATTGTAAGTTTTGGATTCGAATCCAAGCACCCTCACCCATAGTTATTTAATATTCCTCTTGTAACAAAAATAAAATAAAATAAAATATTAAAAAAGCCCTTAATTATAATTTTTGGATAAAATTTTTATTGTATTTAATTAAACCTTTAATTTTTTTTAAATAACTCTTATTTGGAGCAAATCCGTTAAAATTTTTGCACACAAACTATTTTAATAGTTATTTTAAATACAAAAAATACCCTTATGAAAATTACAAAATAATCCTTATTAATATTTTAAAATTTTTATTTTTTGTATTTCCAAAAATTCATTTTTTTGGTATAAATCACAAGTATCTTCATCCGTTTTAACGGTCTGAAATTAATTCTACTCGTAGCTTAGTCACAGTTAAAATTTTTCATTCCTCTCCAAAAATGTATTTAATAAAAATCGAAAATCCATTTATGGCAGACAATTTTGTGCTCCCAAGTAGCACTTCCTTGCTTTTTGGTAGTGTGTGCAAGTGCTACATGCAGCATTCAAGTGTAGGGATGTAAACGGGTCGGGTACTCGTTAAATTTGGGATATCTGAACCCGATTAACTTTAATAATACCCGAATCTGATTAACTTTAATAATACCCAAACCCGATTAACTACTCGATTATTTTATTTATGTTACCCGAACCTAACCCTATAAAATATAAAATACTTGTTTAACTACTCGAACCCGTTAAATTATTCATTTATTAAGTCAAAGTTTGACTTTTAAATTTAAATTTAAAATCAATTTTGGAATAACTTAATTAAAAAATTATATTAATAAATTTAATTTAACTCATTAAAATAAATTAAAGTTAAAAATCATATTATAATATATAATTATTTAATTTAATTAAATGAAACATTAATAATAAATAATTTATATATAAAAAATATAAATATTGTATTACTTATTATTTGTAATCAGATTCGGGTAGCGGGTACCTTAAGATAACTACCTGAACCCTACTCAAACCAGTGACAGGTAGTAATTTCACTACCCGAATCTGATTATATACTATCCTAACTCTATTTAAACGAATCGAGCAGTATCAAGTATTCCTTTATAGGGTATCCATTGTCATCCCTATTTAAGTGTTGCAAGGCAGCTTAAATGTTATGTACCAAAAACTGTTTTGTTAAAAAAAAAAAAAAGGGTGGGTTGGCTGCCTACCTAGCAGTTCTTTCCGGTGAGTTTTATTGGAGATTTCACTGGAGTTAGCAAAAATGGGTGAGTGGGTGTAGTACTTTTAGTAGAAATGACAAAATAGGAAAATATTTAGGGAAAATTATCCTATACATTGTCAGTGAAGTTTTTTAACTCCATAAGCAGGGTTAGGATGATAACATGTGTCTCATTTTATTTATTTTTTATTTTTTTAATATTTTTAAATGACACATGTCATCATCTTATCTCCGCTTGTGAAGTTAAAAAACTCCACTAATAGTGGATAGGATAATAATCCAATATTTAGAGTTTTTAGGCTGTGAGAAGTAATTTAGAAAGGGGATTTTAAGGTTTAGGCTTTTTTAAGCAAATAAAGTGTGACTAGTATTTGATAAGATGTGTTTAGAATCTCTCTAAAGTTTAACGATTTTCATTCAAGATAAAAATTTAATAATATAAAAGCAATACTTTAAAAAACATAATTAGATACGATAATGGTATAAGATATTAATTTAAATTTTTGAAACAAAGATATTTTCTAGGATTTTAGCTTTAAGATTCTAGTTCTAATTTCTAAATTATATAAAAAAAAGGTTCATTGGAGAAGAAGGGTAATCATATATTTTATAGCACAATACTTGATAAATATGTATCCCTAACAAAAATCACGCTATACAAGCTAAAGACTAATTTATTTCTTTCCACAATAATCATCAATTTATACTCAGTTGATTTTTTTTTAAAATGAAAAACTAGTTGATTTCAGGTTCTTAAATAGATTAGTTTAGCTCAATCCATAGTTTAAGAAATTCCTGAGTTTGATAAAAAAAAAAAGATTTAGTAGAATTATTCCAAATAAAACACACCATCTATCCATACAAAATTTAATTTTTTATATAGAAATGATAATTTTTTAAATTACAAGTTTAATGTATATTTTTAGAAATTTTAATCAAACTATAAAATGGTTTTTTTTTTTGTTTTATGCTTTTCCTTTTAGAAGCAAAATGTAAACAATAAAAATAATATAAAATGCTGTGTACCTCAAACAACTAACGTCGAAAGAAAGGGTTTGGTTACCTAATTGATTCATTATAAAATCCCATTAAAAAAAAAGTAGGTTCAAGAGTTGACGGTACTGTAGTACTTAATAACATAAATAAATAAAAAGATAAATAAGTAATCATGTGAATAATTTTTTGACTAAATGATTAGAGAAAAATTGTGACATATCATAAAACTTGAATTTGAATTCAACCAATTTCATCTCTTACCTCAATTGTAAAAAAAATATCATTTCATATAATTTCAATAGAGCTTTTAAATATTATTAATGGGATAGTCAACAATCTCTTAACTAAATAAGGTTAAAAAATTGGTATATATCCTATTTCTTGTTTAATTAACTTTTTTTAATGTACACTAAAAGATATGTGTTGCTTTTTAATTTCGTTTGCAAAATTTAAAAATTTTATTAACAATGTATAAAATAATTTTCACTTGTTAATATCGTTTGTAAAATAAATTTTATCATTGATTTAAAAAATAAATTTATAATAATAAATAAATTAAAAGACATGTACATTTAATGGTGGCACTCCACCTTTATTTTTTATAAATTGACCAATCAAATTGTTTGATTTTTAAAGTTATATTCTTTACTTATTTGTTTTTATTACTAGCATGAAGCAACCCTATATAGTAATGGGAGCCATGTTCTCCATAATTTTTTTTTATAAATATAGTTATCTTTATTCATTTTATAGTTTGAAATTAATCTTATTCAGGTTAAAATTGATAAACGGTAAAGCCCTTTCAACAGTAAAAATTTCAATATTCAAATTCTATCCAAATATCTAGGAAGTCCATTTCACTTCTTTCAACCACTTATTTGTGTGTTTCCTATTTAAATTATAGGCATTCTACTTCTTTTGATTTTTTAATTTTTAAAATTTACTAAGTTTTTATTTCAATTTTATATTTTTTTATGGAAACTGAAACTTCATTTATTTAAGAAGTATCCTAAATACATAACATGTAAGGATTGCGTGGCACTTTGTTCCCGCAGGACCCAAGAGGTGGCCCCCGCATCCCACTCATCCGTACTGTCTTCTCTGGATCCACTGGTCCTCAAGGTTTTATTTCGCGTCCACATGTCTCGAACCCTTGACTCTTGCAAGTGTTGAGACATGCTAACCATTAGGCCTAGGAGTGATTTGACACTTGCAAGAGGTCAAGGGTTCAAGTTGCTCCGCACGCGAAATAAAACCTTGAGGCCCAGTGGGCCTAAGAAGACAGTACGGATGAGTGGGATCTAGGGGCCACCTCTTGAATCATACGGGAACAAAGTGCCACTCTATCCTTACATTTCCAATGCTTGAGACATCTGTATTGTTCTTCCTTCTAGTACTAAAGACATTATGTCTAGATTTTTTATTGTTTCTTGGATGTTTTCTATCCTCTCTTAGGTTAAGATTCACTGAGAAGTTCGAAGGGCTGTGGTTTTTGGTATCTTAATACCGACTAAGTTTGGTTTGGGCTCATTAGCCACTTTGGTTAGCTTAACTGGCCCGCCCATTTTTGCTTTTCCTTTATAACTATTTTTTTTGTGTTTTTTCCTCTGCTGCCTTACTTTTCATTTCAGAGTCATTTCTTGAACTCTGTCCCTTGAAGAAAAAAGTTATGTTTCTGCCCGTTTCTCTGACCCTTTCACGTGCCTGTTACCTTTTCCTTCTTCCTCGCCCATCTGTGCAAACGGGTTTCCAATCGGGTCTTCTTTACCCGGTTTTTGTGCCTTACCTTGTTTGTTCTTCCCTCTCGACACTAACATCCACGACCCGAATTCGTCCCTATCTGCTAATGTATCATCTCCTTTTGCCTCTTTCGTCTATTGCATTTCTTTTACCTGTTCTACTGCCATTTCAGTTTCTTTCTCAGTACAACATTGTTCCCTTCTATGTCCAATAATCCCACATTTGAAACATAGGTTCACTCCCTCATATACGACATTTTTGATGAGTTTTCCTATCTTAATCTTCAGGATTAATGGCTTATCCAAGTCCACCTGAACACACACTCTTGCATATCTACTACTTATCTTTTGCAATATACCTCGATCAAAATATTCAATTGGGAGGTCTGGTAATCTAACCCATACTGCAATGGTAGAAAAATTTGTTGATGCTTGTGGTATGAAGCCCGGCTCCCACAATCGCATCGTAAGGTAATGTTGACCGACAAACCACGGACCACCATATATGACTCTGTTAAAATCTTCATTGTTTGCAAATCTAAAGAGGAAGAATCCATTACTTAGGTCAATACAGTCCATTCTTCCACAAAAGGTCTCTATTTCCTTTGACTCTTGGGAGGAGGTAATTATATCCAACTGACTTCCAAATGTTTTAACAATTATGACATTCCTCAAGGGGCTTCTGATTCTATTCTTTTCATCTTTGGAGAGCCATATTGTTGGGATGTCATCACCTGACTCCTCCTCTTGATCTAATTCTTCATCCATGTATGTTGGTTTACTTGTCATGGAGAAGAGAGAGGAATCTTGGTTTCCCATTAGTGAGTCTTTGTACGAGAAACCTGTTTGATTTCTGCTGGCCATTACTAGTTCTTGTTGTTTAAACTCACCATTGTTCGTTCTTTTAACACTTCTAACTTTTGGATCATCACCCTCTGGAAGACTAGATGTATCATCATTTGGGTCTTGCATGATCACTGTTCACAGAAGCAAAGAGTTTCAGAGAATTTTTTTACTAGACTTTTCTCGATCTGATTATCAATTTAATATTTTCAATCATCGATAATAGCGCGATTGAGACAAATTAGGAAAGTAAGAAATAAAAATTGTATGCTGAGGTGTTCCATTAGTGTTTAGTTTTGAATTATATATTACAAATATTTTATGTTTGAGATTATTTTTTATTAACAGGAGATCTCGTCCTTCCATATGCCAACCATATATTAAACAAAATATTACATTTTTCATATATAATAACACGTTCATGCACGGCAATTAGAATCTAATCATACGACAAAAAAATTAAATATATATTTATATATTTTTTATTTTTACTAAGTAAAAATTTTGCAAAATCAATATTTAAAATTAAAAACTCATCATTTGTATATTTTTAAATTCGAGGCTTTTGTCGTACCTAATAATAAAACTTACATCAACAAAAGAAAAATTGAAAATTGACATCATCACACATGCCAACTTTTTATAAGTGATTTTAATAATGGTTGTTCACAGATTCGAGCATAAGTTGACAAAACCCACCTTTTATACATTAAAGAAAAAGCAAAACGTTGGTCGCTAAATCTAGGTTTAAGTCCTGTTTGAATTCAGGTTGGCGTAGTAGTGGTGGATTTAATTTAACTTTAATAATTAATTTTTATTTTTCTTTCATCGTCACTTTTATTTTTATTAATTTGATTTTTGAAATAAAATGTTCTCAATTAAGATTTATTTGCCTAATATTAAATTTGGCTATTGAACATGTTTACTTATAACTTATTTATATATCTTTTCATTTTTTTTTATTTAATTTATTTGATGTTTGAGAATTTCATTAATATATATTCGACAAATAAATATTATATAAAAGCAATAAATTCAAATCCAAATGATTGGTTTAGTGTTGTAAGACATTATTGAGTTTTTTAGTGAAGATAATTTATAACCGAAAGCCTTGAATCCTCATTAGGTCAAATTTTCTTGATCCTGTGGTACGAGAAACCTGTTTACACACAAAAAAAAAAGCTATAAATTCAAAACACATTAAAAGTGAATTGAATCTTTTTTGAAAAAAAAGAAAATCTACATACTCACTAATATAGTATCAATAAATTCTTTTTTACATTTAAAATTATTAATAAAATTTTAAAAATCGAAAATTAAAATTCAATATATAAGACTTTATCCCCAAACTAAATAACTGTAGAAAGTTAAAAGATTCTATTGATAAAGTGAAAAAGTGAAAAATGAGATAGGGTGAATTAAAAAAAAATGGTAAGATTTCACCAAAAAAAAATGGTAAGATAAATGGTTTTAATAATATTTGATAAGAAAAAAAAATTATAAGTTTTTTATTAACAAAAGTTATTAGTCGTTATTATCCTCTTAAAGAGGGTTAGGTCTAAGATTCTAATTTATTTTCTTTTGTTTTTCCTATGAATTAAAAAAACAAATTATTCAAATTTTAAAAGATGAGTTTGTATATGATGCACTGACAGTATATAATTGTTATATAATGTCAATATATCAAAGGTTGACACCTCATCAATTGATAAATTAAAAAATATGTCAAGCCCTTAAAAGTAAACGTAAATAAAAATTTTTAATTTGTTCATAAAGGCTTATTGATGAGGTGTCAACTTTTGGTGCATTGACAGTGTATAGAAACTATATACTATCAATGCATCATATATAAACATTAAAAGATTAGTAAAAAGAAAGGGTTTGTATATAATGCATTGACAGTATATAGTTTCTGTATACTGTCACTGCATCAGAGATTGACACCTCATCGATTGGCAAATTAAAAAATATGTCAAGTCCTTAAAAATAAATATAAATAATTTTTTTAATTTACTTATAAAGGCTTATTGATGAGGTGTCAACCTTTAGTGCATTGACATGTATGGAAACTATACACTATCAGTGTATCATATATAAATCCAAAAAGAAAATAAAAAAAATGTAAGTTAAGTACATATATATAGATATTTATAAAATTATTATTGTTATTGTTAATTTTATAAGCTAAATACAAAGTAAACCATTATAATCTTTTTTTTTTTACTTTTCTGCTTTATTATTAAAAGAATTATATATTTAGATCATTTTTATATTTTATATCGAATAATAATTTTTTTTATACAAATTGAAAATTAAACTTAAATTTTTCTTAAAAAAATAAATGAACCAACTTTAATTTACTTTCAAATTATGACGGGAAGCCTAAATCATTATTCTTTAACTTTGATTAATTGCAAGTCTAAAAAAATGTTAAAGCCAGAAGTGTAATATTCAAATATTAGCTATGTCAATTTTAGGCCAACAACTTAAAACACAATATAGTATAAAAATACAACATGATTTAGGGTTCGTTTGGAATCCAAGGCACTTCCAATGAGATGAATTTTAACATAAAAATTATTTTATCTTTTTCAATTTCACTGAAATTAATCTCTCCATCTATTTCAGTTGCGGGCCTCAAGGAGAATTTCTATTCCTACCCCAAGTTTTACTATTCCTACCCCAATCCATTTTTTCAACAGTAAAAAAACCGGATAAAATGACAAAACTCGCCCTCATCAGATAATCTGGAATGATGCGCAAGTCTTACTTGCGCGACAAACACGAGCAAGTTTCACATGCGCGAAAGTCCGAAAATCGCGCAAGTTTACTTGCGCGAAAGTCGCAAATTCGCGCAAGTGAAACTTGCGCGTGTTTGTTGCGCAAGTTTCACGTGCGCGCAAATATCGCGCAACTGTAATTTGCGCGCAAATGTCGCGCAAGTGAAATTTGCGCGACATTGTAGCGCAAGTTTCACCTGCGCGACATTGAGATCCGGAAAAAATGTGTTCTGTGGTTAAAAAAAATTAAGCGTTTGTGGTTAAAAGGATAACTGTTGTAAAAAACACTCTTCTGCGTCTTTTTCTTCTCGTTTTACTTCTTCTCCCTTTTTGTTCTGTTCATGCGTTTCCCTTCAACCATTTTTTTCTTTCTCACGAGCACTCCCTTCCCAGTTTATATTTCATTTTCTTAAAAAAAAAATGGAAAATCTTCCTGATGATAGCTATTATGATAGTTACGAAGAGTACGAAAGTTTTGTTAAAAGTGTAGAAGCCGATGAAGAAGGAGAAGAGGTAAAAATCTGTCTTCTGCAAAAATTGAAAATCGGAAAAAATTGCGCCATATCTCAGCGCAAGTCACGCTTGCGCGGGATTTCAGCGCAAGTGGTACTTGCGCTGGATTTCCGCGCAAGTTGAACTTGCGCGACATTTCCGCGCAGGAGGCCCTTGCGCGGGATTTCCGCGCAAGTGGAGCTTCCGCATAAATTCATGATTCGCGCAAGTGTCAGCTTGCGCGGAACATGCCTGGCTTGCACAGATCTGTCTTTTTGTGCGCTCTTGTACTAAAATTCAATCTTAATTTTTTAATATATTATTTATTATAATAATTATAATTAATGAATTTATTTAATATTTGCAGAATGATAAAAGGATAGTGTACAGCGGAGAATCGAAAAGTGTCCATGAAGAAATATTTGACTGTACCGATGCATTTACTACTAACCAAGTAAGTAGTTTTAAAATTAATATAATGTTTTAAAACTACTCTAGTAGAAAAAACTAATTATTAAATTTATTTTGTTTCAGGTTTTCAATTGTCGAAATACCTTGATTGCATGGGCTAGAGAGCTTGGAAAAGAGCTAGGTTTTGTTGTTGTGATAAGATCATCAGAATTTGATGTTCCTCGAAGAAGACCTAGAGTTCGACTTGTATGTGAAAGGTATGGAACATATAGGTCAAGTACAAATGAATTGCATCGCTTGGGAACGGGAACAAAGAAGTGTAATTGTCCATTCGAGTTACTAGGGGTGAAATTGGACGAGATCGATAGTTGGGCAGTGAAAGTAGTATATGGGATGCATAATCATTTGGCTGCACAACAGCTAGAAGGACATTCCTTTGCTGGTCGATTAACAGTGCAAGAGCAAAGTATGGTGGGTGATATGATAAATGCTATGGTAAAACCAAGAAAAATTTTAATGATGTTGAAACAACATGATAAGAAGAATGTAAGTACCATAAAGACCATCTACAATGCACGACAAAAATATTACTTGGATGACAAAGCTGGTAGATCACAGATGCAACAACTCATGAAATGCTTGAATGATTGTAAATATGTTGAGTGGCATCGGAGTGATGAGTCAAGTTGATTGTGTTAGAGACTTATTTTGGGCACATCCAACAGCTATAGATTTGTTGAATGCTTTTTCCAATGTATTAGTTATGGATTGTACATATAAAACTAATAGATATCGACTCCCACTCCTTGAGATTGTTGGTGTAACATGTACAAATCTAACTTTTTCAGTTGCATTTGTTTACATGGAGGCTGAGCGCACTGACAACTACACTTGGGCATTAGAGAAGCTGAAAAGTTTGATGTCTTCTGATTCAACACCTTCTGTCATTGTTACTGATAGGGATTTAGCATTGATGAAAGCAGTACAGACAGTGTTCCCTAGCGCAATTAATCTCTTATGTAGATGGCATATATCAAAGAATGTACTTGCTAATTGTAAAAAGTTTTTTGAGAGCATGGAGAAGTGGGAGGCATTCATGTCATCTTGGGGCGTTCTTGTATCCTCTTCAAATGAGTATGAGTATGAAGCAAATTTAAGTTCAATGGTCTCTCATTACCGTTCTTATCCTAGAGCGCTCGAGTACTTAAGAGATACTTGGCTAACTACACATAAAGAGAGATTTATTGCTGCTTGGACAAATAAAGTAAAGCACTTTGGAAATGTTACAACAAATAGGTATGCATGTTTACAAAGTTTAAAAGTTCTTATTTTCACAACTTATACAATGTATCTCGCATAATCACCATTGTTCGAATGTTATGTAGGGCTGAGAGTGCACATGCGAAGTTAAATAGGCACCTTGGATCGTCCCAAGGAGATTTTGATTCATCTTGGAAAGTTATCAACTCTCTGATAGAGCTACAACATACGGAGATAAAGGCTTCCTTCGAGAGAAGTGTTATTGTTGTTGAACATAATTTTAGACCAGCTTTGTTTAGAGAGTTACGAGGATTGGTGTCTAGGACAGCGTTGAATATACTTTTGAAGGAGGCGCATCGAGCAAATGATACCGGCATTGACCATCTTATTTGTGGTTGCATCATTAGAAGCACACATGGGTTGCTCGGCTTGATATCTCCTAACTCGTCGTCTCCTCTCAGAGCCGGTAGGTCGCTGTCGTCTTCCTTGAGATGAATCTCCACCTCGTGTATTAGCCATGTCTGAAAAAGAAAAATATTTAAAAAATTATCAAACATATTAAAAGCCAAGACACTAAGTGCAATAGTTGAGTGCAAGTGTGTGAGGAAGTAAAAAGTGTACAAGTGAGTGGAAGTGTGAGTGAGTGACGTGAGGTGTGTGTCGTGCAAAGTGAGAGTAAGTGAGAAATAATAGTGTCAAGTGTGTCTACATTGTCAGCAAGTACATTTCATAAGCAGATCATGACAAGTCAGCCTATAGTGCTTAAATAGAACATAGCATGCAATATATCTGACAATGCTTAAATTGAACATAGCATGAATAATATATCACATTATTTATTTGATAATATATCACACCTCTTTGATAATATATCACATTATTTATTTTTCTGACAATACTTAAATAGAACATAGCATGAAAAAATTAACATACATCAAGCACATACCTGATGGTAGTAGTCCTACAGTGCAACAGCTTGTACAGATTGATGGCAGCAATCGAAGGGTGATGGTGGCAATAGTCTGTATAATTATAAACTTTAGTCAGCTAATTAAATCAAAAATCATAAAAACTAAGCTTGTAGAATGTAGTCAAAACCAGAAATAATTGCAAAACAGAATGTAAAACAGGATGTAAAACGCCCGCGCAAGTGTGACTTGCGCGGGATCCTCGCGCAAGTCTCGCTTCCGCGGGATCCTCGCGCAAGTGAGACTTGCGCGGGGTTCTCGCGCATGGTGTGCCCGCCGCTCGCTCCGCTCGACCTGCCCGGCCTCTCGCAGGCGTGCCACCTGCGCGGGGCTGGCCTCTCGCAGGCGTGCCACCTGCGCGGGGCTGGCCTCTCGCAGGCGTGCCACCCGCGAGGGGCTGGCCTCGCGCATGTGTGCCACCTGCGCGGGGCTGGCCTGGCGCGATCGGCACACCTGCGAGCGGCGCGAGAGGGACACCATGCGCAGGAGCTTCGTACTGCATTTTTTCCTTTACAGTAGGAGTAGGAGATACGTACCAGGAACGAGGAAGAAGGAAGGAGAAGGAGAGGGAGACTGAGACGGAGACGGAGACGGAGAAGGAGAAGGAAAAGGAAGGAGAAGGAGCCGGTGTGGGTAAAATTGTATTTTTCTTTAAAGGGTTGTTTGGGGTGGGGTAGGTTTAGTAAAAAACGGGGTACAAATAGAATTTCCCGGCCTCAAGTCCTCACTCACCACGCCCAAATATTTGTAAACAGTCCATTCTCAGCGTATAGAAAAACCCTTCAAACTCCCCCATCTTCTTCAGTTTAATAGCCCCTCTTCGTCACCGTGAATTTCCCTTCGTCCCTTTCTCCTAAAGGTTTAAACCAAACCCAAAAACAAAAAGCTAAAGCCTAAAACGGTATAGTAGTTGTTCCTAAACAGGATTAGTAGTTATCAATTTAATAATTTATTCTACCATTAAAAGCCTAAACGGGCAAGGGAGAGAGTTGTACGAAGTTAAGTCGTTTCCTTGGTTTTGATCCGCGGAAACATGGATAAACTGTTGAACTTGAAGGACTTTGAAGTGGAGCCGAAACACTCGTCGGAGGCGGCGTTACGGCGGTGGAGAAAGCTTGTCACTATTGTCAGGAATCCGCGCCGGAGGTTCCGTATGATCGCTAATCTCGAAAAACGATCCGAAGCCGAACAGCAAAAGCTCAAAATCAAGGTTTTCATCTATTTCCCCTTGTTTATTTATTTATTTTTTTATAAAGTTTCCGTTATCATCATTTCTTTTCTTTCTCTAAATCCAATGGACTTGAAACTGCACAATTACACGGATAATGAAATATATTTGGTTATTTTCTAAAGTTTTAATCAATTTTTGGAGAAAGAATGAGAGCCATTCCATTGGAATACGATATTCTCGTAGTTTTGCGAGATTGTCTCCTTGTTTTTTTTTGTCCGATTGCATTTAAAACTCTTCCTTCATCTTCTGAGAATCCGAAGGGACGGTGGGATTTTTCCCCTTTTTTTTTTTTTTTTTTCTCTTTTGGGGCAACTAATACGATATTTCTAGAATTGGATTTAACGTTCATCACAGCTTACCTAATCTAATTTCATTTTGATTTTCTCTTCTTTTTTCTGTGTTATTTAAGGTAAATTACTTAATACGATATAAATTATGATATAATGTTACTGTTAGATCAGATCCATGTACGGCTCTTATGTTGACTCCAGCGACGTATAACAAGAAAACGCGTGTTCTCCTTTTTTTGGTTTGGTTACAACGCGTATTCTCTTACAATTTCTTGAAAAAAAATTATTATTCAATAACGATGTTTGAATTAAGGCGTTTGAATTCGAACTAAAAATTTATAATATTTCATAATTTATTTTTAATTATTAGATAAAAAAAGATAAAAGAGGATCGCTTTTCGTTCCGTACTTTAAGATTTCATTTACTACAAAAACAAGAAAAATGTCAATGTCACTTTCAGCTTGGAGCTCTATTTAATGGTTTTTTTAAGTTGGGATATAATAATCAATCACAAAGTGTCTTTCTATTAATGAGTGAAATTAAAAGTTTTAAAAATTTTTAAAAATAAATATAAATAAAATTTTTAATTTATTTTTAAAAATGTATGTATTCTTGACTTTTATTTATTAATAAAATGATAATTTTATCGATGCATAAAAAAAAACATTTTTTTTTATATACATGATAAGCGGCCTTTTTGACTTTACACCAATAATTTAAGTACCTTGTAACAAAAAAAATAATTTAAATACCGAATGAAACTTCCTCGAAGTTTCCAAATGGATTTCGCAATTAATAAACTTTGAATGCAAGTGGACCCAACTATATTAGTCGTTTTAAATACGGCTAGAAGAAGCTACGGAAAAAATAAATTTAAACGATAAGTATCGCTTTAATTTTGTCCCACTTGGTATGCAAGAATCATGCCCGTCCTCACGTAATGTTCGCGCCGCTTTTATTTTTTATCCATGGACCATAGTACTAATTCCTTGGCCAAGTGGGTAGGGTAGTCTTCATTTTGTTTTTAAAACAAATAATGGTGTTTTTTTATTGCATTCTAAGCATTGAACTGTCCTGGCTGTTAAGACGTGTCTTGTAGGTTCACCGAACTGTTTTAGATACCTTTATGATCAAATCTCCATTATGCAATATATCATGTACTGTAATTAGTGCTTGTTGTTGAAGCTTGGGATTAGGAATCTTAGAACCAAAAAGGGATTAGGAATCTGATAAAGTAATGACATATCAACGTGATGTTGATTTCTTTAAAGAGAATAATTTTAATGGTGGCCAATGCTTTCAAAAAAAAAAAAATTTTGCTTTGTTTTCAAGATCTGATGAAAAAGGTATATTTAATGAAAATGATATAAGTCTGTCAAACTCAACTAAAGGATTCTTTTAAAAGCTTTTATTGCATTCAGAAAGCACTGCTGAATTCTGATAGTGAAATTGTTTCATGTTAATGAGGCAGAGGCACAATCCTAATAAAATGTCAAGGACAAATTTCTTGTAAATTAAGCTTTATAATTATTTTTTCTTACTAACTGAAGTAAAAATCTCTTAAGACATGATGGAAATTCATATAGATATGGGTATGGCTGATTAAATTAAAAGCTTTGTTTGCATTGAGAAAGCACTTCTGAATTCTGATAGTGTGCTATTGCTTCAAGTTAATGAGGGTGCAGTCCTAATCAAATGCCAAGGTCAAATATATTGTAAATTAAGCTCTATAATTCTTTTTTCTTATTACCTGAACTAAAAGTTTCTTGCTACAAACACATGGAAATTGATATAGACATGGGTATGGCTGATGAAATGAATCCTGGTAAGAAAACCTTATTCTTATCAAGACATGTTTGGACAAGCTCAAATGTAGTCTATTATCAGTTTTTTTCTTGAATAGGACAAGTTTCCCTTTAAGCATCTAAATCATTTGCTTTTAGCCTTTTAGCTGGCAATATATGTACACACACACACACACACACTATAATCATTCACAAAATTTGGAAGCATTGGAAACAATATAATTTTAATCACAAGGTAATTATTATTTTTTTTGAGAATTTCTAATGAGATATTGGAGCATCACTCATTGTTGTGCGTTTCAAAGATAAGTTCCCAGTCATCATCTTAAATGTCAATGATAACACAACCATTTGCTTGTCCTCTCAAAGTGTTACTTAAGAGCATGAAGAATGGCAGATTATGGCTTATTAGCCTGCCTTACATACAAAAAAACAAATTTCTTTAAACTGCATTTGGTTTCTAAAGTTCTGCTATGATACCAAGTACTATTGTTTCTTCCATTTTCTACTATTATTGCTACAAAGTCCTCCTTTGACCTTATAATACTTTTTTTTTATCTTTTCATGGTTTTTCCCCCAAACCAGGAGAAAATTCGGGTTGCTCTTCTTGTTCAGAAAGCAGCTTTGCAGTTTATTGATGGTATGATATGCAGTTTTATAGTTCTAACAAAGCTTATACGATAATTTTGTATATGTTATATGTGCACTCCTGTATTACTCAACTGATCCTGTGATCATATCAGCTGCTGGTCCAGCTGATTACAAGCTTTCCAATGAGGTTAAAGAAGCAAATTTTGGAATTGAACCAGATGAACTTGCTGCTATCGTTCATGGTCATGATATTAAGCGCTTAACGTCGCATGGTGGAGTTGAAGGGATTGCTGGGAAAGTCACTGTCTCCCTTGATGAAGGTGTGCGCTCAGACAACATATCTACTAGGCAAAAGATCTATGGCTTCAACCATTACACAGAGAAACCTCCAAGAACTTTTTGGATGTTTGTGTGGGATGCACTCCAAGACTTGACCTTGATTATCCTTATGATTTGTGCTGTGATATCTATAGGTGTAGGACTTGCCACAGAAGGGTGGCCGAAGGGCATGTATGATGGAGCAGGAATTCTACTTAGTATTTTGTTGGTTGTATTAGTTACCGCTATTAGTGACTTCAGGCAGTCCTTGCAATTCAGAGATCTTGACAGGGAGAAAAAAAAGATTTCTGTTCGAGTTACAAGAGATGGGTGTAGGAAGCAACTGTCAATTTATGACTTGGTTGTTGGGGATGTTGTTCATTTAGGTATTGGGGACCAAGTTCCAGCTGATGGGCTGTTCATATCAGGATACAGCTTGCAGATTGACGGGTCAAGTTTGTCGGGGGAGATAGACCCAGTGGACGTATGTGAAAAAAATCCTTTTCTTCTTTCAGGAACCAAAGTTAGGGATGGGTCAGCAAAGATGCTGGTTACAGCAGTTGGTATGAGAACTGAATGGGGGAAGTTGATGGAAACTCTGAATGAGGCAGGAGAAGATGAGACCCCACTTCAGGTGAAATTGAACGGTGTTGCTACAATTATTGGTAAAATTGGCTTGACTTTTGCAGTGCTCACGTTTTTAGTTTTAGTAGTGAGGTTTCTTGTGGAGAAAGCACTAAAAAGTGAGTTGACAAATTGGTCTTCAACTGATGCAATGACGCTTCTAAACTACTTTGCTATTGCAGTAACTATAATAGTTGTTGCTGTACCCGAAGGATTACCATTGGCAGTGACACTGAGCCTCGCCTTTGCAATGAAAAAATTAATGAATGAAAGGGCATTGGTAAGGCACCTCTCTGCATGTGAGACAATGGGTTCTGCAAATCGCATCTGTACGGATAAGACAGGGACTCTAACCACAAATCATATGGTAGTTAATAAGATATGGATATGTGAGAAAATTAAAGACATTGGTGGTAATGAGAACAAAAACCTTGATGAGCTAGAGATATCTGAGAGAGTTTTCAGCAGCCTTCTGCGTGCTATATTTCTAAATAGTAGTGCAGAAGTGGTGAAGGATGAACAGGGAAAGAACTCCCTTTTGGGAACACCAACAGAAACAGCACTGTTGGAATTTGGGCTTCTTTTGGGTGGGGATCATGATGCCCAACGAAGACAGATTAAGATAATTAAGGTTGAGCCTTTCAACTCGGACAGGAAGAAGATGTCTGTGTTGGTGGCCTTTCCTGATGGTGAGATTCAAGCTTTTTGTAAAGGTGCATCAGAAATAGTATTACGTATGTGTGACAAGGTTGTTGATTATAGTGGAGAACAAGTTCTTTTATCTGATGAACAAGTAAGAAATATCACGGATGTCATAAATGGCTTTGCCTCAGAAGCTCTGAGGACTCTATGCCTGGCTGTTAAAGATGTAGATGAAACTTATCCTGAGAATATCATACCGGATAGTGGCTATACCTTGATAGCAGTTGTTGGGATCAAGGATCCTGTACGTCCTGGAGTCAAAGAAGCAGTTCAAACCTGTTTAGCTGCAGGAATTACTGTTCGTATGCTCACTGGTGATAATATTAATACAGCAAAAGCAATAGCTAAAGAATGCGGCATACTAACAGCAGATGAGAATGCCATAGAAGGACAAGAATTTAGTAGCAGGTCTCTTGATGAGATAAAGGACATTATACCAAATATTCAGGTTCTAAATGATCATATAAAAACCTTTAACATTGAATTAATGCTTTAAAGGCGTACTTCTTGAACACTGTTGTGGATTTCAGGTAATGGCACGGTCAAAGCCTTCAGATAAGTTCAATTTGGTAACCGAATTGAGAAATATGTTTGGAGATGTTGTTGCAGTGACTGGTGATGGGACCAATGATGCTCCAGCTTTGCGTCAGTCAGACATCGGACTTGCTATGGGAATATCTGGAACAGAGGTTTGTTTGCTGCATTGTTTAATTTAATGATGATGATTCTAACAAGCTTGAACTTGTTTAGCTTCTTGTCCATCCTATGTGATGTTATTTTATTGTTTATCAATAGGAAAGGAAAATACAAGTTATTTTTCAGGGGTAACGAATTATGAATTTTATTGGCTTTTTGAACAAGGTTTCTCATTATCTTGATTCCAGCTTCCATTTTTTAAAAGATACTAAGGAGAAGTTGTTGAAGGGTCGTTTGAGATTGTTGTGTGTTTCATGTTTTATGTTTTTGAAAATTTGTTTTGTTTCTTTTTCATTTTATTTTCAATTTATTAAATTTGAAAATATGTTTGAATAGGATGTTTTTGTTACCAAGTTTCATAAACAGATATAGGTGAGCAAAGATGGTAAAAGGTTTTTAAAAAAGGGTGGCACAGGTTTGAATCTGGCAGCAGCATGAATGAACAGTGCCTGTGCGGTAACAGTAGCAAAATTGTTTCCAAAATTATGGAAACATCAATATTGTGTTTTCCATTATTTCCAAAACATTGTGTTTTATTTTCAGTTTTTGAAATAAAAACACACTCACCAAATATGTTTTTACTTCAGTTTTGAAAAATATAGAAAACAAAAACAATCCCAAAACAACCCCTGAGCTTTAGATTTTTCTCCATTCCTCTTTTTAATTAGATACTTCTCACTTTATTTGGAAGAATGGCCTGTATAATTTTGTAAATGACTGTTCTTATCCAAAGAGATTTTGGGAATCATTGGTAGCTCACTGGTTCTGATGATTTCTTTGGTATCATTTGAGCTTATTCTCTTGGTTTCTTTTTCTGAACATGCTTATGTTTTGATCAAGTCATGTTCTTAGCATTTATATTTTTCTCCTTGACATGTTTATAGAAGATATGTAATCTCTTTTGGAAGAAAGACCTGTATAATTTTGAAAATGGTCCATTTTTTTGTAGGGATCTTCAGATAATTGCTGCTGAGTTTCCTGGATTGATTTTACTTATTTTCTTAATTTGTTTGTTTTTGATATCCTTATGTTTTATCAGGCTATAGAATATGAGGATCTGTAATTTTCAGCAAAAAACTTTTCTTTATGCAAGTAAATGCAATCAAGTTTTTTGTATATTACATGAAATGATTAGGAATTGTCAGCATAGTCGCTGCAAATGCATCTAGTTTTTGAGGTCATTCAGAATGGATTATGATTTATGATGTTTGTTAGAGGCTGTCAACTGGTCCATCTCTTTCCTATTTTTGAAGATATCTGCTATCAGACCATGATATTTTTGTGGTTTGGGCTGACCTTGTTGCTATATGAAGCTTGTACACATTCTTCTCATTCTGCTTCGGCTTTCATGTTGTTAATGCCTTTACTATACAGGTTGCCAAAGAAAATGCAGATGTCATTATAATGGACGATAACTTTGCTACTATTGTGAATGTAGCCAAATGGGGACGTGCAGTATACATTAATATCCAAAAGTTTGTGCAGTTCCAGTTAACAGTTAATGTTGTTGCTCTTGTAATCAATTTTGTTTCCGCATGCATCTCAGGTTTGTTGTTCTTTGAAGCTACCTTTGTCAGACATGTATTATAGTTGTAATGATTAGACATCATCATCGTTATCTGACCTCTGCACAACTTTCAGGATCTGCCCCCCTCACAGCTGTACAATTGCTTTGGGTTAATATGATCATGGACACTCTTGGGGCATTGGCACTAGCTACAGAACCTCCTAGTGATGCATTAATGGAAAGGCCCCCAGTTCCAAGGGCTGCAAGTTTTATCACCAAAGCAATGTGGAGAAATATATTTGGTCAGAGTATATATCAACTAATTGTCCTTGGTGTTCTAAATTTTGATGGGAAGCAGCTTCTGAGGCTTACAGGTTCAGATGCCACCAGTGTTCTGAATACGGTGATATTCAATTCATTTGTGTTTTGCCAGGTGTGATTTTTACGATTTAACAAACTGTTGGTATTTCAAACTTTCTCGGCAACTCTTTTTATGGCATAAGTTTCGATGGAAAATCTCCATTTTTGCAAATAATTTTTATCAATTATTGGATAAGAAATAGCTACAACAGTTTTAAATAAGATTATTTAAATACCCAATTCCTGGAAATAAATCACAGATTTGAATGGTTAGGTCAACAAATCATATTAAAATTGTCTGAGAAAATTATCAGTTCATCTGGCTAGTTAATGTAACTGTTACGTTTCATGTTTTGATGCACATTTGACAAGTCAGAAGCAAATAATATAATGTGAATTAATTCATGCTGAAATTTTTAATTTTCTTACTTGGCTGTAATAGTACTTTGGAGAAGAATAATTGTTACTGTGTTAAGATTATTTGGCCTTTTTTTTCTTTGGAATTTTGCAGGTGTTTAATGAAATTAATAGCCGTGAAATAGAGAAGATAAACGTACTCCGGGGCATGTTTAGCAGCTGGATATTCATAGCCATCATAGTTTCAACAGTAGCATTCCAAGTGGTCATAGTTGAGTTTCTTGGAACTTTTGCCAGCACCGTGCCCCTAAGTTGGCAGCTCTGGGTACTTTGCATCTTGATCGGGTCAGTTAGCTTGATTGTTGCTGTTATTCTCAAGTGCATCCCCGTCGAAAGAGCAGTAGTTAAGCCAACGCACCATGATGGTTACGATGCACTTCCTACTGGTCCAGATCAAGCGTGATTATTCGAAACCTCTGTGGCTACTTAAATGGCAATTCACAGGTTTTGGTTTTGGGATTGCGAATTTTCTTTTATTTTATTTTATTGGTTACATTGCTGGAGAGACTTTAGCTTTTAGGCACACACTCATCCTCGTCTAACTTCCGGCTTCACATCAACATCGTTTACCGCCATGTTTCTCGACACCAACGAAAAGGGAGTTACATTTTCTCATGTGGTTGGCAGCCGATG
Source organism: Heritiera littoralis (assembly GCA_031772115.1). Lineage (NCBI taxonomy): Eukaryota > Viridiplantae > Streptophyta > Magnoliopsida > Malvales > Malvaceae > Heritiera > Heritiera littoralis. Next base: position 1,002,163 of record JAPDPK010000119.1, read on the forward strand.
TTGTTTCAGCCTCTAACCTTCGATCTCTATGTTCAATAGCATCGTTATGGTCAAGCTTGGAGCAAGTTTTTATTACACTACAGTGAAGTCTGGACAGAACAGAACGATACTTCTGTCAGTACTGTGAAGGCCATTCAGAAAGCGAGCTTTGGCTTTTATACATGTTAAACTTCCTTAACTGAGGCGGCAAAATAATTTTAATCTGTGAAGGGATGAGGTTTGCAACAGAGATTCTAGTAGAATTAGTAATTTTAAACACGGTTAGGTGACAATACAAAAATGACTTGACAATAGCACAGACTAAAATTTAATAATGATTGTATATGAGCTTAACAGGAGTTTGAAAAATGTTGTATTTGACGTTTTGACATAAATTTTAATACAAATTTTTATATTTTATACGAACCCGAATCTATGATAATTGTTCATCATCCATGCATAAAGGTCGTCCAAATAAATAAGAGAAGAATAGAAGATTTGAAACAATGTAAATTACGCCTGTGTGGGCAATTAAAGTAAAGCCATAGGATAAATTAGAAACTCTCTCCCACACTCTCTCTCTCCAAAATACTATTCACCAAGAATCTATCCATGAACTTCACTGTGATCTTCATGGAAACACAATTGTCGCAGGTGGAGTAAAATGAAAATTTGTAAATGTGGTGAATCATTTATCTAAACCTACGCTTTGCTTCTCCGTATGCAACAACACCGAGGACAGTCATCGTATAACCAGCAATGCCCACAACTGTGACAGGATTTCTGAACAGAAGGATTGAGATAACAACGGCCACAGCACCTTTTGCATTGCCTAATACCTGATCACAATATCATCCCAATACAAGATGAGCAAATGCATGAACAGGGTGAAACAACAATTGTCCACATTCTTGTATTAGAAGTACAAAGGAAAAATTTTAGTTGAGCATTCAGCTATGTAGATATTATGTAGATATTATACAACGGAGTGCTTGAATGAGGATGTAGAAGGATGACAGGTTTTCAACTTTCAAGTGTCCGTCTCCAACTCGGGATTCCTTTCGGGGAACTTGAGAATATAAAGGGCAAAGTCTGTGAAATTCTTTTAAGTCAAACCCTAACACTAAATCGTTACTGAAGGTTTGATTTTTGGATCGTAGATCCTTAATATATCCAATAAAGGACAGCCACCTCCTAGGAAATGAAATGCTCTCTTGAAAAGAAGGCATGCAGTTTCTTGGTTAGGTACCTAAGCAATGTTTTTGTTAATAAGACTACAAGATGATACATATCAACAAGCTTGTATAGCATAAAGACTGCAGACAACATTTCAGCAGAGTACAGAAGAATGTAAAAACAGTCATTTTTGTAAAGAGACCGAAGCATAAAATCAGGGACAGGTTTACTGTATACAAGTTCACGGATTATAGCTATACTAAAGCTTGTATATTGTGCAACTGGTAGAAAGCAGTTCAGAACATTAACTTTTTTTTTTATGAGCTTATCAATTTAATAAGAATACTTTGATGAACTGACCTGGGAAATTGTTTAGTGCTGAAGGTAAACATGTCCTACTATAATCCGTAAAAATAGACATAAAAAAAACTAGAGGAAGGCAGAAGATAGTGAACCTGGAGTGTTAATGCACTTGTATGTTTAGTCACCAAGAAGTTTGACAAGTTAGCCGAATATGCCAGTGTTGAATTAAGGAGGAGAAGCAGCCACATGAATCTATGCTGTCTTCCAAGTGATGAGATGACTTCTAACACATTGGGCTCCATTATAAGTGCTGCAGGCACTAAAACTAGAACTGCAATTGGGGACATATAGAGTAGCAAATTCATCGAGTTCAACTTTTCCCTGCAAGAATGAAACAACAGTGCAAGCAGTTCTGTTACAAGGAGAAGACAAATAAAAATGCTTATAGGAGAAGAGAGCTGGTGGAATGTGGGGGAGGAGAGGAAGAAGAAGAAGAAGAAGAAGAAACAGTAGATATCAATGACTCGCTTTGAAATGACAGTAAAAGCCACCAGAACTCATGTATGAACAACTAGTTTGGGGATGAAATATTTTCATATTAAAAAATAGGAGGTAATGAAAACATGTAGCTTCAATCATCACCTAGAAAAATTGAAATAGAAAGCAATGTCTGAGGTCCAAACTTTTTGCCCTGATCAATTGCTTAAGCTGGAAGGCCAAGGTGAAGGGCATGTTAATTGTAAAGTTTCTTCCGGGTGGTGTCAACAATTACAAGGATGAAGGATCCCTTTTTGGTCTACTTTCATTTCGCTTTTTCAGTAATAACCAATGAAACAAATGTGATAATCAACGACCAAAGACATTTCACATACGAACTAATTTTGGAAAGTTTTCTTTTCATCTTTATTTTGACACGTCCTGCTTGTACAAAATTCACTTAAGAAAGGCACAGAAGAAAGGAAATATCTAAACCCTATCAGTCAGGTTTTTCAGCCACCTAAACTCCCATAACTCAGGCTTTCAAAAGTTTTCCTTCTTCACCCTTTTTTAGCACCCAAAATATGGTTTCTATAACGGGAAAACGGAAGAAGTGCACCCCTCATCGCTGGCTGGAGTAGAACTGAACAAAGACATAACATGAGAACTCATTTCTCTTTAGTGGATTCAATGTTAGACGATGACTATAAATTAAACTTAATACCAGCATTTGACTACATGGCCTGAAACAAACAAGAATTGTAGGCAACTTAACTTTGGTTCAAACCTAAGTGACCGTTCCCCATGCTAAGGGAATAAAAAGGAAAAAGAAACTAAATGCATTGACTTCTGTGGCAGCAACTATATACCCAACACATAAAGAAACGAGCCAATCGCAGATGATGAACTAATAGAAATAAAAGTGTTATACCCTTCCGAAGAAAGCAGAATGCCCTGAAGAACAGACTTGAAGGCCCTTGCAGCAGTTGCACTTATGCACATGATGAATCCAAACCAGTGAAAACCTGGTTCACCCTGCCACCAACAATCGAATTCAAGGTTAAAGTTCATTAACCAACTGAGCTTTTAAGGAAAAAAAGAGAAAAAGCTCTTCGTCTCTTTCCTAGTTATTAAATCATGAATTTACTGACAGGGTGTCTAAAAAGTTCCTTTTCCTCCCTTTCTGCAAAATGAATTGGGGACAAGGTGCAAACAGCCAATTAACTTATTTATAAACTTGACCAAACACATGAAAATGGCATTTTGGAATGAAACAATGGCTAGTGTGTTTAAACATAATAAAAGAAACTTCCTTCTGGTGCAGCCTGCCTAAGCCATGGCTATGTTAGTGAGGCAGAGAAATATATGACTTTGAGCACTAAACCTGCCTTCCCCTCCAAAAAACACTGTAGTGGAGTCCCCTTCTTCTCCTTCAATTTGGGAGAGGGTGGAGGACTTGGGAGACCATTGCACTTAAAAGTTAAAACAGCTAAAAAAATGTTGCAACAATAGGTTCTACTAGATCAATGGTCAATTACATTACACATCAAAGAAGACTTTACTGATAAACAGAGTGGAGACCTCAAGGCTCAAGCTAGTTCGCCTGTTTTTTGCTTCTTTCTATTTGTTTCCTCTTCTAGAAGTCTCAAATTCCCAAGCCGCTTTGTTTGTATGAGTTATGAATCTCATGCTATGCTCTGTATAGGCTAATCACAATGCGGTCAATATCTCTCATAAGTATAATTTGGTCCTAATTACGGGACAACTTCAATTCCAAAGGAAGCAATTAGCACTGGCACCACACAACTATTGCAGAAAATCACCATGCATATTGAATTACATTTTAAGTAGCTCAGTGCAGGCCAAATTTTACAGTTGAAGGTCTTGGCCTAACTAAATGAGTCTGCACACCTATTGTTTATCATCAAGGGATGTAATAAACCATCCTAAAAATACAAATTAAATAAGCACATTCAATCTTTGAGCTTTAAAATACAGACTATACAACTTATCCCTAGCCAGCCGAACTCTAGTTTACTTCAGTTTGTTCAAATTTCCATAGTTTCAAGATATCCCATTCCTAGTTGCTGCTTGATGCATACTGCATGACGTTGTACTAAGACTTACAGAAAAAGAAGAGTCCTGGAATATGTCTACCCAGAAGACACCAACACATATAAATGCTACAAATCTTTGCTGGTTCTGTTGTTTCAACTTCTGGAACTAATTACTCATCTAAGCAGACTAATTAGTGTAAAAAAAAAAAAAAGAGCTGGGAGATTTTGCAATAAATTGACCGATGCATTCCCATTGTTAACCTCTCATTATTATATTATACACATCTGAAAAACCTGCTTATGATTTATGAGTCAAAGATCAAGGCATACATTTACAATAAATTATCTTAGACATATGACATCACTACGACTTCAGATCTATCATCTCTCACCACAAAAACATAACACGAAAACAAAATTGTATAATGAATCTCTAACAAAGCATAAAAATAAAATCTTTCTTCCTTTATCATCAAAAGATCCAAAAGAGAAGAAAAAGAAACATACCCCACTGGCAATTATAACCCCAGTAACAACAGGAACAAGAGCACCATAAGTAACCCAAGCTTCTCTCTTGAAAGTCATCAAGTAAGCAAACAAGGCAGTGAAAAAGGGTGTGGTGGCACCAACAGCCTGGTTAAAGGACACAGGGAGGTATCTTAAGGAAATGTTACCTCCGACAACTGAAGCACAAAAGACAACGCTTAAAGTTGCAATCTTTAGAAACTGAGGCCTGGACTTGATTGGTTGGAGAGGGACAAATTTCAAGAACACAATGGAGATGTAACTGAGAAAAGCACAAGCTGACATGTGACACATTGTTAAAAAGATTGGGAATTTGAAACCATAGTTTGAAAGTAAGTATTTGTTTAAGAGCAGAACTCCAATGTTTGAGGAGTACCATACGGTTATAAGTGAAGCTATGAAAAGGGTTTGTTTTTTTGATGATGAAGATGATGATGGCTGTTGGGTTGATGACATTTTTGGAGTTTTGAAGGTCGGAAGGGAAAAGGGTTGGATCTGTTGCAGCAGATGAAGTGGATGAAGAAGACGAAAAAGAAGAAGAAGAAGCTTTCACTTGAGCTTCAACGGAAATTTGGATTTTGCATTTTATGGATTTTTGTTTTTGTTTTTTTATTTTTGTTTCTTTTCATCAAGCTAGTACTATTTGTTTGCCGAAGCTTTAACGCCTATATTAATATTTATCTTAATTTAAAATTAAATTCATAAAAGTGAATGATTTTCATTTTCTTTTTCTCTGTTTTAAGAGATATTGATATCATCAACCATATTGTTCATCTTTCAAAATCATAAAGATTGATACTTGAAAGTACCTTCCAACAAGATTTTCATTTTTACATTTTTACTACATTTTGATCTCCCTATATTATGCGATGATTAGAGAATATTGGTTTACATGTTTTTTTTTTCTTTGCCATGGTTTATATGCATTCAAACCTTGAATTTTGTTATCATTTTTTATTATATATAATATTCTCGTAATAAAATGTCATGTTGAAATTGAAATACACTAATGTGAGAATAAAAGAATATTCATATAGTTAAATTTTGATGCAAAATAAAATAAAATAATTAATATCATAAAAGACTAGAAAATAATATAATCAAATTATAACCATTATAATATAATAAAAAAAATATAACAAGAGTTAAAATTTTAATAAATTTATATATAAATTTTGTAAAAATTATAAAAAATTAATTTTTATTTAACATATTAATATATGTTAATTTTAATATTTTACATATATTTAACCCAAAACATACCAAATCATCATCAACCGTTTAAATAACTAATTCAAAAAAGAAAATAAAGACTTAAGACAGCTTTGGGATTATGCAGTTATGCTCTCCTGTTAGTGTTCGGTTTCTCCGTCTAAAAACATGATTAACTTTAAATTTATTATTATTACAATTTTTTAATTTAAAATTTTGGGAAAATGTCCAAAAAAGATCAAGATCCGCGGACATAGCCATTTCCCATTGGTCAATTGGCGACACGTCGAAACGTCAATTATTAGTGCTTGTGGTTACGATAAAGTCACCTTGCTTTTCGCATTTGATATTAAACGAATTGAGGGAGAGCATGCCGCGTGTAATCGGCAGCCACACTTGAGCAGCTTCTTTCGGCACGGGCTTTTTGAACACTCTACAAGTAACCATGCCCGGTGGTCGGTTCATGGATTCAAATTTGAAAATTTATTTGATATTTGATGGAGTTTAAATAAAATATTAAATGTAATTATTGAGTTTGGATGAAATTTTTAGATTCGATAAAAAATGTACAAGGCCTAATTTTGATCATTTTAAGTCAAGTTCGACCCGATTTAATTTGAACATAATTATTAATTAAATTTTTTAAATAAATTTTTTAAATATAATATAATTATATATAGAAAATATTATTGATTAATAAATATGATTATATTATTTAATATAAAAATTAACATGTAAAATTTGACAAATCGAATTAAATTTGAATAATGTAGGGGATAGTTACTTTTACAATCTTATTTCAACATTTTTCATTTTATCAGATCACATCACTTCTTAGTTTTTTGTGAAAACCTGTTATCTACTATTACAAGTTATTTGAAAAAATATTTTTTAACATTTACATACTTTAGTTTTTCAACTTTTCTCACATATGTAATTGATCTTCATGTAAAAGTAAGATTAGGAAGTGACATGATCAATAAGATTGAGAGTGTTGAAATGTAAGCATCAAAAAACTACTCTTAGGATTCCCTTTTAAATTTTTTAAAAAATAAAAGAATAAAAAACAAATACACAAAAAATAAAATACAAAAAAATAAATAAAATAATATTCAAGCGGCCTGACCGTGCTTGAACTTGTATAATAAAATTAAAACAGATATAAACAAAAAAATCAGATCCGAATTTGTAAATCAAACTGAATTTAGACTTACACATAAATTATTATTATGTGGCTTGGATTCAACCTGAACCTAGTTGGGCCTGGCTCATAATCGAGCATATTCACAAAGGATGACAATTGACGTCTATTGTGCTGTACACGTGTCGTAATGGTGAGGCTACGTTCAACAAATTTTACTTATAATAATGATCAGTAATACCAATACAAATTCTTTCAAATTAATTATTAGAATAAAGCACTTCATTAAGTCATTCAATTTTGAAAAGTCATATTTAAATTATCAATGTTCATTTATTATGCAAAAGATAATAAATTTATCATTTGTTGTCTGATATTTTTATATTTTTATTATTTTTTGAAGTGTGATATATTCACGTCCAAAGTGACCAATTTTTCTAATAATTGAATGATCAAAAGAAAAATATTCAAAATTATATGATTAACATTGTAATTTTTTTCTAAAGTTTATCTAAATTAAATTAATAACTAAGATTTTCATCAGAATCATAATTATATTCTTTTATTTTTTTCTGAAAAAAACTACTCAAATAATAATATATTTGCAAGGATTTATATCAAATTAAGATTTTCTAATTTATCAAATGAAATTAGCACGGTTTTCCATTTTTTTTTCATTTTTCTTTCTATGTATTGATATAATTATACATTATATATAGAATAAATTAATTAACAAATTAATAAAATAATATATAATAAAAAAAAGGTAAAATTAAATTAAGTTTATATTGATTACGATGTTAAAATTTTAAACTATTTATTTACAATACAAATAAAACTCGGTAATGAAGTAATTGAAAAAAGATTAATTTTTAAATTATAATTTAGATTATTGTTTTTAATAAAGACATTATACAAAATTTGATACACCAATTATGCCACATTAGCATATAAAAAAGTTGACTGCATTCGCTTGCTCAAAATTAAAAAACTAAATATTCTTTTTTTCAAAAACTGAAAACTCTAATTTGTTGCATTTATTTTTGTTTGCAAAATGCACGTCTTTTCCAAGCTATTTACCATTTTACCACGCCGTTACGGAAGGGAGATGTTACTCCGTAGACGGGCGCAGGACTTGGTGAAACATGACGATCCGAAATTAAGACACATATCCAACAGAAAAATTGGAAGACGGTTACAAAATGGGAACGGCAGTGTACGAATATTTTTAAATTTAAAGCGTGTGGAAATTGAGACGTTTCCATACCGTCCGATGTGCTTTTGTGAAAGTCAACGAATCAACGGTCCATGGGCTGCCAATTATGCCAAAAAGAGTCGATGGAAACAAATGGGGAATCTCTTCGGTGGGCCCATAACCTCCTTCGCGTTCGACTTCCATTCTGACACAAATGCCCTTTCCATATATTTTATAAATGAGTACTTAGCATTATCCAATTCAATTAAATAAAATTAAGATATTATATAATTGTGTTAGAGTAATATTAGATAGTAAAACTACCGACCGTTATGGATCCAAATACTTATCATAAAGTACTCGTCACCTGATCACGATTATAAATAAATTTTTTATTTATAAATTAATGTAATATTTAATTAAATTAATTTATTAAATATTGTAATTATAATTTTAAATTTTAAATTATTTTTACGCGTTAGCTTAAATTCTTTACTTTAAATTTTTTAAAAATTTGTTCTAAAATTAAAATTAAAATTAAAATTAAATTTAAAAGCCAAATTTTAATTTAATCAACTGATATTTAGCATATTTTAAACAGTTAACGGATTTTTTATCTTATAATTTATACAGATAATATTCAGATAATACAAATTAAAATAATCAAATAATTAATTAATTTTAATCGTTATAAAAATGATCGAACTCGAATACGATTACTCAAAAATTAACAAGCACATGATCCATTTACTTTCCTCCTGCTTAGAATCCACATTAAAGCCATTTCCAACTCTGTTTGAAACGTGTAAAAAGAAAAAAAAAATCTCTTCGAAACGGGTGCCAATGACATGTTTGTCCCTCTAACAAAACGTTGGTCGTTTTCAGTCCCAGTCTTTTCTCCCTCGTTAACACGCATACACAGCTCTGCTCGCTCTCGCCAAAAAGAAACTAAGCTCACTCTCTCTCTCCATCACTAAAAAGTTCTGTTTCTCTCTCTAGAAATTTAAGATCTCGAAACCCTACGAAATGTCAGATTATGACATTACAGTGGTCAATCAGGAAAGCTGAGTCGTTTCTTTTTCTCATTTTGATCTCTTGTTGCAAGTTTAAGGTGCTGTTTGCCTTCGAGAAAAAAAGAAGGCACATTTCTATTTTTCTCGCGTTTTCTTGTCTACATTTTTGTTTGGAACTGATTCCTTGTTTTATATAGCATTTAGTCTTCTAGTGTTGTTTGAGCCTTGAATTTCTCTTCTAAATTTTGTGTTGTTTGATGAAAATGAAAAAAAAAAAATAGTTGTTTAATATTGATGAATTTTAGTCGTTAATTAATCAATGCGAGTGAGCTCATTTTTAAGGCTTCGCTTGGTTGGAAGAGTAGTGAGGGAAAATGAAAAATTAGTTAATTTAACTGTTAGGTTTCATCATTATCATTTTTTTTTTTGTAGTCACTTTGCTTAATTTTCTTCCTTACCCATTTTATTCTTATTACCAAGTAAAGTCTATGTGGATAGCAAAGCCTAAGTGAATGAGATTGATTACAAGCTAGTTAAGATAATTAAAACTGATTGAAGTGTTTTTATTAGTTAATAAATTTTTTTGTTGAGAATAAGAAATGTTTGTGTATTATATAATCATATATATGTTTGTATATATGTATATGTGGGCTAATTTTGTTTGTGATAGCATTATGGCTAGTACCTTGTTTATCTTTAATTTGCATTGATTTTATTTTTTTTCTTCTTTCCTGGTTGGATTGTCCTGATTGACACCAGAAAATGAAATTCTTGATTTTATTGGTGGAAATTTAAGGACCTGGGTAAAGGCTCCTTTATCCCCTTAAGTTACAAAAGGAAACAGTGAAGAAAAACAAGGATACTTGTATATGAATTAGATAGAAGTAATTGATAACCCTTTCCTTTTTATTGTGTAATAATCTTTATTGTGCTTTCTTGTGTTTTGCAAGAATCATTATGTTGCATTGTTTGCATTTCAGGATACACATACCAGAAATTTATGGCTTGCGACCTCTGGGGCCCATCATTTCCTGAAGGTGCTTTGCTGTTTCTCGAATTGGCACTTACACACATTCTTATTTGATCATTGTTTTTAAGTGCGATTTGACTGAATGTGGGTAATCTGCAGCAGAAAACAGCTCTTGCATACAACCAGAATGGCAGTGTGACTTTTACTTTGGTTATGGCTTTGGTAAAATAGTGCTCTTATTTTTTTTTTTTGTAATTCTGGTTGGTATAATTTGTTTCTTGGCTTTTATTATTACCATAATTATGCATTTTTTTAATTCTATAGACATGATTGAAGAAAATGCCTTGAATGAGAAATCTTGTGTTCAAGTGCTGAGGATATTGAATACAAAAGCAGACACTGAAATTGATGAACTTGAAAAAGATTTGGTATTGCTCCAAAGTGAACTGGCCTGGGCTGAACATGAAGAATGGTCTGACATCTGCTGCAAAGTTTTGAGAGAAAAGATCAACTGTCTTGACATCTCAATAAGGAAATTGAGGAACAAGGATGAGAATGACATTGAGGTTCATTTATTGATGCATGCAGCACCTGCTGAGAAATTGCACGAAATAGTTAAAGCTCTACTCAAAAGTTTCTGCCACGAGGAAAATGAGGAGGTTTGACTCTTGGATATTTTTCATATTCTTTTACTAACTTGCCATGAACATGATTCAACTCTGAACCTAAAGGGGATAATACCAGAAAGATTGTGATCTCATGTTGAGTTTTACAAATTGTTTCTCTTAACTCTGCAATTTCAACCAAATTTGTATACTGCAGCATATGTGTGTGTCTGTGTTGCATCTGCATTTTAAGTTATTTTGACCAGATGCTTCAGTCAATTAGTGGTGCCGTTGTTATTTCGTGTTTGTTCTGAAAGCAGGTTTGGCACTCTATATGTCACAGAGTTGTAATCATGTTGAAATTTTCTGCTACCTTTTGTCATCTTGGAAGGAAAGAGATTGGAGAACCTCTAATAGACTGAAATAGAAGTGGAATATTGTTTAGTGTTTTATTTATTTGGAATGCTTTTGCACCGCTTTGGAACTTGATAAACATATGCGACTCCTCTTGTTGTTAGCCGATTGGTTGTCTTTGTATTTCCTGTAGTGTCCTATCATTTACTTATTTAATTATTGCTGTTAATATTTGCTTCTTTTTTGCATTATTTGATGAACTAAGACAGAATTTTCTTTTCCAGAATGAGCAATCTCAGAATGCTGTTGTCTTTGATTCAAGGTCGGGTTCAAAAGAGCAGTCCGCTCTGCTGCATAAGGACCAAAAATCAAGCTTTTCAGATTCATGTTTCATTGCAAAGGAGGAAAACAATGGACCCATCGTTTCTCCCGGCGAGAACTGTACTGTCTCAACTCCATCTACAGAGCTTGAAGTAAAGAAAGCAAATAGTTCAGAAACAGTTAAGTTACATGAAACTTTATACTTGCATGCTGTAACATATCCTAATATATGATCAAAGATCAATTCACAAATCCATATAAATAAAAGAAGAGAACCAACTTTGGGGCTATCATTGCAGGTTAAATACTTGGGCATTATTGCAATACAGTCCCTGAGGGCTATATTAAGGGTAATTGCTATGTTGATACAACTCACCATGTTTCCCTACTTTGCATCCTGCTTTGGGCCTCTTTAAATGTTTCACATCTCTCACTCTCACTCTCTGAATCTGTCTCTCTTTTTCTATCTTGGCTGTAGATGCAGGATCTGTCAGAGCCCCCAATGTTGATTTTTTTTTTTGTTTGAATTCTTCAAGTAAACTTTTTAAGAGATTTAGTACTCATAATTTATGTCCTGCAAAAAAAAGTACTCGAATTTAATATTATAGGCTGTTATTAGTTTGTAAAAACATCTTGCTGGCTTTAAATAAGATTTTTATGGGTGATATTGTTGGTCTTCAAAAACTTGTAGCTTTTGTTATATAGAATATTGTGCATGGACCTGCGTGTTTGATTCTAGTTACCCAAACATTTGGAGGTTCATAGAAAATTCCATGCTTGTAGTTGTTGCTGAAATGGTGAAAATGTATCCAACATTATCATACTTGGAAACTCATAATAATTGACCAACTTGGTGTCTGCTTTGGTGCTACTTTAGGGTGTACTTGGTAGAGCAGAAAAGTGGAAAGAAAATGATTTTTAGTAGTGTTTGGTAAGAAAGAAAAGTATAAGGAAAGAAAATAGAAAAAAATTGTTTGCAAGGTTGTGAACAATTTAGACTGTTCAAAGTCATTTTAGGTGGTAAAGGTCTCCTTTTTTGTTTTCCAAGTTGCAAGATTATATTCTGCCAAGCATGTTTATAAACATGCATGCATTTTATCTTGATGCTATGCTATCTTCTTAGCTCAAATTTGGGTATAATGTAGCAGCTCATTGTTTGACCATAACCAAGCATGTTTGCAATCTTGCATGGGATTGTATCTTGATGCCATGCTCTATTCTTATCTGAGTCTTCGGTAAAATGTGATGGTTCACAACCATTTATCATTCAAATATGAAGTGCACACTTAAATGGTAAAGAAGAGAATATAAAACAGAAAAAAGAGAAGAGAAGAAAAATGAAAGAAAAAAGCCTTACATTCCTTGCAGACCAACATGGGTGCTTAATTTCCGTAAAAGTCCAACATGGCAGCTGCATCTTGATTTCTTTTTGTGTCCTGGCTGTACCTTGAAAAAAAAAATATTGACTGCTTTACTGCCTCCTCTTATTATCCTGATGTATCATTAGAAGCTAGCAAATGCCGATGTCAAAGATCTGATACCACAATCCTCGCTGCCAGCAGCTGGTCAATTTGATGAGAAGAAAGTTGTAGCCATACTTGCTCTAGAAACTACCGAGAAGCAAGGAATCAAAGAATGTGGTCTTACTCTTAAAGACAAAAATCTGATCCAGCATTCATCTCCCAAGTCTGCACAGAAGAGAATGCATAACCTAGACAGGACTAAGGTTAAGATACTTCCCTCTCTCTCTCTTTGGTCAAATAATCCAATTCAAAATCATTTAGTAAGTTCTAATGAAAGGGTGAACAACTTGAGTAAAATATGTTGAAAAGGTTTGACTGACAGTGGTAGTAGACATGCTATCCTGCAACAGCAGGTAATCTTTTCGTTGTGGCTGACTTATTAATTGAAACAAAAAATGTTATTGCACATGAACCTTTTAAAGTGCTTTTCATGGTTTTAATTAACTCTTTGCTTGATATAAAAATTAAAAGGTACTTTTAGTGAATATTGGTTCTCTATTAATTAGTTCAGTTCAACATGGGAAAGTTATTTGAACTTACTTTTGGCCGTTATTTAATTTTTCATGATTTATAAATGTAGATAATAAATGGACTGTTTGTATATGTCTACACAAGCAGATAAGGTGGACCTTTTAAGTTCATCTCTCTCATGATACAATCAGCAGAGTGAGTTTGAATTGATTATATACAGTGAGGAAAAACTGATTGTTGTTTTATAGGTTTTTAAACTATGGTGAATTTGTAAGAAAATGGTCTATTGCAGCTTCCTAACCTTCTTAACTTTACGCATGTTATCATATCAATAAACTCTTGCTTTTTCACTTATTTGCATAATTGTATGCTGCGTCGCATTGTAGCTCCCTCGTGCTTCAAGTAAATTAAATTTAGTATGCTTCTCTTCAATAGGAACCAGCTGCACAGTTTGTGAATAACTTAGACCTGGATGCTTCAGAAGATTCAGCTGGCCACTTGAACAAGAAGAAAAAATCGAGTGCTTCAAGTTTGAAAACTGTGAGCGAGGAAGCAACAGTGCATGCTTCCACATCTGCAGTAGAAATGATAATCCTAGGTTCATTATCAAGTCCAATGGGGATGAGAGCAGATCTTAGCAAGAAAGTGAAGGTATGGCCTGCTATCTAATTCATGTCAGAGCCAAAATGTGCTGCATCTTTAGATACTAGCTATACTTAACAGGCTGTGTCAAGCTGTGTGATTGGTTGATTCTGTTATGACTGCTCTCGCTTGAGGGGGCTGTTGTGGTCTGCCCTGGCTTATTCTTATGTGTTCTCTTCTCAGGATGAGCAGCCTGCAAATATTATTGCCAAAGATTTGGGCTCAATTGCTCATAATCAGACAACTGGCCACTCTAAGGAGACTAAAAGGCTGTGCAAGCGTGACCTAAAAGTTAATGGATGTGAAGTGCAAGGACGTCATACAACTACTATCGGAAAGAGTAAAATTCCAAATTCATGTTTGAATCCTGAACATAAAGGAAATATTCTGGAAGTAGATAAGGTACAATAAGCTCTTTCTCTTTCATGGAGTTGTTGTATTTATGTAATTGTCAATTTTAGGAGAGGAAACCAATGACTTGAGCAAATTGTTGTTTTCGTAAGAGTATTTCAATTGCTACTGTGAGTCATTTGTTTGAATCTAACTTAAAACTGCCTCTTCAATGAGCTTATAATGTCATTTTCTGCAAGCAGCCTGCAAATGATGTGGTTAAAACCATTAGTCCTGGTACTTTGAGACATGCAACTGGCCTCAGCGGGAAGGAAAATAATTCTGATTCCAGGTTAGATGCTTTCAGACAGGCAGAAAATCTTAAATGTGATATGGAGCAAAAACTGTGCGACTTTGCTGTGAAATCTGCACACAAACGAGGCATCAAAGAGTTTAAGGTTGCTTCAACTGACAAGAAACGGCCTTCAAATTCAATATTTAAGGGAGAAGTAAAGGGAAAAGACCCTTTACAAGGTGTAACGCGACACCAAGCTGCTTTGAGTGACAATGAACATTCTGCCTTAACCTCACTGCTAGAAGTGCAGGATGAGAAGGAAATCGAACATATGGAGGGAAAACCACATGTGGAGAAAGTTCAGATGGCTGAAATGGCTGCTAATGATGACAAACTTGTTACAAACTTGGACATGAGGCCACCAAAAGGAAAGGTGAAGGCGAATATGGACTCAACTGCAGCTCATGTTGAAGAACCTGGTATAAATTCTTCGGAAAATGTTTCTAACTCATCTCATTTTCCAAAAGGCAAGAGGCCATGGAAAAATGCTAACAACCTTACTTTAAACTATTCTTTGGCTGGGAAAATCATTAAGAAAACAGTTCACAATAGCCAATGTGAAGCTGAAGAGCAGAGCATGATGCTGGATGCTAGCCAGAATACAATGTCACTGCCACAAAAGAAATGTAAAAAGTTTTGTAGTGTACCAATTGTTGTGGAGATCAGAGGTTCATCTGTTGAAATGGATGTCTCAGAGTTGCCTGGGGACTTTAATAGGAGTAATGCTAAACCAGAGGCTTCTGTCGATGATTCCTGTACAAACGGTGTGGCAGCCCAGCCTTTTGATGCAAGTAACTTGATGAAAATGAAGTTGTGTGAGCTGAGGGCCATTGCAAAATCACAGAAGCTAACAAAATACTCGGCACTAAAAAAGGAAGATCTGGTCAAACAATTGGAAAACAGATTCAGTTGTTAATGAATATATGAATGGCTTCTGTACAGGTTGGTTTCCATTATGTTCAGTTTTCTTCTCGTACATGTCATAGAGTCCTGCTTTAGCATGTTTGAATTGCTTTATGAATCCCAAGGTAAAATATAATGATACAGTCGTCGTTGGGAATCACATGTTTGTTCAAGCATATACAACCACACAAAATAAGAGACCTGATTTTATGGACATTGTCTTTTGTTCAACGTAATTGGGTAAATGCAATGCATTTGTGGCAGGAACATACTGATGATTAGGGATATGAAAGAACTTTCTACATACGCCCACATATCCCAGGACTTCTCAAAATCTGTATTTCAAAGCAAGGGGCAAATTTTTTTTGTTCATAAAAAGGTGTACAAGGGAATAGGAAAATCGAGTTTTGAACTTAAGTCTTACTAAGGAGAGTAACAATCTTTATATTAAACTTTGGTTGTTAAAATAAAGGGTGTTTTTTTTTTTTTTTCGGTCATAGGGAGGTACAATGGGATGGAAGAAGTAAACCGTAAACTTACCTTCATAATGAGGGATAATAACCGTTAGGTTAAACTTTTGTTGTCAATGGAAATGATTTTTTTTTTTGTTCATAGAAAGGTAAAAAGGAATAAAAGTATTGAACTTTGGACCCTCTTTGGAAGAGTTAGGTCAAGCCTCCTTTGTTAAAGTAAAAGGGTTTTTTCTTTCGTAGAGAAGTATAAGGGGAAATGAAAGAATTGAACTTTGGACTTAAAGGGAATTGGTTGTTAAATTAAAAGGCATTTTTTCATAAGGAAATACAAGGGAGGAGGGTATGCAATGGATAAAGTTGCTCCTTTGTGATTTGGAGGTCACAGATTTAAGTCACGAAAAACTGCTTCTCCATTAATGTGGTAGGAATGTTGCATATATATGATCCTCTCCAGACTCTACAATATATGAGCCTTGTACACTGAGTTTACCCAAAAAAAAGAAGTAATAGGGGGAAATAGAGAATCGAATTTTGCACTTAAACATTCCTAAGGAGAGATAACAATAGTTGATAAAATCTTTGTTCTTAATGCAAAAGGCATTTTCATTCATGCTTTTTTCCTCCAAAGTACCAAAATCAATCCAAATGATTATATAAATCCAAACGAAAATTTTTCAGGTGGCTTGCCTTGCATAGGCATAATCAACTCTAACAAGAAACATGCGAACAATCTATAGTATTCTTTAGCGACAAAGTACCAGACCTCATTTCAGCTAAAAGTCAATCCTGAAGGACCAAACTCACAATCTCATGTTCTCCAACTTTGATGATGTTTGTGCCGTTGCTTCTGAAACATGACCTGACAACATCAAAGGACTGTATGAGCAAGATGTGACCAATGTATGGCATGCCTGAACCAAACTAATCAAAACAACCACCAAAGAGAAGAAGAAAAAGGGAATAATCATGGCTCATTAGCAGGCATAATCTCCATGCTATTCAGGAGCCAAGAAGAGGATTAGTGACCAAAAGAACTTTGGAGAATGAGTATTTTTTCAGAGCAAAACATAATAATTTCCAACCATCCAAGATTTGGCTTTCATGATTTCCATACTGTTTCTCTTCATCACCCCCAATCCCCCACCATCACCAAAATAATCAGCGCAACAGTATTCACTTGTTACCTCTCATTCTTTCTAACTTCCAATCAGCCTCCATGACTGCTCGGACGAGATGGGCAACACGATATTTGAGTTTTTCATTTTCCATAGCCAGCTTCCTAACCTGCAAGTAACAACTCGACATGCTATAAACTTGGTTGTTTTTCACAAAATACAGGACAAAGTTCAACTACCTCCTCTCGCTCTGAAAGTGTCTCAGCATTTGCATCCTCTAGCTTTGCCTGTAGTTCACTTATCAATTTGGAAAGCTCCTGATTTCCAGCATCTATATTGCCAGTATTAAGGTAAACTCATTAGAATCTCAATTCATGTAGCATTAATCAGTTATCAAATGGAATACCTCGACCATTACCTGTCTTGCCACCTAGAACAGCTTCCAGTCTGGATAAACGTTCCTTTGATATGAAAAAAGAAAAAAAAATTAGCAAGATAAAGGATGCAATACGAAAAAAGAAAACAAAAAACAATTCTGAAAAATCTATAAGTGAAAGTCTAATGAATTCTTAAATCACATCACTAATCCAATTGATAAATCCTAATAATGGATGGATTGACGGTATACTCTAATTTTGGAGTGAGATAACCTCTCCAGCTCTTAACTTTAAAAAAACAAAATGGGTGCTCTTAAAACCAAAAGATGCAGATTAACAGAGAACCCTTTGTCCAGAATTAGACAAAAACAGAGTTTTATACGAACATTTGGGTTATTTTTACAATAAAACTTTTAGTAGCGAATCATAAAGCAAAAGTAGATAAAGTTGTACATGGTTTACAAAAAGCTTAAGGAAAAGAATCGAAACCTCGGCTTGGGTAGCTCTCTGGTAGAAGGGCTTGAGGAGCTCTTCACTCGCCATGTTTGGTTTTGTTGAAACTTGAAACCCTAAAGGCAAAAGCCTAGACAAGCTCCTAGAATTGAAAACGAATTAACGGTTCAGTTCAGAGCAGAGTTCACGTCACGCCCTTATTGGCTGATTCCACACGCGCAACCCTGTTGACTCGCTTGGATTGGAAGCAGCCATATGATATACCGTATACCTGTGCGTGCCGACAAACCTACGCCATGTATAGCTGTACATAAAAAGTAATAAAATATTAATTTAGATGATATGTATATGTTAAATAAACCTTTGAAAATCGTAGATTTGAGATAGCTTAGGTGTATAATTTTTTAAAAAAATTAAGGATTCAAGGGTTGAAGATAAATTAAGAATTAAAAAAATATGTTTTCACACTTTTTAATAAAAATGTGAATTAATCTGTTTATCCTTTAAAATGATGAAAAAAAGTCTTTTAAGTGCAAACGTTTTAGTCATTTAACACTATTAATACGTAATTAAATTTAAATGAAAAATCCCAAGTACAAAATGAGAATATAGATCAGCACAATTAAAATGTTATAAATGAATACAATTGAAAAGCATATTGAAGTTGGATTAATATCTTATATATCGTCTTTCACAAATAGGGTCAGGATCATGATATATGTCATATAAAAATATTTTAAAAAATAAAACAAAAAAAGACATGTATCATGATCCTAATCCCACTTGTAAAGTCAAAAAACTCTATTAATGGTGTATGTGATAATTATCTATTAAAGATATAAGTAAAAATGATATAAACATTTATATGAATTAAAAACAAATTAATTAGTTTTTATTGATAATCGCCATTCAAAACTGAAATTTAAGTATTTAATTGCAAGGTTTTTTTTTTCCGAATAAAGACAACAAATGTTTATTTAACCTTGTATAAATTTGAGTTTATATATGCATGAAATCGGATATGTGTGTATGTGTAGATATATCTATATTCCTTTGCTTTGTTTGAAAAAAATGGTCTGCTTAATAATTACTCACCTTTTTGTTATTTCATTTTTGTACATGAGGTTATTATATATTACCTGATTTTTTATTGCATAGCTTGATTAGATTATTGGTCGGTGAAATTGGTATTTATATGGTTTAAAGAAAAATATAGATAACCAACCATCTTTAATTGAGTAGTTAAAGATGAATTGTGATATATTATAAATTTTGAGTTCAAATCCAGAGCATCTGAATATTCAATTATTTAATATTTTCTCGTAACAAAAAAAAGAGTAAAATATATATCCGATCAAACAAGTTTTGATTCAAAAACCCTATCATATTCCATGGTTATTTTTTTTCCTTTATTCGGTAAAAATAATTCTTAATAAAAGAGTTTTCAGCGAAAAATCTTTCCATAAAGTCTTATTCGGTGAAAGTGCTGAAGTTGTTCTATAAAAATGTTATTCCGTGAAGATACAAATCAGAAATGGAAATCTAGGGAAGTATCAGAAATTCAGAACCATATGGTTAAAAATCAGAGTGTCTTCTGTCTAAATTATTATTCAACAGCTTGGGCAAAGAGGAAATGCTAACATTATGCAAGAAGAATTGATCCCGAAAAGATGCTGAAAACTGAGACAAATTTCATCACTCAAGCTTTCAGTGTATATTTAGAAGAGGTACTGTTAATTACAAAACCACCATTTTTTTTTTCTGAAACAATTGCTTCCATATGATTACTCTCATTTAAACTTGAATTTTCTGTGCAAACTTGTTAAGGCTGGCCGAGGAGTGAAGGTCTGTAGAATGCATGGCTCTGTGCAATCTCAATGCGATCTCGTGGATCATTCAAGGTTTCATCCCTCAGGGCCTGAAGGATAGCTTGAGATGACTTCTCCCTACAGATTCAAAATGCATAATAAGCTTAGCATTGGACTTATTGATCGATCCAAAACAATGTGAGCATAGATTAGTCAAGGCATATTTGAAGGTACCAAGCAATGCCAACCATTTCTAGCTCAGAATCTAAAGGTTAGTTGTGATTTCCAGGCTGAAAAGAAAACTTAGGTAACTATTGAAGTTCTAGTTTTGCATAAGCCTACTGAGGAATGGGAAATTACCTTGTTATAAGAATTTTGTATAGTGTCTTCAATATTGGGCACAACTCAACAGGAGCAACAGGTTTGCATCCATCAGGATGCAACACACTTAAGCTTGGTTGACTCAGAAGTTCATAAAATGCTCCGACCGCAGAGACACCCTGGAAAAGAACTAACATTGGTTAAATTTATTCTCCAATGATCAGTTGGATACGTACATTTCAGTTGTATAATTAAGAAAAGTGATCCAAAGTAATATGGCAAGTTGAAGCAAATTTCCTGCCAGGAGTGAATAACCAGATAAAGAATGAATAGTATGTCATGAACCCAGAAGTACTGCCATTTTCTCAACAAGACACAATTTTAGACCACCAATTGCACTCATTAAATACAGTTGTAAAATAAGATGTTCAAAAAACTTTTTTTTTTACCTGAATCATTCCTTTTCCACTGATGCTATCACCCATATCTCGACTTAGTTCTCCTTTGGCTAACATCTGGCCGTACCATGCATTACGACCTTTTAACAAAGTTACATAAGTGTCAGCCAGCAAAGGGCCTGCAAGCTTCTCGGGTTCTTCAGCCAACAAATGAGTAATAAAAATCATTTCTGATGTACAATGTGCAAAATAGACTGATTTGCTGGTAGCACTCTCATTGGTCAGGGCTGCTACCATTCCTGAGAAAATCAAACCTGAAAATTGTTATGTTGTTCCAAAGTTTAAAACAGTGTTTTGAACTTATATGATTAGATTATGTCCTAGTTGCATGGATCTTAAATTGAAATTAAAGTTTTAGCTTCATCAAGGTTCTTCCTTCAGCATATAAGAAGTGTTCAACCTATGTACATATCAATCAGGAAACCTCCTGTACAAATATGCAATTCCCATTCTTCATCGGCGTGTTGAGGATGGGAGGATCATCAAGAATAACTCACTGATAATCACTATTGTCTGATTGTTCATCCAAGCAATAGGCTCCTTTTTCCATGTGCAATACTGAGCAATGTTGTCCTTTCTTTTCAATACTTCAATTCTCCATTGAAAAATGCTAGGGAGAAAAAAAAAAGAAACCTGTGTTGAGAACCTTGTTCCTAACCCTAAGGACACATGACAAATTCTTCCTTCATCTAGATCCTTTAAATTTTATAATCAAAGGCTAAGATGCAAATATCTCCTGCAAAGTTATCTGTTAACTCCATCAGAAATCATGACAACTAGTTCATCGGACAACTCGATAGTCTCCAAGTTCCATAAACACAGAGCTTTGGATTGTTTTGGTAACAGAATAAATGTCCCCTGAAATTAAATTGTTTGTAGATCCCTACAAAGTAATCTATCTCAACAGTATTCCCAGGATGCCTATCTGATAGGTACAACTCGTCTTCTCCAAATTCATTCACCATTAATCTAGAAGGTTGTAGTTCAGTAAAGGCAAAGATTGGTCTGGTTATCAATCCTAGAACCAGACCCTGCTAAATTTCTACAAAAATTTACTTAGCACCAGTAAGCATTTCTACCTATGTAATAATCACATGCAAATGAGTAAGCTACTAAGAGGATAATTTCTAACCACCCAGCAAATGAGTCAGACTTTCTAAATCCAAAAGTTTGAACTGAATAGTTCTTCAAAGCGGGTTCAGCAATTTTTTTTTGTCCACCCTAAAGTCAAGACCTGAAGCCGTAATCGAGGGTTATCACTAGAATATTTGTCACACAAATAACAAATAGATTCAGCAAAGGGATCTTTTATAATTACACCACTTCCATGACAATTAAAAAAAGCAACTAAACCAAAAAAGATGATATAATCCGTGAAAGGCTGAAAGCAGTCCATGGGATGGGGAAATAATCACTGCAAATGTGTTGGTGTACCAGTTGTCACTTGTCAATTATAGGTACTTACCAGCTCCAATGGCATAGACATTCTTCAGGCCACCCATGACTTCATGAGTGACAAGGTCACTGTTGTCCCATACAATGAAATGGGGCTGTCTTAAAAATTTTGCTAGTGGTTTCCTCCACTTTTCGGCTCCACAAATTCGAGCATTAGCATATTCCTTGTTGTAGATCTCAGAGGCAATATTTGGTCCACCAAGATAGAGTATGTTCTCTATAGGTAATCCAGCTGCAAGAAACATATGCATAAAGCTGAATAACATAGGAGATAAAAGTTTACTTGAGAGAAAAAGTAGACAAAATTAACAAAAAGACAGTTGTGACTTCTAGCAAAAACAGATTTTAGAGTCTGCATTGCTGTCCTCCATGCAAATATAACAATGAAAGTAGGAAAAAATTACGGGAATTGAATTAAGTACATTTACTTTATTGATGGAGGTAAGTATTTTTGGTATTCATTAATTGCAAGAAATGTAAAGTCAAAGGACCTAAACACAAGATGACCATCAATCTGATAAGGAGAACGCTTACTTGCTCGATTAATCATCTGTGTTGGAGTAATGATTCGAGGGAGAGGTTCCAGAGCAGCCTCAATACCCTTTGACAAAGATATAATGATAGGCACAGTGATTCTTTCCTTCCAATAATTACTGATCTCTTCAAACACCTCCCTTGTTTCAGTTGAAGGCAAGCCGTTTACCACAATATCAGCATCCCAAACGGCTTCCTGCAAATTGGTCACAACCTTCAAAGGACAAAATGGTGTATCAATCATGTTCAAGCAAAACCCATCTTTCAAAATCTCATCAGCAAAAAGAGTGCGATCGCCTAGTCTTGCCTCAACATACTTCAAATAGGCACAACGCCTGATCAACCTCCTCAATACATCTTCCCTTGAATTGATCACTTCAAATAGA
The DNA here is from genome assembly GCA_031772115.1 of Heritiera littoralis. Taxonomy (NCBI): domain Eukaryota; kingdom Viridiplantae; phylum Streptophyta; class Magnoliopsida; order Malvales; family Malvaceae; genus Heritiera; species Heritiera littoralis. Next base: position 1,025,095 of record JAPDPK010000119.1, read on the forward strand.
TGTTCTGCTGTGGCTCTGTCAACAGCTTTTCCAGGCCTTCTCCATATCCGGATTTGAACCTTTTCTCGGAACTGGCCATAGCTATCTTGCAGCAAAGCTGCAAAAACACTGCCCCAAGCACCGGCTCCCACGCTTACAATCCTCAATGGATCACCATCGGTCTTGCCAATTAGGCTGCGGAGCTCATCAAGTTTCTCTTCCAAACCATTACAATTGTGAAAAGATCCATTTGAGTACAAACTTCGTTGCATTGTGTCAATACTCCCTACCATTTTCTTCCAAGGAAAGCAACACAGCAAATCAACTAGTCAACAATAACACGAAAAACCCAATTTCTGTGATTCTACAAAGTATACAGCACCAAAATGATCCTCAAATTTTACCAAGTGCCTCAATGCCTGAAGAAAGGAAAGAAAAAACCCACCTCTGATTTTATATGGCTTTTGCTCTCCTAAAACTCCACTACTTAATCTTTGCCAGAAACAAGAAAAAACAGTTCCGGTTCCCAAGTTGCACCGTGCTGCAAAAGAATAAAATCTTATTGGTGGACTCTCTTACCAAAACCAAAACTAACTTTGATCACTCCATTTCGGTTTTCATACCAACCCGTCTAGAGGTTTGCTTGTACAGAGTTTCAATAAGAAACAAAAGAAGACTACAAAAATTCATGAACCATCTATAGATTTGTAGTTTACTGAAGCCTGCTAAAAGAGATAATATTCAAAACAATACTTTGTTTTCTCCGTCTTGAGTTTGTTCATCTACCCCAACTATAAAATCCAAAAGAAAAAAAGAAACTACGGTCAAAGAAATACCAACCTTTTATGGTGATGTTATTTCCAGATTATGTGAAGAGTGTCAACTTCTATAGCAGCCTATCTTCACAGCAACAAATCTTAAAGCTTGTATTATTTGGAGGATCAAAAGACAAGAAGATTAGAATGAAACCAATGTATAACAGTTAAGAGAAAGAATGCATGAACTTTATGTTCATGCGAAAATATTAAGGAAATGAAACAAGAAACGGGTGAGCCAAAACCAAAGCGGTGGATCACATTATGGTGAAGAGATTGAGAGAAGAAGTGGTAACAAGAGGCATTGATGAATAACAGTTGAGAAGTGTAGGGAGTTGTACAACTTGCATTAAAGGCTTTGCATTCAGCCAACCTCCCCGACGGTCATTAATAGTGGATGACTTTGATCGCCTCCCTCGTTTTTCTTCATGTGCGCGTACTCACAAATTTTGAGATTTTTCGTTTAATTATTTGATTGTTTTGATTTGTATTATTTATATTCTACTTATTTAATAAAAAATTTCTGACAATTATCTAAATCAGTTAAATATATATTTATTAAATTAAAGTTTAATTTTTAAAATTAAAATTAAAAATAATTTTAAAACAAATCATTAAAAGAATAAATTAATAAATCTAATTTAACTCATAAAAAAATAAATTAAAATTAAAAATTATAATTATAATATTTAATGAGTTAATATTATATTAATAATAAATAATTTATAAATAAAATATATAGACATGAATTGAAATAGTGGATATCCTAAAATTATTATACGAGTCCCGTGACAAAGGGTACTACTCAATCCCTAATCAAATCTTATTATATGATAACCTAATTTTATTCAATCCAATTGAGTACTGAATATCCGTTTCTAAGGTGGTCATTGCTATCCCCAACCTATTGTTAGCTAGACTTTCTTTTTCTTTTCTAAGTGAAATTTGGTCATCACATGTTGCACGTGGGCAAGTCATACTAAATTTAGTCCTGATCGTTTTATCATTGTAAATTTTGGGTGTGTTCAGTGTTCACATTCAAACTGGAATTTTTAAATTAGATTATTTTTTTAATCACATGTATGTTCAACTATTTTATTATTTGAGATTAAATTTATTCGGATCAAAAGTGATAAACAGTAAAGTTCACATAATAGTGACAATTTCAGTGTTTAAATCATGTCCAAATATCTGAAAATTAAGTTCACTTTTACTTCTTCCAATCACCTGTTGATTTTAAATTATATTACTTCAAATAATAATACTTATGAATGTTGGATACAAATAGATTTGGTAAACTAGAATATGACATAAAAATGATACAAATAAAATGTAAGAAATGATATGGATTAAAATTTAATAAGAATTGCATATAAATATGCTAAAAATTAAAAAAAATTATGTTTGATGTATTAACATGATTTTGAAATTAATTTTTTTTGTATTTTTTGCAAATATTTGTTAGTATATCTCCTCATTTATGGAAATAAATATTTGGTTGACCAATTCCGGATATGGTCCATAATTTCACGGTGAATCTCAACTCAATATTTGGCTATTAAAACACGATTTTATGATGGTTAAAACGTGATTTTATTGCCATAATTAGCACGCTCTCATTACTATTTAAGGAGGGCTCCTTCCGGTCCCCAAGTACGTTAACCTAAAAACACACAAACACCATCTAGTGAGGTTTTGAGTGCTTGGAAGATTTGGAAGGTCTGTGATCGACACAGAGTAGACTGTCAGATTCGGCAATTGCTTCAACAGCAGAGTTACAGAGTGCAATGGCTGGAGGTTAGATCCTATCGCTTCCGCATTTTATTTGTTTAACATGTTTCATATTGTGTAGAAGCATGTTAGGCTTGTTATGATGCACTTACATTTGGCATCAGAGCCGTAGTTTAACCTCTGTCTTGCTAGAGATCTGTAGAAAAAAAGCCATAAAAACCCATATTTTGAAACTTTAAGTCTCGGATTTCATAAAACTCATTCTGTTTTACTGTGATTTTGGTTCAAATACTTTAGATCTATTGTTGTAAAGCTCTAGGGATGAAAAATACATGAAAAACGAGACTGTTTGAAGGGTTTTGTGCCGGGTCGGGTCAAAAGACCCAAAATTCTGCAAAACACCCATTCGGGTGAAGAAGAAGCCTCGGGCGCGTGAGTCACACGCGCCCGACAAGGGAAGAAAATGCGGGCGCGTGAGTCTCACGCGCCCGACAGGAGAGGAAATGCGGGTGCGTGAGTCTCACGCGCCCGATAGAGATAATGCGGGCGCGTGAGTCTCACGCGCCCGCCTGTTGTACAGTGCAGTGACACTGTGCAAAAAAAAAAAAAACCTTTGGGCTTCGGGTTTTGGGCCACTGTTTGGGTCCTTATTTGGTTAGTTTTGGGCCATTTATTTTGGGCTCTTTTGGTTGATTATTTGGGCCATATGGATTAAATAAAAGGGTCATTTGGTTTATTTTAGACATTAAGGATTTATTTAATTTAAGTAAATTTAAATTATTTAATTTAGGCCAAATAATTATATTTTTTGATAGTTTTATATCAGATTTTCAATTCTGTAATTTTCATAATTTTATGAATAATTAGATTATTTTCACAAAATTAATATAATTATGAAAACTTCTCATTATTTGGATTTTATGAGGATTTTTCATAAATTTGGAATTTTTATTAATGCTATAATTTTAAATTGAATAATTTTGTGAAAATTATCATAAAATTATGATTAAATTATGAAAATTTGATTTTGAATGTGCATATGTGCTTATTTTGAATATGTATAATTTTGTTATTTTTTATACTAAAAGCACATGTAGCTAAGTTATTCATATTATTTGGAATTAAAATTGCCTTGTGTTAATTGCAATTTTTAAAATATGAATAAACTTAGAATTTTACCAATATGTCTAAGTGATTTATAGTTTATTTAATTAGGGCTTAGCCACAGCAACCTTAATTAAGTAAAATTATTTTGTAAAATCACATAATGATATTAGACATAAATTGTGATTAGTTATAAGGTTATAGTAAATTTTATCCCACAGGAATTTTTATTATAATTTTATAACTAATTAGGATAAAATATCAAATTAGTTTCTTAATTTACCCACAGGAATTAGGAAATGATATAATTTGATAGTTTTATCATTATGAAATAAATCTATTAGAATTAGAACTTTAGCCCACAGGCAAGTTTTATGTCTGAGATTCATTAATAAAATATGTTTACATTGGTAGACATAATTAAGTTTGCCTCAAAAATTCTAGATACATAAGCATGTTTATTTTCTATATGCAGTGTTTCCTCAGGCTAGTATTAACCTAGAAGTTCCCGAGCTGGATGGAGAGAACTACAAGGTTTGGAAGGAGAGAGTTCTCCTCCAATTAGGGTGCATGGATATAGACTATGCTATAAGGAAAGACGAGCCCGTATTGACTGAGACCAGCACTCCTGCTCAAGTAGCTTTACATGAACGTTGGGAGCGATCCAATCGCCTTAGTGTCATGTATATTAAGACAAAGATATCTGCTGGGATACGTGGTTCAGTCGAACAACATACCAACGTTAGGACCTTACTGAAGGCCATAGATGATCAATTTGTCACTTCAGACAAAGCGTTGGCCAGCACCCTGATAATGAAGTTCTCATCGATGAGGCTCACCAGTGTCAAAGGAGTGCGTGAGCACATAATGACCATGAGAGATATAGCGGCCCAACTCAAGAAGCTAGAGGTGGAGATGTCTGAGTCTTTTCTTGTGCACTACATATTGAACACTCTACCAAAGCAGTACGGACCATTCAAGATATCCTATAACACACATAAGGATAAGTGGACCATCAATGAATTGATGACCATGTGTGTTCAAGAGGAGGGAAGACTGCTTATGGAATCGGGTGAGAGTGCATTTTTTGCAAGCCAAGGAAAGACCAAGGATCGAGCCAAGAACAAGGGAAAAGGTAAAATCCCTGCCCAAGCTGATATTAAGAAAGAGTCCAAGTGTTTCTTCTGTAAAAAGAAGGGACACATGAAGAAGGACTGTGCCAAGCTTCAGCAGTGGCTCGTTAAGAAAGGTAATCCACTCTCATATGTTTGTTTTGAATCAAATATGGTTGAGGTTAATCATAACACATGGTGGATTGATTCTGGATCTACAATTCACATTTCGACTTCCTTACAGGGTATGACAAACCTAAGGAAGCCAGTGGGAAATGAGGAGAGCATCTATTCAGGAAACAAGATGCGCTCGCGTGTTGAAGGCGTTGGAACATGCACTTTAGTTCTTAGGAGTGGTTTTGTTTTGCAATTGGAAAAGACCTTTTATATTCCTAGTTTTTCGAGAAATTTAATCTCTGTTTCTAGGCTGGTACCTTATGGATATTCCTTTCAATTTTCAAATAAATCAGTATTGATATATTTTAAGTGTGATATTGTTGGGAATGGTACCTTATGTGATGGTCTTTTCTCTATTGATTTGCAAAATGACACTGCTCATAACGCCTTGCATGTTCAAACTGGTACTAAAAGATGTGTTATGAATGAGGACTCCTCTACGTTATGGCACCGGAGATTAGGTCATATCTCCATAAATAGAATTAAGAGATTGGTAAATGACGGAATACTTAGTACTCTCGATTTTACTGATTTCGACACTTGTGTGGATTGCATTAAGGGTAAGCAAACCAACAAGTCTAAGAAAGGTGCCAATAGGAGTTCAACCATATTAGAGATCATACATTCTGACATATGTTGTCCAGACATTGATGCATATGGTCAGAAATACTTCATCACCTTTATTGATGATTACTCGAGGTTTATGTATCTCTACATGCTTCATAACAAGAGCGAAGCATTAGATGCCTTTAAAATCTTTAAGGCTGAAGTAGAGAAACAATGTGGAAAACCCATAAAGATAGTAAGAACTGATAGAGGTGGGGAGTATTACGGTAGATACACTGAAGATGGACAAGCACCTGGACCATTTGCGAAGTTCCTTCAAGAAAATGGGATTGTTGCCCAATATACCCTGCCTGGTTTACCGGATCAGAATGGTGTTGCAGAAAGAAGGAACCGAACTTTGATGGAAATGGTGCGTAGTATGCTTAGCAACTCGAAGTTGCCTAAGTCCTTGTGGATTGAAGCTCTTAAAACGGCAGCGTATATATTGAACCGGGTTCCAACCAAGGCTGTTCCAAAGACGCCTTTTGAATTATTCAAAGGTTGGAAACCGAGTTTGCGTCATATGCGCGTTTGGGGATGCCCTTCTGAGATAAGAGTTTACAACCCACAGGAAAAGAAACTGGATCCTAGGACCATAAGTGGGTATTTCATTGGATATGCCGAACGGTCCAAAGGCTACAGATTCTATTGTCCATCTCATAGCACTAGATTTGTGGAATCAAGGAACGCCAAGTTTCTTGAAAATGACTTAGTTAGTGGGAGCGATCAATCTCAAGACCTAGTTTCTGTGAGAGATCAACCCTCTACCTCGAGTCAAGGATTGGTTATCATGAACAATGTCCCTTCAGTACAACTGGACATTGAACAACCAATCGTTGAAGATCCACAAGTAGTTGATAACTTACCAGTAGACGAGGCTCCTCTGGATACACCAGAATTGAGTGAGCAACCAGTTGAACAACATGATCCTTCGGAGAATGTTGAACCAACATTAAGAAGGTCTACTAGGGAAAGGAAAACAGCTATTCCTAGCGATTATATTGTGTATCTACAAGAGTATGATTTCAATATTGGGCCCGTTAATGATCCAGAGACGTTTTCACAAGCCATGAACAGCAAAGAATCAAAACTTTGGTTCGATGCTATGAAGGATGAGATGGATTCGATGGCATCTAATGGAGTATGGGATCTTGTCAAGTTGCCTAATGGGGCCAGGGCTATAGGCTGTAAATGGGTCTTTAAGACCAAAACTGACTCATTAGGCAACATTGAACGTTATAAGGCAAGACTCGTAGCCAAAGGATTCACTCAAAAGGAGGGAATCGATTACAAGGAGACCTTCTCTCCTGTATCTAAGAAAGATTCTCTTCGCATCATAATGGCGCTTGTTGCACATTTTGACTTAGAGTTGCAACAAATGGATGTGAAAACGGCATTTCTCAATGGTGATCTAGAGGAAGAGGTTTACATGAAACAACCTGAAGGTTTTTCCTCTAGTAATGGTGAGCATTTGGTCTGTAAGCTCAAGAAATCCATATATGGGTTGAAACAAGCTTCCCGCCAATGGTATCTAAAATTCCATGAAGTCATCTCTTCATTTGGTTTCGTTGAGAACATCATGGATCAATGCATATACCAGAAGGTCAGTGGGAGCAAGATTTGTTTCCTTGTGCTATATGTGGATGATATTCTGCTTGCAACCAATGATAAGGGGATGCTACGTGAGGTGAAACAATTTCTTTCTGAGAACTTTGATATGAAGGATATGGGCGATGCATCTTATGTCATTGGCATTAAGATCCATAGAGACAGACATAGAGGTATATTAGGTCTGTCACAAGAAGCCTATATCAATAAAGTCTTGGAAAGATTCAGAATGAAAGATTGTTCACCAAGCCCAGCTCCCATTGTGAAGGGTGACAGGTTCAATTTGAGCCAGTGCCCGAAAAATGATCTTGAGCGGGAACAGATGAAGAACATTCCATATGCCTCAGCTGTTGGAAGCATTATGTATGCACAGGTCTGTACCAGGCCTGATATTGCTTTTGCTGTGGGAGTGTTGGGTAGATACCAAAGTGACCCGGGGATGGACCACTGGAGAGCTGCGAAGAAGGTGCTTAGATATTTTCAAGGCACTAAGGATTACATGCTTATGTATAGACGGACTGATGAGTTGGAGGTGATTGGCTACTCAGACTCAGACTTTGCTGGCTGTGTTGATACCCGAAAATCAACATCCGGTTACATCTTCATGCTTGCCGGTGGAGCTGTTTCATGGAAGAGTGCTAAGCAGACACTGACTGCCACTTCCACTATGGAGGCCGAGTTCGTTTCCTGTTTTGAGGCTACCTCACATGGTGTATGGCTTAAGAGTTTCATTGGTGGGCTTAGAGTTGTTGACTCCATATCTAAGCCATTGAGGATATATTGTGACAATTCAGCTGCGGTATTCATGGCTAAGAACAATAAGAGTGGAAGTCGAAGTAAGCATATCGACATTAAGTACTTAGCCATTAGAGAACGTGTTAGAGATAAAAGAGTGGTCATTGAACACGTTAGCACTGAATTGATGTTAGCTGATCCTTTGACTAAGGGCATGCCACCGTTTAAATTTAAGGATCATGTAGAGAGAATGGGACTTGGTCCCACATTTTGATTGTAATTGAAACTCTTATTAATAATATGATGTTTCTCATTTTGATTTGTATACACTAAAGTTTTATTTGAGAAATATCCTTGTTGTTTGGACCGAGAATAAACATAAGGTTTATTCATTAAGTAAAAATGGGTTGATTTAGAAACATTTTACATAGTAATACATGGAAGATAATACTCGCCACTTGAGGAACTGTCGCCATGATTCATGTGATTTGTTTCTTCTATAAGTGAAATATATGGACCAAGTGGGAGAATGTTAGTATATCTCCTCATTTATGGAAATAAATATTTGGTTGACCAATTCCGGATATGGTCCATAATTTCACGGTGAATCTCAACTCAATATTTGGCTATTAAAACACGATTTTATGATGGTTAAAACGTGATTTTATTGCCATAATTAGCACGCTCTCATTACTATTTAAGGAGGGCTCCTTCCGGTCCCCAAGTACGTTAACCTAAAAACACACAAACACCATCTAGTGAGGTTTTGAGTGCTTGGAAGATTTGGAAGGTCTGTGATCGACACAGAGTAGACTGTCAGATTCGGCAATTGCTTCAACAGCAGAGTTACAGAGTGCAATGGCTGGAGGTTAGATCCTATCGCTTCCGCATTTTATTTGTTTAACATGTTTCATATTGTGTAGAAGCATGTTAGGCTTGTTATGATGCACTTACAATATTATTTTACTTAATATGAACATAAATTATACATATGAATTGTCATATTTAAATGCAAATATGTGTTAAATATGAATATGCTATTTAACAAATTCTTTTATATATTTTGTCGAAGGGTGTGTCTAAACACACCCTACCTTGAACTAGACACACCTTATTTTTATAAAAAATTACATAAATATCCTTCTTTCCACATCTTATTGTTTCCTGTGAGCTTGGCAGAGAATTTTCGGTGAACAAGCTGCCTGGGCAGCCAAAAAAAGTGAGGAAAAAGCTCCCGAAAGTGATTTCAGGGAGCTTGCTACAGTAGAAGCTTGCTGCTCGCAGCAGCATACAACTGCTGCCTGGCAGCAACTCCCGGAAAAAAATGTTGATGAGAGAGAGATTTAGGGTGTGCAATAAGGGCAACAAAGGAATAAAAAAATTTTTAGGGTGTGTCTAGCCAAATTTAGGATGTGAATAGAAAACCCCTATGTATCAGGTAAATTTTTTAAAAGAAATGAAACAAAAAAAAACAATATAGGATAATTTTATGTTTCAAATAAATTAAATATAATTAAAGGTATTTTTCTCTTTTAATTTCTTAAAAAGTTAACTCCGCCTGTGTGAGTTAACGTAGCCGGTCCCAAGCCCGGGTAAAGGAGGAGGGTGACGGTAGGTTTGGACAACCAGCCTTAAAAACTAGTCCAATCTCATGAAATGAACCAATATCTAGGAATCAAAAGGATTTAAACTAAGCAGAGTGAAGACTGAATACATGGAGTGTAAATTCAGTTCTAACCGACTGGAAGAGCATGATGTAGTGAAGTTAGATGGGGTGGCGATACCTAAGCGGGATCATTTTCGATACTTGGGATCAATAATATAGATGGATGGAGAGATTGATGGTGATGTGACCTATAGGATCCAGGCTGGATGGAGTAAGTGGAGAAGTGCTACAGGTGTGTTGTGCGATAAAGGAATTCCTACATGGTTGAAAGGCAAGTTTTATAGGACAGTTGTTAGATCAACATTGTTATATGGTAGTGAATGTTGAGCGACTAAGAGGCTACATACACAAAAGATGAGTGTAACAGAAATGAGAATGTTACGGTGGATATGTGGATATACAAGAAAGGATAGAATGAGAAATGATGATATTCGTAAGATGATTGGAGTGGTACCTATTGAAGACAAAATGTGTGAAAATCGTTTACGTTGGTTTGGACATGTAAGACGTAGACCTGTAGATGCTCCAGTTAGGAGAATAGAGACTATGGATGTTGAGAGAAGGGTTAAGACTAGAGGAAGACCGAAAAAGACTTGGAAGGAAGTAGTTTGGAAAGACATGGAGGTTTTAGAATTAGATGAGCAAATGGCCTTGAATAGGAATCTATGGAGGCAGAGAATACATATGGACGATCTAACGTGATTTTAGATATTGGTTCATATAGCCTACCCCAAAGTATTGGGATAAAGGCTCTGATGATGATGATGATGATAAATTTCTTAAAAAGTTACTTACACATTTAACATTATATATTTTTTTGAAAACACAGTTTTTTTTTATAATTATTTCATATACTGTCAGTGAAATATTTTTATTTTACAAGCAATGTTAAGATCGTGACATGTGTCTTATAAAAATATTAAAAAATAAAATAAAATAAGACACATGTCACGATTTTAATACTACTTGTGAAATAAAAATATTTCACTGACAGTGTATGGAATAATTATTTTTTTAATTTTTTTTTCATTTTCTTCCCAAATCCTAATACAATATTTAATATTAATTAATATGAATTATAAGATAATATGGTCCCAAATGGCAAATAGGTAGTAGCGGATACGGATATTAAATTTAAGCAAGTGAAACAGTCACTTGGTAAAGCTTAAAGATGCTTTGAGTGGCGTTTGGTGAACCCAAATCCGTCTGTAGGCTCAGATAGAGGGTCCGCAACAATTGCTTGAATTTTTTTTTTTAAAATTTTTTGGTATCTGAAAATTATTTTAAATTTGGATTAATTTTAGGTCATCCTATGGTCAGATCTTCTTTCAATGTTGTTTTGTGAATGAAAAAAATAATATTCAAAGAATTTTTCTTATATTAAGTCCGATCCTAACTCAATTTTAAATTTATCGATACCTAAAATTACTTCCGAATATGGGGAGATCTTATACTAAAAAAAATTCAAGCAATTATTGCCGAGTGCAGACCCTTTATCTGGGCCTACGGACGGATTTGGGTTCACCAAACGCCACTCAGAGCATCTTTAAGCTTTACCAAGTGACTGTTTTACTTGCTGCGCTTGATAAATCTGGACAGACTCGGAAACATCTTGTGATAGTTGAGAGAGACAGTGAAGAAGATGGAGAACAAACCCACAGAGATTGGCAGTTCAAAGATGTTTGGAGGGTACAACAAAAGATACAAGCATTTCAGCCCGACCCTGGGCTGTTCCATGACTTTCCATATATACTTCCCTCCTTCTCCTTCTCCTTCCCACAAATTTCCTGTACGTCAATTCGCTTTTCCATTCTTTTTCCATCTTCAATCGCAATTTTTATTCTGGATTTTCTGTAAAGGTTTTATTTTGTTGTTTCTTTATGGGTTTTAATGGTTCTGGGCTGATGGGTTGAATCGGATTTTCAGGTTGGAAAAAACTGGGTTAGATTATCAAATGGTTTTTGTTCTTCGATCTTGAATAACTGGAAGTCTTGCGGTTTTACATGCTAATTTTCTTGCTTGTTTACGTTAATTTTTTTTTCTTTAGTACATTCAGTTTAGTTTTATGGTTTTCCTTGGCTAGCAATGATGCATTCATTCTGATATGTTTGGATCTATGAGATTTTGAAACCGTATTGTCTTCCATTCATCTTTGAGCAGGTACTTTACTGGCTTTCTGGGCTTACTTGCACTGATGAGAATTTCATAATCAAGTCAGGAGCACAGCGTGCTGCTTCAGCTGAGGCTGTTGCTTTAATTGCCCCTGATACATCTCCAAGTAAGTTGTCAGCCCATTTTTAGATAATTGTTAACATGATTATTCTGGCTAGATAGTTCAATTGCTGGTAGTCTGATTTAAAGATTATTCACTCGATTGTGGTCCTGCTCATCATTTCTCGCCTTTTATTGAGGAACCATGTGGAGTCTTAAATTATGAATATTAATGTTAAAAGATGATTCCTTAGTTTATCCAATATTATTCAATGTATGCGTATTTGTAAATAAAAGGCATTGTTACTTCCATGATCATGAGGTGAGTAGCAGTCACTGTGAATCTACTTGTTTGAGTACTTAGAGAAAACATATTAGCTCATTTCTAGTGAATTCTGATTCATGGAGCGTGATTTGCTGAGCTTTATGAGATATTTGATGCTATCTGTTGTCGTCATTTTGAAATCTACCTGCTGAATAGTAGCATGGAATGTTATCTGAATTTTCTTCTCCATCATTTTTGTCCCTTTTATTATTTTTTCTCCAGTGTTCCTTTTTTTTACAGACACAATACAACCAAAGTTTTCAAGGCAATAAAACTAGTTAGATATGCTTCTATGTTAAACATCAATTTTCATCCTTGGACCATGTATTGCGAGACACCTGAACCGGCCTTCACTTTGACGAAACGGCACAACAATCAATGTTAAATTGTGGTCCACAAACCCCCCCCCCCCCCCCCCCCCCCCCCCCCCCCCCCCCCCCCCCCCCCCCCCCCCCCCCCCCCCCCCCCCCCCCCCCCCAACACACACACACAAAATGGACCATAAGTTCTTACTTTCCCATCAATTCATATTAGTTTAGATATACATTAGCTCTCTTATTTGCTTTACCTATTTGGTTTCTATATGCCACCGCTTTTTATATCATTCAGAAAGTGGGAACACAAAGGTTGCAAGAAATAGAAAACCAGAGTGATCATATTGTAATGAAACTACATGAACTTAAAATTATTTGCATTAGGTAGCATGCTTTAATCTCTCTCTTACTGGAACTGTTTAGCTGTTTCTTATTTCTAAACATGTTATATGAATATAAATTATCTTTCTCCAAAATACCATTTATTATCTTACCGCAATTGATTAGCTGTTTAACATGTGATATGAATATAAATTATCTTCTTCAAAATGCGATTTTATTACTATAATGTACAGAGCTGATTTCCCCTTTTCCCCCCTTAATCTATAGGAGGCCTGAATGTGGAAGGAGAGGCAGACAGCTGGGATTTTGGTGTAGGTATGCAGTGTTTGGATTGCAAATTTGAATTTGAGATATCTGTTATGGTAATAAACATTTGTATCCATCAAACTGTTTTATCTCTGGTGACTTGATTCCTGAGAACTCTTGCTGGAGAAAAAAATGTGCCACTTCAGTTTTATGCTACGAACTGAGGCATCTGTGGTATTTCTTTGAGCAGGCAATTGAAAAAGAAAAGGAAAGGTTGAATCTTTTCTATCTGGAAATGTGTCCTGAAAAGAAGTAGGATGGTAACTTTGCTTACACACACACATACAAACACATGAACTAGGTAACAGGGCAATTATATTAAGTTGAAATTTCCTTTTTGTTTTTCCATTTTTCTTCCCTTTTTTTTTTGTTTAATACCGCTCCTTTCTGTTTCATTTTTTATGGAATTTTCCATCAACAAATTGATTTTGAGTGCATAATGAGTATTCATGATGCACAATGTTGGGAGGAGTCCTACTCAGATGAATATCCTCCTTGCAAAATATTTGTTGCTGAGCAAAAGATATAGATTCTTATTAATTATGTGATTCTCCAACAATAATTTAAAACATGGTTCATTGAGTTAGGTGCAATTTGTAAAGGAGTGTGGCTGTGATCTGAGTCACCCCTTGGTTATTGAGGATCTAGACCAGGGAAAGAATGAATCTTTCCACAGCTTTTGAATGCAATCCTTGTTATTCTTCCCTGCCCCCAGCATTGCTATTCTGTGGAAAAGACTCTTTTCAAATTTCGATGGAGCATTTCTTGATTATTTTCCACGCTGATTCACCTGAATAATTGCATATAGATGTTCCAAAAGTGGATCATTCTCTAACTGAGTTTCTATCTCTTTTCCCCCTACTCCCTGTCCCTCCTCCCTCCCTTCTCCCCCTCTGCCTCCTTTATTTCTCTTCTTTTTCTGCATTTTAAATTTAAATTAGGTGCTGGATTTTATCTTAATGCTACACAAGAGAAGTGGAAGAACTGGCGTATGTACGATTATGTTGTGAAAGAACTGCCAAAACTTCTGAGTGAAAATTTCCCTCAACTTGATACCTCAAAAGCATCTATTTCTGGTCATTCTATGGGTGGCCATGGTGCTCTGACAATCTATCTGAAAAACCTTGATAAGTATAAGGTAGTTGACAGTAGTATTTGCTCTTGCTCTTTAAAATTTAATTTATCTAGCTTAGTGACTTCTTAGGATTTCTAATTTTTTCTCTAGAGGATAACTAGATATGTATTCATCTTTGCTTTTCTCCCTTCTTTGTGCTTATATTTTGCAGTCAGTGTCTGCATTTGCACCCATTGCCAATCCTATAAACTGCCCCTGGGGTCAGAAGGCTTTCACAAATTATCTTGGTGACAACAAAGCTGCTTGGGAGGTCAAGTACCAATTGACTGAGGAATGCGTTTCATTTCTAGCAATATACCTTATAGTGGAGAATAATAAATCTCAAAAATTGCAGGAATATGATGCCACGTGCTTGATGTCAAAGTTTCATGATGCATCTGCTACCATTTTAATTGATCAGGTAAGAGCAGAATGTCTATTTGATTTAAAACCCTATCTTATCTTTCATTCATTCATACTTTTTTTTTTTAATGGGAAGTAATTTAGATGTCTTGCTTTACTTCCTCTTGTGTCAATTGCTTTCAAGTTTAAGTTTCTGAGTTGTGACAGTACTTATTCTGTAGGTGAGTTTCACAAGAACTAGTTTCTAACTTCTTCTTGTTGGTTATTTGAAGAAATTTAGAGAATTATAATAATTTTTCAGTTTTAGTATTTTATTTTGCAAGATAATTTTAGTATTTATTTTATAATTGGATATAGCTATAAAGTATGTTAATGTCTTACAGCTCTCCTTACCTACCATACATCAATATTAGTGAGCATGGGAATAATTTTAGGATGTACACAATTCCTTAATCTGAAAAGGAAACTTGCTCAAGAAAAAAAAATCTGCAAGAAAAGACGACAATCTGCAAGAAAAGATGACAATTTAGACGCTAATCCGAAACCATTATTCCGAACACAAAGCAGGGTAGCACTTGCTGAAGGAAATCCAATGAAGCGGAAATTATGCTAGCTTTTAGAATCTTCTATATTTCCACCTTCTTTGTTTTGTAAATGCTGGGTTGCTTGCTTGTTAATTCATCCATTTCAAATTTACTTTTTCTCTATCTGGTTACAGGGGGAGGACGACAAATTCTTACATGATCAACTTCTGGCACACAAGTTTGAGGAGGCATGTAGAAGTGTTAATGCTCCGTTGTTATTGCGACTGCAGCCTGGTTATGATCACTCTTACTTCTTCATTTCCACCTTCATTGATGATCACATCCGCCACCATGCTCAAGCTCTTAAGCTCTAATTTCATGAGGTTTTGTGCACTTTGATAATCTAATGACCACAGTTAGTACTACCAAACAACTGTGGGCCATTTCCTGTAAATGTTGGTCTTTTTATTCACTGTTGTGACTACTTTCGGTTTGAGAATAATTTGGCCTAGTTGTAATGCAATGGAACTGGTTAAAGTGCTATTTGATTGCACCTGGTGATGCTGAAATGATTGAGTGAGCCCTTTGTTTGTTTGCTGATAATGTCTCAAAATCAACATTTACTCATTAAGGACCGAGGCTGGTGAAAACATCTACAAATATCATAAGATTATATTTGGTGCATAAAATGAAAAATAAGATAAATTGATTATCATCTTATTTTATGTTTGATATACAAATAAAAGAAAAAGGTGGATAATCGGATTGCAAGTCATCTTTTTTAGTATAAATGATTTAATTTTCTTAAAAAAAATGAGTTATTTTTAATATCACGGGATTAGGCTGTAGGTACTTATGTTCTATTATTAAAGTTTACATTTAAAAATTAATTTAAACTTTTAATAGGATGATAATGGTCATTGATTAAATGATTATTTAAAATATTTTTTCTTTTTTATTTTTCTTTTTTCTTTTTTCCTTATTTTTAAAAAATAATCTATGTTTAAAACCATTTTTTTGTGAATTAATTCTAAAAAATAAAATTATTATTAATTATATTTTTTCAATTTATAGAATATGAATTTAAAATTTTCTAGTATTTTTTATTTTAAAATATTATTTTTATTTTTTGTTTTATATTTTTTTAGATTTTGTTTCTCTTTTCGGTAATATAAGAAAAGGAAAAATTAAAACTAAAAAAGATTAGATAATTTTTTTATTGAAAAATCAAAATACTTTTTGAACAATCATCTTATTTGGAAAATCTATTTTTTTAAATAAATATATTTAACTTAAAATCATAAAAATAATTTTATTTAAATCATAAAAGAAATAAAAAAGAAATAATAAATAGCAAAAAAAGTATGGATTAATAGTATTAATGAATTTTTAAAAAAAATTAAAATTTCAAAATTAAGATTTCATTGAAAGTTAACTTTTCTTTAAAATAAATTAATTTAACTTTTTAACAATAGAAATTATAATATTATATTTTTTTAGCTAAAAATTCTTTGAATTATATTTATTAAAAAATTATAAATTTAAATTATATTTACTTTAAAAAGAATACTTTTGATTAAGAAAAAAAATTATTTTATCCTACTTTTAACTAGACTTGCTCAAAAGCCAGGCTATCCACCCAAACTCGAATGCCTGCTCGATATTTTGTTGGGCTTGTACAAAAATATCCGATACAATTATCAAGCTTGGATAAAATTTTTAGACTCTTTAAAAAATTGGATTGGGCTCAAGTTTGATCTTTCAAAGCCCGAACTCGGCCTGAAATATTAATTTTAATTAAGTTTTTTTTAAATATATTTACTAAGTATAATATAATTATATATATAAAACATTACTGATTAATAAATATGATTATAAATATTTAATATAAAAATTGACATACAAATTTTGACAAATTAAATTAAATTTTAAAAAGAATAAAAGAATAAAAAAACAAATAAATAAAAAATAAAATATAAAAAATAAATAAAATAATATTCACACTAGGTTGGGCTTGGACTTGTATTATAAAAATAAAAACCAATATGGACTTAAAGTTAAGCCAAAATTTACAGGTCGGGCCTACTTGGATATACCCATAAATTGTTATTATAAACTTTGGGCCTGGCTCGAGTCTTACCCGACCCCTGATCAAGTATACTCTTAATATTATGCATAATAAATATGAAGAAAAATGTATAAAAATATGTTATTTTACTCTTGATCCATATACACACCAAACATAAGATAAAATATATTATCTAATTTGTTCTATGTGTGTGTATACACTATCCCTAAATTCATATATGATATAAATTTTTTTTGACATTTTATAATACAAGTTATTAAGTATATGAAAAATATAAAATGTCTATCTTTAATTTTTTTATTTTTATTCATATATTTCAATATAATAAATAAAAGTATATATTGAATATAATTAAATAATTTTATTCAAATTTAAATAAAATTCATATAGTAGTTTATTGAATCTAAGAAATCTACAAACAAAATTTAATTATGTCCTTGATTTGAAAAAATTAAAAATTCCTTATCTTAAAATTAGTTTCATGTACAATTTTTTCTAATTGGAGATTTTTCAATGAATTGTTGTTGGGTTGAAGAGATACAAAATGATTTTTGAGTATTTTTTTTTTATTTTTGAATAAGGCTTCACATTCAATAAATTTTATAGATGGAAAAGGATACATGGATAAAATAGTAACATGCAATTTGATTAAAGTTTTACTTATAATATCAGTGATATAACTTTGTAACAAATAGCCATCTTATATAAATCTATACATACATGTTTCAATAATTTTCAACATTCATGCGTAGAATTAAAGTAATATACTGTAGACATTGTAAACGTATATAAATTTATACATAAATGTTTTAATAATTTTGGATATTCAGGCATAGAATTAAAATAATACACATTAAACATTGTAAACATGTGACAATAAAACATAAACTTAATAACAATAGGCATAAAAGTATTGATATTATCGTAAACATATGAAAATTAGTGTTAATAAATATAAACACATGATAATAAATATAATAGCATTTAGAGCAAGATGTATTTAACACCAATCATTGTCTTCTCTTTTTGAAGCTGTACTTCAAATCTTAAAATTATTTAGGAAAAATGCTCCATATACCCTGTGTACGGCATAGTATGGTAAAAAGGAGCATCATGCAATGCCAGAAGTTGGACTCTTCTACTAATCTCTAACACCAAGGAGCCAGCTTGCCAAAGTTAAAAAGCAACAGTATCTGTTGCTTTGTTTTAGACTCAAAGTTAACCGTTAATTCCTTGATCAACGGACATGGGCTTCCTGAACTAGGCTGCTTCACTCCTGCAAGATCAGATCACTGTGAGTGGATGTTGGACCTTATATTCTGACTGATGCTTAAGCCAGCATAGAGTTTTGAGTGTCTATAAGAGAACTTGAAGTGAATGAGAACCTGAAATAAGGCATAAGACGCATGTCCCTTGATCATGCCTAGTTTGCTCCTTGGGACAGATCTTTAACAATAACTTAGAACAAGTCTGATCTGATCTAAAGTAAACCCACTTCAGAGTCCAAGATTGCTACGATTGCGAGGTTTGTCAAGCATTTCCCCCTGCACAACATTCTTGGTTGAAACTTACTAGAGTTGAGGATTAGTACTTGATTTAGTTGTAACTAGGGATGTAAACGGGTTCACTCTAAACGGATACTTGGGACTATCTGCCCCGTTTAGATCGGGTTCAAGTACCCGTTAATCGGGTTTGGGTAGTTTATTTACTACCCGTGACGGGTTCGGGTAGGGTTCGGATAATACCTTTAGGGTACCCGATTATTGATTTTTAGCAAAATGTGTTAACGTGAAGGCTTGAATCCTTGTTCTCAAGGGTTCAAGCCACAGCACTTACCACGTGAGTCGCATGTTGTGTTTGACATAATATGTTAAAAAAATACTTATACAATAAAATTTTGTTAAGCCTTAAAAAAATAAAAAAGCATAATAAAAATAATTATGAAATTAAATTAATTCTTAATTTAATCAGTGATCTACTGATCTTCCAACTTGATGGACCCATCAAATAATTGGTACGCATGCGACTTTTTTGACTAAAAATAATTAGAAAATATTGGTAGTATTGAGAGTTAAATTTTAAATTTGTAAAAATTTATATAATCATTTAAAATAGTACCAAACATCAAATATTTGTTGTTAAAAATTAAAATAGGTTCAAATTAAGGGTGAATAATAGGCTAATAATTAGATCGAATAATGTAATTTGATTGAAAAATCAAATTAATTAAATTCTTTTGAAAATAAGTGAGTGATTTAATTGGAAAATCCAGTTTTTTCCACAAGAAAACAATAGATCAATCATGATTTAGAGGGAGCAATCATGTTTTAGAGGGAACAATCATTTTATATTGTAATTTAATTGTTTTAAAATGCTAGAAGACAAGAAAAAAAATCGATTTTTTCTAACTGTGGAAGTCTAAAGGATCATATTTAAAAAATATAATCTTTTTTATTTTTCAAACAAAATTGACTATTTTAGTTGATTCAATTATTAATTATAAACATAAAAAATTAATTGAATCAATGGAATAAATTATTTGTTTTAATCAATCATAATTGAAATTAAACAAACCAAATCAATTTGATCGATTTCGATCAAATTCAATGATTAAAATGATTAAAGTTTTTTTTTTTTTCATAAGAGATATAAGAGAAGAGTGCAATTCTTACACATTCACCATTTGCATATATGATTTCATAGTATACTTATATATGAGAAATTATACTAAATTAAGTGTGGAATTAAATTAGTTAATTATGCTAAAGATAACATGGCAATCTAATTGACCATTGACATATATTATACTATTGTATTTGTATGTGATACATTGACCGTTGACATATATTGGTTAATTAATAAAGATGCAATTTTTACACATTGATCATTGACATATATTATACTATTGTATATGTATATGATACAAATTATATTTAAATTGTATATATGTATGATACATATAGTGGTTAATTAATATATGTGTATGATACAAATTGTAATTATCAATTTATGATCTATGACTACATCCATTCATTCTTTTAATATTATGATAATTGATCAAATTAATCTAGATTGCATGAATATATAATAAGAAATCAAATGATTGAAATTAGATATACAATATTATATTCTAATCTATGATAATAGAATAAAATTGAAAACATTTTATGTTAAGCTAAAAGTTGAATAGCTTGCTATTTTAAATCAAATGATTTATGTTGTTATTATATATTTATTAATTATCCTTAAGAGTTAAGATTATTTTAGAAAAAAATTAATGCAACATGTGAAATTAAGTTAGTTAATTATTTTTATAAATATAAGATATTAATATTAAATTTATAAAAATTTTATGATAAGTTAATCTATTATTGTTGCACACTCATAATAAGTTAGCTAAACTCTAATTAAAAAAGATGTTAAAATAATTTATTAAAAAAACTCATAATAGAAAAAAAATATTTATGTGTATTCTATAAACTAAATAACTAATACTATTACTATTCTATAGACTATAATAATTTATTTTTCATAAAATAAATAATTAAAAGTTAAAAAATAAAAAAAAGTAAAAAAAAAGACAAAAAAACGTGTAGACAGCTACTCTAATTTGGCTGCACGTTTTTTGTTCTCTCAATCTTGGCTCTCCCAGCTCCCACACTCACCTTCAGTCTCAGAGTCAAGACCTGATACCCACGTAACCCACCAGATCCCGCAGCTGTGAGCTCAGATCTAGCACTGACGAGCACAGATCCGGCAGCGGTGAGCTTAGATCCACCGACGGTGGACTCAGTCCCAGCTGTGGTAGCTGTCTTCCTCTCTCCAGCGGCGCGGCATTAAACTTTCCTCTCTCCAGTAGCGGCGACGGCAACAGCAAGCCTTCTTCTCTCCAGCAGCGGTGGCGGCAGCAGCAAGCCTTCCTATCTCCAGCGGAGGCATCGGTGGTTGTAGCCTTTCCTCTCTCCGGCAATGGTATCCTTCAGATCTAGAGGCGGCGGCAGTAGTTTTCTCTCCCTCCGACGACGACTCTTTTTTGAATCCAGCAACACCATCATTTGCTGAATAAGTAAATATGCCAAATCTGAAATTTTTAGTCAATGTGTTGAAAATACTTCTGATAATGAACTGTATTTGTCTTGGAATTTATCAATACTTAGTTGATAAATTAACTAACTGTATTGAAGATATCTACTGCTAAAAGGATTGTCAATGTGTTGAATATATTTATCGTTAAATCAACTGTGAATGTGTTGAAAATATTTGTTAAGTAAACTATCCAGAGCTATCTTAATAATTCATTATGAAATTTAGAATTTAAAGTTGAAGTTTGTAACAAAAAAATTGTAGAAGTCAGTGCCAACCAAATATTTTGTAGTAGAAGCTATTTCTTTTTAAGATTATTCAAATCAAAGAAAATTTTCTCTAAAAACCACTTAGTTTAATGGTTGAAATTATTTAAAATGGTATATAAATTTCCAACAGACCAGTGGATAACAATTTCAACATATTCTCATATCAAAATTCAAATATGTCATTTTATTTGAAAAAAAAGAAATCATTCATTTATCTTTTTTTCTTTTCTTGACAACATATTCCACTGTTAGTTTTAACCATATTGTTATATTATTCAATTCATTATTATAATTAATTTTGTTGTTAGTGTTTTTAATTTCAGTAATATCAATTTATCTAAATAAATCTTTAGTTTGTGAGTTTTGATTGTTAAAATTAAATGGATATACTTATCAATCTAAATCCCATTTTAGAGTTCAAACCAATCAAACACACGTGCATTCTATAAACAGTTTGTCTTCTTTGCATTGGCAATTGCTTTTGTTTGACCAACTATACCAATAACCTTTTTTTGAATTGTTTACAGGTCTTTAAAAAAAGGGCGACAAGTGGAAATAATGAGATTGTTAATGAGAATGATAAGGTTGCAACCGGTCCATCAATTATGGGTTCAAGCTCAGAAAACAATGATAATAATGCTCTTAGTATGCCCTCAATAGCCCTCTTAGTTTAACTCCAACAACATCTACTTCAACTAAACCTCCATTATCCAAACGGTGTCGTAAATTAACTTCAGAGGTTTGGGAGCACTTTGAAAAGAAAAATATAAGTGGAGAAGATAAGGCAATATGCAATTATTGCAAAATTAGTCTTAAGGCTAGTAGCAAGAATGGGACAAAAGCTTTGTTAACCACATGAATATTTGTTCAAGTAAAAGAAATTCAACCATCGAATCATGCTTTGAAAAGTAAAAGTTGATTAGTGTGGAGCAGAAAAATAATGGAAAAGTTTGGTTTGGGAACTTTACATTTGATCAAGAAGTTTTAAGAAATGAGTTGGCTCGAGCTATAATCTTGCATGAGTATCCTATTTCTGTTGCGGATCATGTTGGATTTAGAAGATTTATTGCAAGCCTCCAACCTCTTTTCAAGATGGTTTCTCGCAATACGATTAAAGGAGACATTTTCAAAATTCATCAATCAAAGAAGGCAAAGCTAATGGGTGTGTTTGAGAAGCTGAAAAGTCGAATAGCAATTACAATGGATATGTGGACTTCAAATCAAAAGAAAGGTTACATGTCCGTGACTGCTCATTTTATTAATGATGCTTGGGTGTTGCAAAGTCGTATTTTGAGGTAAATAACTCTTTTGAACTCTTTAACATATGGTACGTAATTCATTAATGTTTATGAATAAATTGTTAGTAAATTAACTAATGTTTTTTTTTTAAACATGTAGGTTCATTTACGTACCAGCACCTCACACTAAGGAAGTTCTCGCTGAAGAATTGATGGCTGCTTTGACTCAATGGAATATAGAGACCAAACTTTCTACTATCATCGTGGATAATTGCAGTTCTAATGATGGTATTGTTTCTATCATAGCAGATTAGTTATATTCTGAACTTTTACTTGATGGGAAAATCCTACACATGAGATGCTGTGCACGTATTCTGAATAATCGTGATAGAAGATGTAATTAACAATAATCGTGATAGTGTGGCATTTTGCTCTGCTAGTCCTTCTAGAGTGGAAAAATTTGAAGATGTGGCACGTCAAGCAAAAGTTTTATGTACTAAAAAGTTAAGCCTTGATTGTAGAATTAGATGGAACTTAACTTATTTGATGCTTCGAACTGCCATAGCATACAAAGATATTTTTCCTAGGTTGACTTTTAGGGATAAACTTTACACTAAAGTGCCTAGTGAGAAAGATTGGGAGATGGCAGAAATTATTGTTGAAAAGTTGGAAATATTTTATAATGCCACTGAATTGTTTTCGGGGACAAAGTATCCTACTGCAAATTGTTATTTTGTTCAAATTTGTCAACTTAGAAATGCACTAATGAAGTGGACGTGTTCTGATGATAATGTTGTTAGTGCAATGGCCAAGAAAATGTTTGGCAAGTTTGAAAAATATTGGAGTGTTATTCATGTTGTGCTAGCTGTGGCAGTTGCATTGGATCCTAGGTATAAGATTAAGGTGGTTGAGTTTTATTTTCCTGACATTTTTGGTGATGATGCACCCTTTGAGATCGAAAATGTTAAGAGAACTTGTTATGATTTACTTCATGAATACCAAAATAGATCCTCCAAACCCAAGTCACATGCTTCTTGCACTTCAACATTAACACCATCTCTTCAAGCATCAAGTGTCCCTACTTCTCAACAAGAGGATTTCAGCAAGTTGGTTGCATTTCTTAGTTCATCTTCTACTAGTGTGAATGTGAAGTCAGAATTGGATCATTATCTAGATGAGCCAATTTTGCCATGGACCCAATTCTTTGATATTCTTAACTGGTGGAAGACAAATGGGATAAAGTATCCCACTTTGCAAAAGATTGCTAGAGACTTTCTTACTATTCCTATTTCTACAGTTGCATCCGAGTCTGCTTTTAGCACTAGTGGGAGAGTTGTGAGTAGTCATCAAAGTAAGCTTAATCCGGATACTTTGAGGCATTGATGTGCTCTCAAAATTGGTTAAGGAGTGACATAGGAGGTAAACAATTCACTTATTATAATTCTTTTTATTCATTTGTTTTTTTTCAAAAGGAATTTATTATTACATTTTACCTCAAGATTAATAATATTTATTTATTTGTTTTATGTGTAGGACCATCTACAACAACTATGGATTCAAGTTGCATGTTTAATGACGATGAAGAATGAAGATGTCATGACTTGAATGATTTCAAATTTGTTTGTGTTTTTATTCAATTATGTTTGTTTGTAGTTGCATAAACATATTTCTATGTGTTTAAATTGTTTGTTGAACTATTATGGTTTGTTGAATTGTTGTAATGGATGTTTTTTTTTAATTTTATTTTAATTTTATGCTTTTAATTAACAAAAAAATGAATTAATTTAGAAATGTTTTGGGTTCGGGTTCTGATTCGGGTTAATAATCGGGTTGTCGAAAAGTTTGGAAGAGTAAATGAATATTTAAACGGGTTCGGTAATAAACGGGTAATATGAAAATTAATAGGGTATGGTTCAGGTAGTACACTTAAAAATTAATCGGGTTTTTATGGGGTTCGGGTTTTATTAATATTAAACAGGGTCGGGGTCGGGTACCTCGAAATTGGCGGGTACCCGTCCCGTTGACATTCTTAGTTGTAACCGATAGCACTTATAACATTACTTTCCCACTAATATTTAACATTCAGAATGAAAATCCTTCTTTCTCTATATTTGGAAAATTTTTTGATTCAGGATTGTGGTTTTGATGGCATAAATAGTCCCATCATCTCATTTTTCTTCGGGTCCCAATGTACCATTAAGTAAGTCTTTTGGTTATCACACATGAAACAAAATCATTGCTACTATTCATTTGTTTCACACCTATTTAAGAATCCTATTAGACTGAAAGAAAGTTTTTTCGTGGAACATCTCGAGATTTGGGGTATAATGTTGCATCCTATACCACAAAGAAAGCAAATTGTTAGACCAAGAAAAAACATGTATGCAGAACTTGCATTTCAATCCTAGAAATTTTAGTTATGAATATGGTCAGATACACAAAATTATAGTTTTGGTTTCTTCGTAAGGATATATCTGCAAATGCAAGAAGGCACAGAAAGATAAACATCCTTAGCAACATAGATTCATATAAATATTAAATCTACTTGCTGGACTTGTGGGCTCATTTTCTTCTTTTTTATTTCTTCTATCTCCCCTCCTGTTCTCATTTCTCCTTGCATCATCATTTCTCCTCCCATTCCTTCTATTTTCATCTCTTCTGTCCCTAGGGCAATTCCTCCTATTACGCGCGGGATAATTGTTTCTTTCGCTTCTCCACACAAATCGGTCTATCTTACCTTTTAGCGCCAGCTTCTCTAGCTGATTCATAAACTCCCTACACTTCTCTGTGGAGTGTCCCTACACTAAATGGTAGTTACAATATGAATCTAAGTTACGACCTAGATTCCCCGAGGTCTTCTTCGAAAGCTGTATAAGACCTGACCCCTCAATAGCTACCAGCACCGAAGCTCGAGATTCAGTGAGCAGGTTGTAAGTGGTATATTTCAACCTTGGGGCCTTCTCAGGTTTGCTCGATTGACTGGAGGACGCCCCGTAGGTTTCTCTCCCTCGCTTCCTTCCTTCCTTCTACTCCACAGTCGATACCATTTTCATCACTTCCTCTTGAGTGATGTACTTATTTGCTCGAGAAAATAAATCAGAGATTGTAGTCGGTTGGTCTAACGACAGGGACTCTTGCAAATTCTCAAACCTAATCCCCTGTAACATGGTTGCCACGGCTACTCTTACTTGCAAATCACGTACCTCCAGAGTGGCATCCCTAAACGATCTACATAACTCTTCAGTGACTCCTTACTTCCTTGCTTAAGGGTTAGCAAATTAGTTGGCTTCTTCTTCCTCTGGCTATTTACCACAAACGCCTTGAGGAACTCATTCCACAACTAGTCAAAAGACGCAATGGACCCCTCGAGCAAACTGTTGAACCAATTCATCGCATGCCACGTTAGAATGAGCGAAAGGCCCTGCACATTATCTCATCCTCTCATCCATGTAATAACATCAAGGCCTCGTATTTCTGCATATGATTGTAGGGATCCATTTTCCCTGTATATGCGGTCATTTGTGGCATCTTAAACTTCGGGGGAAATGGTTTCTGCATGATGGCCGTGCTAAATGGTACCTTCTCCTTTGGCTTTCCTCTGCTGACACTAGCTTTTTCTCTTCCAGCACTTGTTCTATCATCTTCTTTATATCCACAGAGAGAGTGGGTTGATTTCTATCCCTTTTAGCATGGGACAAGTCAGGTTGGTCTTCAACAACTATCTCCTCCCCTTTACTTCGAGGTGCACCGCCTCGTGTCATCTGCGTGTTCCAGGAAGGGTCAAATCCCGACTCGACCCTCCATGTGCTCTCGTCATCAACACCGATCTTTTCAGCACCTCCAACACCATGTACTAGGTCAGTCCCGGTAAGATTTGATGGACTCCAGCATAAGGAGGAAGACCCTGCCGCAACCTCAGCACCCTGTCCCTCAGAACCCTGTCGTACATGTTGTCTAAGCCTTGCCATAGGTCCCAACTCTATCGCATCCTCATTCTCCCGCTGAGACCTTGCGACAAGACGTTTGCTCCTAAGTCCTGCCACATCTTATTGATTGTGAGTCTCTCCCGCAGAATGCATCTCTTGTCGTAGCGAGTGGTCTACCGCCACTTGAATACCTTGTCGCCCTGTCGCCTGCGACAGTACCACTTGGTTCGTCTCTCCCACCAGGTTCTGTACAGCCTGTGGTAGGCTAGATTGCAAGAGGACTCCCTTAAACAGATCCACCATGGCTCTCAGCGCCTGGATTGTTTCCTCGCTCTGCCACCTCAGAGCTTCGAATTCCACCACAGACACTGTCGTTCTCTCTTCTTCCCTATTCACCTGTGTTTTGTGGAGGATCGGTTGTTTAGGAGAACTCACAGAGTTCTCATCGCTCCCATCTCTGACAATAGTTGACCTTGTTCTTACCATATTCAAAGTTTTGATTGGCTTTTATTTCGGTTCCCACAGACGATGCCAATTGTTGTCGCACAAAACAACAATGAGTGATTGCTGACATAAGTGTCTGTCTTTTTCTCCACGTGTCTTGTGATAACCGTAAATTTTTCCATTTATTGGAAATTAGAAATATTGAAAATAAATATTAGAGAAATTAAATAAGACGAAATAAATATAAATTTGCGAGAAACGGGATATTGGTGAAAATCCTGAGAAATGAGGAAGTGAAGATAAAAATAATAGGGAGAGGAAAAGAATTAAATTGGATAAATTAAAATCCAAATTAAATAAGGAAAACGAGAAAATGAAAATAAAATATGTTTATATAATTTCAAATTTTATATAAGTGTATTTTATACAAATACGTATGTATTTAAAATACTATATGGTATATTTTAATATACGTTGGTGTATATATATAAACTATTTCATGAATTTAATTAATACATATATATATATATAAACATAATATTTTATGTATATATAAATATATATATATATATACATACATATATAGAAAATGTAAATGTTATTTTATATTAAAGTTTATAGGTATATATATATATATTCTATTATAACATTTATATAATTCTAGATATAAATGTTATTTATTCTAAAGTATATAAATATAAATATATATATATATATATACTAGATATTATATATATTTTGTAATGTACAATATATATAATCTATATATAATATATATTGTATTACAATATATATGAAATAATATTATATGTGTAATATATGGTAAATATTATGTGTATAAATTATATGATATAATATATAATATATAGTAAAACATATACTAAAAATAGAAAGGGAAAATAAACCAAAAAGGGAAAGAAAACAGAAAAAGGAAAGGGAGAATCGGGGAGGAACCCCGACCCCTCCTGCCAGACCACCGGTGGCGGAGCTGCCACCGCCGGCGAGGGGAAAAGGAAGGCGGGACGCCACCGGCCAGAGAGAAGAAGGAAGCTACCGGCGGCGTGAAGAAACGGAACGAGATCGACGGAAAACAGAACCAAACGCCGGAGAAGAAGAGGAAAATGGCCGACGGCGACGCCGACCGAATCGGTGGCTGCCACCACCACCAAAGCTTCACCGGAGGAAGAGGAAGCTGATGGAAGCCACCGGTGACGCAATGGACGGCGGAGGAACGCCGGCGAAGAGGAAGAAGAACCGGGGCAAAACCGCCTCGATTCGCCGCCGTGCCACCGATCCAGGGCAAACGGAGGGCACCGGCAAGTTCGCCTCGACGCCGGCCAGCTGAGGGACCAACGAACCGCCGGAGAACCGGCCGCCGGCGAGGAACCGGCGAGGAAAGGCTCTGAACCGGTCTGACCGGGAAAGGGAGAAGAAAAAGGAAAGGAAAAAGAAAAGAAAAAGAAAAGAAAAGGAAAAAAGAAAAAGAAAAAGAAAAAGAAAAGAAAGAAAGAAAAGAAAAAGGAAGAAAAAGGAAGAAAAAGAGGAAAAAGGAGAATTTCGGGAATTCGGAAAATTCCCGGAAATTCGACAACCCGGGATTTTACAAAATTCGGTAAGAAATTTCTCGGAGATTTAATTTCAGAAAAAATTAAATAAATTATGAAAAATTCTAAAAATTAGAATTTTAATTCCAGAAATTATTTTCAGCAATCGAGATAAGGAATCGGGAGAAATGGAGCGCGGGCGCGATCGATAAGCGGAAGTCGCCGACCCGGAAAAAGGTAAGGGATGCATGTGCAGCACTGTAAGGATACTCAGTCTGCATAATTTAATTTGAAATATTTTATGCAATTATTTTATGAAAATTATTATGATGCATGAATTGCTGAAAATAATTTGGGAAGAAGTACTGGCTGAAAGATTTTAAACTGTATTTTCCGTGCAGGAGGTTAGTGAATCGGCAGCCGTTATGCTGCCGAAAATTTTAGAAAAACTTTATAAAATCATATTAAATGATTTATTTCCGAATTTCGATAGTAAATCACGAGACATGAGGAAATTTCTAAATTTCATAAAATATGAATATAATGAGATGGAACTTTAGAATATTCATGTATTCGAGAATGGTGATAATGAAATCACCGAAAATTCTCGAAATAGATAAATTACACGAATTACGAGACGAAAGATGAAGTGAAATATAGTAAATATTTTATGGATATTTTTATCAATATTCACTAAAGGATTATAACCCTTATGGTTTTAAATCATGGAATTATATAATTGTATAAATTCCATAAGGTGTATTTTCCGATAAAAAAATACGGTTTTGAGATTGGTTGGTATTCTTATCATGCTGATACATGATATGTGACATGTTTAGTCCCGGTCGACACCTGATCCGTGATCCACCGAGGACAATATAGATTATGGTCATAGATTTGACCGGCTTAGTCCTTTACCCTCCAGGGTTTATAGTACGACAAGATTAACGTCTATATTAAAATCCATAAATGATAGGTGACATGTTAAAAAGGGAAATATTTTACATGACATGGAATATGTCAAACGGAAAAGGCCATACCGAGCAGAGGCTCGATGATTGAACCGTGGGAGCCACCTCTAGAGTCCTTCGGGAACTAAGTGCTACACGTGTTCCGATATTTCAGTACAGGCCATACCGAGCAGAGACTCGATGATTGAACCGTGGGAGCCACCTCTAGAGTCCTTCGGGAACTAAGTGCTACACGTGTTCCGATATTTCAGTACAGGCCATACCGAGCAGAGACTCGATGATTGAACCGTGGGAGCCACCTCTAGAGTCCTTCGGGAACTAAGTGCTACACGTGTTCCGATATTTCAGTACAGGCCATACCGAGCAGAGACTCGATGATTGAACCGTGGGAGCCACCTCTAGAGTCCTTCGGGAACTAAGTGCTACACGTGTTCTGATGTTTCAGTACAGGCCATACCGAGCAGAGACTCGATGATTGAACAGTGGGAGCCACCTCTAGAGTCCTTCGGGAACTAAGTGCTACACGTGTTCCGATGTTTCAGTACAGGCCATACCGAGCAGAGACTCGATGATTGAACAGTGGGAGCCACCTCTAGAGTCCTTCGGGAACTAAGTGCTACACGTGTTCTGATGTTTCAGTACAGGCCATACCGAGCAGAGACTCGATGATTGAACAGTGGGAGCCACCTCTAGAGTCCTTCGGGAACTAAGTGCTACACGTGTTCCGATGTTTCAGTACAGGCCATACCGAGCAGAGACTCGATGATTGAACAGTGGGAGCCACCTCTAGAGTCCTTCGGGAACTAAGTGCTACACGTGTTCTGATGTTTCAGTACAGGCCATACCGAGCAGAGACTCGATGATTGAACAGTGGGAGCCACCTCTAGAGTCCTTCGGGAACTAAGTGCTACACGTGTTCCGATGTTAGTATGAGAAATCGTAGGATATTGTGACGATAAGTAAGTGAGTGTGATTCGTGAATTCGACAAATGTCAAAGAATGAAATAGATTTTAATAGCTTTTTCTGCTTTTTAACGGACAGAACTAATTAAGAGAGTACATTAAACATGAAATAAGTTTTAAAGAAATAAGATGATGATTTAACTAATATTCTTTTCAAGGAATATACGGATATTAATTATTCTATTTAAAGGCTTTATTTCGTAGAAGCATTATTTTGAAAAGAATATGAAAAAGATTAGGAAAGATTAAAAAGGAAAAGGATTTATTAATTCAAAACAAAAAGAAAAAATTTTCTCTACAGTTGCTTCTAGGTTCCGTAACAAGTATGGTATTCTAAAATACCTACCTTACTCCATTCGGATCCCTAGCCGACTGTAGTATCTTTCCTACATGCGAGCCTAGAGCCCATAGGAAAAATGAAAAAGATTTTTAGCATATAGGAAGCTGAGTATCAAGTGAGGCATATAATTCTCTTACTGAGCCGTGGTTTTGCTCACCCCTTAATTTTCAACATCTCAGGTTTTGATGCTGGTGAGTTCAGTGGATTGTGGATCCTGGCTGTACACGAAGGACAATGTGTCAGACCGACTGATCATTTGAGGTATGATTATTTATTCTCTGTATTTAGACACGTCAATAGTACTACTTATCTGATGTATTACGATAGGGGATGTGTATAATATAAACAATATTATGTAAAATTTATTAACAGTCAGTACAAGTGAAGTATCGCAGACAGCCCAACTGGTTAAGTTGTGTATAAGAAGGGTAAAAATGTGGTCACGGGTCGTGACAGATTTAGTGGTATCAGAGCATTGGTTGGCCTGATGTCTGTGAATACTTTGGAAAGAAAAGAGTTAAACATCCCCTGTAGTACTGTGTCGTCTGAATACATAGAGAAAATAAATGATTGTAAATGGGGTAAAATGATTTAAAGGGAGTGAGAAAGTATAAATTGAGAATGATAAAGAAGAAAATAGGCTCAGAAATTACCGAAAAATTGGTGATTCTTCTAATCTATATGAAGGCCTGTTCGGTAAGGAACAGAAATGGACTCGGTGAGGGCCCCACCAGTACTTTTCTGTCCGAACCGAACTGAGACCTGAAAGTGATGGTATAAAATAGGGGAATAAAATATCATCATTAAATAGACTTTAAGATCACCGATTGAGGGTAATTTGAAGAGAGAGAAAATTTTTAGCCAAAAATGACCAAAATACCCCTACCCCCAAAATTTTACTGAGAGTCAAAATAGATCACTAGAAGTTGGAATTGATCGATTTGACAGAGAAATTAATGATATAAAGCTGAATTACAAGTAAATTAATCCCATTGTGGATTTTAGTGAACTTCTCTGTCGAAAATCGAACGAGATCTAACTTGCTGTTATAAGTATCAGAAAGGATACTATCAACACATAGACGATCAGTTCATTGATTTGAATGTATATTGAGGAGATAGAAAATAAATGTCGAAATGACGAAAATGCCCTTATATTGGGCGATGTGCGGAATAGTGTAAAAATCGAGCTGAATTGGAATCCATTGATAGTAATGGAATTATTAATGGCATAGAAGATGTCATATGAATCTAACGATCCCTATTACTGATTCCACTAACACTTAGATTATGGACGCGAAAGAAAAACCCCGAGTGGACTGTGGGCCATAGGGGATAACAGTATGGTTCAGTGAGGCGGCCAGGGCTCCCCCACGAGTGGACTTTGGGCCATAGTGGTAAATCCTGGGCTTCACAATAAAACAATCCGTGAGGGACTAAGTGCCACGTCTGTGTGACGGGGGCCACCTCTAGAGCTCAGAGCGGACAGCACGGATGAGTGGTGCGGCTCGGGCCCCTCCGGCTTGAGACCGGCAAATCCGAGGCATCACAATAATACGTGTACAGGCAGACGGCGAACGAGCCGGGGCCTATATGATGCGATCCAAAGAGTGTAGTGGAATGTCATCGAATGTTTGGCCCGGTTATTGACTGAAAGGGTCGAAAAATTTAGAGTGTATTGAACGGGATCGTTAAATACTATGAAAAGTGAAATGATTACAAGAATTGACTGATGAGGTGAAAAGTACAGATAATGAAATACATACTGGTATGATTACTTATGGTTCTGTACGTTTTCATTTCTTTGAGGTATCAAACAGATAATCGTACATAGAACCGATGTATCTTGGAATATGTGCTACAGAATGAGGTACTGTTTGGAGTACTGTGAATTAGAGGATAATTATAAGAACAGTCAAGTGATAAAAAGAAGATGACCGCTAACCTAAGTTCTGCAGGACCCTTGAGACAGAACTGTGATGGGCGACCCAATGGTGGGCGACCCGTAGTGGATCATGTGTCGTGAGATATAGGCGAACTATCTCATCGCCGACTCACTAGTAAGGATAAACCTGAGGCGAAAGGATCGCCTAAGGGATGCTTGTCGATGGTCGATATGAACGGGCGAGGCCCTTATAAGTATCCCAACGGTAACACGAGTGTAAGGAACTAGGTACGTAAGGGGTGCCAAGGTTCAAACCTTGTGGAGAATATACTCAAGGAAACTAAGCCTGAATTCAGTAAATGGAAATGGTTTTAAAGTGAATAACGGAATTGAAACGGGTAGCTGTGAAGTGTGTTGAGAATCATTGTAATTGATACAGCTTACCAGAATGAGATTCGTAACGCTGTAAAGTATGACTATGTAATGAAATCAAGGTAGAGTAGGTATCAAAATGATTTGAATATGGAATGTCTCTGCCTTGAAACTACACTGTGAAATGATGGGAAACAATGATGAAGGTCCAAAATGATAAAAGAAGTGTGGTTAAAGAAACTGTCGGTTGAGAATCCCGATAAATTCCAGAGTAACATAGATTGGGAAATCAGGTTAATGTTGATTCGATCGTGGATATGAAATTTATTCTTAAGCTTGTATCGAAGAATATAGAAGAAATCCGACAAGCTTAAGAAAATAATTTTTGGAAAATATTACGGATGATGAAATTCACAAGTATCGATGTAAAGAAAGGAAATAAAATGATATGATTTGAGGATGAATTAAATGATGTATTAAAATTTTTGGTTATACACTAAAATTCTTATGAAGAACAAATAAATATTATATGGAAGTGATGCCTTAAATATGATTCAATCGGAGATGTATAAGGAGCTTATAAGAGCAATCCTTGTAAAAGGCATAATCAGATAAAAAGTTAAAGAACGATGGTCACAAGATGATAAGAAAGGTACGATTAAAGAAAGTATCAGATTTGATTTCCGATAAAACTTCCAAAGTTATATAAATTAGAGGAATCGATATAACATTGACTCGATTTTGAATATGAAGTTAAATTCTAAGCTTATATCGGAGGATGTAGAAAGAATCCGAAAAGTTGAAAATAATTTTGAAAATTGTGTGGATAATGAAATTCACGTGTAAAGGTCTGAATGACGAAAATACAGATAATGAAAAATTGAGAATAAAGGAGTTATCTGTATAGGTGTAAATGAGAGAAATGCAAATGATGTTGAGTTGTTGACAAATCAAAAAGGATATATTAAATCTCTATCATTGATGAAGTTCTGGTGAAGAACAAGTATTAATCTACGTGAAAATTGACGCTTTATGGAGCTGATTAAGGATGTGTGAGGAGTTAATAAGACTATCCTCAGTATAAAGAGTCCTTAGATAAAAGAGTGAAGATTGGTGTCTATAAGATGATGATTTGAACTCGGAGTGAATTTTACGAGTTTCGATTGAAGTTATAAGGGTAATGAGTTGCCTTGTAAAGTAGATAAGCCTAAAGAATGAGGCATCCTTACATGAGTAACACTGATGAAATACTGATAGAGTCTAAAGTATAAATGGAACATGAGCAGCATTGTGATATAATCCTTAAACTCTTAAAGGATGTGGAATTGTGCTAAGATTAACAACTAAGAAATT
Organism: Heritiera littoralis; assembly: GCA_031772115.1. Classification (NCBI taxonomy): domain Eukaryota; kingdom Viridiplantae; phylum Streptophyta; class Magnoliopsida; order Malvales; family Malvaceae; genus Heritiera; species Heritiera littoralis. Next base: position 1,059,603 of record JAPDPK010000119.1, read on the forward strand.
TGGCTAGACAGTATCTCCTCTTGAAATATATGATTTTGGGACGACAGGGTGACAGTAAACCTGTCTATGATATAAAATAATGATTGAGATACGAAAGTAATGAGTCTAGCTAAATACTATTGTCAGCCTATAAAAGAGTGATGAGACTGGCTGCTTTATAGACGAGATCTAATTAAAGAAATTAAAGTCGGCAGAAGGCTAGTGTAAAGAAAAAGATGGTACGCAAGATTTTAAAAGATCTTAGCAGTATAGTACCATGCCAATTAAAAATATATATATATATGTGTATATATATATATATATATATATGAAGAGATAAATAGTAAAAATATGAAAACGAAAATGAAAGTGGAATAAGGAAATAAATTGCATGATAAGAAGGGAACATCAATATGAAACAGTTCCCGCAGTTAAGACTGAAAGCGAAGGGTGTTGGTTATCACATAACTGTGGCAAGATGTAAAATCAAAGCCAGAACTGATAAGTGAAAGTAATGATACTCCAAGGAGTAAGATAATTGATATGTTTACTGCCAGTAAAATGATTGTACATATAACCACCTCGAAATGATAGAGATGGTGAAATTGTATAGATAATGTGGTGCTTAAATGGATAATTCGAGGATTCAATCACAGAATCTAAATTATGAAAAGAGTATATTCTCAGGTATATTCTAAAATTTAAATGATATTGAATATACCATAAGAGTAAGAGATGTAATGACCATACTACATGAAAAGAGACATGGAGAGAAAATGATTGTCTCATGATTTATTTCTGTAAGAGATGATTAACAGTAAAATTTGCAATGATATGTAGCCTTGATGGAATAAGTGTGAAAATGAATATTGTGGACAATAAAGAGTCCAAAAGAGAAATAATGATATGGAAGTGATTAAAGACTGATGATCTAAATAGAATCACTTTCCATTATCAGACATCTAGATTCTCTAGTGCCTTAGTCGAAGTATAAGTGTTAAACGGTGTGAATGTGTATGTACAGTTCCAGTGAGCCTTACATGTGATGGGAGTCTCTGTGTTGCCATATGCTAATGAGAGATAGCAAAAGGCTTTGAGATCCCAAGTGTATTGATAGCACCGCTCCAGACTGATATATATTTATATATATGAGCGTGAGATGTAACCGCTCCATGATATTGAGAGAGCGTGTGCACGAGATGTGAAAGCTACTGGGACACTTACATATAATTGATTGACACGAGTACATGATAGTACCAAATTATGTCGACTCGGCACTAAGTGAGAAGAATGGATGATAAACAGCATAGATCGGCTGTAATATGAAAAATATTGAGTATGGACTCTTATATGAAAAGAATAAAAGGGAATAACTCCCGATTTTAGAAATGAACTTACGGGAGTATAGACATATACGATGAAAGACAGCATGTAGTGGTCTAAAGCACTCTTGATGTTGAAAGTGTGCTGGCAGTATTACTTGGAGGATGAACTAGAGGTCAGAAGTCGTAAGTGTACGACATGCACCACCTTTGGACTTAAGTTAAATTCGGAGGACCGAATTTCTTAAGGTGGGGAGGATGTGATAACCGTAAATTTTTCCATTTATTGGAAATTAGAAATATTGAAAATAAATATTAGAGAAATTAAATAAGACGAAATAAATATAAATTTGCGAGAAACGGGATATTGGTGAAAATCCTGAGAAATGAGGAAGTGAAGATAAAAATAATAGGGAGAGGAAAAGAATTAAATTGGATAAATTAAAATCCAAATTAAATAAGGAAAACGAGAAAATGAAAATAAAATATGTTTATATAATTTCAAATTTTATATAAGTGTATTTTATACAAATACGTATGTATTTAAAATACTATATGGTATATTTTAATATACGTTGGTGTATATATATATAAACTATTTCATGAATTTAATTAATACATATATATATAAACATAATATTTTATGTATATATAAATATATATATATATACATATATAGAAAATGTAAATGTTATTTTATATTAAAGTTTATAGGTATATATATATATATTCTATTATAACATTTATATAATTCTAGATATAAATGTTATTTATTCTAAAGTATATAAATATATATATATATATATACTAGATATATATATATATATTTTGTAATGTACAATATATATAATCTATATATAATATATATTGTATTACAATATATATGAAATAATATTATATGTGTAATATATGGTAAATATTATGTGTATAAATTATATGATATAATATATAATATATAGTAAAACATATACTAAAAATAGAAAGGGAAAATAAACCAAAAAGGGAAAGAAAACAGAAAAAGGAAAGGGAGAATCGGGGAGGAACCCCGACCCCTCCTGCCAGACCACCGGTGGCGGAGCTGCCACCGCCGGCGAGGGAAAAGGAAGGCGGGACGCCACCGGCCAGAGAGAAGAAGGAAGCTACCGGCGGCGTGAAGAAACGGAACGAGATCGACGGAAAACAGAACCAAACGCCGGAGAAGAAGAGGAAAATGGCCGACGGCGACGCCGACCGAATCGGTGGCTGCCACCACCACCAAAGCTTCACCGGAGGAAGAGGAAGCTGATGGAAGCCACCGGTGACGCAATGGACGGCGGAGGAACGCCGGCGAAGAGGAAGAAGAACCGGGGCAAAACCGCCTCGATTCGCCGCCGTGCCACCGATCCAGGGCAAACGGAGGGCACCGGCAAGTTCGCCTCGACGCCGGCCAGCTGAGGGACCAACGAACCGCCGGAGAACCGGCCGCCGGCGAGGAACCGGCGAGGAAAGGCTCTGAACCGGTCTGACCGGGAAAGGGAGAAGAAAAAGGAAAGGAAAAAGAAAAGAAAAAGAAAAGAAAAGGAAAAAGAAAAAGAAAAAGAAAAAGAAAAGAAAGAAAGAAAAGAAAAAGGAAGAAAAAGGAAGAAAAAGAGGAAAAAGGAGAATTTCGGGAATTCGGAAAATTCCCGGAAATTCGACAACCCGGGATTTTACAAAATTCGGTAAGAAATTTCTCGGAGATTTAATTTCAGAAAAAATTAAATAAATTATGAAAAATTCTAAAAATTAGAATTTTAATTCCAGAAATTATTTTCAGCAATCGAGATAAGGAATCGGGAGAAATGGAGCGCGGGCGCGATCGATAAGCGGAAGTCGCCGACCCGGAAAAAGGTAAGGGATGCATGTGCAGCACTGTAAGGATACTCAGTCTGCATAATTTAATTTGAAATATTTTATGCAATTATTTTATGAAAATTATTATGATGCATGAATTGCTGAAAATAATTTGGGAAGAAGTACTGGCTGAAAGATTTTAAACTGTATTTTCCGTGCAGGAGGTTAGTGAATCGGCAGCCGTTATGCTGCCGAAAATTTTAGAAAAACTTTATAAAATCATATTAAATGATTTATTTCCGAATTTCGATAGTAAATCACGAGACATGAGGAAATTTCTAAATTTCATAAAATATGAATATAATGAGATGGAACTTTAGAATATTCATGTATTCGAGAATGGTGATAATGAAATCACCGAAAATTCTCGAAATAGATAAATTACACGAATTACGAGACGAAAGATGAAGTGAAATATAGTAAATATTTTATGGATATTTTTATCAATATTCACTAAAGGATTATAACCCTTATGGTTTTAAATCATGGAATTATATAATTGTATAAATTCCATAAGGTGTATTTTCCGATAAAAAAATACGGTTTTGAGATTGGTTGGTATTCTTATCATGCTGATACATGATATGTGACATGTTTAGTCCCGGTCGACACCTGATCCGTGATCCACCGAGGACAATATAGATTATGGTCATAGATTTGACCGGCTTAGTCCTTTACCCTCCAGGGTTTATAGTACGACAAGATTAACGTCTATATTAAAATCCATAAATGATAGGTGACATGTTAAAAAGGGAAATATTTTACATGACATGGAATATGTCAAACGGAAAAGGCCATACCGAGCAGAGGCTCGATGATTGAACCGTGGGAGCCACCTCTAGAGTCCTTCGGGAACTAAGTGCTACACGTGTTCCGATATTTCAGTACAGGCCATACCGAGCAGAGACTCGATGATTGAACCGTGGGAGCCACCTCTAGAGTCCTTCGGGAACTAAGTGCTACACGTGTTCCGATATTTCAGTACAGGCCATACCGAGCAGAGACTCGATGATTGAACCGTGGGAGCCACCTCTAGAGTCCTTCGGGAACTAAGTGCTACACGTGTTCCGATATTTCAGTACAGGCCATACCGAGCAGAGACTCGATGATTGAACCGTGGGAGCCACCTCTAGAGTCCTTCGGGAACTAAGTGCTACACGTGTTCTGATGTTTCAGTACAGGCCATACCGAGCAGAGACTCGATGATTGAACAGTGGGAGCCACCTCTAGAGTCCTTCGGGAACTAAGTGCTACACGTGTTCCGATGTTTCAGTACAGGCCATACCGAGCAGAGACTCGATGATTGAACAGTGGGAGCCACCTCTAGAGTCCTTCGGGAACTAAGTGCTACACGTGTTCTGATGTTTCAGTACAGGCCATACCGAGCAGAGACTCGATGATTGAACAGTGGGAGCCACCTCTAGAGTCCTTCGGGAACTAAGTGCTACACGTGTTCCGATGTTTCAGTACAGGCCATACCGAGCAGAGACTCGATGATTGAACAGTGGGAGCCACCTCTAGAGTCCTTCGGGAACTAAGTGCTACACGTGTTCTGATGTTTCAGTACAGGCCATACCGAGCAGAGACTCGATGATTGAACAGTGGGAGCCACCTCTAGAGTCCTTCGGGAACTAAGTGCTACACGTGTTCCGATGTTAGTATGAGAAATCGTAGGATATTGTGACGATAAGTAAGTGAGTGTGATTCGTGAATTCGACAAATGTCAAAGAATGAAATAGATTTTAATAGCTTTTTCTGCTTTTTAACGGACAGAACTAATTAAGAGAGTACATTAAACATGAAATAAGTTTTAAAGAAATAAGATGATGATTTAACTAATATTCTTTTCAAGGAATATACGGATATTAATTATTCTATTTAAAGGCTTTATTTCGTAGAAGCATTATTTTGAAAAGAATATGAAAAAGATTAGGAAAGATTAAAAAGGAAAAGGATTTATTAATTCAAAACAAAAAGAAAAAATTTTCTCTACAGTTGCTTCTAGGTTCCGTAACAAGTATGGTATTCTAAAATACCTACCTTACTCCATTCGGATCCCTAGCCGACTGTAGTATCTTTCCTACATGCGAGCCTAGAGCCCATAGGAAAAATGAAAAAGATTTTTAGCATATAGGAAGCTGAGTATCAAGTGAGGCATATAATTCTCTTACTGAGCCGTGGTTTTGCTCACCCCTTAATTTTCAACATCTCAGGTTTTGATGCTGGTGAGTTCAGTGGATTGTGGATCCTGGCTGTACACGAAGGACAATGTGTCAGACCGACTGATCATTTGAGGTATGATTATTTATTCTCTGTATTTAGACACGTCAATAGTACTACTTATCTGATGTATTACGATAGGGGATGTGTATAATATAAACAATATTATGTAAAATTTATTAACAGTCAGTACAAGTGAAGTATCGCAGACAGCCCAACTGGTTAAGTTGTGTATAAGAAGGGTAAAAATGTGGTCACGGGTCGTGACAGATTTAGTGGTATCAGAGCATTGGTTGGCCTGATGTCTGTGAATACTTTGGAAAGAAAAGAGTTAAACATCCCCTGTAGTACTGTGTCGTCTGAATACATAGAGAAAATAAATGATTGTAAATGGGGTAAAATGATTTAAAGGGAGTGAGAAAGTATAAATTGAGAATGATAAAGAAGAAAATAGGCTCAGAAATTACCGAAAAATTGGTGATTCTTCTAATCTATATGAAGGCCTGTTCGGTAAGGAACAGAAATGGACTCGGTGAGGGCCCCACCAGTACTTTTCTGTCCGAACCGAACTGAGACCTGAAAGTGATGGTATAAAATAGGGGAATAAAATATCATCATTAAATAGACTTTAAGATCACCGATGAGGGTAATTTGAAGAGAGAGAAAATTTTTAGCCAAAAATGACCAAAATACCCCTACCCCCAAATTTTACTGAGAGTCAAAATAGATCACTAGAAGTTGGAATTGATCGATTTGACAGAGAAATTAATGATATAAAGCTGAATTACAAGTAAATTAATCCCATTGTGGATTTTAGTGAACTTCTCTGTCGAAAATCGAACGAGATCTAACTTGCTGTTATAAGTATCAGAAAGGATACTATCAACACATAGACGATCAGTTCATTGATTTGAATGTATATTGAGGAGATAGAAAATAAATGTCGAAATGACGAAAATGCCCTTATATTGGGCGATGTGCGGAATAGTGTAAAAATCGAGCTGAATTGGAATCCATTGATAGTAATGGAATTATTAATGGCATAGAAGATGTCATATGAATCTAACGATCCCTATTACTGATTCCACTAACACTTAGATTATGGACGCGAAAGAAAAACCCCGAGTGGACTGTGGGCCATAGGGGATAACAGTATGGTTCAGTGAGGCGGCCAGGGCTCCCCCACGAGTGGACTTTGGGCCATAGTGGTAAATCCTGGGCTTCACAATAAAACAATCCGTGAGGGACTAAGTGCCACGTCTGTGTGACGGGGGCCACCTCTAGAGCTCAGAGCGGACAGCACGGATGAGTGGTGCGGCTCGGGCCCCTCCGGCTTGAGACCGGCAAATCCGAGGCATCACAATAATACGTGTACAGGCAGACGGCGAACGAGCCGGGGCCTATATGATGCGATCCAAAGAGTGTAGTGGAATGTCATCGAATGTTTGGCCCGGTTATTGACTGAAAGGGTCGAAAAATTTAGAGTGTATTGAACGGGATCGTTAAATACTATGAAAAGTGAAATGATTACAAGAATTGACTGATGAGGTGAAAAGTACAGATAATGAAATACATACTGGTATGATTACTTATGGTTCTGTACGTTTTCATTTCTTTGAGGTATCAAACAGATAATCGTACATAGAACCGATGTATCTTGGAATATGTGCTACAGAATGAGGTACTGTTTGGAGTACTGTGAATTAGAGGATAATTATAAGAACAGTCAAGTGATAAAAAGAAGATGACCGCTAACCTAAGTTCTGCAGGACCCTTGAGACAGAACTGTGATGGGCGACCCAATGGTGGGCGACCCGTAGTGGATCATGTGTCGTGAGATATAGGCGAACTATCTCATCGCCGACTCACTAGTAAGGATAAACCTGAGGCGAAAGGATCGCCTAAGGGATGCTTGTCGATGGTCGATATGAACGGGCGAGGCCCTTATAAGTATCCCAACGGTAACACGAGTGTAAGGAACTAGGTACGTAAGGGGTGCCAAGGTTCAAACCTTGTGGAGAATATACTCAAGGAAACTAAGCCTGAATTCAGTAAATGGAAATGGTTTTAAAGTGAATAACGGAATTGAAACGGGTAGCTGTGAAGTGTGTTGAGAATCATTGTAATTGATACAGCTTACCAGAATGAGATTCGTAACGCTGTAAAGTATGACTATGTAATGAAATCAAGGTAGAGTAGGTATCAAAATGATTTGAATATGGAATGTCTCTGCCTTGAAACTACACTGTGAAATGATGGGAAACAATGATGAAGGTCCAAAATGATAAAAGAAGTGTGGTTAAAGAAACTGTCGGTTGAGAATCCCGATAAATTCCAGAGTAACATAGATTGGGAAATCAGGTTAATGTTGATTCGATCGTGGATATGAAATTTATTCTTAAGCTTGTATCGAAGAATATAGAAGAAATCCGACAAGCTTAAGAAAATAATTTTTGGAAAATATTACGGATGATGAAATTCACAAGTATCGATGTAAAGAAAGGAAATAAAATGATATGATTTGAGGATGAATTAAATGATGTATTAAAATTTTTGGTTATACACTAAAATTCTTATGAAGAACAAATAAATATTATATGGAAGTGATGCCTTAAATATGATTCAATCGGAGATGTATAAGGAGCTTATAAGAGCAATCCTTGTAAAAGGCATAATCAGATAAAAAGTTAAAGAACGATGGTCACAAGATGATAAGAAAGGTACGATTAAAGAAAGTATCAGATTTGATTTCCGATAAAACTTCCAAAGTTATATAAATTAGAGGAATCGATATAACATTGACTCGATTTTGAATATGAAGTTAAATTCTAAGCTTATATCGGAGGATGTAGAAAGAATCCGAAAAGTTGAAAATAATTTTGAAAATTGTGTGGATAATGAAATTCACGTGTAAAGGTCTGAATGACGAAAATACAGATAATGAAAAATTGAGAATAAAGGAGTTATCTGTATAGGTGTAAATGAGAGAAATGCAAATGATGTTGAGTTGTTGACAAATCAAAAAGGATATATTAAATCTCTATCATTGATGAAGTTCTGGTGAAGAACAAGTATTAATCTACGTGAAAATTGACGCTTTATGGAGCTGATTAAGGATGTGTGAGGAGTTAATAAGACTATCCTCAGTATAAAGAGTCCTTAGATAAAAGAGTGAAGATTGGTGTCTATAAGATGATGATTTGAACTCGGAGTGAATTTTACGAGTTTCGATTGAAGTTATAAGGGTAATGAGTTGCCTTGTAAAGTAGATAAGCCTAAAGAATGAGGCATCCTTACATGAGTAACACTGATGAAATACTGATAGAGTCTAAAGTATAAATGGAACATGAGCAGCATTGTGATATAATCCTTAAACTCTTAAAGGATGTGGAATTGTGCTAAGATTAACAACTAAGAAATTTGGCTAGACAGTATCTCCTCTTGAAATATATGATTTTGGGACGACAGGGTGACAGTAAACCTGTCTATGATATAAAATAATGATTGAGATACGAAAGTAATGAGTCTAGCTAAATACTATTGTCAGCCTATAAAAGAGTGATGAGACTGGCTGCTTTATAGACGAGATCTAATTAAAGAAATTAAAGTCGGCAGAAGGCTAGTGTAAAGAAAAAGATGGTACGCAAGATTTTAAAAGATCTTAGCAGTATAGTACCATGCCAATTAAAAATAATATATATATGTGTATATATATATATATATATATGAAGAGATAAATAGTAAAAATATGAAAACGAAAATGAAAGTGGAATAAGGAAATAAATTGCATGATAAGAAGGGAACATCAATATGAAACAGTTCCGCAGTTAAGACTGAAAGCGAAGGGTGTTGGTTATCACATAACTGTGGCAAGATGTAAAATCAAAGCCAGAACTGATAAGTGAAAGTAATGATACTCCAAGGAGTAAGATAATTGATATGTTTACTGCCAGTAAAATGATTGTACATATAACCACCTCGAAATGATAGAGATGGTGAAATTGTATAGATAATGTGGTGCTTAAATGGATAATTCGAGGATTCAATCACAGAATCTAAATTATGAAAAGAGTATATTCTCAGGTATATTCTAAAATTTAAATGATATTGAATATACCATAAGAGTAAGAGATGTAATGACCATACTACATGAAAAGAGACATGGAGAGAAAATGATTGTCTCATGATTTATTTCTGTAAGAGATGATTAACAGTAAAATTTGCAATGATATGTAGCCTTGATGGAATAAGTGTGAAAATGAATATTGTGGACAATAAAGAGTCCAAAAGAGAAATAATGATATGGAAGTGATTAAAGACTGATGATCTAAATAGAATCACTTTCCATTATCAGACATCTAGATTCTCTAGTGCCTTAGTCGAAGTATAAGTGTTAAACGGTGTGAATGTGTATGTACAGTTCCAGTGAGCCTTACATGTGATGGGAGTCTCTGTGTTGCCATATGCTAATGAGAGATAGCAAAAGGCTTTGAGATCCCAAGTGTATTGATAGCACCGCTCCAGACTGATATATATTTATATATATGAGCGTGAGATGTAACCGCTCCATGATATTGAGAGAGCGTGTGCACGAGATGTGAAAGCTACTGGGACACTTACATATAATTGATTGACACGAGTACATGATAGTACCAAATTATGTCGACTCGGCACTAAGTGAGAAGAATGGATGATAAACAGCATAGATCGGCTGTAATATGAAAAATATTGAGTATGGACTCTTATATGAAAAGAATAAAAGGGAATAACTCCCGATTTTAGAAATGAACTTACGGGAGTATAGACATATACGATGAAAGACAGCATGTAGTGGTCTAAAGCACTCTTGATGTTGAAAGTGTGCTGGCAGTATTACTTGGAGGATGAACTAGAGGTCAGAAGTCGTAAGTGTACGACATGCACCACCTTTGGACTTAAGTTAAATTCGGAGGACCGAATTTCTTAAGGTGGGGAGGATGTGATAACCGTAAATTTTTCCATTTATTGGAAATTAGAAATATTGAAAATAAATATTAGAGAAATTAAATAAGACGAAATAAATATAAATTTGCGAGAAACGGGATATTGGTGAAAATCCTGAGAAATGAGGAAGTGAAGATAAAAATAATAGGGAGAGGAAAAGAATTAAATTGGATAAATTAAAATCCAAATTAAATAAGGAAAACGAGAAAATGAAAATAAAATATGTTTATATAATTTCAAATTTTATATAAGTGTATTTTATACAAATACGTATGTATTTAAAATACTATATGGTATATTTTAATATACGTTGGTGTATATATATATAAACTATTTCATGAATTTAATTAATACATATATATATAAACATAATATTTTATGTATATATAAATATATATATATATATACATATATAGAAAATGTAAATGTTATTTTATATTAAAGTTTATAGGTATATATATATATATTCTATTATAACATTTATATAATTCTAGATATAAATGTTATTTATTCTAAAGTATATAAATTATATATATATATATACTAGATATATATATATATATATATTTTGTAATGTACAATATATATAATCTATATATAATAATATTGTATTACAATATATATGAAATAATATTATATGTGTAATATATGGTAAATATTATGTGTATAAATTATATGATATAATATATAATATATAGTAAAACATATACTAAAAATAGAAAGGGAAAATAAACCAAAAAGGGAAAGAAAACAGAAAAAGGAAAGGGAGAATCGGGAGGAACCCCGACCCCTCCTGCCAGACCACCGGTGGCGGAGCTGCCACCGCCGGCGAGGGGAAAAGGAAGGCGGGACGCCACCGGCCAGAGAGAAGAAGGAAGCTACCGGCGGCGTGAAGAAACGGAACGAGATCGACGGAAAACAGAACCAAACGCCGGAGAAGAAGAGGAAAATGGCCGACGGCGACGCCGACCGAATCGGTGGCTGCCACCACCACCAAAGCTTCACCGGAGGAAGAGGAAGCTGATGGAAGCCACCGGTGACGCAATGGACGGCGGAGGAACGCCGGCGAAGAGGAAGAAGAACCGGGGCAAAACCGCCTCGATTCGCCGCCGTGCCACCGATCCAGGGCAAACGGAGGGCACCGGCAAGTTCGCCTCGACGCCGGCCAGCTGAGGGACCAACGAACCGCCGGAGAACCGGCCGCCGGCGAGGAACCGCGAGGAAAGGCTCTGAACCGGTCTGACCGGGAAAGGGAGAAGAAAAAGGAAAGGAAAAAGAAAGAAAAAGAAAAGAAAAGGAAAAAAGAAAAAGAAAAAGAAAAAGAAAAGAAAGAAAGAAAAGAAAAGGAAGAAAAAGGAAGAAAAAGAGGAAAAAGGAGAATTTCGGGAATTCGGAAAATTCCCGGAAATTCGACAACCCGGGATTTTACAAAATTCGGTAAGAAATTTCTCGGAGATTTAATTTCAGAAAAAATTAAATAAATTATGAAAAATTCTAAAAATTAGAATTTTAATTCCAGAAATTATTTTCAGCAATCGAGATAAGGAATCGGGAGAAATGGAGCGCGGGCGCGATCGATAAGCGGAAGTCGCCGACCCGGAAAAAGGTAAGGGATGCATGTGCAGCACTGTAAGGATACTCAGTCTGCATAATTTAATTTGAAATATTTTATGCAATTATTTTATGAAAATTTTATGATGCATGAATTGCTGAAAATAATTTGGGAAGAAGTACTGGCTGAAAGATTTTAAACTGTATTTTCCGTGCAGGAGGTTAGTGAATCGGCAGCCGTTATGCTGCCGAAAATTTTAGAAAAACTTTATAAAATCATATTAAATGATTTATTTCCGAATTTCGATAGTAAATCACGAGACATGAGGAAATTTCTAAATTTCATAAAATATGAATATAATGAGATGGAACTTTAGAATATTCATGTATTCGAGAATGGTGATAATGAAATCACCGAAAATTCTCGAAATAGATAAATTACACGAATTACGAGACGAAAGATGAAGTGAAATATAGTAAATATTTTATGGATATTTTTATCAATATTCACTAAAGGATTATAACCCTTATGGTTTTAATCATGGAATTATATAATTGTATAAATTCCATAAGGTGTATTTTCCGATAAAAAAATACGGTTTTGAGATTGGTTGGTATTCTTATCATGCTGATACATGATATGTGACATGTTTAGTCCCGGTCGACACCTGATCCGTGATCCACCGAGGACAATATAGATTATGGTCATAGATTTGACCGGCTTAGTCCTTTACCCTCCAGGGTTTATAGTACGACAAGATTAACGTCTATATTAAAATCCATAAATGATAGGTGACATGTTAAAAAGGGAAATATTTTACATGACATGGAATATGTCAAACGGAAAAGGCCATACCGAGCAGAGGCTCGATGATTGAACCGTGGGAGCCACCTCTAGAGTCCTTCGGGAACTAAGTGCTACACGTGTTCCGATATTTCAGTACAGGCCATACCGAGCAGAGACTCGATGATTGAACCGTGGGAGCCACCTCTAGAGTCCTTCGGGAACTAAGTGCTACACGTGTTCCGATATTTCAGTACAGGCCATACCGAGCAGAGACTCGATGATTGAACCGTGGAGCCACCTCTAGAGTCCTTCGGGAACTAAGTGCTACACGTGTTCCGATATTTCAGTACAGGCCATACCGACAGAGACTCGATGATTGAACCGTGGGAGCCACCTCTAGAGTCCTTCGGGAACTAAGTGCTACACGTGTTCTGATGTTTCAGTACAGGCCCATACCGAGCAGAGACTCGATGTTGAACAGTGGGAGCCACCTCTAGAGTCCTTCGGGAACTAAGTGCTACACGTGTTCCGATGTTTCAGTACAGGCCATACCGAGCAGAGACTCGATGATTGAACAGTGGGAGCCACCTCTAGAGTCCTTCGGAACTAAGTGCTACACGTGTTCTGATGTTTCAGTACAGGCCATACCGAGCAAGACTCGATGATTGAACAGTGGGAGCCACCTCTAGAGTCCTTCGGGAACTAAGTGCTACACGTGTTCCGATGTTTCAGTACAGGCCATACCGAGCAGAGACTCGATGATTGAACATGGGAGCCACCTCTAGAGTCCATTCGGGAACTAAGTGCTACACGTGTTCTGATGTTTCAGTACAGGCCATACGAGCAAGACTCGATGATGAACAGTGGGAGCCACCTCTAGAGTCCTTCGGGAACTAAGTGCTACACGTGTTCCGATGTTAGTATGAGAAATCGTAGGATATTGTGACGATAAGTAAGTGAGTTGATTCGTGAATTCGACAAATGTCAAAGAATGAAATAGATTTTAATAGCTTTTTTCTGCTTTTTAACGGACAGAACTAATAATAGAGTACATTAAACATGAAATAAGTTTTAAAGAAATAAGATGATGATTTAACTAATATTCTTTTCAAGGAATATACGGATATTAATTATCTATTTAAAGGCTTTATTTCGTAGAAGCATTATTTTGAAAAGAATATGAAAAAGATTAGGAAAGATTAAAAAGGAAAAGGATTTATTAATTCAAAACAAAAAAAAAAATTTTCTCTACAGTTGCTTCTAGGTTCCGTAACAAGTATGGTTTCTAAAATACCTACCTTACTCCATTCGGATCCCTAGCCGACTGTAGTATCTTTCCTACATGCGAGCCTAGAGCCCATAGGAAAAATGAAAAAATTTTTAGCATATAGGAAGCTGAGTATCAAGTGAGGCATATAATTCTCTTACTGAGCCGTGGTTTTGCTCACCCCTTAATTTTCAACATCTCAGGTTTTGATGCTGGTGAGTTCAGTGGATTGTGGATCCTGGCTGTACACGAAGGACAATGTGTCAGACCGACTGATCATTTGAGGTATGATTATTTATTCTCTGTATTTAGACACGTCAATAGTACTACTTATCTGATGTATTACGATAGGGGATGTGTATAATATAAACAATATTATGTAAAATTTATTAACAGTCAGTACAAGTGAAGTATCGCAGACAGCCCAACCGGTTAAGTTGTGTATAAGAAGGGTAAAAATGTGGTCACGGGTCGTGACATGTCTCCCAAAAGCTTATGCAAAATAAGAAAAGTCAGAGGAACGCAGGGGGTGGTTCCCTGCATAGGCACTTCGATGTTTAAGTCGGCCATATATTCTTGAGTATAGGGAATGTAAAAGCCAGAAGTCAAAAATTAAAGCATAAAATAATACATGTGGCCTATTTATAGGCGAGTAAATTACCATTACTGCAGAGTAATTACTTGGAGGACAATTTCATCATTTTAGAAGAGTTTGTCTCCGATATGGCACTAAAATGTTGCACGTCGTCCAACTTGTGGCAACAAGGGTCTGCCACTAGGCGGGAGGCTCGTAGATCGGGAGGCCACACTCGATAGGTTGCAGGTTGTTGCTTGTGATGATCATCTGACAGCTGTCGTTGGCAACGGACTCCCTGTCGCAATGCGAGAGGCATCTTTCTCAAAAGGCTACAGCACGCCTTGTAGTATCTACCGCTTACTGCCACTGGCCTAATGGCTCTACGCCACGTGGCAGCCTCTGTGGATTTTGGGCCTCAGTACTTTGGGCTTTCCCATATCAATTGCAAATCTTATTTCACTAACCTTAATCTATTTAGTGTCACCCTTTGAAGTGTCAACTCTATTTTTGACTTGCTTGATCATAACAATCCACTATATTCAAAGGCAGAAGCGACGAAATCAATAAAAAGAAGGTAACATATGCTTATTTTTATATATAAAATTAGTAAGAATAAAAAAAACAAAATAAGGAATAGAACATTATAAAATATAAACTCAACTGATAAAACAAAACAACAATACTTATTACAAAATAAAACAAAAATAACTTTATTCACAAATTAAACCATCAAGATCAAAAACTAAATTAAATGATATAAACAAAAAAAGAAAAAACTAAAATAACTTTATTCACAATTTAAACCATCAAGATCAAAAACTAAATTAAATGATACAAACAAAAAGAATACTAACAATAAATGAATTAAAACCTTACTTTTGTTTCAATTAACCAATTAAATTCAAGAAAATCACAAAGTTGAAAGATACAAAACTGAAGACAACTAGAAAGTTTACAATTACAACAGTCCAAAACGATATACGTTAGTGATGTAGAAATGGATCAGCATTAGCAAACAAATATAATATATATAATATATATATATTAAAATACTAAATCATGAACCTAATTCAGTGAGATACATTAATTAGGAACAAAAAAAAACCTAAAAGAACAAAAATCAGTATCAAAATAAATTTCCTGCATTAGAATTATTGAAATAAGATGCACTACTTAAATATTTTGTCTTTAATTTATCAAAACATGAAAAATTATGTTCTTTAACAACACTAAGAAGTTACATTGCAAATAAAATTTCAAGAATCTTAATCTATTTAATATCAATATTGGACTGTCCTTTTTTTTTTCTTGCTTAAGACAATCAACTTTAACTAATAGACATTCTAAATAATCAATTTAATTAACTAAATAAGAGACAAAAAAAGAATTAAAAGCAAATGTGAAACTTCAAAAGAAAGCAAAAAAAAAAAGGAATAAATATTACCCAAGTGTAAGTTTCGTTCTCATTTCAAGATGGGATCTATAAGTTGAGCCTGTAAATTAAGGTAAAAAATGTAAAACCAATTAAGAATAAATCACACAAAGAAAATTTATTATAATCCAATCTAACTTCAATTAAATTAAGTAAACATGAATACTAACCAAAACTCATTTTGATTTTGGGAGCAAGGTAACTGGTATGCATGCTAAAAAACATCATTATGTAGCTTTGTTATACTCTTCATTGCAATTTTACCGTTTAAAAAAAATCAAAATAAAGGTGAGCCTATTAATCAAACAAAACAAAGAAAAGTACTTCAATATGTAAATTTACAAAGATTTGAAAATAAATCAAGAAACCTATATAATCAATAGACTAAAAAATTAGAATAAAACAACTATTAAAAACCAAAAATAAAAAAAAGTAAAAAAAATGAAGAAACAAAAGTTACCTCAAATTTAAATGAGCAATTATCACTGCAATCAAAACAAACAGAGAGGCTATAAATAATAAAAGTGAATATATATAATATATATATATATATATATAAAACAAAGACTAATCCTTAGTGTAAGGGAAAAAACGGTTAATCCTTAGAAGGATTTAACTGCAATTAAATATCTGATGCAATTCCTTTTTTTTTTAATATTTAATGCAATTGGCAGCTAGTTTTACACGTGTGAATGTTCAAGTCTGGAAAAATTTCTGTCAAAAAACAAAACTACCATACTCAAATGAAACACTTTCATCCAAAAAGGAACACTTAGACAACCAAAAAACATGTCAAATCTAGAAGAATTTTTGTCAAGAAAACAAAACTACCATTATCCACCAAAATGAAGCATTTTCAACCCTAAAAGGACACACACAAAAATTAAAATTGCAAAATAAAAAAAGAGAGAATGACTTTTTCCAAAATCTTAGTTTTAGAAAATTGTAGGAGGCTTTAAGCAACTAAATTTGACTAGAAAGAAGAACAAAGGAGGAAAATATATAAGGAGATGAGCTTAACTAAATCAACGATTGTCTAATAACAACTAAAGCTTGGCCTAATGGTTGTTACTTCTCTTTAAAAGAGATTAGGTCCAAGGTTCAATACCCTATTCTCTCCTTGTACCTCCTATGAACCAAAAAAAAAATTGTCTAAGATTTTGATGTGTTAAAGTCACGGGTTAAGTTTTTAAGGTTCGATTTCTCACTTCTCTTTTGTACTTTCTATGAAAAAAAAAAACTCATGAGTTAAGTATAGATCAAGAATTTTTGGTTTAATTTTTGCAAAATTTAATTAGAGAAGGAGAAAGAGGAAGTTAATAGGACTATTTTTATGTAATTTGGGCTAGAATCATTGTGGCTAGTGCCTGGCAGCAAGAATCAACAGCGACTGGCACAATGATCGACCGTTGATAATTGTAAAAACTGGTTGAAATTTTTAAGGCGTTCTTGAGATTTTTGACAAAAAGGAAAGGGAAAATGGAGTAGAGAGAGAATTAAAAAAAAAATGGAAAGAAAGAAAGAAAGAAAAAGGAAAAAAGACAGAAAATGGAAAGAAAGAGAAAAAAAAGAACGAAAAAAACAAAAACAATATTTACGATTTTAATTCGTTTTCATTGATAATGTCATTATTTTCTTTAATGTATTAATTCTTGCTAGATTTTGATGGGAGCTAAGCTAACTAGATTTAAAGGTGAGGACTCTTGGGAAAAATGAAAAACTTAACCACTAATTAAAATGAGAAACTTAACGACTAATTAATCTAAAGAATGGCAATACTGTAATAATATGCAAAATTATACCTTCTTCGACAAACACCAGCTTTATAAATATTCCACAAGCCAACTCAAGAAAAAATGCAAAAATGAAGTAAAAGCTCATTTTTGCTCAGAAAATTGTTCGAAGCATGTCTGGTGAATACTCTCAACAACCTCCCGGCTACGGCTACGGTGCTCCTCCGCCTCAACCCTACGATGCAACAAACGGAGCACCTTCTGCTCCCTGCTCTGTCCCTCCAACGGAGAAGCCATCAAAGGACAAGCACCAGGGACATGGCGTCGGAGGCGCTCCTCCATTTCACGGCGGAAGCTATGCTCCTGCAGGCTGTTATGCTAGCGCGTTCTCGGCTCTGCTGCCGTCGACGTTTCCACCTGGTACAGATCCTAACATCGTGGCTTGCTTTCAATTGGCTGATCAAGATGGAAGTGGGTTTATTGATGATAAGGAATTGCAAAGAGCGCTTTCTTCGTATGATCAGAGCTTCAGTTTGAGAACTGTTCGTTTGCTCATGTATCTCTTCACCAATAGTGGCACCAGAAAGATCGGTCAGTATTTTTTTTCTTACTTTAATTATTATTATTCTAAATTAAAGCTATAATTTCATTGCTTTTCGGCCGCAATTGCAATTGAATTATTAGGTTAATTTTACTTTTTTTTTGTTTTGAATTTTTCACTTTTTTATTGATTGAAAATTACAAGATAAAAAAATATGATTTTTTTAATAAGTTAAAAGCTATGCAGACATTTCAAAATAATAATAAAAAAGGTTTTGTAAATTACTTACGAAAATCTAGTGTTGTTGTAATAAAAAAACTAGAAAGAAAAACAGAACATGTTAATTAAAGAAATTTGAACAAATGTATAAAAAATAACTAAGATTGAAATTTAAGTGTAGTGTAATTTTATTTAGAGTGCAGTTCATTGATTGAAATCTTTGAATTTTATAAGTTGGCTAATACATGTTTTATTTTGTACTTTTTAAAATATTTGAAAAGATATATCAAAATTTAAAAATTTTATTAATGATGTATGAAATAAGTTTTAATTTTTATTATGAATCATTAATTTGTAATTAAATGTAATTTGAAAACTAATTTCAAAATTAGGCCTAATTTAATATCCAATTAATTCCTAGTTTTAATTCGGTATGCTATTGTACTGTGAGGTTACATCTTTTCAGTACAAGCATCTAACGCACCCCATCGGCCATCACCTATATGCTTCGCCCATCGCCTGTATGCTTCATTAATTAAATTTAATGTGCAAATTGCATTTTAGTTTAGCGATAATGAAGAAATTTTAGAATTTTGAGATTTTATATTCAAATTTAATCTTATACGAGCTTTTATTTAATTATCTTTTTTTTATTACAAGCTTTGATTTAATTATCAAACATGCTTGTTCAAAAAGATACTATAAACACTAAACAAATAATCAAGATTGTAAATAACGTATCGGAGAGCGTTTCGTTTTTTCTTTTTACAGTGAAATATATCGGTATCGGTTGTTTTGGTATATTATTTCAGATTTTTCAGTTTAATTTAAAAATATTTATAAACTTTTCATACATGTAATAATATTATTAATATTAAGTAAAATAAAATATAAAATATTTAATATTAACAATGATAAGTATAAAATTAATAAAATTACTCATACAACAAATAATAATTATTTTTAAAATTGTTAAATTTGTTAATGCAGTTACTTAATTCATTATTTATGTATTTATTAGTTTTAATTCAGTATCAAAACATATAATAAAACAAAAAAAATTCAATTTTCTTGTAATGTTTGCGTACTAACCGAAACAGTGAATTTCGTCGAAATTGACCAAAACCATCTGAAATTTACGAAATTAGCCGATATTTCCCGATACCAAAACTGGTACGAAAAATCAACTCAAGTGTACTAGATTTTATGAAAACTGGCACGTACTGGCCGGTACAATCGAAACCGAAACGGTATTAACAACTATGCAAATAATAATTAAACAAATTTAAATAAATAATTATAAATTTATAACATATATTATTAGATTAAAAGATATTACATAAAAATTAAATTAAGAATTTTATATTATTAGATTAAGGGTTTATATTCAAATAAAAATACTATTAGTCAATCATAAAATATCATTTCATTAATTAATAAAGTTAAAAAAATATATAAACCTTTAAAATTAAATATTAATAAATTTTTTAATTTGTTTTGAATGGTCTGCATAGTTTTTAACTTATTAATGAGATGACATTTTATTATTTACCGCTGAATATGAATGAGTAGTTATTTTCTTTCATGAGAATTTCTTAATGCAGGTCCTAAGGAGTTCACATCAGTGTTCTATAGTCTTCAGAATTGGAGGGTAATTTCCATGACAAGTTGTTTAATTATTTTTTGTTTGTTTAAATATATAGTTTTACTTTTTGTTTGATTGAATTAATTAAAAGACTGCTGCATGCAGGCCATCTTTGAGAAATTCGACGTGGACAAGAGTGGGAAAATCGATGCCATTGAACTCAAAAATGCACTGTTGAGTCTTGGATTTGCAGTCTCTCCGGTTGTTGTGGAGCTGCTTGTGTCCAAATTTGAAAAAACTGGGGGACTAAACAAGGCCATTGAATATGACAACTTCATCGAGTATAATTTCTGTTTTCCCATATTTCTTTTTTATTTATTTTAAAAATTACAGAACAGTTCATTTTGAACTAGTCTCATTCTTCATAAAAAAACATGTTTATTTTTGTCAATGATGCTATGAAACTAAATACTAATGTATGTTTTGTTTGTGATGCAGGTGCTGCCTTACGGTTAAAGTAAGCTCTCAATTTCTAGTTAGTTAGCTACTTTTTTAAGCAGATGAGTTTTGGTTTTGATGTGTTAATAGTAATTATTGAATTTAAATAATTTGTTTGTTTGTTTGTTTGTGTAGGGACTAACTGAGAAGTTCAAGGAGAAGGACACCATGTACAGTGGCCAAGCGACGTTTACTTACGAATCCTTTATGCTCACCGTTCTGCCTCTCCTAATTGCATAGCTTGAAGACTAGGTTAAAGGAAAAGTAATAGTTATTTTCTATTTTGGGTTTGCGTTTTCTTTGGACTCCTCTTTGCTTCAAACAAGAGCTTTGTTTTGTTTGTAATAGCAGCAATAAGTAATAACGATAATAAATTGAAAAACTTGAATTTCTTTCTTGTATGTGTGGCCACTCTTTTGAAGTCAGTGCCAATTTTACTGTGATGCGGTTTTCATGTTCTATTGTGCGATGGCTAGGGCCATGCGAGTTTTGAAATTTATCCACATACAATTAATGCCATGCCTTTGGAACAAAAATAAAAAATAAAAAAATAATGCCACGCCGTGTGCAAGCTAAGAAGTCAACCCAAAGTATTGTGTGCTTTTACAAATAAAGCCCTGGGGTAAACCTAATAATTTGTTTGTATAATTTATGTTTTTGACATGTAAAATATAAAATTTTAATTTCAAAGATTTGCGTACTGTCAACACATCAAACAATTTTTTTTTTAAAAAATATAATATTTATATACAATTTTTATCAAATTTTAACTCGTATCATTTTTAGCACTTCAGTTCCTTACATATCAAAAGGATGGCACTTAATAACTTTCACTTTGAAAGTTTCAAATCTGAATTTTGGGGAGAGAGGTGGTATATATTATTAATTAGAAAACAATGACAGTAAATCCTAAATAACTAAAGCTTGGTCTAGTGATTGTTACTCCTCTTGAAGAAAAATTTGGTCCAAGGTTCGATAAATGATAATAAATCCTAAAATCATGTTGATCACCAAGTTGGTCCATTTTTATTTTCATTCACAAGTCTTAGATTGCGTTTAGGACTTGTATCAAATAGAAAAATAATAGTTGTATAAAAAAGATTGCGTTTAGGACTTTGAATTTGAAAAATGAAATAGGGTCTAATATAACTTGTGTAATAGAAATCTTAAAAACATGATTGTTATGATAATTTTAAAAGGTGAATTTAAAATATATATATATATATATAACACATGGAAAATCAAATTTAAGTTTATATATTTATCTATATTTAAAATACATAGTTGCATATATTAAATCTTTAACTAAATCTTACTAGCATTTAATTTTTTTTTTTTGGTGCATAAAAGTTTAGGTGAGGGGAAGTTTCCCTAGTCTAGGGTTATGACATTACCCAGATCATTCACCAAAAAAGATTGCTGGTAGTGAGAATCAAATTTAAGCATTACAAGCAAAGTGAATAACCATTACAAACTCAACTAACCTCCATCATTATTAGCATTTATATTTACAATCCTATATATAAATTTAAAAAAGAAAAAACGGAGAGCTTCATGGGTCTTCACATGGAAATCCTTTAGCTCCTCTTTTCTTTTTATTTTTTTTTCATTTTCTCCTTTTTAACTTTTTTTTAATATTTTAATTTTATATTTCTTGTTCTTTTTTCTTTTTATTTTTTAATGTTGGTTACTTTTTTTTTTATGTAATGAGTGGAGGTGTTTTTTATTTTTTCAATGGATAGAAGTGCTCATATTTCGGTTTTAATTGAAATAATTATTGAGTTGATTTAATCTAACTAATTAGTCGATTATTGATTTAATTTCATTCAATTATCAAAAATGATTTTAAAAACTTATGATTTTCAATTAATTTAGTTTTTACCAAACTGTAGACACCTAATTTTATCCGGGTTATGAAATGTTACTCGAAATAAACCGAGTTCTTATTCTCAATTTCAATGCATTCGATTTGGTTTCATTTGAAAATTTTGATCTTAAGTCAACATATAATTATGTCCTTTTTGTGTCTAGTCCACTAATGAATTGGACATATGAGCTTGAAAACCCAAAGTTCAATTGTAAAGTCCATTCTTTTAACATTAAAAGCCCAGGTCAATTTTTTTTTTCAGCAGTTAATTAAATAAATTGAAGATTTTTTTTAATATGTATTTTAAAATTGACAATGGCTAAAACTAGTCGGTTTGTCTCTTCCCTTTTTTGGCTTACACTTATTGTCCCAAAGTCCCTGCGATTCTCTTCCAGCATACACGATCCTAAGTATATATCAGCATTTTATCTAACCTTTTTGAGTTTTCACCAATTTGACAACCCTCTGCTTCACCCATGTCCCTCTCATCTATCGCCTAACTACTCAAATCTCCCCGTCTGAGGATCCTGTTTTTACCCCCTGCATCAGGTCAATGAGCTTCAAGCACAAGCCTTCACTTTTCCTTCTTCCCAAAATCCAGAACCTGCAATAACACTCCAATAAACTGGTTCCAAGGCATCTGCAGCAACAGGAGACCCTTCATCACTACAGTTAAAAGCCAAATTCTGAGGATGGTGGAAAATCTTTCTTTTTTGGTAGTCTTGATCCTTCAGCTTGAGAGTCTTCTACCAACAATAAAAGACGACAAACGATTTGGCTACAAAAGAGGAGGAACAGAACTCAACCTCAGGAGGAGCTCCCTCCATTTTCAACCACCTTATCGCCACTGCCATTCCCAGCTTCACACCCCTTTAAGCCCCAAGACACCGAAACCTCTACCCTATTCCCTTCACCGTGCCAAACCCCAATCCAAACCATTTTTTTCTTTTTAGATTTGCAAAAAAAAAAAACTGGAACCCGAGAACCCAAAAAAAAGAAAATCCCAGATTTGAAACTTAAATCCAAAATCAGTGTTCTAAGACCTAAAAAAAAACAAAATCCAGCAGAGTCATCAAGAACAAAAAAAAGAGAAAGAAAGCAGAGAAGACGGTTAGGTTAGTGCTAGATCTAAGGGATTAGAGGAATTTTAATTTTTTGAATCGACGACGAAGCTTGGCTCGGGTTCAAGAAAAAGAAAGAAAAGAGACTTACATTCGTAGGTTATCAGTGGAGGAGGCGTAGCAAGAGGAAGCCTTCGTTTGGATAGAGTCACGGCTGCAAGTGTGAGTGGAAAGCTAAGCAGGAAGTCGTCGTTGGGGAAAGAAATAGCAGGTTGTCGTTGAAAGCCCGAAACAAGGATCGTGATTTTTGCTGGGGAAAGGAAAAAGGAAAGGAAATATTGGTACTGACTTGTTTTTCTGCTATTCATTTATTACTTAGATTGTTTTGATTGGTTAACATATTTGTTTTGATTAGTCAATCACGTGAGTATGCTTGCTTTTATATTTATATATGTCCATTTGTTTATATATAATGTTTTGTTGACTATTCAATGCTCACTAGTTTGAACACTTTTATATGGGGTATACGTACTTGTCTTAAGCATATCCATTTGTTTATATATAATGCTTTTGTTGACTATTCAATGCTCACTAGTTTGAACACTTTTATATGGATATACGTACTTGTCTTCATGCTTTTATTATTATTATTATTATTATTATTATTATTATTATTATTATTATTATTATTATCATTATTATGCAAATTTTAGGGATGTGTGTTTGATTGTTTGTTTTTTTTAAGACAAGGTTAAGTAAATTTGGTTGGTAATTATTCAACCCACAAAACAATTTTATAAGATTAAAGATCATAAAAGTGGATTATATGTTAAAATTTGTTTTTATAAATTAAAAATATATATACAATAAAAATTTAAATTAAAATGAATGTCCGATGATGGGATGTTACGGAAGTCACAAGTAGTGATTCCTAGCTGATCCCTAGGTGAGAAGAGTCGTACTAGATGTTGCCAAAAGTATTGGAATATTTAGTATGATTTTTCAATAATTTAATTTTTTTTAAAAAATAAAAATAAATAATTTTTTAAAAGAATATAGAAAAAGGAAATCAATAATAAAATTTAAATTTAAATAAACAATTTCCGATGATAGGATGTTATGGAAGTCACAAGTAGTGATTCCTTAACTGATCCCTAGGTGAGAAGAGTCATACTAATTGTTGCCAAAAGTATTGGAATATTTAGTATGATTTTTCAATAATTTAGTTTTTATTAAAAATAAAAATAAATAAGTTTTTTTAAATAAAGAAAATTAAATAAAGAAATGATGGAATTTAAATTCAATAAAATGAATGCCCGATGATGGGATGCTACGGAAGTCACAAGTAGTGATTCCTAGCTGATCCCTAGGTGAGAAGAGTCATACTAATTGTTGCCAAAAGTATTGGAATATTTAGTATGATTTTTCAATAATTTAATTTTTTTGATAAATATAAAAATAAATAATTTTTTCTAAAAAGAAAATAGAAAAAGAAAATAAATAATAAAATTAAAATTAAAATGAATGTCCGATGATGGGATGTTACGGAAGTCACAAGTAGTGATTCCTAGCTGATCTCTAGGTGAGAAGAGTCTACTAAACGTTGTCAAAAGTATTGAAATGTTTAGTTTGATTTTTCAATAATTTTAATTTTTAATAAAAATGAAAATGAATAAATTTCTTTTTTAAAACAAAGAAATATAAGTAAATAAATAAATAAATAATGAAATTTAAAAATTAAAAATTCATTTGCATCATTTTTCATCTGTTTGCATCATATGCATTCATGATAATTTTCGAAATAAGTGTGAATTTTCCGAGGATGAGATTCTATAGAAGTCACAAGTAGTGATTCTTAAGAAATCTCTGGGTGAGGAAAATTATTTCAAATGCTGCCAAAAGTATTGGAGTATTTGATTTAGTTATTCAATACAAAAAGGTTCACATTTATTTTCGAAAAATAAAATTTAACTTTTTAAAATAAAACAAAATAAATTTACAAATAAAAAATGATTTTGAATAAAATTGATTGCAATAAAATAGGAATTGTTTTTAAATATTAAATTAAGATCATTTTATTAAAACCAAAGGATAACACATGATTATTATGGTACCGTTTTTTAACGGGCGTCGTGGGGGTGCTAATCCTTCCCCACGCGTAACCGTACCCCCGAACCCGATTTTTGTTTTCGCAGACCAAAAATTTGTCTTTTTAATAAAACTTAATTAATTTTGAGATTTTGTTAAAAAGATAAACATTTTTAGGTGGCCAATCACACCTAGACAAAAAAGATTGGTGGCGACTCCCATTTTTGTTTTTAAACACTTTTTTTCAAAATTCGTCGAGCGCGAAGCCGTTACGACACAAACTTAACTGAAATTATAATCTTATAAATATAAATTCTAGAAAAAAAACAGCTCAAAGGGTTGTCCCTGTGGTAACCCCTTGAGCTACTTTTTTTTTTAAATTTTTTTTGTTTTTTACCTTTATCTTTTTTAATATTGTTTTTTTTACATATTATATATATTATTTGTTTTTCTTATCCTTTTTCTTTTTATTTTTTTAATGTCGGTTACTTTTTATTTTATTTTTTATTTTCTATTTTCAATCTAATGGATCGAGGTATTTTTTATTTTTTTTCTCAATAGATAGGGGTATTCATATTTCGATTTTAATCTAATTAATCGGTTAAATTGATTTAATTTGTCTATTCAATTGACTACTAAATTAATTTTATTTGTTTATCAAAAATAATTTTGAAAAATTTTGTTTTCTATTAATTTGATTTTCACAAAATTACTTGAAAATTTAATTCAAATATAAGAAAAACTCAAATTTTGGAAGAAAGATATAACAATAAGCTTCTCCATATATGGCACGCTTACTCTCCCTTACTTTTTTTTAAAATTCTTTTTTAATATTTGGTTTTTTTTTTACACCCTTTGATGTTTGTATTTGATTAATAAAGATGTTCATATTTTGATTTTAACTGAATTAATCGATCAAACCAATTCAATTCTGTTAATTGATCGTGTAATTGAACTAATTTCAATTGGTTTTCAAAATGATTTTGAAAAAATTTTGGTTTTTGATCATTTTAGTTTGAAATCAAATTAACCAAAATTCTAATTGAAATATATAAAAAAAAAAAACCCAAAGATAAAACTAAAACTACATGCTGTCGTTCTTCTTGGTGCCATCCTTAACATCAACAGAAGAAAGAAACTGCCCCCACCTAGTTCGCCAAATATGTTGATGGAGAGGATGGATTTTAGGATATTATGGAGAAGTTGGTTCAGAAGTCCCCTTCCTTAAGAAGATAAAGGCTATTTACAGGTAGGGACTAGTCATGCGGTTCGACAGTATGATGAATACGTGGTCCAATAGTAGTTTTGGGATGAGCCGATCTGTATCACACAAGGGTTTTAGGTCAATTAGTTAAATTTTTTTCGACATTAATCGAACTAGTTAGATGAATACCTAGGTGGTCGATGGGAGTGTCTTTGTGGCAGTTCCGCTGCTCTCTTTTCTACCTATTTTCTATTTTTCCTTTTTCTTTAATTTTTCTTTAGTCGTTAAAAGAAAAGTAAGTATCTTTTTTTTCATTTGCTTTTTAAAGAAAAGTAAGTGTCTACGTGACACGCTTACTTGCTCTTATTTATTTTTCTTTTATGTTTTTGATAGTTTATATTTATTTCTATTTTTGTCAAATACTGTATTTTTTTCTTTACTCAATTTTTTCAAAAAGCATAAATTTATTATTTTTTTATAAAAATTATAAATTTATTTTTATTCCTAGGGCAAAACCTGAGGCTTTTACTAGTTTAGATAAAAATCCAAATCCTAATCATTTTCCTAATTAAATATATGTTGCCAGTTGTAAGATAATAAAGTTCATTTATTACTCACACAATTAATCATGACCCTAGTTCAAAAACGGAGGAGTATTGGCCATAATTTTCTCCCTTTTCAATCCTTGTTTACAGTTCTCTACGGTATGAAGTGCATAACTTTCGGTGAGTAATTCAATGAACTTATTTACTTTTATTATCATTGTTTTTCTCCATTTATGGGATACCCTCAAACTTTAGACTTTTAAAATTCCCAAGTCTTACAAGAATAATGGGAATCAAGTTCAATAGTTTGTTTTTGCCAATGAAGTTTTGGCTTAATGGCAAGGAGGAGACATTGAGATTTTAAAGTCTCAATTTGAGTCTTACCAAGTGTGAGCTTGAATTAATTTAGTTATTTACTAGTTTACCTAGTTTGAGTAATGTGATTTTCATAGTTATCTGTTTATGGAATGTAATATGCTAATTGTGATTGTAACTTCTATTGAAAATGTACTACTAAAAAAAAAGTTCACTAATTTGTTTCTTGCTAAAGAATTAAGTACATGGTATGCTGCATTCAAAATAAAGTGATTAAATAAAAGAGGGGAGATAATTTTATTTAGATGATGTATGGAAGCTTTAGATATAATATAGCCTAATACATTGGTTCATCAATTTATTTTAAGTAGAAACAAACAGATAGAAAAGACAGAAAAATCGACATTTGAATCTGATTTCTCTTAAAGGAAAGTAATGATTGCTATATCAAACCTTTTTATTTATTTTATATATATATATATATATAGAGAGAGAGAGAGAGAGAGAGAGAGGGGCTTGATATGATTATAATGTGCTTCATCAATCATCAAGTCTTAAGTTGTGAGGCCCGTATCCTAGTGGCCCATACCTCACTCATCCGTATTGTCCGTTTTGGATTCTAGAAGTGGCCCCCGTCAGTTCGGCTGACGTGGCACTTAGGTCCTCACGGATTTCTTTCGCTTCCGCCGCTACTCGAACCCCTTACCACTTGTAAGTGTCGAGTAACGACTAACTATTGGACCTAGTCAGTGTATCATTTTTTACCGCAAGCACTAGATAATAATTTTGTTTTTTTTACCGCAACTACTCGAGCTCGCAAGCTATATATAGTCAGCACCGGCAACACTTTTTTTTATTTTTTAATTTTTAAAAAAAAAACAAAATAATTAAAAATTAGGTATATATATTTTTTTGGTTATTTTTAATTCTAAAAAAAATAAAATAAAGATAACCTAATTTAAATATCAAAATTAGAAGATGAGCTTTAAATGGGTTTAAATCTTTAGCTTCATCAGCCTTAATTCAATTAATTTGGACTCATTGGCCTTTAACCCAAATGACATTAATTTCAATAAATCAAAGAAAAAGTCCAATTATTTAAGATAAATTTGAAATCGATTTTGAAAGAAAGAATTTAACTTTCACATATTCAAACTTTAAATTAATTTTCAACATCACTTTACTCAAAGTTTTTTTTTTGACAAATCAATTCAAACATACCATTAAATCGAATTTATTACTAAGGTAAAAATGAGACTCGATCCAAATACATTTATTGTTCCAAACAAAATTAGGTGTCTACAGCTATCCCTCTTTGCGCATTGCTGAGAATCATAAATAGGGCAAAGACAATATACAACAATTTTGTCTGGCTCATGACCTACATCTTATTTTTTTATTTTTTACAAAAAGATTTAAATTTAACAGTCTTCTTCTTACCAAAGGCATTTCACTTTAATTTGGCTCTCTCAGGAGGCATATAACTTTAAAAAATAAAATGGGCTCCTCTTTCTTAAGAGGCACACGACTTTGAAAAAAATAAATTAGGCTCCTCCTTTAAGAGGCACACGACTTTGAAAAATAAACTAGGCTCCTCTTTTTAAGAGGTACACGACTTTGAAAAATAAATTGGTGGGGATTCACATTTCGAAATTTAGATTTGGAATTGACATTTAAAAGTTCAGAGATTTACATCTGAAAATTTGATTTTGGGTTTCGCATCCACTATTTCAATTTAGAGATTCGCATCCGAAAATTCAAAAATTCATATATGAAAATTAAGAGATTCACATTTGAAAATTTAATGAGAAGATTCTCATCCTAAAATTTGATTTGGAGATTCACATCCGTGATTTGATTTGGAGATTCACATCTAAAATTTTAACTTAGAGATTCACATCCAAAAATTGAAATTTTGATTTGGAGATTCACATCTAAAGATCTAGCTTAGAGATTCGCATCTAACAATTCAAAATTCACATATGAAATTTTGATTTGGAGATTCACATCCAAAGGTCTAGCTTAGAGATTCGCATATGAAAATTCAAAATTCACATGTGAAATTTTGATTCAGAGATTCGACTTGGAGATTCACATACAAAAATTTTATAAATTTACATCTAAAATTTTAACCTGAGATTCGCATTCGAAGGTCCAACTTAGATTCACTGTTGAGAATTCAAAGATTCACACTTAAAATTTTGATTTGGAGATTCACATCCAAAAATTTAACTTAGAGATTCTCATCCAAAAATTCAGAAACTCATATCTAAATTTCTGATTGAAGATTCACATCTAAAGGTCTAACTTAGATTCATATATAAGATTTCATAGATTCACACCTGAAATTTTGATTTGGAGATTCACATCCAAAAATCCAGCTTAAAGATTATCACCTGAAAATTTAGAAATTTACACCTAAAAATTCGATCGAAGATTCACATCTAAAAATTTAACTTAGATTCATATCTAAGATTTCAGAGATTTACACATAAAATTTTGATTTGGAGATTCACATCCAAAAATCCAGCTTAAAGATTATCACCTGAAAATTCAGAAATTTACACCTAAAAATTCGATCGAAGATTCACATCTAAAAATTTAACTTAGATTCATATCTAAGAATTTAAAAATTCACATTTGAAATTTTGATTTAAGATTCACTTCCAACGTGGAGGTTCGCATACGAAATTTTAGAGATTGACATTTGAAATTTAGTTCGAAAATTCTTATCTTAATGCCAGCTAAACTGGACTTAATCATCTCACATCTAATGCCAACTTTACTGGGCTTAACCTCACAATGGTTTTAGCTACATTGGGCTTAAATATCTTATCTCAAGCTCACAAATACTTTTTTTTTTTTAGAGAATAATCTTCCCTTACATTTGGAATTCTCATTTCCTAAAAAATTTAAAATCAAGAATCATTAACTTGTGCATTCATCTTAAAAAGCTCTCAACTTTTCATTTCAAGTATTCTTCAAATATTCCAAATGTGAAAACTCTTTTCATTATTTTTCATCTTCTCAAATATTCTATTTATTTCTTCTCATTTTTCTTTTTTCCTTTTTTATTTGACTTTCCCATTTTCTGGAAGCTCTTTCTTGCTGCTTCTTTTTTATGTTTTTTAAAAAATCTCTCCTTTTTCTTTTCCAACCACATTTTCATTACTTTATTATTTTCATCAAGAAATTTCCTTTCATTTCTTTCACTTCTTTTTTTTTAGGCAAATTTTCTTTTTTTCAATCCACTAAACTCCTATCTTCTTTCTTTCTTTTTTCAATGTTTGGCAGATGCAATGATCAATGAAGCAAATGCAAATGCAATATCAACAATGTCAATGCAAATTTCTTTATCAATGATGTTAATGAATAGCCAACTATTATGATGCAAATATAGACAACTTCTACCATGATGCAAGTGCAAATGACTTCTATCAAGATGCAAATGCAACTGTTTCATGCAAATGTCCATTGTAAAGATGCAAATGTAATTATCTAAAATTTTCTTTTGATTTGCTCTTATTATTGACAAAAACTTTTTCATTTCTTATTTCTAATTTATTTTACCTTAAAATAGTTGTCTCATCACTTGAAGCCATTTTTTATCTGTACAAGAAGGGTTGCCTCTAGATAATCATCACATTTTCATTTACTATTATTTTTTGAAACACCATAAGAATTCCTTTTATAAAAAATTTCTCCCTAACAAAATTTGCCCCAAATTGGCATAGGAAATCCTTGCCCCTCTTGACATATCATTTCCATTTTATTTTCTATTCAAAAGAAAAAATTATTTCAATCATTCATCCAAAAATATTTATCACCAAACCTTTTCATTCTTACAAAATTGCCCAATATAATTAGAATCAAAGGAAGAAACAACGAATCGTCATTTTAGCAAAATATGTGACATTCAAGTCTCTTGAAAGTTAATGACCATTATTAAGATGTACATGGAGGGGATGACAATTTATCTTCAACAAATGGATTGGGTAGTTTCACACATCAAACTTTCTGTTTATCAGGGAAAGGCTCACAATTTGGTAGAAAAGGAGATGGATGTTCCTTTGTATCGGCTCACAAATGAAACTGAAGTTTTTTGAAAATAATGAATTGCTTGAAAATCATGGCTTTGGAAAAAAAATGGTTTATCTTGAATCATAGTCGAGATTTGACACTCCCTTAACTTCTAAATTAGGTATTTTGATAATTGTCAAGACTAATTGTAATTGGCTCAACCTTTGGGTGGGTTATTTTGGAATAGAGAAAGAAAGTCAATAGTTCAATATCAATCCTTTTAATGGATAATCGGATGGGTATTCTTGGATATGATAATGATCTTGAATGCTCGTTTGCCTTAAATTGATTTGTCTAGTGCCACTTCTTGTGTGAACTTCACAATGCCATGAATGACCTCAAAATAATTTTCACCTTAAACTCTAGACTACCATTTTTGGGGTTTTCATCCTAGAGTCTCATCCTCTCTCTCTCTCTCTCTCTCTCTCTCTCTCTCTCTCTTTTTGCTTCTCTTTGCCTTTTTTTTGTGTGATTGTTCCATCATGCACTTAAGAATTCGAGGGTTCTCAAAGAATAATATTGACAAAGAAAGGAGGTAAGTGTCTCATAGGTTATGATGATTGATCAAGGAAAAATCTCTTCAGTTTAAGTAGCCTATGCTCGATCGAAATGGACTTTTTCGAGGTATGCAATTTAAGCCAATGTTCGAGGTTTTGAAAGAAAGGATAAATAGGCTCAAAATTTGTGTTTGAGGGTTATTAAAGTAAGGATCATTTCATAATGCGAAAGATTCAATTGAGACATTTTTTTTTTATCTTTTGCCACTCCATCACTTTATTTTTTTTCCTTTTTTTTCTATCTCATCATTTTTTGCTTCTCTTTTTTTTTTTCACACATATTTTCACTTTTGATGAATCGAAACCAAAATTTGTAAATCCACGTTTGCCCCTCGGCATAATAAACCTTTCTGACCTAGAATTGGGGCTGGATCACTTGTATTCTTTGGAAACATCCTTTTCTACATGTGCTCCCCAATGTGAAGGGTGATCCTTGGTTAAGGTTTATTTAAAAGAACTTTATTAGGCTCAAAAGGGATAGTAAATGGATAATTTTTCTATTTGTGAAAGGATGACAAAGGATTTCCACTTTTCATTTCAAACATAGTCACTTAAAATTGAAGAACAATTCCTTGAGTCAAAATAGTCAAAAGGTTGTCTTTTTTTTTAATTGAGTTTTTTTCTTTTTGGATTTTTTTACAAAAATCTTTTTCTTACTTCACTTCTTCTTCTTTTTTTTTTTTAGAATCATTCAAATATCTTGAGTGCATGATGTCACAATCAATTTCTTTCATCTTTTTTTTTTGACTTTTTTAAACTTCTCCTCATCTTTTTTTTTTTCACTTCCACAACCTATGCATCAATCATTCTTCACCAACCACAATGGCTAATACCCCATTTGACTTCTACAATAGCTAATGCCCAAAAGCTAGTGAAAACCATGCTGAAATTGGTTCATTTGATCCTATGTTACTCATGGTATTTCGACCAAGTGAAAGGGAAATAATGGTATTGCAACACTTAGGATGTTTCAAGGTCATGGAATACCTTGTTTTTATCGTTTTTG
Source organism: Heritiera littoralis (assembly GCA_031772115.1). Classification (NCBI taxonomy): domain Eukaryota; kingdom Viridiplantae; phylum Streptophyta; class Magnoliopsida; order Malvales; family Malvaceae; genus Heritiera; species Heritiera littoralis. The sequence goes on from JAPDPK010000119.1 coordinate 1,092,892, forward strand.
GTTTACATGCCCACAAAATAAGTCGGGAATTAGGAGGTGAGCCAAGAAACATATGGTTTGGTTTTTTCAAAAGATTTGGACAGTTTTGAAATAAATGAAGTTCTAGCATAGTCTTGACAAATATCGAATTACCAAAATTTGAATTTAAAAGAATGTCTTGTCTGCTTGATTTCCAAGGAATCCAAGAGAGGGTTTTACGAAATTGATCATCTCATTATTCCTCACCTAGGTGAAGGTCATATCTTGATCGAGTGAAAATGGTTCATGAAGTTCGATTTGTTGCCCCTCGAATGCATGAAGGCTTTTTAAGTGGTTTGGGACATGAAAATGATTATGATAAATTCTCTCATAATAATGATCACCAATTTTTCAAGACTTTCATGAACAAAATCCCCCTTTATTTTTCCTTTTTCATTGTCATTTTCTGTAATTTTCTTGATAATTTTCTTGATCACAAGGATTAATTACATGAGGCTTTATTTGAACTCATTCTAAAAAATAAATTATGAAAAGAATCAATCAATGACACTTGTATATGTGTTAGATAGACAAATGAAAGAATAAACAAAACCAAGTTTCTAAAAAGTTTGCACTATTTTTCCAAAGAATTTATTTACAAAAATATCATGGTGTGATAATGTAAAATATATACAAAAAATCGAGCTAAAATTGTTCTTCTTTGTCACTTTCATGTATCCATTCAAGAGGTCAAGCCTGAACCATGTGAGAAGAATAAAAGCTATAAAATCAAATCATTTTGTTCCCCCACCAAAATTGTATCAAAATTTTCCTTTTTCTAGTAAAAATATCTTCCACCACGAATTGTGGTATAAAATGAATGAGACATGATGCGACAATATGTTTGCATGAAATGATTGTATGCACAAATGTAAATATGATGAAGATCAATTTTTTGGTTTTAAATCGTTTAACTTGCATAATAGTAAAATGCACATGCCATGTCTATGGATGCATGGGTGCTATGATAACAGATGAAATGAATGATATGGAGTAAAAATGATGTAAAGTGCAAAGATGCTTAAGAAAAATGTGTTTGTACATCTACAATGCCTACACAACAATAATTCTTTTATTAATGAATGCAACATGCAAATGAAAAGATTGGAGGAAAAAGGAAGAAAGAAGCTCTTAAATAAAATTAAAACCTTTTTTTTTGCCTCAATTTTTTTATTTTAAAATTTTAAAATTTTCTCATTAAACTACTCTTTTAAGACTTTCTAACAATTTTAACATTTTTTTTAAGGAATTGAGTGAATCTCCTTTTTTAGAAGACATGATTTTTTTTTTCACAAAAAAAAATATTTTTTTGTTTGTTTTTACTTCATGGAAATGCAATCCTTTTTTTTCTTTTGAAAAAAATATATCAAAGAAACAAATTATGAAGAATTCAAATCAAAAGTAAGCATACCCTATCATTATTGATACAAGAAAATAGATCATAAAAATATTCCCTCATGTGTGAGAACTATAAATTTTCATGAACCAAACGAAATGCGTGCTATGTGCATGTATGCATACGTACGAACATAAATATATATGTATAATTAATTAAAAAGAATAAATGACCAGATGAAGTAAAATATATATATTTTATAAGAATAAACATATTTGAAGGAACAAAAAAATTTAAATATGTATATCATGCATAAATAAATATACACATGAATATATGGTGTGTAAACATATGTATATAAATAATTATAAATTAAAATAAGATATATATTCTAAAAGTCTAATATATATATAATAGATATATAAATATATATAGTATCTTAAATATATATAAATATACAAGGAGAAAAAAGGAAATATATATATAAATATATTATATATATATATATATATGATATTTTGCTGTATTAAGAGATGAAAGTAAATATAATATATATAAATAAGAGAAAAGATATATATGTATAGAAATATATATTATATTATATATATATATATATATATATATATATATATATATGTTAATCCCAACAACTCGTCACAATCAAAGCAGGCTTCCATCGCTTCCTTTAGATTTCCTTGTCCTTTAAATTTAAAATTTCCAAAACTCATTCTTCCATTCTACTGAACTCACTCTCAAGCCCCTCTCTCATCTCTTCTTTCCCGTTCTCTCTCACTTTCTCGTTCCATCAGTCACGGCATCACTCCATTGACATTGTTCTCATAATCCTAGGCCCTCTCACTCGCCTCTCATTCACGCAACAACACAGCAACAGCTCATCCCTCCGCTTCTGTCTCCATTCCCGTAGCAAGCCCTCCACATAGCTCACCCCTAGCGCCCTCACGATAGTAGCCACTCCCATTTCTCCCTACTGCAACGAAGTGGAAAGCTGAAGTGAGACACACGAGTCAGAAAAAAAAAAAGGAAAGCTGTTGTGGACTTTAAGGCAGTGTGAGTAACGTTGAAAGGCAAGAGAAAGAGTGGCCCTTAAGGTGACATTTCAGGCTGAAAATGAGAGCAGTACAGGTGTCAAGATGAGGCTTTGATGTGTGGGTTTTTGCTGCTGAAGACAGCACCGAACCAAGGCAGAAAAGGTACCGATCGCTGAGGTTCTGTTGAGGCTGTGAACAGGTTTAAAACATAGAGTTTAAACTGAAATTTTATTATGGTTAAGTGCTGAAACAGGGCAAGGAAATTGAGGCAGAAAACGTGAAAGTTTTGGGGCTGTTTCGAAGTGCTGAAGCAAGGTGGGCTTGAAGTGGTAGTTGGCCTGATCAGTAGTTTTTTTAGGGGTTCTGTACAAGAGAAGATTGAGGTTGTAAACGTGAGTGTTGGGGCTGCAAAGCGGAAATGAAACGAGGCATTTCGGTTGGCATTTTAGAAGACTGAAAGTGTGAATTCTGTAATGATTTAGAACAGTAATTGGAGGCTGATCAAAGATTGAAAACACTGCATTTTACAACGTTACAAAATGGGCTGAGTTTAAGGCTGCTAAGCAAGAGGAATCGGACTGGTTTGGGTTGGAAATTTACAAGACCAAAAGGTAGAGATTTAAGGTTGTACAAGGGAATGATAAGGCTTATTTTGAGAGGGTTGAAACATGGTTATGGTGTACTGAAATGAGTGATTTTTAGAGGCTGCCAATGTGGATTTGAAAGGGTTAATTTGGTGCTTGAATCAAGGATTGCAAGAAGGAAAACGAGAGGTAGAAAAGGAAGAAAGAAATGACAAAGAAAAGAAAAGGAAGAAAACGGAAGGAAAAGAAGATAAAAAGGAAAAGAGGAAGGGAATTACATGTCCAATTGAGCTAATATCGAAACTCGGTAAGAGATGTCGATTTAAATTTATTAAAAATATTTAGAAATTTATCAAATTAATGCTAAGTTGATTTGATTATATTTGAATGTGTAGCGTGACGATAATGTGACGAACACGGATATAGCCAAGATTGGTGTACGCACGTTACGCTCAAAAGTCGGTAAGACAATATTGTAATGAAACACATCTTATTAATATATATATATATATATATATATATATATATATGAAGACGAACTTGTATAAATAAGCACTAATTCAGTGTTATCATGATCAAAGGCGTGGCATAATGTAAAAGGCAACAACACGAGCCTAGCTGAGCTCGGCCTACATGCACGTTAAGCGAAGAATCGGTAAGACATTTATATAATTCATTTTTAGAATTATATTGTATAGTATAGTCGGATTGTGTGATGATGATGATGGTTAAAGATTGAGACATAGTGATACATAAGGAATGATATGGTCATAGTATAATGATAGTTAACAAAATGATTAAAAGTTATTAGTACTATGATCGAATGAGCTACGGAATAGGTATATGATGAGTTCATTTTTATTTAAATTGATTTTTATTACATATAATCCTGCTGAAATTGAAATGAGGGAATTATGGAATTTAAAATAAAATGAGTAACGATCTTGAAGCTAGATATAGGCGATATATCGATGTGCTTAGAGGATAAGAATGGTGATAGAGACATGGATATATATACCATGATGATCAATATGTTATGTACCATTAAAATGATATATATGTATAAATATATAATTATTTATACGTAATAAATATTGATAAGGAGAAGAAAAAAAAAAAAAAAAAAAAAAAAAAAAAAAAATAAAATGCATGGATACATATATGTATATACAATATATATATATATATTGGGATATACACATAAATATAAGCATCTATGTGTTTAAATATACGTACATAAGGATGACTACCAATGGGTATGTCGCGAATGACGATAAGGAGGTAGTCTCGGATTTGTAGTTAATTGAATTTAAAAGTGTTTTAAGATTCTTGTTTACAGTACATGATTAAGCATAATGATGAAAACTTATCGAAATGTTAATGGATTATGTGTAGCGAATCGGAACGGTATAGAGGCTTGAGTACGGACTCAGAAGCACGAGAAGAAAATTTTAAGCCTCGAAGTAAGTGGGTTAAATAAACCTACTAGTATCATCTCGTAAGAGATGAAAGAAATTTTTATTCGATAAATATCTAATTTATATCAAGTTTGGTGAAATACGATGGAAAAGACTACGAGAGTAAGTCTTGGTAAGATACAAGTTGACTTGATGTGTTGTGAATAGTTTTCGGATTATTTGTGAATTATGTGTGGTGTGTTATAACTTATTGTACTCACTAAGAATACGAACTCGTATAAAACATAGGTGCCTATGTCATGAGAAATGTATGTGATTTATTTAAGTTGCACCTAGTGAGCATGCCAATACATTGTTACACTTTAAAAAATGTATATACGGATTAGTGTACAATATGTATACAACCTACGATATTTAGCTCAAAGAACTCGAATAGCTCATAGTGGTATTTATCGAAAAACTAGGACACTGGAATTGTATGACCACTGATGTATATATGTGACTCGAGGACTTGAATGATTTTTAGAACATTACTACTAGAAATCATACGCCAAAATGGCAATCCAAGTAAAACTCATTTTTTTGTACCGTGTGAGCCACCTCTAGAGAACTCAAAGGAACTAAGTGCTACGCAGCTTTCTTCGTGAACTGCAGGAGTCACCTCTAAAGTCCTTCGAGAGCTAAGTGCTACACAAGTTCCGATGAACCATTAGAAAGTATGCGCCATAGAGGCCAATCCGAGTAAAACTCACTCCTTTGTATCGTGTGAGCCACCTCTAGAGAACTCAAAGAACTACGTGCTACGCAACTTTCTTCGTGAACTGCGGGAGCCACCTCTAGAGTCCTTTGAGAGCTAAGCGCTGCACGTATACTGATGAAACATCAGAAAGCATGCGCTATAGAGGCAAATACGAGTAAAACTCATTTCTTTGTATCGTGTGAGCCACCTCTAGAGAACTCAAAGGAACTACGTGCTACGCAGCTTTCTTCGTGAACTGCGGGAGCCATCTCTAGAGTCCTTTGAGAGCTAAGTGCTGCACGTATACTGATGCAACATCAGAAAGCATGCGCCATAGAGGCAAATACGAGCAAAACTCATTCCTTTGTACCGTGTGAACCACCTTTAGAGAACTCAAAGAAATTACATGCTACGCAACTTTCTTCGTGAACTGTGGGAGCCCCTCTAGAGTCCTTTGAGAGCTAAGTACTGCACGTGTATCGATGAACCATTAGGAAACGTACGCTATAAAGGCCAATTCGAGTAAAACTCACTCCTTTGTATTGTGTGAGCCACCTCTGGAGAACTCAAAGGAACTACGTGCTACATAGATTCTTCGTGAACTGTGGGAGCCACCTCTAAAGTCCTTTGAGAGCTAAGTGCTGCACGTGTAATGATGAATCATGGGAAATCATATGCCAATGAGACAATGGATAAACGATTGTGATTTGTGAATGTGACAACTATCATTAGATAAGATAGATATTATACATATGACAGAGAATTGGAATAATTATTGAACTTTACTTATATTATGCTATAGCATCATGTGCTATTTGAAATGGTTATTTATTTCACGCTTAACCATATCGATGAAAGGAAAGAAATAGATGATATTGTGCGAGTTAAAGATATGAAAAAAAGTATGAATGAGCCTATACAATCTGTTGTAGATTATATGATAGTAGCTAATCTTGACAGAGTGCATACATGATATTTTATGGAGTTCATGCATGTATGATCATATTTTACGATATGAGCTTAGTCTGTATTTATTTAAGCTACTTACTGAGCCGTGGATTTGCTCACCCCCTTAATTTAACCTCTACAGATCATACGAGTTGAAATTCAGCTTCAGGCTTCGTATAGGCTCTCTCGGGAATTATACCTATTGTGGTACTCGTCTACGTTCTCCGAGCCTTACTTTTGTGCTTTTGAGGTATACGAATTGTATATCATTTGATAATTATGCAAACTTTATTTTCACAGTACTAGGAAGAAATATGGGATGTAATTTTGGATCGCACTAGATTATTATGTAAGTCTATGTGATTTTCGAGTACGATCCGGGATTAGATATATATATTTTGAAATACGTATAAACTGCAAAATGTGAAATTATTACTGGTTTAAATCCTTGAGAAACATGTGATGAATGATGATGTGAATTCTAGGATTTAAAGTTGGTTGTGTTATGAAAGATTGAAAATGTATTTTAATGCAGGTGATTTTACTGGGAAAGTGATAAAATACAAGGGGGAGGTTTTTGACCCATTTCTTTTGGATAAGTGAAAATAAGGCTAAAATGATTACAATCACTTTAAGAAGTATGACATAGCTAGAGATACAATCTTATTAAGGCAAGATTTGATTTAGTTGCTACACTAACACCGAATACAAACTGTAAATAGAAAAGAAAAATTTGGTTTGTAATTTTCCAAAAGCAATAAAGTATATGTTAAGTGGACGTCATTGGCCTTCGGGTCGTGACATCATGTTTCATAGTTTTCGGTAACTTCTACAAATTCCAGGCATAGCTCCACCTAAGGCTGGCATCTTAAGGCTCACTATATGCTAGGTTTGGACTTATAAAGATCTAAAGGTTCTCAAATTATTCCTCACTGGCATTCACACAAGACTAGTAAGGCACCCCGATCCTCGCCCATTAAGCTCCAACGGAAGAGTTCAATTTGAGTGAGAGTTATTCGTTAGTCCACGCGGAGGTTACTACTTCACGAGAATATAGCTACTCACCCCCTCTTAAAGAGGACAGAGCTTGGGACTTAGAGCTTATGCATGTAAATGCACGTGTTGTGTGTGTGAAGGAACATACCAACACATAACCCTCATCTTAGATGCCCCAACAATTCATGAACGATAATATATTAAGTATAAAAATAACACAATTAATAAAATTCAAAAGCAAACAACATTATTTCGAACTTAAAGAATTTAAACACCAATTAAGACCATTAAACCAAGGCTTAAAATATCACATGATTAATTAATGGTTTAACTCTCAAAGTCCCCAGTGGAGTCACCAAGCTGTCGTAACGATTTAAGTTCGGGGACCTAATCACTTGACGTTAAAATTATGGAGTTGCCACCAATCAATTTTAACTTAGGTGTGATTGGCTACCTATTCAAAACTAAGAATAAGTACACTGATTTACGTTCTAAAATTTGGGTTCGGGAGTACGGTTACGTGTGAGGAAAAATATTAGCACCCCTACAACGCCCATCAGATGGACGGTACCAATTAATCATGTTTTATCTTAGGCAATCTTAATTTAAATGGTCTTTTATGCATAATTAAAATTTTCTTTTTACTATTTAATATTCAATTATTTAAATATTGACATTTTTCTTAGGACATTCTCCAACACTTTGGTCGAATTCCCAAGTAAATTTTGCACCTCAAGAGTATTCACAGGACACACTTGTCCTCGTGAAGAGGCTCCGTCGTCGGATTAATTAAATATTTTATAAAAAATTAGTTAAAATTTATCATTTAATTTTAATTTAGTAATTTTACATAAAAGCTATTTGATTATTAATTTATTTAAATGTTTAAGATTTCCTTAATGTTTCTCCAATACTTTGATCGAATACATAAGGAAAAATTTTCACCTCAAGAGTATTCACAGGACACACTCATCCTTGTGAAGAGGCTCCGTCGTCAGATTTTTTTAAATATTTTATTAATTAAAATTTACTATTAAATTTCATTTTTTATTGTCATTTTTTATAAATAAAACTTTGATATTAAAATTATTCCTCCGAATTTTTCAACACTTTGGTCAAATTTTCATGCCAAGAATTTTTTGAATATCACACACTTGCGAAATTCTAATATTCCGTGATTGGTTAGGTTTTTATTTACTCCCATTATCTAAGAAAATTTACATTTTTTTATATTTAAAGATTATTCATTATTATCGCTTTCTCAAAAAAAAAATTAATTTTGAATTAGACTAATTCACTGATATTTTATTTAACTTTTTATAAGTTCTCGTGAAAATTTCCCTACATTCTTCAACACTTTGATTGAATGTAGAGGGTTAAGGTTATTAATTTTTGTTCCAAAATTTCCAACACTTTGATCAAATTTGAAAAATCATTTTTTCAATTAAAATTTATTTTTAATCTACTATACATGAACCTCTTTCATTTCCAGGTTTATAGATTTAATTACGAAGCAAATTATGTCCAAAGCAAGTTTTTTATCTAAATTTATGGAATACAAGTCATGATATCCAATTAATATGTAAAAAGCGTAAACTAAATTATTCATCCATTATTCAGAAGCCTATGATCATTTATTTGCATATATTATCTATTAATTAACCTTTCATAAAACCATGATTATTTATTTATATATTATTATTATTATTTTTAAACTATTATAAATAGAACCCAAGCTTAAAACATCAACCTTTTTTTTAAGAAGCCCAAAATAAATACATGTCCTCAATATGCACATGACCCATATTATTAAATCAAAGCCCAAGCCAACGTCCAACATTTTCAATGAGTTAGACAACATTATCAAAGCAAAGGTACAAAATAGAAAAATCAAAAGGCTAATGGGAAAGAATAAAAGATGCTCACACTATGTCGGGTTTGGTTTTCTTTTCTTTTCTTTTCCTTTATCTTGTATTTTCTCTTTTCTCAGCTTTGGATTGAGTCTTCACCCCAACTCGTGGCAGTGGCCAGTCGACTGTCAACATCGCCTCCAGCCGTGTTATTGCTCTGCCCTGTCGATCCTAGGTTCACTGTGAACCTCAGCTGCAGTGACCGAAGAACCCACCTCCTGGCACCACCAAATCAGCCTCCAATTTCTTTTGCTAATTTTTATTTTCTGTTTTTATTTTGAATATGTCCTGTGACTTTTGGATTGAATTTGGGTCTGAGTATTTTCGGTTTTTGAATTGATTTCGAATTTCTTTTTTGGTGTTGAATGGATTGCAAACAAATGGAAGAGGGATCAGTTGATAGTGGAGATGTTGGGTTCTTGGTTGATTTCGGTAGAAGGAATGGATGTTCAACAGAATGTGTAGGCTTTTCCTTGTTTGGCAGAAAGCTCGGGTGATTGGCAGAAAGCGATTTTCCTTGTTTTTTTTTCAAATCCTTTTTTTTCTCTGTTTCCCCGTCCCTTCTTCGGCCTCCTTCAAGCCATTTAATAAGCATTTTTAGTTAAGAAAAACGGATGAAATCTCTTAGATCCGGGGATTGTAATCCCTTTAGCAGATGACTTTCAAGTTCTTTTGTGTTTGTCAATGGAGTCAGCTTGATTTTGGCTAACAGTCGACACCGGCAACACTTTTTTTTATTTTTCTTTTTTAAAAAAACAAAATAATTAAAAATTAGGTATATATTTTTTTGGTTTTTTTTTAATTCTAAAAAAATAAAATAAAATAAAATAAAATAAAGATAACTTAATTTAAATATCAAAATTAGAAGATGGGCTTTAAATGGGTTTAAATCTTTAGCTTCATCAGCCCTAATTCAATTAATTTGGACTCATTGGCCTTTAACCCAAATGACATTAATTTCAATAAATCAAAGAAAAGGTCCAGTTATTTAAGATAAATTTGAAATCGATTTTGAAAGAAAGAATTTAATTTTCACATATTCAAAATTTAAATTAATTTTCAACATCACTTTACTAAGTTTGTTTTTGACAAATCAATTCAAACATACCATTAAATCGAATTTATTACTAAGGTCAAAATGAGACTCGATCCAAGTACATTTATTGTTTAAGACAAAATTAGGTGTCTACAGCAGGTATTTTTTTTTCTTTTATACTTCTCAGTTCAAGTTTATTTAGGATTCCATGTTACTTGACTAATTGTGAAAAAATTAATCATATCAATCAGCAAACAAAGCTATGTTCTTACCTGTCAAAGAAGCATAATTAAAGCAGATACATATTTCACATCTCGATTTCCACTTAATCTTCATAGTATCTTATGGAAGTCTAAATTTGCGGGCTAAATTTTTATTTTATTTTATTTTATTTTTTTTATCCCTTTACTTCGCATATTCGTTTGTAGGTGACTGTATAGATCACCATTCAGTTTTAAGCGATCCTTGATCACTAAGGTCCCGTTTCTATTTCTCTTTAATTGATTCAATTATGATATTCGTCTTAAACCATCAAGCACTAGTGATTTATATATACTTTATTATTGCACATATCAACACGAACACCATCTTGAACAACCATCAAACCATTTCATCCTGATAGTAAAATAACATAGCCTACATCTAGGACTTTGTTTACACAACCAATCAAAACACAAGTAAATACATTGTGTCATACTCAATTTGTGTCTATCTAGTATGCTGGAAACCATATACCTGAAACTACACGTGGGAATCACTCCCGAGGAGCTTTCGGAGTCAAAAGCGTCACAATAGTGATCCTCAATCTGAAGGGGAGGGAAGGAAGAGGGGAGTGAGTCATAAACTCAGTAAGTAACTACAGAAGCAACTCAAAAATCATAACCTGCATCTCTCAGTTTTCAAACTCATAAATCATATACATCTGATAAATCAAATTCGATATGCTGCAGTATAAAACGTGACTGCATTTTAAAAACATACTGAATAGCAGTCTCATAAACAGATTTAAATCTCATTTCAAACATTGATAAATCAGATCCGATATACTGCATTGTAAAACATGTTCTCAAATCATAAGGCAAAAGCCAATCATCAATCGTCAAAGCATCATCATAAAGCATACTGTCCAATCGATAAAACAAATCATAGTACCAAGAGATAAGGCATAGCATCATCAAGATACTTAGAGCTAACACAATAATGATCTACGGTAGCTAACCGTAGTAATCTCCCAAAAAGGGACGCTGCCTATGCATAGACCAATCAACCCTGGTTCATTGATCAGATGACACCGGGACCTGTCCAAACGTAATATACGGGACAAGCCAATCGTTCTCGAGAGCTAGTCATCGAGACAGTGCTCTAAGTTAATTAAGAACGCCTACACAATTCTTAAGGTACAGTGCCCTAAGGTTTCAATACCTCGGGTTTAAAACAGTATCCAATATCAATCTTATCAAATCAGCCTTCCAAGACTTCGTATCAAACTCATAGTACATAAATATGCAGCTAACAATCATGGGCTCGCAAAGCTGTTAAAGCACTTTAAGTTATAAAACAAAATCAGAAAACCAAACAAAATCAGAAAACCGTACCAAACCAAAAGCTTAGTTCAATTTGGAAACTCAAAAGTGTCATCATATTAAAGCAATAATACATAAAACCAAACAAAGATTTGGCGAGCCTATAGCATGCTTATAAAACATTTTCAGAAAGCTAAACCAATCAGTCAAGGATAGGCCCAATATGCAGCATTTTCAATATGCGTCAAAATCGATTTCATATGCAGCATTTCATTTCGTTTCCATACCAAATCAAAATTTAAAACATCGTATGATGATTTGGATGCAAGGTAGTTGCTTAGGGTTACTTACAGTGCTTCCTTATCTTACAAATTTAATCCTCCTTGGTCTGTCAAGTTCCACACGAGCTATGTGAGCTCTTGGGCAATTTCAGTCCTTAGCATCACCCTCTACATACACAAGGTGGATCGGGTTACTCATTACCCCCAATGGCATTCTAGGATTAAAATTATACAATTCAATAAGAATGACATCAAGGAGTAATTCTGAATTATTTCAAATATGAACTAGTTCTATCTATTCATTTCCTTTTTGCTCCCTTGAGCCTCTCATAATCGACTTGATTCAATTTCTGCATTTTAGGATTTTCTGACCTTTTGTCATTGTTCTAGCCTTAAGTATAAATTTCAGAATCTAATCGTCAAGCCGTAAATTTTATATTACTTCTAACTCAGTTCCCTATTCGGAAGTATAAGGCTTACTTTTTAATTCATCCTGTGCCATTTCCAATAATTTTCCAAACTTTGGTCCAAATCTGGCACATTAGGCAGGATAGTTCCCTGACCTGTGTTCATTAAAATTTATATTCCTAATTATAGGGATATATAATTTGTACAAACCCAAAACCATATCAATTCTAACTCATTCACCTTTTTGAAAATGTAGAGTTTGCAATCAAACTCCATCTGAATTATTTTCTATGAATTTTTGAAGTTGACTCTAGGCTATTTGTATCCTGCAGTGAGTATCTTGCATTTATATATACATATCCTAAGTTACATAATTCCAAATCCACAAATTCCAGAATTAGATGAAAGCTAACTCATTTCCTATCTAGAAATGTAAGGTTCATTATTTAATTCTTCCTAGATCAACATTAGCAATTTTCCAAAATTGCACTATCTTCCATCAGTATTCAGGCACAGTGTGACACTGACCTACTTGCACAAAATACTCCATATTTAATTATCAGCATATCCAATTGGTGCAAACCTAGAACCATCACAATCCTAACTTAATTACCTTTTTGGAAATGTAAGGCTTGCAACTTAACTCAATTTAGGCTATTTTCTACAATTTTTCAAAGTCAGAACCATGATTCACATTTCTGGACAGAGTATCCTGCACTCATTTGTACATATCTCAAGTTATAGAAATCCAAATCAAGAAATTTCAAAACCAACTTTCTTGTAACTTAAAGGGATATTAATCATAATTTTTTCAGAATTTTTCTCCATGCAAAACAATTAAACTGATTGTTTTAATTACAACCCAGAATAGAACATCAATTCCAGAATTGAACATCAAGTCAGAATACAATTAATCCTTCATCTATACAACAGCCATTTGATTCAATTATCATAATTTCATTTTCATATTCAATAAATAAACAAGGGAAGGTCAGTAGAATATTTTATTTACCCAAATTTCCAACAGCTCTTCTTTATTTCTCTGAAACAGTAGCTCTCGTTCCAAAACTTGCCTTTGATTTCCTTCAAATCAGAAACTAACCCATTCTCCTCTCTTCGGTTAATGCTTTTCCTAACAGCATTGTCAAATGGAAACCCATGAATTCACAATCTAAAAGAGTTTATACAGCAGGAATTCAAAAGAATTTATCTTCCTTACCTTTGTCTCTTAAAGTTCCCAAATCCCTCAAGCTGACCCTTCACTCTCGGTTTCAGTCCTCCCTTCAAATGAAAGATGCGACTTATTTTAACATTCTGTCATGAACATCAGAGATGAAAAAAATCAACTCCTTCTTACCTTGAATTGCTGTGGCCAAGCCTTAGCACACCAAGAAGCTTTCGGTTCTAGCCCAAGACAGTTCTCAAATCTACATGCAAGGGAAAATTCATCAATACCACTCCAAAAACCTTAAGCCCTCTTCAAGATTTCCTGAATTTCCTTTGAATCTCTTCAAATCTAAGGTTGCCTTCAGGGTTTTTTTTTTAGGTTTTTTTTTGTGACAGAATGTAGGTCACGGCAATAAGGATTTTGGGGATTTAACTTTTCCTTTCTTTTCTTGGAGGTTCAGTTTTGCCCAGAACAAGAGAAACTGAATTTAACCTTCGGCACTGGTAAAGAAGAGTAGAGAAAGAAGTGGTCTGACCATGGCAGAAGGGAAGAGTCGAGTATGAGAGGTAGAAGAGAAAGGTTCCACGTTTTGATGAAAATCAAACTGATATCTTTTCTTAATTGTTTAATTAAAATTTATGTTTTAGGGCCTCTTTTCCTTCATTTCTCACTTTGAACCCAATTAACATCTTTAATATGATGATTGAGCCAAGATAATATTATTTCTAATCTATTCAAGCCCCTCTTCAACATCCTCTTAATCCAACAAAACCCCAAATCCTTTTAACTTTCCCAATTTAATCATCTTCTTCAATAACCTCATAATTGCCAAATTTTCGAGCCTAACTTCCACAATTAATTGTATCAATCTACAAGGATTCTAAGAGCATGTCATACATGATCGGAAAGGTCTCCAAATTAGCTTTTCAACGAAATTTGAATCACTTGAATCGGAGTTCTCTATCAAAAGTTATGCCCGTTTCTTTACCAATTGCTCACGATCAGAATTTTCAGTCTGTGACGTGAATATAAATTCATTGCTGTTGATCCACATTGAATTAGATAGCAAGCCTTATATGGTCGGAAAGCTTATCGAGTTAGCTTTTCAACAAAATTTGAATCGCCTTAATTGGAGTTTCCTACTAAGAGATCTGCTCGATTCTTTACAGAGGTGTCAACTAACAGGTTTGACTACACATTGTTCAACTTTGGAATTTTTCTGGTATTAATCCCTAGGGAATTAAATTGTGAGCTTTTTTTGGCTAAAAGATCTTTAAGTCAGCTTTCATAAGAATTTTATAGTTTATCTTTTCGATACTCCGATCAAGAGATACGATCGAAACAAGCTAGATTGATCTTGAGCCAAAGGCTGAAATTTTCGGTTTATTATCAAATTTTTGGATTAGGCCCAAATAATAACCACATGATACAAATTGTCTTACCCAAAACCATTTATGATGAATTTAAAATACTTACATGGTTTCTGGATGCTTATGCGGTCTCGTGTGACCCGCCAACTTGTTCGTACGAAAGCCTGCGTTCTTACGCCAAAATCCGAATGTATCACAATTTGGCCTCCAAACACCTCTAAGGCTCATTTAACACTATTTAGCATGTAGAAGAAATTGCGGTTATTACAACATACAACTCTTCATTTTGATTTCAAGTTTTTTGTTCTTTCATAGCTTAATATTTCATGTTACTTTTATGTCTCTATTTAAAAAATTTTGAAACCATTCAAATTATTTACATCATACATTATATTTAATTTTTTTTATTAATCACTCCTCAACCAAACAAGGAGGCAACAACAAACCATCTTCTCAATTTAGCAAAGCAGTAAAAAAAACATCTCATTTCAAGTTTTTTTCTTTGTTTTACTTTTAAATTAATACTTAAAAAATTAAGTATTAAATTTTTTCAGCATAGATTATCATGAATTTTTTTTGTTACTCTTCTGATGTCTAAAACAGAAAATATATCAGAATTAATTATTATAATCCATTTTTTTGTTTAAGAAAAGAAAATATTTTTCGACTATACTTAGTAAAATTTAAAAATTTTACCAATACAATTATAACAAATAAAATAAATTTGATAAAAAATACATGTAAAATTTAAGTTTATTCAATGTGTGTCTAAGTAAAATTATTCAACTATTTACAAAGTTAAACGAACATATCCCCTCTAACTTAAGTTCACGAACATAAAGAAACATCTGTAAGTTTAAGTTTTGACTGATAGGTTTCCTTTTAATTTTACACAATTAACTTGTAGATGTTTCTTTATGTTCGTTTAAGTAAAATTTTCTTTAAGTTTATGTTGATTTAAAGGAAAGAAACAAGTAGGCAAAATTTTCTTCATCATATAGTATACCACATAGTTTTCGTGTGTCCAAGTAAAGAGTTTCACAACAAGGGCATGGAGGTTGTAATTTTGTAGTGCAATTCACCATTTGCTTCCATGCATCTTTAAGAGAAAACAAAAAATGAAAGATTTTTTAACCACTCCAAACGAAAAGTAATTATACATTATTTTACCACATACCAACAACTGTTTTTTTGATCTAGAGATTTTTAAAAATTCTCCTGAACATAAAAATTTTACATGTTTTATATCCTATTATATAATTGTTTCAGTACACAATGGCATATAAAACTATTAGAAACTTAAACTTATAGAAGTTTCTTTATGTTCGTTTACTTGTGTCTACTTATGATATTCACAATATATTATCTTAAATAAATATGCGATGGTTGGTTCATAAGTATTGTTAAGGGTAAATGTTTTCTATTTTCTTTGTATTGATGGGTATATTCAAAAAAATTTTGAATACTCTGCATTCAAAATTCTACCAATTATATACAAAATAATAAATATTAAAATACTATTTGTTATAGTTCTTAAAGCAACTTATCTTTTTCAAAAAGCTAGACCAAACCAGATTTTAATTTGAAAAACCAAATTTCAACTCTCAAAAATATTGAAATCTAAAAATGAACTTTTTCAATTTTTTCTGGATATAAATCAAATCACCTTTCTCACAACAATAAGTACAAAAAAGTTTTGGAAAGTGGGGGTTGAGACAAAAACCAAGAAAACTGCTGGTGTAATGTTGTGAAGGAGAGAGAGAGGCCAAGTCATGTGTCACGGACTAAGCTTTCTCACAATAAAGCGATAGGCCGTGCAGCACTTGGATGGTCTCGTCCACACAAGTCAGCCAATTATCTCGATAATCTGGGTAAGTAATAAGCCAACAATAAGTTACTACAAGGCACACGACAAAATAGCGGGGCATAATTAAAGCATACCATCATAACCACAGTGTCTCCATAGAAAAAAGTGTTTTTATTAATAATAGAGATATTACAAAAGAGCTGAGACTTCCACACCATCATCGAGGCCAAGGAGGGCAGCCCTAGATGGGTGTGCTTGCACATACCGTTATCAGTGAGACAGCCCAACTACCTGCCGATTGCTCACCCCTCCTAAAGAGCTAAAGAGCTTTTATAGCTATGCTACCAGTAACCATAAAAATGTTTGAAATGAGGACACTTTTCCTAATTCCATGGATTCTATTTTCCTAAGTCCATGGATTCTGTTTTCCCCGATGCCTCTCTACCCGGTCATGGCCCTATACAAGGTTGGCTCATGACATTCCCCCCACTCAATCTGTTAATGTCCTCGTTGAGAGTCGCTCTGCGAAAGGTCCAGTAATCTCTGACTTGGTCTTCGAATCGTAAGTTTCAGCCCGTTCCCAGCTTGCCTCGCTCTCAGGTTGGCCCTTCTACTTGACTAAGTACTCATAGATTGGTCTTCTTGACACAACGGAATGTCTATCTGCTAAAATCTCTTCAATGCGACGCTCTGAAGGTGGTTTCATACTGATGGCCACCCTGGTTGATTTGCTTCCTCTCTGGGTCGGTCTGGTCTAATCGAAGTCAACTGACTCACATGGAATACGGGGTGAGTTTTCATCGAGCTGATCGCTTGAGTCTATAGGTTACCTCTCCTATCCGCTTCTCTACAAGGTCTACTGGACCCTCATATTTGCGTACCAACTGACGATTCCGCTTTCGTAAGAATCTAAGCTGTTCAGACACCAATCTCACCAAGACCAAATCACCAACACTAAACTGTTGCGCTTTTCATTCCTTGTCGGCCCACTTCTTCATACGCTTCGACATCTTCTCCAAGTAAGCATGAGCGATCTCAGTGTTTTTTTTCCACTCTTTGGTAAAGTTAAAGGCTCAGGGGTTCTTCCCTTTGTATGGCTCGATGGTGTGGGGCGTCAGATGGCTGTTGCCCCGTGGCCAACTCGAAGGGGCTGAAGTTCGACGCAGAGCTTTTTTGTGCAGTTATAGCAGCACTGAGCAACATCCAACAGCTCCAGTCCTTCTGGTTTGCACTAAAGTGCCTTAAGTAGCCCTCGAGGAGTCCGTTTATTCTCTCCGTCTGTCCATCAGTTTGAGGATGGTAACTAGATGAAATATTAAGTTAGGACCCCAATATGTTGAAGAGCTCCTGCCAAAACGACCCCGTGAATCTTGGATCCCTATCACTAATGATGTTCTGTGGAATACCCCAATATTTCACTATATGTTTAAAGATGAGACGAGTAGTGTCTTCCGCTGTACAATACTTTTGAGTTGGAATGAAAGTGGCATACTTCGAAAAACAATCAATTACCACCAAAATCGACCCAAGATCACCAACTCTAGAGAGACCAATTATGAAATCAAGAGAAATGCTTTCCCAATGCCTGGTTGGTACTGGTAGTGGTTCAAGTAACCCAGCTTACTTCTTTCTTTCGACTTTATCTTGCTGGCAAATGAGGCACGTCTTTTTGTAGTCCATCACATCTTGTCTCATATGTGGCCAATAGTAGCCCTATCTTAGCAAAGCAAGGGTGCGCTGCCAACCCGGATGACAGGCCTAAGGGGTATCATGGCACTCTCGCATCAACATCTGTCTCAAATTTCCTGCTCCTGGTACGAATAATTTGAGGCCTTTTGTCAACAATGCTCCATTCTCCACCTAAAAGTACTTGGACTTCCTATCTTCCACCATCTTCATTATGGACTTGGCTTCAGGGTCTTTAGTCAGGTTCTCTTCAATTAGCTTGCGAATGTCCGTGGTTACCCTAGTAGCCGACATTGGAGCTATTCTCCTCAGTCCTGCCAATTTCGCTCGACGGCTTAAGACATCCGCTACTTTATTAGAGCTCTCCGTCTTATATTCAAAAGAAAAATCAAATTCGGCTAAGAACTCTTGCCATCTCGCCTGTTTGGCTGTGAGCTTGGGCTGAGTAAGGAAATGGCAAACTGCAGTGTTATCTGTCTTGACAATAAAATTTGACCAAAGCAGTTAATGTCGCCATGTCCTTAAGCAATGAATTACTGCTAAGAGCTCCTTCTCTTGTGCGGTGTATCTTCTTTCTGTCTCATTTAGCTTACGACTCTCAAAAGCGACCAGGTGCCTCTCTTGCAGTAGTACTCCCCCAATAGCAAAATCTGAGGCATCGGTTTGTACTTCGAAGGGTTTTCTAAGATCAGGAACGATTAAGACGAGATCTTTCATCAAAACTACTTTTAGACCCTCGAAGGCTTCTTGGCACTCTGATGTCCATGACCACTTCTTATCCTTCTTCAGTAATTTGGTGAGGGCCGTTATTCTTCGGGAATATCCCTCTACAAACTTTCTATAGTAGTTGGCTAATCCAAGAAAGGAGCACAGTTCTTTGACATTCTTCGGGGCTGCCTATTCCTTGATGGCTTTGACTTTCTCCATATCCATCCGAATCTGGCCCTGTTCCACAATGTGCCCTAAGAAATGGATTCGAGTTTGGGCAAAACAGCATTTTTTCTCTTTTCACATATAGCTGATTTTCTCGGAGCTTAAATACAAGTCTCAAGTGTTCCTGATGTTCCTCTAAGGTTGAACTGAAAACCAGGATGTCGTCTAAGTAGATGACCACGAACTTATCAAGATATTCATGGAATACCTGATTCATTAGAGTACAAAATGTGGCAGGAGCATTGGTTAGTCCAAAAGGCATAACTAAAAATTCAAATGCACCATACCAGGTTACACATGTGGTCTTTGGTTCATCTTTTTCGACGATTTTGACCTGATGGTACCCGGATCGAAGGTCGAGTTTGGAGAAGTACTTGGCTTGGTTCAACTGATCAAAAAGGTCCGCAATCAAGGGGATTGGGTATTTGTTCCTCACCGTTACCTTGTTCAAGGCCCTATAATCGACACATAGTCACAAACATCCATATTGTTTTCTTTGGAATAATACTGGTGCACCAAATGGGGCCTTAAATGGTCTGATGAACCCAGCTTGCAACAACTCATCTAATTGCTTTCTTAACTCAGCCAATTATGGAGGAGCCATACGATAGAGTCCCTTTGCAGGAGGCTTGACTCCAGGGAGTAGTTCAATCTCATGATCTATGGCACGGCGCGGTGGTAATACCTTGGGTAATTAGTCCGGCATCACCTCTTTAAACTCTTCTAAAACTGTGCTGATCTCATCTGGCACCAACTCTGACTCTATTCCTTCTTTGTAGACTGGCAGGGCTACATATGAGGGCTCTCCCTTCTTGATCCCTTTCTTAAACTGTAGAGCTGAGATTATCTTTTCACTTCTAGGGAGAATTGTGGCCGGCACTACACAAGGACGTTCCCTTAAGAATAGCAAGCAACTAGCAGCGGAATTGGGATTGCTTGAGCCACCATCATGAAGTCCAATCCCATAACGACGTCAGAGTCATCCATGGTGGAAACAGTGAAGTTCACGCCTCCTTCCCAGGGTCCAACTTTGGTCATCACGTTCTTGGAGCTCCCACTAATGGCGGCTGCTGGTGAGTTTACCGCTTTCATTTGCCCACAATCCTTGTTTACTTTCAGACCACACCTCTTGGCCTCGTTTGGGGTAATGAAAGTGTCAGTCGCGCCTGTGCCCACCATGGCCCTTGTTTTCTTCTTATTTATCTCCAACTCTACATACATTAGGCCTTTCTCAAGTTCCTTCTTCATCATGCTCAATTGAGAATGAAGCACATTTAGAAATCGGATTGAGCCCATCCTCGCAAGTTCATTTACATCATCCTCAGTAGTTTGTTGTGGTTGAGACGTCTCTTGAGAAGTAGTCCTGAAGGCACTCAAGGCACCTCTGTAGGGACACTCAGCAACTCGATGCGGTCCCTGACAAAGGAAGCAAGCTAATGGTTGTCTTGGTTTAAAGCTTTGGGTGTTGTTTGTCTTGGATTAGGGCGTTTCTCGGGTGGGCGGTCTCCTATCTGTTCCCCCACTTGATGATCTATCTACTCTAGCCACCTTTCCCTCATTCCCAAAGTTGGAGTTACCACCAGTTGAAGAAGGGATTTTACGTTTGCTTGAGCTGTCTTTATAGTCGTTTAGGCGTTCGAAGGCAGCCATAGCTGTGGCTACATCTTGTACCTTTTGCCTTTGAATTTCTGTCCTAGCCCAAGGCTTAAGTCCCTTAAGGAAATAAAATATCTTGTCTTTTTCAGACATGTCCCTAACATCCAACATCAAGGTAGAGAAGCTCCTGACAAACTCCCGCACTGTTCCTGTTTGGACCAATTCCCTCAACTTTCTTTGGGCCAAGTATTCTACATTCTCAAGGAAGAATTGGTTCTTCAACTCTTGCTTTAGATCCCTCCATGTTTTGATGGGGCACTCATCGCCAATAAACTTTGAATGCCACCATAACTTGGCATCTCCAGCAAGATACATTAAGGCCATTGCAACCTTTTCCTCCTTCGATTCTGTGCACATTGCCTGAAAATATTGTTCAATGTCAAACAAAAAATTCTCAAGCTCTTTTGCATCTCTTGCCCCTTCGTAACGGCGTGGCTTCGGCACCTTAAATCTTTTCCCCTTATTCGTTGTGCTAGAACTCGCCCTGCCCACAGCTAGTTGAAGCACACTGATCTGAGCCTTGAGTTCCTTGAACTCTTTTTGGATAATTCTCAAAGCATCTCTAGTCTCCTCGCCCAAGTTGGCTACAGAGTCGGACAGGTCCCGCTAGGCTGTCTCAATTTCTCCCAATCAGTCATTAGTAACCATGTGAGCTTTCACAGCGACCACCACGGCCTCAAGCTCCTCAATTCTCACTCAATCATCAGACCCTCCTCGAGTCGTCACCATTTTCCTTTCGCTTGCTAGCCCACTTGCCTAGCTCGGATGCCAGCTGTCATGGACTAAGCTTTCTCACAATAAAGCGATAGGCCGTGCGACACTTGGATGGTCTTGTCCACACAAGTCAGCCAATTATCTCGATGATCTGGATAAGTAATAAGCCAACAATAAGTTACTACAAGGCATACGACAAAATAGTGGGGCATAATTAAAGCATACCATTATAACCACGGTGTCTCCATAGAAAAAAGTGTTTTTATTAATAATAGAGATATTACAAAAGAGTTGAGACTTCCACACCATCGTCGAGGCCAAGGAGGGTAGCCCTAGATGGGTGTGCTTGCATATACCGTTATCAGTGAAACTGCTCACCCCTCCTAAAGAGCTAAAGAGCTTTTATAGCTATGCTACCAGTAACCATAAAAATGTTTGAGGGGACATTTTTCCTAATTCCATGGATTCTATTTTCCTAAGTCCATGGATTCTATTTTCCCCGATGCCTCTCTACCCGATCATGGCCTTATACAAGGTTGGCTCATGACATCCTACCCGATCATGGCCCTATACAAGGTTGGCTCATGACATCATGCATGTGCAATGGTGACATGCAACAATAGTCTAACGTAACCATATAAAATTGCAAGAAAAACAAATGGGAATTGAAATAAGTAACACGAGCCTTACTAATGGCATTTGGACAAATATATATATGTTAACGTACATATTTAGATGGATAAGAAAATGAATTAGAATTATTGGATATGCACAATAAATTAAATTTTTTTTAAAATATTTTACATTTATAGGCCTACAAAAAATTTTGCACCAGTCGAAGATGTTGACAATTGAAGAAAATTTTTACTTTGATGAAGCTTTTAGATTTTACTTCAACAATTTCATGGATATTTTGGCTTATGAATTTTTTATATTTGAATTAAGTTTTTGATTTTATATATATTATTTATCAATTATTGTTTAACATATGTTAAAAATATTATAACATTTTTATGTGGGCCAGGTTAAAGATTACCGAGTTTTTCTATAAGTCAAGCTGAAGAACATTGGGCCAAATGATAATCTAAGACCAAGAAGAAAAAGGACTCAGAAGGCCCATAAATGATCTATTAAATAACCATTTAAGTTGTGGGTCATAAAGGTAATTACGCTCAATCTAACTCTTATAAATAGGTCACAGATATCATCTTTAAACCCTAAGCTCTATTTGCCTACTAAGAGGCTGCCAAAACCCTGTCTGACTTAAGCATCGAGTGCGCGCGCAGGGGAAAGCCCCTTCTCCCCTTGATGGTTTCCTATTTTGCAGAGTTCTTGGAGACAGACTAACGCGAAGATCGAGGATCCGACGTCAGCAACTAATCATTGTTGTTTCATGCAACAACAATTGGCACCATCTGTGGGAATCAAACAAAAAAAGCCATAAAATATGGTGAAAAGACGACCTGCGGTAGACAGGATATGTAGGCTGCGAAAGGGTGCACAGGTTACACGATAAAATAGTCTGTCGCGCATAAAGTGCATGCGACAGAACAGTCTGTCGCACATCAGGTCTCACGCATAAGGTTTCACGCTCACATAAAGAGTCTTTCGCCACAAATAAAAAATGTAAAAAATAATAAAAAAAAATTTACGCGCGACAAATAGTCTGTCGTACTCAAGGTTTCACGCGAAGATCAGTTTGTCGTGTGCAAGGTGCACGCGACAAGCGATTCGCACGCACAGACATGCGACAGACACTCTGTAGCAAGCTAGTGCGAGGCTCACGCGACCCCGACAGGCTTGAGAGAGAGCCTCCCACACGCAACAGCCATATCGGTAGACCTGGTCATGGGCGGGCTCGGGCCGGGCCCATGACAGTTAATAAGAATAGTTAGCCATACCCAAGCCCGGCCCGGCCCGGCCCGGCCCGTAATCTGGGCAGATTTTTTTGCCCAAGCCCGATCCCGTTTTTGTGCCATAAGCCCGAGCCCGCCCAAATATAATTTTTTTTATTTTTTAAAATTTTTAATTATTTAATTAGTTTTTTTATTATTTATTTCCTTTAAATTTTAATCTAATTTGTCAAAATTTATATGTCAATTTTCATATTAAATATTTATAATCATGTTTTATTAATCAATAATGTTTTTTTATATATAAAAAATTATATTTGCTAAATAAATATATAAAAAATAATATAATATATTTAATTTGGGCCGGGCCGGGTCGGGCTCAGGCTTTGAAAGTCAAGCCCGAGGCCCGGCCCGATTTTTAAACGGGCCTAAAAATTTTGCCCAAGCCCGACCAAATTTCAAACGGGCTTTCGGGCTTGGGCATGTAGCCTGGCCCTTGAGCAGGTCTACATATCGGCGATAAAGGGATTCCCATCTGCCGCAAGCAAGCTGCATGGCGATAGAGTAGCTCGCCCACGCGGTAGACCTCATTGGCGATAGATTATGGGTGAACAAGGGCATGCGGCAGGCCACTTAGGTGACTGACTGCCTTGTGCAAGTGGCAACCGTGCCTCCCGCACACAATGCTCCACGCTGAGCCCATGCAACTAGATACAATGGCAAGAGATAGCAAGCTACTGGCAACAGCATGCCCATCGCCCGAAATATCTCGGGCGACAGAGTACAAAGAGTAAAGCCCACGTCGCTTT
Organism: Heritiera littoralis; assembly: GCA_031772115.1. Classification (NCBI taxonomy): domain Eukaryota; kingdom Viridiplantae; phylum Streptophyta; class Magnoliopsida; order Malvales; family Malvaceae; genus Heritiera; species Heritiera littoralis. The sequence goes on from JAPDPK010000119.1 coordinate 1,117,134, forward strand.
TTAAACTATTAAATTGCAATATCTCTACAATCCAAAACAAAGCATTTAACATGCTTGTCACTTCATGTGCAGTGCTCTGTGGGATCAAAAAAGTAATGATTACATGAGAACATATACATTGTAGCAGTTTAGTGACTGAGATTGCTAGAAAACTAGAAATGATAAAAGACAGGCACTTTCCACAATAAAAGAATTTGTTATAGCTTTCAGGTTTAGAAAGGAAAATCAATAAATTAATACATAAAAGATGAGGCCAAAGAAATGAGACAAAAAAGAAAGTGATGCGGTTCGACATGACATGAAATCGAGTTCTCATAATACATCAAACGAGCAACTCATGAGTGGGAAATTCGAAACTAAATCGGAGAATGATGCTGTTTGCATTGACAAGATGGTTCATATTACTTCACATTCGAGTGTAATTTTGACGAGCAACGAATGCCTAGCGCAGAACCTGTCCAAAGCTGAACTGGGGGTGATAGTTCAAGTCTAATCCTAAATGACAATGTGTTCAAATGGATCTATTCGAGGTATTGAATTGGGGTTGCAGTTGGTTGGGTGTATGGATATGTGTGAACCACTTGTGTGAAATTATTTAACCAGTTAAATAATGCAGGATTAAAGATGTATTTCTATCTTACAGTAAAATCTGATATAAAATAGGTATCACTGCTAATCTTTATCAAGAGCATCCTGGCAGTTATTTATACTGGTTATGGACGATTCTATGCTTCTATGGCTGTGCAATTTCTTACACAAGTAATGTTTTGCTTGGGATTGGCCAATTTATCTATATCCACTGGTCAATCCTAATGTAGAGGCTTGAGCTTAGTAGATAAGAAAAGAGTTGCTCGAGCTTAATAAATAAAATAAAATTAAAAGATGTCGATAAAAGTAGTATTTGTGCCAGTGGAAATACAACAACTAAGCGTGGCGTCCTGACAATACTTGCCAGACGTGCAGATGATGACTCACCATGGAAAAAGCTGCGTGTGTGGGACTACGACACAACCAAGCACCTTAACCTCTGATTTCCACTCTTAGTCACCAGCCACCGGAGCTGCAGCTAATACCAAGCACCCTCAACACCATCACCTTCCTCCAGCTTTCATCACCCCAAGCTAAGACCATCATCATCCTCGCCAGTGTCTGCCCTGCACCGAGCCGTTTAGAGCTGTTCATCTGTGCCTTGCACATCGCCCCTGTTGCCCTCGCAAGTCGCATCATCGCTGCACTGCACTACCTGTTGTTTTCATCGCCAGCAACTGGAACTGCAACACAACGTTAAAACATCCCAAGCTACTGCAAGGCTTTGTTGCTCCTTCGTCAGTACAGATTGCTCTTGCGCTTCTGCCTGCTGAACTACTCCAACCAAATCGGGTTACAGCACTACTGAATCCACAGTCTCGGGCTCCTCTGCTGTTTTCGCTCCTGCTTGCTTTGTCCCTGCCAATTTGCTCTGCACCAATATCACCATCATCACGTAGGGCTAATCATTTGTTGCAAGCTACTTGAAACATACAACTAAGAAAAGAGAAGGAAAGAAAGACAAGTGCAGTTGCATTCGTATGAAAGCAACATCAGGTGTAGATTCAGCAAAGCTTTCGGACCGTACTCATGATCGTGATTCAAGGATTTCGCAATTGTAAAAGTAGTCTTTCTTGCCTATTGAATAATTGTTGAATTCGCCCTTCAATCCAACTTTGCACGTGTTGCAAGGTTTGATTCCATGCAACATCATTCGGTAGCGGTAGCTTTGGTCGTTGATATGCCTCAATTGCCTTGATATGTATATCAACACTATAATAACTCCTAGCCCAGCCGTTAAGCTCACCGAGAATAGAGTTTGGTACTTGACGATCTGTTGCAATTGATGCAAAGGGATCTATCGGTATGATCTCTTCTTCCCGCGTTCTCCGATTGGGAATCTCCTTGAGTTTAATTAAACACGATGGAATGTTCCTCCACGAATGATCGAAACCTGCCACGGTGAGTTATTGTGTAGTTGGTAAACTCAATAAGCAAATCCTCTATAGAAAATAATGATCGCACTTGTCCGTGGATTTTGCACAAGCTATTAATGGAACCATGTGATTATCTCTAGATAAAAGTTGCGCAATTCGGACGAGCTAAGATCCACACGGAAGCCTCCTTTTGGGCGAGAGGTGGCTCGAGCGCATGAAAGCCAAGTCTGCCGCACGCAACGGTCGCCAGCTAGTGTAATAAGCGAGCGCATATCTATCGGCAGCCCAATGGCGAGAGGTGGCTCCCACACGCCACACCTCCCACGAGAGAAAGAAAGACTCCCACGTTAGACATCCCCATGGGCAAGAGAGAAGTTCCCCGCATACTACATCGCCTTTGGAGATAGACGGGCTCCCGCATGAGAGAGGCCTTCGGCGAGAGACTGGCTCGCACGACGACAGGGCATGGGCGAGATACAAGCTATCGCACGTAACAAGTCCAAAGCGAGAACAGTTCCATGAGGCAGGCAACAGCCTCGTTTGCCGCTCTCGGTAGACCGTTTTGGCAAAAGAGTGCCTTGCTCATGCGACAGTTCAATGGTACAAGCGAGTATAGCTCCATGAGGGAGGCCTTTTTGGCATTATAGGGGATCGCCCGTTTGAAAAGTATGCGTTTAAAATTTTGTTGTTGTGGACGCATAGGTCCACGGGATGAGAGGCCTTGGGCGAGAGAAGGAAGTTGCAATCTTCAGCTGCAGCCTTCTCCCATTCTTCATCAGTGTTCATCGTGGAATGGGAAGTATCGCTTGGATTGTTGTTAAGTAATTAGACTCCAATGCAGCCTTAACCTACTCAAAGAAGGGAACTTGAACTACAACCCGTAGTAGAAGCCTCTCATTCTGTGCAGCATGCACAGATGCATCCATTGTAAATTTCTTGACATCCATTGCACGACAGGCCATGGCGAGATAGGGGCTCCCGCACGCGACAGTCCATGCCGAGGTAACCTAACCATCAAAGGGGCCTCACACACGCGACAATTACCTCAGGCAAGAGAGAGGCTCCCGCACACAACAGGCCTTGGCGAGAGAGGGGCTACTGTATGTGACAGGCTTGTCTACCGCACCCAAGCTCGCCTGGTATAGTGATGGGCAAGCACAGTATTCACGCGGTAGGACCTTTGGCGAGGTAGAGTAATGGGCGACCACATATCGCACATGGCAGGCTCCCTCGACAATAGAATGGCTCGCCCATCCATCAGCCAATGCAGGCGAGCGCAGAACCACGCGGTACTATTTTTTCGTGATAGATTGGCTTGTCCACTCGACAATCACTTTGGCAAGAACCTATACGGCGAGAATAGTTTCACGAGGTAGGCGACAGCCCCGTCTGCTGCTCTGGGCAGGCCTCTTTGACGAGGGAGCACAGGTCCCAAACACAGGCCAATTTGGCGATAGGATGCCACACCCATGCTTCAGCAAAATCGACAATCACATCTACCTGCAGTAGGCTCGTTGGGTGAGAGGGTGCCTCGCCCATTCGACAGCCAAGGTTGCGAGCAACGTCAACACGGCAGGCTTCATGGCGAGAGTACGACTCGCTTGCATGATAGCTAAAACGGGCAATCAATGATTCCCGCACGCGACATTCCCCTTAGGCAAGAAGAGTCTCCCTCACGCAAAAAGGCTCTTAAGGGCTCCTGCCACAAAAGGTCAATCCACCGTACCCAAGGCGGTAGTGCAAATACACGAGCACTGATCCCAAGCTGCATGCTTGCCCAATAGGTAAAAGGTAATGGTGAGCACATTCGACAGGTTACATTGCGATAGAGCGGTTCGTCCTATGCGACAGCCATACGAGCGAGAAAAAGTCACACGGTAGGCATTCTAGACGAGCAAATGGCTCCCGTGAGCCTAGCCTCCCGCACACAAGGCGTGAAGCAATGCTGACGAATGCAGTGTCATGTGGCAAGCACAAGACCACTGCAGCAGTCACTTTCAGCGATTGAGTGGCATGTGGCGATTGCATGACCAACGCCACAGCCCAGCCTCCGCAGCAAGGCTCGCTCGGTAAAGCACATGTCAAGGCGCGAGGAACGATCTAGATGGGCAAGCAAGGAACAGGCCGAAGGGTCTGGCAGAAGTACGTGCACAATGCTAGATGAGCTCGCCCAAGAAAGGAAAAAACTAGATGAAGGGCTCGAAACGAGCGAAAGTAAATCCAGGGGAGCTCTATTGGGCGAGCCCTAACCAAAGACCTCAAGGAACACGCTAGAACTTCAAAGGCTCGCTCGTGTTCGCGCAGGTGCATAAGAACATAGACAAGCGACGGAAACCAAGCATGGCACAAAAGGTCAGACGAGCTAGCGGTTGCCACGCGAGTACGGTTGTGAATGGCGAGTAAGAATATGGCCATCCTAAGACCCAAGCGAGCAAGCCCTTGTCGACCGATACAGAAACTGCCTAGAAAAGAGAACTCTATAGGCAAGCCATTTTGGGTGACCAAAGCGAAAAAGGATTAGGCAACTCTGTACATCATCAGGCACAACGCTCGAGAAAAAGTTCATCTTTTAACAGGAATGACAACACTGTTTCTAAGAAGAACTTGGGAGCTATATAGTGTAAAGGTACGCTAATACTGTAAAAGTAAAAGGTATGGTATTGTGCTGCAAAAAATGGAAAGACAAAAGAAGAGAAAGATACAAAAAAGAAATTGTACTTTTCATTAAGAACAAATTTGTACATCGAAATGAAAAGACAAAATGAAAATGAAAAATCCCAGTCTATGGTGAGAACTAAACCAGCCGGCTGAGAAGATGCATCAGCACTTGGATCTTGGGGAGCGGAAGGAGCAATTTCAGAAGTGGGAGCATCGCTCGAGGGCCAGCCACAGCTGCAGAGTCTGGCACGGGATCAATGGCAGTAGAATCAAAAAATTGGAGCTCGTCACCATTTAACCCTTGCAGTGCCTCGATAGGCTCGGGCTGATCACCTACCTCGACCTGTTCAGGCTCATTACGCACTTCGATAGGCCTAGGTTGTCACAAACCTCAGTAACCCCAGGCTGATTTCGTGGTTGTTGAGGAAGCCATAGACCTTCGAGGTTATCCATGTCATCCATGGCTCCATCCTCTAAATAATCGTCCGGACCTTGTGAGTCGGGCTCATCCTTGGTCCCAGTAGGACGCCTCATTAGTGTTGACATTGATGGCAAGAAACGAGAGCTATTTGCAGATAAGTTAGAAAAAAGCACGCGGCCAATTGCTTGGATGCAAGGTTAACGAAGTCCCTTGCACATTGTTATGGTCTTCACCGACCAAGTAAGGAACATACGGGTGGTAGTAGATTTGAGGTACCCTCATATTATGCTTTCAATTTTCTTGTCCACTCTAACAGTTGTGATCGAATTAGGCAGGTGTTTAAAGGAGGCACTAGCCACTGTCTTGTAAGGCAGCAAGCCAAGAAGAGCTCGGTTCGATATAGTTGGATCGAAAACAACCTATGGTAAGCTCGTAAAGGTAGATTGCTGGTACCGAGGCACGGCTTAGCGTGTGATCCATGGTAGACAGTAGAACGTCCTAGCACTCGCACTCTATAGATTTTACGAAGACAAAGACTTGGAATTGTACTGGTAGTAAAACACTTGCTATTATTGTTTTAACATTTGCTGCAATTATGTTGTTACTTGCTCCATTTAATTGAAAATACTACATTATGAAACGGAAGGCCAGTTATTTTTTATCTGTACTATGATAATCCTCCATGTTTGATAAACATGTCTGCAGGAATAGATGAAGAAAAAACGGAAGCTGGCCAAAGAAACGGGCACAAATAAGTACCTAAGCGAAAAATGCTCGAGACGGGCAAAAATAAGTCCCTAAGCGAGAAAATACAAAAGTCCATAAGCAAAAAATGCGCGAGACGGGCAAATCAAAAGTCCCTAAGCACAGGAGGTGTAAGACGGGCAAATTAAAAGTCTTTAAGCGAAAAATGCGCGAGACGGGCAAATCAAAAGTCCCTAAGCATAAAAAAGTGCGAGGCCGGCAATTCAAAAGTGCGAGACCGACAATTCAAAAGTCCTTAAGCGAAAAATGCGTGAGACAGGCAATTCTATAAAGTCCCTAAGCGAAAAATGCGCGAGATGGGCAAATTGTGATACGATACCCAAGTAAGAGTTCTTTTTCAGATGAAAAGTGCTTCATAAGAAGAACTGGGGAGCACACAGTATACAGGCTGCGAGGTATGTTACGAGGTATGCTACAATTTTACCATATTTTATGTTGGAATATCGAATATAAACGATGTTATATTCTTATGATGTTATATTCTTATCAATTCTATAAAGTCCCTAAGTGAAAACTGTGCGAGACGGGCAAATTAAAAGTCCCTAAGCACAAAAGGGTGTGAGACGAGCAAACCAAAAGCCTGAAGCAAAAAATGCACGATGTAGGCTACGCATGTACTTAAAGCGAAAAGTGCGCGATGTAAGTCATGCATAAAGTGTAAGGGCTTGAAGCGAAAAATGCGCGAGGTAAGCCACGTACTCAAAGAAAAAAAACCTGAAGCGAAAATGCGCGATGTAGGCTACGCATGTACTTGAAGCGAAAAGTGCGCGTTGTAAGTCATGCATAAAGTGTAAGGGCTTGAAGCAGTAATTGGGCGGCATAAGCCACATATGTAAAAGAACTTGAAGCAAAAAGTGCATGAGGAAAGTCTAATTACTATGTAAGATTAATACAAGGTAAATGTGTAGTTACCTATGTAGATGAGTTTAAAAATATGTTGATCAGTTTGTAAAAGACTAAGCTCTTTCACAAAAAACTGGGGAGCACTTTAGATTAACTTCTGCCTCAAAAGGAGCATCGATACTAACAGGCACCCAAGCATGTACGCCTTGAGGTGCTATAATTATCTAAATCATCTTCGTCCAAGCCTGTGAGAACCCCGACCATCTCGGGTAGACGAAAAGGTTCTTAAGGGCTGGTAAGATCAGATAGATCTTTATAAATGCCTATCCCCAGAAAAGGTTCCAAATCCTAAGCATCTGGATCAAGCTTCAACCAATCAGGAGCATGCCAAGCACAAATCGCATCTGATGAAACCAATTAAGAACATATGCATCCTCTTGTGGCATTTCTTGATGATGCGCCCCCATGGCCTTAACCCAGATTTGGTTTTCTTCCTCTTAGCTAATAGAAGGCTTTGGTGGCTCTGCAATCTTGTAATTTCTCCTTATAGCTCTTGGTTTCGGTCAGCTAAGACCTTGAATTTGAAAAGAAGGGTGGTATATTCCACTTGAGAAGCATTTAGCTCAGAGGAGAAAAACATATCCCGGTAGTGTCCTGAAAAAGGCACTTGACAAAAGAAATGATGACACGATGTCGTTTCTGTTACAAATAATGATGAAGTCCACTAGTTGAGCCCTCAAATGAAGATGAAAAAACTCTTGTGATAATCCCAGAAAGAGGGTAGCAAAAGAATTTGAAAAGTCCATTCTTTATATACTCTTTCATAAGGTAAACTCTGAGAAAGAGTGGGAAGCAATTGATGTGGGTTAGGTTAAAGATTACTGGGCTTTTCTATAAGTCAAGCTGAAGAACATTGGGCTAAATGATAATCTAAGACCAAGAAGAAAGAGGACTTAGAAGGCCCATAAATGATCCATTAAATGACCATTTAAGTTGTGGGTCATAAAGGTAATTACGCGCAATCTAACTCCTATAAATAGGTCACAGGTATCATCTTTAAACCCTAAGCTCTATTTGCCTACTAAGAGGCTGCCAAAATCCTGTCTGACTTAAGCATCGGAGTTCGCGTGCAGGGGAAAGCCCCTGCACCCCCTGATATCTAATTTAATTTATTTTTCTATTATTTTATTTATCTAATATCTATCATACTAAACATATAAAATATAAAATATATCATACAAATTAAACTAATCAAATTATATCAACACACAAATTATTTATTCAATATATATTAATCAAATTAATTAAATCATGCAAAATCAATCCAATCATACAAGTCATGCAAATAAATCTTTATAAATTAATTCATATTAAATTAAGATGAAAAAACTCTTGTGATAATCCTAGAAAGAGGGTAGCAAAAGAATTTGAAAAGCTCATTCTTTATATACTCTTTAACAAGGTAAACCCTGAGAAAGAGTGGGGAGCAATTGATGTGAATCAGGTTAAAGATTACTTGGCTTTTCTATAAGTCAAGCTGAAGAACATTGGGTCAAATGATAATCTAAGACCAAGAAGAAAGAGGACTCAGAAGGCCCATAAATGATCCATTAAATGACTATTTAAGCTGTGGATCATAAAGGTAATTACGCGCAATTAAACTCCTATAAATATGTCACAAGTATCATCTTTAAACCCTAAGCTCTATTTGCCTACTAAGAGGCTGCCAAAACCCTGTCTGACTTAAGCATCAGAGTGCGCGTGCAGGGGAAAGCTCCTGCGCCCCCTGATGGTTTCCTATTTTGCAGAGTTCTTGGAGACAGACTAACGGGAAGATCGAGGATCCGACGTCAGCAACTAATCATTGTTGTTTCGTACAACAAAAATTTTAAATATTTTTTGAAGTATTATTCTTTCAGCTTTATTTTGAATATATAAATTAAGTTAAATTTATGTATCTACAAATACATTTAAATAAAAAATCCGTGCAACTTATAGGTCATAAACTAGTTTTTTTAATATTTTAGCCTATTCATAAAGAAGGGGCGGGAGCAAGTGCAAGTAGGGATGTAAACGGGTCGGGTACCCGCTAGATTTGGGATACCCGAACCCGATTAACTTTAATAATACCCTAACCCGATTAACTACTCGATTATTTTCATTTATGCTACCCGAACCCTAACCCTATAAAATATAAATACCTGTTTAACTACCCGAACCCGTTTAACTACCTGTTTATTAAGTCAAAGTTTGATTTTTAAATTTAAATTTAAAATTAATTTTAGAATAACTTAATTAAAACATTATATTAATAAATTTAATTTAACTCATAAAAATAAATTAAAGTTAAAAATCATAATTATAATATATAATGATTTAATTTAATTAAATAAAACATTAATAATAAATAATTGATATATAAAAAATATAAGTATTGTATTAATTAATTATTATTTATAATCGGGTTCGGGTAGCGGGTACCCTAAGGTAACTACCCGAACCCTACCCTAACCCGTGACGGATAGTAATTTTACTACCCGAACCCTACCCGAACCCGATTATACACTACTCTAATCCTACTTAAACGGGTCGGGTAACACCGGGTACCCGATTATATGTAGGAGAACTGTATGGATTCCTTACTGACATCATCCTGATAGACTAGGCTTAATTACACTATATTCCTATTTGAAAAAGAAAAAATATAATATAATTATCGAAATTAAATCAATATGAAAACAAATTTTAAACAGTTATAAGATTATACCTGTGGAAATTGTTCAGTATCACAGCTTAAATTTTTTCCGGACAAACATGCAAAAGTTTGTAGGAGGTTTTTTTTTTTCCCTTTTTGCACATATATATATATATATAAAATTTTTATTTTTTTAATCAAATCATTGAATTTTATATCTTATTTATGTAGACTACGTATGTTAAATTTTAAGTTAATAAAAATATTTAATTATTTATTCGATAATAATAAAATTTCAACAATTAATATATATTGCAAAATATGTTATTTCAATTAAAATGATAAAAATATTGAATCGACTTAAACATTTATATGCATGATTGTTACGAGTATATTATTAAATATAACTATTAATTTATAAAAAATTAATATTATATAAAATTATACAAATTACGTAAAACAATTTATTTTAAATTCATGGAACTTGATAGCCTCTCCCGGGAACATCTTGGCGTGGCGCACAGCTTCAACAGTTTATCACTAGCCATCATCGTTGCTAGGGACCCCAAATCTAAAGTACCCTTTGGGTAAAACTCCTTAACCCGGATATCTGAGAAGCCTGGCCAGTTCAATGACACTACCAGTTTATCATAACTATTCAAAGCCCCCATCAGCTTTCGCTTTGCCAAACTCAATTCCCTCTCAGACATAGTTCCATTACCATTGTTTGCCAATTGCCATTGCTCCGCCTATTGAAATCCCATTACAGAGAAATGCACATTCAATTAGTCAAAAAATCTCTGGACCCAAGTCTTACCGATTCTCCAGACGTATAAACAAAACCGATGAAAAAATGAGGTACATTTACAAGCGTAAAATCTTGAAAAACAAAAAGCCTACCTTGGCTAGGCTCTGGTCTGACTACCATTCCAATAATAATCAAAATCATCATCAGGTTGTGGAACTTTGAAGTTCATCAAAGACTACAACGCTATAACCAAAAAAAAAAAAATCAAAGACTACAACGCAAACCGAAAAAGTGAAAATAAACAATAACATAATTTTTTTTTAAAAAAAAAGGAAGAAACTTAGTTAAAACCGCAATTAACAAAATACAGGAAACGAATTTTACCGATAATGATAAAAAACTCCAGCAAAAAAATCAAAACCAGTGAAAAATAAAAAATAAAATCGAAAAGGGAAAATGTGGCAGAAGTGAAGAGTAGGTCGGAGAGTTTACGAAAGTAGGAAGCTTTTCGACTTTAGCCACTGACCAGTGGCAAGGCACCAGTGGCAAGGCTCTGTTTATTTTATATTACAAGACCTAATTTTGGACCGAAAATTTGAATCTAACTTTTAGTTCAGATTTTTTTTTGTTTTCTATTACAAGACCAAGCCCTGTCAAGCACGGCTTGTGCGAATATTATTTTATTTTTTTTTTAGTATTTAAATTATAGTTTATTTATTTAAATTATTTTATTCTTTTAATTTTTTGAAGTTTAATCTGATTCGTAAATTTTTACATTTCAATTTTCATATTTATTGTTGCACAAAACAACAATGAGTGATTACTGACGTTGATGTTTATCCTTTTCTCTTCACGTGTCTCCAAAAAGCCTCTGTAAAACAGGAAAAGTCAGAGGAATGCAGGGGGTGGTTCCCAGTATAGACACTCCGATGCTTAAGTCAACAAAAAGTTCTTGAGTATTAGGAAACGTAAAAACCAGAAGTCCAAAATTAGAGAGTAAAAATAATATCTGTGGCCTATTTATAGGCGAATAAATTACCATTATTGCAGAGTAATCACGTGGAGGGTGATTGCGTCATTTTATAAGAGTTCGTGTTCTAATATGACTCTAACTCGTCAAATTCGGGTAGCAAAGGTCTGTTGTCGAGCGAGAGACCACAAGTGGATGCGACACACTTCGGCAGGAGACGTCTATTGCCAGAGTAGGAGGTCATGAGCGGTGCCGCATGCGTCCAGCAACAGACTACGACGCGGTAGACAGAGTCCCTCCGCAGGCGAGAGGGGTCTCTCCCCTATTCTGTCTCTAGCTTCCACGCTATCTCTCACCGAATGCCAAGTGTCCCAATAAGTTCATGCCACGTGGCGGCCTCTCTGGTTTTTGGGCCTCAGCCCAGTTCGAGTGGGCTTTGTCATATCAATATTAAATATATATAATCATATGTATTAATCAATAATGTTTTATGTACATATAATTACAATATATATACTTGGTAAATATATTTTAAAAACTAAGTTTATTTATGTTAAGGTCGAGCTGGGCTTGGATTTCAAAGAGTCAAGTTCGCACCCAGCTCGTTTTTTGATCAGGTCTAAAAATTTTGCTAAGTCCTTTAAATACTTCATATATTTTTGTCCAATGTCAACCAAATATCAGGTGAGTATTCAAGCTTGAGCGGATAGCCCGAATCTTGAGCAAATTTATTCCCAATTGATCTCTAGGTAAAAAATAATTCACTAAATATTATCATAGTTTTGGAATATTTAGTATAATATTTCAATAATTTAAATTCCTTTTAAAATAAAAATATATAAGGTTTTTTTTTAGAGAAATATAAAATACATGTGCATCATGTATTATCTATTTGCATTATATGAATTCATGATTAATTATTAAAAAAAATGTGAGCTTTTTCGAGTATGAGATTCTATAGAACTTGTAAGTAGCAATTCTTAAGAAATTTCTAAGTAAGAAAATTATTTTAAATATTACTAAAAATATTGGAATATTTGATTTAATTTTCAATAAAAAGGGGTTCACATTTATTTTAAAAAAAAGTTTTTGAGAGAAATTAAAGTATAATTATTCTGTACACCGTTAGTGAACTTTTTTTACTCCATAAGCAAGTTAGAAAGATGACACACATGCCTTATTTTATTTTTTTATTTTCTTAATATTTTAAAAGACGTGTCATCATCTAACTCCGTTTATAGAGTCAAAAAATTTTACTGATGATGTGTAGAATAATTATCCAAAATTAAAGGATAATTATCCTATACACCATCAGTGAATTTTTAATTCCTCAAGCGAGGTTAGGATAATAATATGTCTTCTTTTATTTTTTTAATTTCTTAATATTTTTAAAAAATATATGTCATCATTCTAACCCCGCTTGTGTAGTTAAAAAACTCTATTAGCGATGTATAAAATATTGATATTTTTATAGGATATATGTCATAATTCTAATGCCGCTTGTAGAGTAAAAAACTCCACTAACGGTGTATGGAATAATTATCCTTTAATAAAACTAAAAGATAACACATAATTAATATGTTATTGTTTTTTAATAGAGGCTGTGAGAGTGCTAATCATTCCCCACACATAACCGTGCTCCTGAACCCAATATTGTTTTTGCAGACCACAAAATTGTCATTTTAATAAAATTTAATTAATTTTAAGATTTTGTTAAAATGACAAATTTTTTAGGTGGCCAATATCAATTTGTTAAAAAAGATTGGTGAAGACTTTTTTTTATGTTTTTAAAATCATCGAACGGTCGAGTCCCCAAACGAAATTATTATAACAATTATGACTTGGAGGTGTACGGTGTCTATTCAGTGACAATTACCTATTGAACAACATATTTGTATTTACCATCCGTGTAATTTTTTTATTTAATCAGATATTTTTATCGTTTTAATCAGAAATAATATTTTATTAAATATATATTAACGGTTGAAAATTTATTTGAATGGAATAAATAATTAGAAATTTTCGATTAACTTAAAATTTATGGTGCATGATTTACGTGAAAAAGAATATAAAATTTAATTGTTAGATTAAAAAAATTTAAAGTGCATAAAAATATATAAAATTATATAAAATTAAATTAGTTTTACACTGATGTAAGTAAATACTTCTTATAATCCTGGTCCTAAAAGGTATACAAAATAATTGTATTGTTTTGATTAATAAATTTATTTTTGGGTATCCATTAAACGTCTTAAATGCCTCTTAATCTTGGGGCAAAAATTAAAAAGAAAAAACCAATTGGGTTCCAAAATTATAATTTACAGGTGTGTAAGGAGTAGTTGCGGAATTTGTCTTGTTCTATAAAACAAATCTACAGGGAAGCCAATACTTGGTGCTGATTATTTGGCTAAGTTTGCACACAGGTTGTCAAGTGGAAGGGATGATCTTGTCTTTCCCCCAGTAGGCTTATCTATGTGTTTAAAAGATAATTGTAATGGTGCAGGTCTGGTTGAGACCTACCCAAGCTAAACATATATTTTCCGTTCCGATGCACCAAAAAAATAAAAATTAAAAAATCCAATTACATTAAAAAGTTTAGCCAAAGTTATCAAGAAGCATTTAAGACTTCTAATGCCCATTCAAAAATAGGTCTATTTATAGACCTTAAATATTTAAAATACTGTTTAAGTAAAACAATCGATAGTTGATCTAGCCGTTTCTATTTTTTTTAGAAAAAGTTAAATTCAAGATTCAATTTTTTTCCTTTACCTCCACATGAACTAAAATACTTTTTGAGAGAAGGTTTTTTGAATTTAACATATTATTTTTATTAAATTTAACAAAAAATAGTGTATTAATTATATACATTTCTTTAAGTATTATTTTTACTGATGTTTAGTAGTATTTTTAACATTTCTCTTCAAAAATAAACGTTAATAAAACCAAAATAATTATTATGCAACTCTTTTAGGATTAATAAAGTTTTAATTCGAATTCAAACAATTAGCAACTTTATTCTTATTCCAAATATTTAACATTTTTCTTGCAATAAAAAAAGAATGTTATAAACATTTATTCAAGTGATATTTTAAAAAAGCATATAGTTATTGTATAAAAAGTTATAAATTTTACTTCAAGAATTAATTAACACATACACTTTTTAAAATATTATTAAAATATTTTTACTCATGGAATGTGACTCAGTTGACACAGTAGGTTGAATTTGTGGGAAGAGCTCCTCGGTTCAATCCCCACTAAACACATCTTTGGAAAGGGTGAAGAGCTTTAACTATGACTAAGCTCCGAGCAGGATTAATCTCAAACCGTTAAAACAGATGAATATATCTATAATTTACACCAAAAAAAATATAATTAAAAATATTAAACGTATCACAATCTCTTAACTCATCTTCATTCATCATGTCATTATTTTATTTAATATATTAATCTAGCTAGGTTTAGATGGTAACTAACTAGTTTTAAAGGTGAGACCTCTTGGAATAATAAATGGAAAACTTAACAAATAATTAATTTAATCCAAAGAATGGTAATCCTGCAATAATATACAAAATTAAACCAACTTTGGTAAACTCCAGCATTATAAATATTCCACAAACCAACTCATAAAAAAAATGAAACAACTATCATTTAATTAATTTTTGCCCAGAAAATTGTTCGAAGCATGTCTGGTGGATACCCTCAACACCCTCCCGGCTACGGCTACGGTGCTCCTCCGCCTCAACCCTACAATGAGCCATACGGAGCACCTTCTGCTCCCTACTCTGTCCCTCCAGGGGAGAAGCCACCAAAGGACAAGTACCAGGCACATGGCGTCGGAGGCGCTCCTCCAGTTCACGGCGGAAGCTATCCTCATGCAAGCTGTTATGCCAACCCCTTCGCGGCTCTGCTGCCGTCGACGTTTCCACCGGGTACAGATCCTAACATCGTGGCTTGCTTTCAATTGGCTGATCAAGATGGAAGTGGGTTTATTGATGATAAGGAGTTGCAAAGAGCGCTTTCTTCGTATGATCAAAGCTTCAGTTTGTGTACTGTTCGTTTGCTCATGTATCTCTTTGCTAATAATAACACCGGAAAGATTGGTCAGTGTCTTTTTTTTCTTACTTCCATAGTTATCATTATTATTCGAAATTAAAGCTTTAATTTCATTGCTTTTCTGCCACAATTGCAATTGAACTATTGGGTTAATTTTATTTTTATATTGATTGAAAATTAAAAGATAAAAAAATATGGTTTGAAAATTACTTATAATTCACCAAAAAAAATTACTTATGAAAATCTTGGATTGTTGTAATAAAAAAAACTAGAAAGAAAAATAGAAGATGCTAATGAAAGAAAATTGAACAAATGTATAAAAATATAACTAAGATTGAAATTAGACAAGCCTGTTCAAAAAAATGTTATGAACAATAAACAAATCATAATAACAATTTTAAATAAATAATTATAAATTTATAACATATATCATGGCCAAAAAAAATTATAACATATACATTTTTAATTTAAATAAAAAAATTAAATTAAGAATGTTTTATTAATGAGGTGATATTTTATTGTTGACAAATAATAAATAACATCTATACATTATAAATGCATCAAATATAAATTTTGAGATTAAATAGATAATATTATTTTATTTTCATCACCAAACAATAAGTAAAATTTAAGATTAATACCTACATATGTCTTCAACTTTTACAAAAAAATAGAATTAAACTCTTAATGTTTAATTGCATAGAAATCAGTGCAGTTAAAACCCAAACATTTCAAAAAAAAACAGAATAAGTATATTTTCGTTAAATTTTTGAACTATCGTTACTATTGCACAATAATTAAAACTTAATGACAGTTAGAGGAACTTAACTGAAATGTACTTAATTCTGTTATTTCGAAAAGTTTCGATTTTAATTGTTTAAAATTAAACTTAATGAGTTGATTTTCATGCAATTAAATGATTGAATTTTATTTTATGATAAATGTTAAGAGTATATTCGGATATTAAACCTAAAATTTAAATAAATTTTAATTGAATTTATCCTCGTGCATAAAGTCAAACAAATATAGATAATATTGTTTTATTATTATCATCAAACAATAAATAAAATTTAAATAATTTTTAAATGAATTTATCCTCGTACATAACGTCAAACAAATATTTGTTTATATTCTGTTTTCTAAATGAACCAATATTAAAATATTAACTTTTTAAATTTAATAAACTAACGTGCAAGTGGAATCTATTCTTTTGGTTGCGGAAACGGTCTATTCATTTGTCTCTACTACCTATGCCGGTTATTTAATAAAGTCAGTGCCTATGTCGTGGCATACATGCAACAGAATGACTAAAACAACCCTAAGCCTCACATGTTTAATTATTGCTGACAGCTGAGTCAAATATTTTATTAGATCTGAATATTAGTAGTTTTTTACTTTTATGAGAATTTCTCAGTGCAGGTCCTAAGGAGTTCATTTCAGTGTTCTATAGACTTCAGAATTGGAGGGTAATTTCCATTACTAGTTGTTTAATGATTTTTTGTTTGTTCAAATATAGAGTTTTACTTTTTGTTTGATTCAATTAATTAAAAGAACAATGAACAAAAAAAAAATTAATTAAAAGAACATTGGGCTTGGTGGGTGCTGCTGCTGCATGCAGGCCATCTTTGAGAAATTAGACGTGGACAGGAGTGGAAAAATCGATGCCATTGAACTGGGAAATGCACTGTTGAGTCTTGGATTTGCAGTCTCGCCGGTTGTTTTGGATTTGCTTGTGTCCAAATTTGATAAAACTGGGGGACTAAACAAGGCCATTGAATATGACAACTTCATCGAGTACATTTTTATATTTTGTATTTACCCATGTTTCATTTTTATTTCCGTTTAAAATTACAGAACATTTCATTTTGAACTAAACTCACTCTTCATAACAAACATGTTTAATATATGTCTACAACACTAAGAAAACTGAAGTATGTTTTGTTTTTGATGCAGGTGTTGCCTTACGGTTAAAGTAAGCTCTCAATTTCTATTTCCTCTCTAGCTAGCTACTTTTTTAAGTTGATGAGTTTTGGTTTTGATATGTTAATGGTAACCATTCAATTTAAATAATTTGTTCGTGTAGGGACTAACTGAGAAATTCAAGGAGAAGGACACCATGTACAGTGGTTATGCGACGTTTACTTACGAAGCCTTCATGCTCACCGTTCTGCCATTCCTAATTGCATAGCTAGATAGACTAGGTTAAATGAAAATGCTGCAGCATTTATTTTTAATTGCGTTTTATAGTGTAAATTTCTTTAGTCCGTTGTACTCCTCTCTGAGTGTTTTGTTTGTAATAGCATTTATAATATTAATAATAAAACTTGAAAAATGCCTTTGAATGTCTTTCTTTCATTCTTGTATGACCGCTCCTTTGAAGTCAATGCCAAGTTTAATTATGATGCTGTTTTCATGTCTGTCTTCCCATGTTAGGTTTAGAAAAAAAAATGTATGAAATGATTATTTCATGTTATCAGTTATAAGATAATAACTTTTTACTTATTAGTCACGCAATTAATCATGATCCTAATTTTGATCGGAGGAGTATTGGCCATAATTTATTTTTTCATAAAAAAATATAAAGAGAAAAGAAGAATTTGAACTTTGAAAATTAAATATAATCCCCCCAAAAATTAATAATTACTAATAAATGGTTATGTACCTTGAACATAAATATATTTTAAAGTCTAATCTAACGTTGCAATCAAAAAGATTGTGATTAAGAGATATTCAACTCAAACAATTAGGTTTGAGGCTGTATATTATCAGTAAATTATATATAAATTGATCTTTAATTGAAATTAATTTTCGCTTATAAATAGGTTTAAATTTTCAAAGCCTGATTGGATGTAGGCCAGAAATTTGGACCAAAAAGCTTAACCAAGGGAAACCGGTCCAAGGTTTCATTTTTATTATTTATTTATTTATTTTATGGTATTGTGTTTTTGGATAAGAAAATAAAAATTCATAAAAAAATAAAATAAGAGGATTTGATAAAGATTTTCGAATAAAACCGAAATTTTGCAAAAAAAAAAGAAAAAGAAAATGGGATCAAGATCGAGGGATAAATCTCTTTCAAAAGTCAGAATGATCAAAAATTTAAAAATGATAGAAAGGAAATTCGGATAAAAGATTAAAATCAAAATGTTTATAAAAAAAATGGTTTTGAAACTGAAAACCCTTAAAAATTCAACATGTATCGGCAACAGATACTGGAGTTCTCGCAGAGTTTCTGTTCGAACGGAGTTTCAACTGAATTTTTTTAATCTCTCCTATCCTATGTGCTCTTCCAAAATGCGAAGGCATCAGCCATCAGCAAAGGAATGCCTGTGAGCCTAATTTGAGCCCGCAGCCTGCTCCAGTCCATCTCAGAATCCAGCACGTAGCCGCTCCAGCAGACTACATGACCCAAGTGCAGTCTGGTCCAAAGCCCAGCTAAGTTTTTGACTCTTTCAGCCTATCTTTATTTCTTTGAGTATAATATTTTTATTCAAAAGTATATCCTTTCCAAAAAAAAAATACATTACAATTTATGAATAAATAACTTATAAAGTGGTAAATGCAAATTACAATAACAAACTAAATAAACAAAAAAAGTAAATAACAAACTAAACCCAATCACTTAAAAGCCTTTTCATTACCGCTAAGTCAATGTCTAAATTTTTTCTATAATTTAAAAACTTATTTCCCAAATTATTATACTTTTAAGCTTATTTTCTAATTTCTATTACATTTTGCCACGTCATCTGCATTTATTTAACTTGGTCAAATGAAAATTGTTAGAGTTAATGTACTTACAAAATATTTAAGCAATAATGCTTGAAAATAATAATATAAAAAAATCATATTTTTGAAATAATAATATGATAAAATCATATTTGTGTTCCAAGTAAAAAATTAAAACAAAAAAAATTGATGCATAAGTTATAAGAGACAAATAATTATAATGATTATTTAAAAAAAAATTGGGGTATAAACAATTAAAACTTTTTTACTCGTTTCCTTTCCTAGCATTTCCTCAATTTGGTTGAATGAAAAATGAGACATTAGAGAGAAATATATCTCTCAAGAGAAATGAAGGTATTCTCAATCCCTTCCATTTCCTTTATTATTTTTAAAATACTATCCAAACATGAGAAAACAATAAATCAGCACTAACTTGATGTTTTGCTTGGGAATATCACGTTATATCATGAATGTTAAATGCAGATATACAAGAAGGAAATTCTTCATATATTAATGGAATTATTGCATTTGATAAAGTTACAACCAATTAAAGTAAAATAAAAAACAAAGAAAGTGTATTTACTAATTACTATTGTTAATATCTTCAAACAAAGCTACTTTTACAAGTGCATCAAAGCTTTATTAAATTTTAAATCTGAACAAGGATGAAAGAAGCATCTGCTCCAATGAAACTTCTGGTACTCTTTCATTCTTTCCTGCCTGGATTAGAAGGTCGTAGATGCAACAATGAATTTTCTGCAGAATCATGGAATCATTCTTGGAAAATCTCTTCACTTTTCAAACTTAACATCTGGATTTCTCATTGCTTTGAGCCACATGTCAGCCATTACTCTTGAGGAAATGCTCCAGAGCATATCTTGTCCCTTTGACACCACGTGTTTTCCTTTTCTTCCAGACTTCCCCAACCCATACTCTACCAACCACTGCATAGCTGTTAGCCTGTGCCTCTCAGTATCCCATGTGTTCCTTTTCCCTGCTGTTCGCACCTTCAGGCCTCCGATATGCAAACTCGTCACTTTGAACCTCCTTTCTTCATCACAGTTGTTTGCTTTGATGTCAGCAGCGGATGCATGAATGAGTGCTAACACAGGGCCTCCAACTGCCTCATATCGCCTCAAGGGATCCCGTAGCTGCACGACCACTGCAAGCGTCAGTGTTTCTGGGTCTCCTAGCTGAGCTTCAGAGGAAATCAAGCTGTAATCTTTAATCCAATTCTCTAGTGGAATGGCAGAAGTCAGTGGTTGATCTTGATCCTGATGCTTTCCACTATCTGTTACTGTTTTTCCGATGAGTGCAGAAACATCAAAAGGAGCTTCTTCCTCTGCCACTTCTGCTTGTACTTTCAAGGCTTCAACTCCCATTCTCTCAATCTTCTGCAGTGAGAATGCTAGAATTTCCTCTGCTGTCAATGGCTTTTCGTTTACATTCCACATTCCAGTTGCAATCCTTTCTTTCCTGCCAGTGCTCATTGCATTCGCCACGTTTTTCACAACAGCAATGGTGCGAGCTGCACTTGAGCTAGCACCTTCCTTATTTCTTCCTTGGATAATGGCAGAAGCAATTCCTTCAAAAGCTATCTGTTCCGCAGTTTTGCCCGTAAGTTCATCCAGGGGCATCAAAGATAGAATTTGTGAGCTGAGTTTCTCAAGTCCAACGGCTGCCATCTTCTGAAACAACTCAAAACCACTCAATGATCTATCCGATGGAAGAACCATTGGTTTTGACATCTGCATTGCTAGCTTTGGTGTGTCTTTTCTTGCAACCAAGGAATCCAAAGGATTCATGGCAGCCAAGTAGCCTCCATCTCTTGTTTGAACCACACAGCCTAACCCCTTTCCAAGATCTGGGAGATAAACCTTTGAATCAGAATCGCTAGAATCATCCACTTTGTCAAGCTGTAGAGGTGGAATAATAGGTTGATTGAGTTTGAATTCATTACTCCCTTCATCCTCCAACATCTGGAGAAATTCCCTTGTAACTGTTTCCTCGTCAGCATCCAGTCTTTGCGATTGAGTTTCTTCATCTGTTTTGACCATTTTTTCCTCCCCCATCATAGACTCAAGAGCTTTAATCTGCCGGGCAATTGAATCAAGCTCTGTTATTCTTTTCAAGTGCAACTGGTCATGCATCATCTCCTTAACAAGCTCACTCGAAACTGACTTGTCTTCACCATTTTCTTCAGATTCTGCTTCTCCAACTTCTTTCTCTTGAATTTCAACTCCTTTGTCTACAACTTCAAAGTCTGGAAGGTCTACATCTTCCATATTTTCTGGTTCTTCTGGCTTCTCAATGGAGGCAGAGGATGAAGGAGCCGGGGCTGGTTCATCAAGATTCAGATCATCAAGTCCTTGAAGATCAGCTGTCACTCCTGTCTTTGAAGGAGTCCAAGCTTCTGATCGACTGGGCAACCTTGGACTGGGGACACTAAATGATGTTTTGGATTGCTTACGAGCAAAAGATGATGTGAAGTTCTTGGATTTGCTACTCTTCAATCCCTCCGCTTGATTATAAATTCCAATTCCCCCGTCTTTTTCCATGATCTGAATTCCCAATTTCACAATGAGTTCTCCTCCTTTTGCCTTTCCTGACAGATTGAAACCCATGTCCCATTGCCTTACCCGAGTTCCTTCATAGCTCTTCTCCACGGACTCCTGAATAAGCAGACTTAAATCCACAGAATGTCTCCCAAAGTCAAGCTCTTGAGCATCAACTGCAAACAGATAGATCCAAAACGGGCGGGGCTCAAATTTCAGCTGCTTTCCATTGCCAGAACTGCAATATACATGGCACCTAATAAACAGAGTCTCTTCGAAATCTGCTGCTCCTTGTGATACCCGCGAAGGCATTGTGTTAACAGCTCCATCTTTGGTTTCTTTCTTCCTAACACAAACGGAAAGTCGCAGGCCATTCATGGAAGCAGGAAGGCTTTGAGCAGTCACGACTTCAACAGACAACAAACAGCTCAATTTTTGCATTCCGATATGTGACAGAGCTCGAATCGGTTTCCAATTCCAAATTCCTTTCTTTTCTGTCGACACTGATTTTTCTTCCAACTGATTTGCTCTCCTGGCTTGATCCTTCTGATCATTTTCCTTATCAGGTTTTGGCCTGGAACGCCAAGGTGACAAGGACATACGCCTGGTCAGCAGCCTGCTACTCGACTTATCTTCGTATTTAGCTACGGTGACATCATCAGTACACGGAACTGAAGTACGAGGAAGAGCGAGGGAAGCAGTTCTTCGAGCGGTGGATGTGTGGGATTGGTAAAGGGATTGACTGAGAGCTTCCAGTTCTTCCAAAAGCTGCGTATTGGAATTTCTCCGACCTGCGGCTGCGTATTCTTTGGCCATACTGTTGAAAACAAAGAAAAGAAATCAAACCATGAAATCCATGTCCTGCCAGAATAGTATTTATGATGCTGGACTTTGAGTTTCTTCCAGAGAGTTGGAAAGAAGAAGAAGAAGATAAGGATTTTACGTAGTTGAAATGTTGTGTGGTCACAAACTGCTATGAGCGATGATGAGAATTGAGTGTCGTTTCAATAGCAGCCGCCAGCAAATCTGTGAGGGTAAACGTGTGAATGATAAGAGGAAACGTTGGCGTCCTTTCCCTCTCCAACTCCCTGCTTGAATGTGATGGGCTTCGGAACAAGGCAAAATCTGGTCCCCAGAGAATTTAATGGCTGTTGTGGTATGGTATATGTTTATTTTGTACGGTTAAAATATTCAATTACAAGGAAACCCACCAGCAAGCCAGGGTCGGATTTGAGTTACTGTGATTTGCATAAAAGGTGCTTGTGGCCCCCCTGGCTCTGTCTAAGAAATTTCCTGTCAAGACAAAGTTTTAATGACTTATAAGGCCTTGAGCACCAAGTGCCAACTGCCAACAACCACCGTCCTTCCAATCCCCGAACAAGAGAAGTACTGTAAGAGAACTTTTACTTTGATAATTTGGAGTAGGTGCAACTTTGATTGGGTCGAACCTAATATTTGCAACATTTTGTGGTTTTTTTTTGGTTAATCACCAGGTTAAGAGATTTGTATATAGAAGTGTAAGAAGATTCGGTCGAGATCATATTTCAATTTTATTAATTTTGAAAATAAAAAAAAGGTTTATGAAACTATCCACGTATGGAAATTTGGTTTGGTAATAATTTCTCTTTGGTTTGAGACAGAACTAAGCAGTAGCACCAGTATTCCCCGCATCATAGAGCAGAACCTGTCTTCCGCCCAGTGATTGAGTTGGCCTTGAATTATCCTTGAACTCCTGCGTGCAAACAAAACGGAGCAAAGTAAAAAACATGAACCAAAATGGATAATTTTTGTGGAAAAAGAAATGCACTGTATTAATGGGAAAAACATGATCACCTGAGCAAGGGCATCTTTCAAAGCCTGAATTTGCTCGGTTGAGGCCGTCTTCACCTGTGTAATAATAATAATAATAAGTTAATAAAGCAATCCAATTCCAATTGATGATAAGCAAAGAAGAGACGAAATGCAATATGATCAGTAAAAGACCTCTTGGAAGACTGTCCAGACAACACCCTCAGTGCACGGAGGAGTTGATAGTGAGCCAGTGTACCGATAATAGTTTCTGCTATTAAATCCGACATCTAGTGGATTAACATTCCCCAGGTCTCTCTCTCCCCCTCCCAAACCTCTTATGGAGGACAGTAGCTGAAAAGATTAGGCCAAAACAACCAAAACTATCATCAGAAAAACCAACCCTGCAGCCTGCACCAACTATATGTATGGTTTGAAGATGAAAGATTACACTTGGGCACATGAAATGAAATAAAAAAACATTCTTTGTTGCTTTTCGAAGCATTTTGAATTTTTGATTGATTATATATGCAAATAGGTGCGCATATATATATATATATATATAGACTCACACTATAATATTTCATATTTATGGCATATGTATATCCAGTTTCGAGTGGGATTAAAATCAGAAGTAAGTCAGTAACCTAATTAAAGTTTGAAGATGTAAGCAGAATAAAAGAAATCTAGCCATACTGAGGAAAGGAAAGGATCAGCTTGGCCAATTTGGAAAACCATTGAAACAACGGCATTCTCATTTTGAGCATTTTGATGGAGTATGTGCATCTCCAAATCATACCTGTACGTAAGCCAAAGGAAGTCAAGTTCACCGATATTATAAATTAACTGATTGATAATTTCGAATTGAACATACAAAAATAAATTTCAAAGTTGTAAACCAAATTAAGAAAAAAAATCTGGAGTCGAGGGATATAAATATATATATATATATATATATATATATATATATATATCTGTGTGTGTGTGTATGATTTACATTTTATGCACCATTAAGTCGTATTTGGTACATAAGATAAATGAGATAATAAGATTATAGATAGAATCTATTAGATAATTTCATCCTATTTTATGTGCGTAAGGATCGAAAATTTTATTATTTTTTAAAAATATTAAATTTTTTCAAAAAACTGATTTTGTTATATATTTTTATTACAAATATTTCTATATGTTTTTTACTATTTTTTCTTTTTATTTCTTTTCATGATTTAAATATACAATAACTTTTTATGATTTTAAGTTATATATATTTATTTTAGAAAAATAAATATTTCAAAAAAGATTATCGTTTTAAAAAAAATATATTGATATTTCAAATAAAAAATCTAATATTTTTATTTTTATTTTCTTTTTTATTTCCCAAAAGAAAAAAAAGAGAGAAAAAATTTTAAAAATAAATAATACTAAGTTTTATAAATTAAAAAACATAATTCATAATAATTTTTATATTTAAGAGTTAAATTAGAAAATTGTACAGAAGCATTGATTATTTAAAAATGATTGAAAACATTATTCTGTAAAAAAATTATTATTTTATCTAAATTATATTTTTTTATTCAAAACAAAGAAAAAATAAAAAAGAGGAAGAGAAATACATAAATTAAAAAAAGGTAAATAAAGAAAAAAATAATTTAAAAAAAGAACCAATTAAACAATGACAACTGTCATTTTATTAAAAGTTTAAGTTAATTTTTAAATATAAATTTTAAAAATAAAATATAAGTACGTATCACCTAATCAAATGGGATTAGAAATAATCATTAGCTCCTATCAAAAAAAGAAATAATCATTATCTTTTGGAAATGATTGAATTATCTTATATTAAGAGAATGTCTAATTTTTTTTACAATCTAATCATTTCTTTTATGTGTGCACTAAACATAGAATAAGATGATAATCATTTTATTCTATAACTCATCTTATACACCAAACATGATATTAGTGCATAAGTTTTATACTATATCAGTAAATCAAAACATGACAAGGTTATAAATTTTAAAATATTTTTTAAAAAAATATCATTAAATTTACTAATTAATGAAGTGGCGTAATATAATTAAATAGCAGTGTATAAGACATATATACACCATCAATGTATGTGTGTGTGTGTGTGTATAGATATATATATATATAATTACCTAGTTCCGCCAAATGTGTGCTCCGAGGGAGAATGCCAATGGCATTGAATTATTCTATAATCAATTCCGTTTATGTTAATTTTTCCAACATCTCCATTCCAAAATACCTGAATTAAAAGAAAAAAAATAATGGGATCAAATATAGAAGTGAAATACAGCTGATCATTATGAACAAATAAAAATAAAAACAAAAATAGAAAAAAAAATATAGCTGATCAGTATGAACTGTTTAATGGAAAAAAAAGCAAAAAATAAATCGATTAACACAAGCTAATGATCGAATTCAAATAAAATGAAAAGTAGTGTGCTAAATAAGTAAAACCAATAATCAAACAAAATATATACTACTAAAAAATAAGTCTTTCACAATGCTTAAAACCATTACAAAATGCAAATTACTAGAAAATAATTCATGACTCTCGTTAGATTTTTTACTCTGATTGATACATGCTTTTGCCATAAGTAATAGCAAGTAACAAGCAAGCATTAACAATTTCATATACCGCAACGTCGTGTCCCCGATTCCTCAAAACAGCAGAACCCGACGTATAACTACGTTGCAAATCACCCAAATCAGAATTCTGGGTGCTTCCAAGAGGAATATCGATGGGAGACTGCGATGTTCCGGTGCCGCAGGTCTGCCACTCCGGCTTGAGTGAACCCCAATTCGATGGCCCCCTTCCTGATCCTTCATCGTAATTAAATTCAACCGCTGTTGCATGCATGCATGAGTTGCACCCCAAATTATAAACAAAGGAAATATTTGTTAAGAACGAATAGACAGAACAAATATATACTGTATACATACCTTCTTGAGAAGTGGAGGAAATAACAAGAGAAGCAAAAAAGAGGAAGGCAAAGGCCTTTTTGCAATAGTAACTGTAGCAGTTCATGGCAAGTGCTTTGCTTTGTCTTTGTCTTTGGACCAGCAGTTGTTGCTGGATATTAATTTATAGGCAAAGCTAGAAACCAATCCCATGAAGATTCTGTTCGTTACAAATCAACCCACAAAAGGAAAAGGATGGACGAAATTTGCAGGTCAGATTTTGTTCCCACTCCTACAATACTGGGGAGAAATTAATTATTAGGTATACATAATAGCTTAAAAGAGCCAACTTAATTAGCTAATTATATGTGTGTGTCTCTATATATATATATATATATATATATATATATATATATATATATGTAAAACAAATTTATTTTAAACAGTTTTATATCTTCATATAAGATTAATATTTTTACAAACCAACCATTGGATTTGACAATCTACTCATATTTATTATGTATGTAAATTTTTGAATCAATCTGCTATTTCTATCATTTTAATCAAGAATAATATTTTTTTTCAATATATATCAACAGTTGAAATTTTATTTTACGAAAATATAGTTAAACGTATTCGATTAATTTGAAATTTAGCATGCATGATCTATGTGAATAGAACATAAAATTCAACAGTCGGATTAAAAAATTATAAATCATATAAAAAGATATGAAAGTGTGTAAAACTAAATTTGTTTTATACATGTGTAAGTGGATCCCTGCTATATATATATATATATATATATATATATATATATATTACAAAGTACATACATACAATATAGTGAAAACCATGTGAATACTCTACACGTAACATACATTTATTATAATTATTTTTGTAAGTTTTAATAATTAAATAAATAAATTTATTAAAAATTTTGGGTATGATAATTATTATAGTATAAATAATTTTATTTATATAATGAGTTAATTACCAGTTTTGTATGATAATTATTATACTTTCAATAATTAAAAAATGAATTTATCTATAATGCACTGACAGTGTATAGTTTCTATACACTGTCAATGCATCAGAGGTTGACACCTCATCAATAAACCTTTATGGGCAAATTAAAAAAAATTTATTTATATTTGCTTTTAAGGGCTTGACATATTTTTTAATTTACCAATTGATAAGGTGTCAATCTCTGATGCATTGATAGTATATAGAAACTAATACACTGTCAGTGCATCATATATAAACTCTTAAAAAATATATCATTATAAGCAGTAACAGTATCATGTATGGTAATTAAAATATCAAAAATAAATAAAATTCTTTGTACGTTAATTATTATAGTATAAATAATTTCTCTCTCTATAATGAGTTAATTACATGTTTTTGTATGGTAGTTATTATACTTTAAATAGTTAAAAAATATATCATTTCCATAAATATATATAGTATCATATATGGTAATTAAAATCGTATAAATAAATAAAATCATTATGTATTTCATTCTTTCTTTTTTCTAAATATTCTTAACTAATATTTATCTTATTGTCTGTCTGATCACTTATTCTTAATCCTACATTCGCGTGCGTGAAATGATTTGTGGTATAATCTGTTTTTTAAACTCAACTCGCCTGAAAATATCAAGACTTGTAAGTGAGATGGTAAATTATTATTTTATATAAATATCAATTGTTCAAAAAGAAAGTTATTTAAATGTAAGAGTTATGCCTTTTAAAGAGAAATTATACTTTAAATAATTTATATTTATGTAATGCGTTAATGTCATTGTATTGTATGGTAATTTTAAATTGTTAATGGTTGTTCTCATATGAAATAATACAAGTACATATAAATTACTATGGTATTGTTGATATTATTCGTATGAATATATACATTATATTTATATTTTGAAACTATGTGAGAAGGCTTTACCGTTTACAGTTCTCGGTCCGAACAGAATTAATCTAAGACCGTAAAACGGATGAAGATACCATGCTTACACCAAAAAAATTTATGTACAATTGCAGGCAGCAGTCAATTCATTATATTTTATACATATAAAATGATTTCATTCCCTCGTATAAGGAGTGATATTTCCTCGCATAATTTATATCTACATCTGAATATATATAAATGATCCAGTTATACCAATGTAAATAAATTATTTACACACTTCATATAATTTCATAAATGATTAATATTTTTATAAACAAACCATTGGATGTAACGACCTATTTGTATCTATAATACACATAAAATTTTGAGTCAATTTGATATTCCTATGATTTCAATCGAAAATAGTATTTTTTTTTTAAATATATTCCATATACGAGAATGAAATCAACAATACCATTTATAGGAATCATATATATAAATATATAAATATATATATATATATATATATTATATTACAGGATACAAGTAACTTGATAAAGTTTTTGAATAACAAATGTCATGCATGTAATTTATAATAACTAATATAATATTTAAAAAATATTTAAATAATCATTCTTATTTGTCAACTTTCTCTCAATTATTTTTATCCAATGTACCTTTATTTTTTTTATAAAAATGATTATTTACTAAAATACTTAAATAATCATTTTCTTAGGTGTTTGAATAATAAAATTTTCAATATATCGAATAATTTAAAAAAATGTTCTTTATTAAATAAATTAAAATTTTGAATGGTGATTTTTTTAAAAAAATTATCGAATAAAATTTTTTAGACAATTCATTAAAAAATCTATGAATAAATTTTGAAATAATGTAATACAAATGAAACATATTTAATTCACTTATTATTCGATACATAATTTTTTTTATTACACAATACATAAATTATATTCAACCCATAAATAAAAATTAAAGATATAAAATTAGTTTGTGCATCACAGAGGACAGAAGTTAATATATATCATACAACAAGATGCATGCAAATCTATCAATTTTTTGCTAATGTGGACACTGACGTGTTTAATCTACTTTAATGACATGTAGGCAACAATCTCAAGTCAAAAACATAGTAAAAAATCAGTTTATTTTCATTTCCATCTATCTCTCACTAGGGAGCATAATTTTAGCAGTAGTTATTTTACCGGCCATTATTTTATCAAATTAAGATTTATATTATCTAAGTAGTGTCATGTTAAAACCTAAATCCCAACTTATTAGATACAAACCACAAGATGTCACCAATAATTTTAACTTAAGTGTAATTGATCATTTATTCTAGCTAAGGATAAAGCTTGATTGATATATGTAATTGATGTGCTCCTTTGTCATGGCTCTCAAGGTTAAGCGAGTAGTTGTTGGTTTCATTTTGTACTTTCCTCGTTGATTTCTATTGTACTTTTGTTCATCCTTTTCTTTTTTTTGGTTACATAGGGAATTACTTTTGTTCATCCTTTGAGTGTAGGTTGAAGTTGCTTGCTTGCTTTCTGTCTATGTATTTGTCCAAGTATTTGGTCCTTTTTTTTTTGTTGATTGAAAACGGAACTTAATTAATAAAAGCAGTTACAAACGTAATAGTCTGGGAAATTTAATTTCCCTACAGTCGTTAAATTGAGCCTTAACATGTCAGGAGGCTCTTCATAAAAGACAAAAATTTCATTCAGTTCTGTTCCCTTTTTTGCAAGCAGATCTGCACAGCTATTTGCTTCTCTGAATATATGTGTTACTCTGACTTCCTCCAGTTTCAGAATGCTAGCCCTGCAATCATCAATTATAGTAGAGTAAGGATGTGCATCATTAACTCCTTCACTCACATACCTGCAGGCGACCATGGAATCCATTTCCACGATAAGTTTTTTAAATCCCAGTCTAGAAGCAAGTTGAAGACCATCTCTAATCCCCCAGAGCTCAGCTGCAATGCTAGAGGCAAAACCAAGCTTTCGGGAATATCCTCCTCTCCAGTTGCCATAGTGATCTTTGAACAAACCTCCAGATCCAGCAATACCGGGGTTT
This sequence comes from Heritiera littoralis, assembly GCA_031772115.1. NCBI lineage: Eukaryota > Viridiplantae > Streptophyta > Magnoliopsida > Malvales > Malvaceae > Heritiera > Heritiera littoralis. The sequence goes on from JAPDPK010000119.1 coordinate 1,147,223, forward strand.
TTCCTTGCTGATCCATCAGAGTTCATTTTTATAAATTCCAGAGGTGGTGGTTTCCATCCAAGGTTTATAACAGTGTGTTTTTTACAGCAAGCTTGGGGGCCAGCAATTGCCCAATATTCTTTAATATTAGTTAGAACCCTTTGAAACCACTTGTGATTTGGTTCCAGGTTGTTTTTGAACACCAAAGTATTCCTGTTTTTCCAAATGTTCCAGACCATGAATGAAAAACAAATATTCCAAGGAACATTGCCAATGTTTGAAGGGGTGTTATTTCTGCAATTTGCCAAAATCCATATATCCAATTCCTCATGAAAAGAAGATTGTATCTCATTGGGAATTTTAATGCATTGCCATAACATTTTGACATGAATACAGTCCCTTACACAATGCAGAGGAGTTCGATGTCTGTATTGCACCGAGGACAAAAAGGAGGGATTTGGAGTCCTCTTTCATGGAGGATTTGCCTAGTGGGAATCTTTTGTAATCTCAGCTGCCAAAAGAAATGTTTTATCTTAGGCAAAGTTGGAATTTTCCACATATGTTTCCAACCATCCTTATGGTCGTCAGGATAATCTTTTGTAATTTTGTATGCAGAGTTAAAAGTAAAAGTCCCTAGTGGATTATTTTTCCAGGAAATTTTGTCAGTGTTCTCTCCTTCAATTTGGTAAGGGATTGGTATGATTTTTTCTTTTAGTTTGTCAGGGATCTCAGCACTGAGGTAGTCAAAATTCCACATACTATTCTCTCCTATGACTCTAGCCACTTTTAATTCATTATCTTGTTCCTGCCAAGGGCCATGAATGATTTCTGCTAGTGGACCTAAGCCTGTCCAGTCATCCCTCCAGAACCTAGTTTGTTTTCCAGATTTTATAATCCATCTAAGTCCTTTGTTGATCACTTCAGATCCTTTACGCATACCCGACCACATAGGGGAGCAACACTTACTTTTAAATTCCTCATTCCTAAAATATTTGGCCTTGAGGACTTTCACCCAATTGTTTTCAGGTTCTGTAAGGAAAGTTCAACCAAGTTTGGCCATGTTCACCTCATTAAGTCTATTCATATCCTTGATTCCAAGTCCTCCAAGTTCTAAAGGTTTAGTGACAGATTCCCAGTTTACCAGATGAATTTTCCTCTTCTCATTAGAAGACCCCCAAAGGAAATTCCTACAAATGCGGTTGATCTCATTGCAAGTACTAGTAGGAATACAAGCGCATTGCGTATAGTGCATTGGGATAGCCCCTAATGTAGATTTGATCAAAGTGGTTCTACCTACAAAGGATAACAGTCTTGATTTCCAGCCTGCAAGTTTTTGGTTTATTTTCTCAATAATAAAATTATAACTTGAGGCTTTTCTCACATTCTTTAGAGGGAATCCAAGGTATTTGTCAAACTCTTCCCCAAAGGAAATGTTCAATATTTGACTAAGTTCTTCTTTCCTAGTCTCCTCCATGTTTTTTGAGAACAGGATCATAGATTTGCTTGAATTAATGGACTGTCCTGAGATATCACAAAATGTTTTTAGGACTTGTTTCATTGAGTTGCATGTTTTGTTTGTAGCCTTACCCAGTAAGATAAGATCATCTGCATAAAACAAGTGAGTTAGGTTGGGGCCATTTCTTGATAATTTGATTGGTTCCCATTCTTTTTCTTCACTTTCTTCCATGATCTTCACATATAAGTATTCAAGACAAAGAATGAAGATATATGGAGACAGAGGGTCTCCTTGTCTAATGCCTCTAGATGGAAGAATCTTAACACTTTGTTCACCATTAATGAGAACTGTCATAGAGGAGGAGGTTATACATGACATGATAAGTCTAATCCAAGGTTGTGGGAATTCAAAAAATATCAATACCTTATGAATAAAGCTCCACTCAATCTTATCGTAAGCTTTTTCCAAATCAATCTTAACCATTATACCTCCTTGCTTTCCTTTTTTGTTTTTGAGGTAGTGAATTACCTCTTTTGCTATTATGACATTATCCTGTGGTTTCCTACCAGCTATGAAACTAGTTTGAAAAGGGTGGATACATCTAGTAAGAAAAGGTCTTAACCTATTGACTAAGATTTTTGTTATGATCTTGTAAGTGGTGTTGCATAAACTGATTGGTCTAAACTGGGTGATACACTCTGGGTTTTTATTTTTTGGTATTAAACAAATGAAACAAGAGTTTATGGATTCCGGGATTTTATAATTACTAAAAACTTCTTGAATAAATTTCCAAATAGATTTTTCAACTATCCCCCAACATTTTTGGAAAAATATGGGATGTAGACCATCAGGTCCTAGAGCTTTGAGTGGTTTCATTCCAAAAACTGCTCTATGGACTTCAGTTATTTGTAAAAGTGCTAAAAGAGCTTCTTTCTCATTCTCTAAAAGTGGATTTCCAAATCTATTATGATGCAGCTCATCTCTCAAACAATAATTTGATTCCAAGCTGTATAATTTAGAGAAATGGTTATTAACAATGGATTTTATCTCTTCTGGTCTAGAATACCAATTTCCTACTGAGTCTTTAAAGGCTAAAATCTTATTATTTCTTCTATGGTTTATAGTACTAATATGGTAAAATCGTGTGTTACGATCTCCATCTTTAATCCAATCTACGCTAGCCTTCAAAGCCCATAGTTCTTCTTCCAACCTAAGTAATTGTTGGAATTCTGCTTCTAGTTTTTCCTGTAGTTTAACTAACCATGGATTGGGGTCACTAACAAGTGCTCTCTGAATACCATCTAATCTAGCTTTAATCCTTCTTTTTTTATAAAAGACATTTCCAAAAGTAATTTTGTTCCATTCAGATACTTTGTCTTTGAAATTTCCTGTGGCTTCTATGATTCTATGGTTCATTTCATTCCATGATTCTTTAACTAAATCCATAAAATCTAAATGTGAGAACCATATTGTTTCAAACCTAAAAGGTCTAGTTCCAAATTTAAATTTTGCTGGATTAGTATCAAGTAAAATAGGATTATGGTCAGATTTTACTTTTGTTAAATGATAAACTGTAGAGTTTGGGAAACAAGCCTTCCAGTCGGTATTTGCCCAAGCTCTATCTAGTCTTTCACTTATAATCTGTCCAAAGTGATTTGTATTTGTCCATGTGAATTGTTGACCAACAAAACCAAGGTCAAACATTCCACAATCATTCATGCAGTCTTTGTAGAGTCTGGCTTTATATTGATTTATTGGTCTTCCTCCCAATTTTTCTGAGTCATTCAATACTTCATTAAAATCCCCCATCATAAGCCATGGGAGATTAACATCTATAGCAAAATCCGTAAGATGTTTCCATAATTCTCTTCTTAATTCAAATTGGGGTCTAGCATATATAGCAGATAACAACCAGTACGCAGGCAGAGTTGTAGTCTGTAAAGCATTATAGTTTAGAATGGATTGATCACATACCTCTATAGTAGCATGTATGACTTGAGAAGAAGCTGACAGAATGTTGACTTTGATCTCGGAGGTATGCCATAATAAACAAATTCCTCGAGCGAATCCCTCTGCATCGACCCTGAAATATCCATCAAATCCCATCGATTAGCATGTATTTTCTGCTTTTTCACCAGAAATCCTTGTTTCTGTGATGATGGCTAGGCTTGGATTATTGATTTTTGCCAGATCCATGAAAGTTCGATGAAAATTAGGACTTCTTGCCCCTCTTGCATTCCATAGAAGACACCGCATTAGGAAAAACTTCAAGTTTGGATTTATAAGGAACCAATTAGCTAGTTCTAGGAACCCTTGAATCTCTACTGACTGCATCCAGCATATCAAGCTCAGCATATTGTGTCTCTGTGGCAAAGAAATCATGTCGTGAATTGGGTTCCCGTGGTTCAAACTGATTTCCTTCCTGAAGACTATTGTTTTCGGGTTGGTCATCGGTGGTGTCGTTAGGTTGAAGGCTTCTTCTATTCCTTCCCTCAGTTTCAAAATTCTCACTGTATCCAAAAGGATCCGTCACATGGGTATGTTGAGGAAACTGGGTAGTATCTCTGCCTTCTTTGGGATGAACTCTGGGGCTTAATTCTTCAGAAGTTGAAAGTACGGTTGGAGGTCTGTGAGATCCAGAGACACAACAGGGTTGTTCCAAGTCTTCATGATCTCTTCGATCTCCCTTTCCCTCTCTTGATTGTTGCATTTCAGGACCATTTCTATTGCTATCGTTAGCTTTATCACCTTTTCTTCTAGTAGTAGATACATCATGTCTCGATGATGGTGGAAATCTATTTGGTTTGCCATGAGCTTTGTTTGGTGTCGATTTTCTGGGATGAGATGCATTTTTGGAGATCAGACAAGGAGTTTCAGTATTGAAAAGATTATTGTGTCCCACGTTGAAAGCCGGATCACCCTCATTTGGTTCAATCTGAACTGGCTTCATTAAGTTTTTTGTATTTTGGTTACCTATTTCGCTTGTATTTCCAATGTTTTTTGATGAGGTACCTGTAAAAGTCTGGTTTGTGTGCAAATCTTTCACATCATTTGTCTGCTGTTTTGACCGTTGTGCACTGAAGATAACGTGTTCTCCGTCTTTTCTTTGCCTTTCTCCTTCCAGGTATGAATCGAGCTTTTCCCCGGTTCTTCTTTACTCGATACTGGGGCTTTTCCCTGTCTTTTTTTTCGGGTAAGATTCTGATTGTTTCCCGGTTCTTCTTTGCCCGATTCTGGAGGTTTTCCTTGTTTTGGCTTTTTTCTGGTAACAAGCATCCACGGACCAAATCCATCATTCTTCTCTTTGTTTTGACTACTAGACTTTGGGTTTTTCTCTTGACTACTGGTTGACTGGATCTCAGGCTTATCTTTTCCAGAATCACAGTTTTCTTTTCTATGGCCAATTAGCCGACACTTAAAACAGAGATTAACACCTTCATAGAGGATAGGTTGTATGATTTTGCCAATTCTAATTTTCGGGGTGAAAGGTTTATCTAAATCGATTTGTATGCAAATTCTTGCATACTTGCCTCTCGAATTGGCTTCAGTAACCATATCCACTTTAAGCAAGGTTCTAATTTGATTACCGATTCTTTTCAAAATTTCTTTGTCAAAAAATTCTATTGGTAATCCTGGCAGCCTCACCCAAACGGCTGTGGTGGAGAATGATTTGGAGGATTCTGCGATGAAGCCAGGTTCCCAAAGCCTCATCATGAGGTAGTGTGAACCGACAAACCATGGGCCTCCATAGAGCACTCTTTGAAAGTCTCCAAGATTTTTGAATCTGAATAGGAAATAATCATTTCCTAAATCGATGCATTCCATACTACCTGATGGTTTCCAGATCGCTTGAACCCTTGGAAATAAGAAGTTATAACCCACTGTTCTTCCAAAAGTTTTAACTATTATGGCATTTTGCCATGGATTTCTGATTCTACGTTTTTCTTCCTTTAAGAGAAGAATGGTTGGAATTTCATCCATTTCATCCGGTTCTTGATCGGATTCCTCTTCAAGAAAATCTGGTCTTGTGATAAAAGAACAAGATTCATTTGTTTCTCCCATAAGCAGGTCTCTGTATGAGATACCCTGGGATTGATTGTTTCTCATTTGTTGATCCTGAGATTTGAAATCCCCATTTTTTGTCCTTTTTACACTTCTTACTTTTTGATCGTCTTCTTCTGGGCAAGGGGCTGAGTTATCGTTTTCTTTATCCATGGTGACTTGAGAAACAGAGCACAACAGAGAGCTTTTTTCCTTTTGTCAAATTCTACTTTTGTCGCAAATTATTCCATTGTTTTCAGACCATTTTTTTTGTACTGAAGGTTTGTTCCATTGCTTCTTTGATTAATCAATTGGCCTCGAAAAAAAAAGGCTTGATTTATGTTCAAAATTCTAGGTCCAAAATATAGTTATGTGTAAGAAATGATTTGCACCATCAAAACATCTATTCTAAACTAATATTAACTAATTTTAGATTATCTCAAAATTGTCTTTGTTGATATTTAGTTTTAATATAATTAAATATTGAAATTTTATCTAAAATCCTCCAATCAAATTGGTTTAAATAAAAGATAACTTTCCACACATAAATAGTATTCAAGTAATTTAAATTATAAATTTATATATAATGTACTGATAGTGTATAGTCTCTATATACTGTTAATACACCAGAAGTTAACACTTCATCAATAAGCAAATTAAAAAAATGTTAAGCCTTAAAAATAAATAGAAAAAAATATTTTTCAATTTGTATTTTAGTTTACTTATTGATAAATCGTCAACTTCTTGTGTATTAACGATATATAGAGATTAGATATTATTAATGTATTATATAAAATTTTTTAAATTATATTCTATTAAAACAAAGTTTACTTGCTGATTTGTTATAGCTTTATTTATGCACTTTTTTAAATTTTATTATTTTATTGAATTTTTCATAAAATATTTAATATTTTATGATATCTCGTGATTTTACAATAACATAGTATTCTGTGGCTTAGCGTAGACAAACCCGAGTTCGAGTCGCATCTCTCGGTTTTGTTCGGGGTTTTTGTTTCATCAACTAGACAGCCACCGAGCTTGCTTTTAATAACTTAAACCCTAATTACAGAAAAAGAATATAGAGAGCGGAGGCAATGGCGAACTACGACTTAACCCCACGAATTGCGCCGATTCTGGACAGACATCTGGTGTTTCCGTTGCTAGAATTCTTGCAAGAGCGACAGCTATACCCAGATGAGCAGATCTTGAAAGCGAAGATCGAGCTCTTGAACAAGACCAACATGGTCGACTACGCTATGGACATTCACAAGAGCCTTTACCACACCGATGATGTCCCTCAGGACATGGTCGAGAGGAGAGCCGAGGTTGTCGGTCGTCTTAAGGCTTTGGAAGATGCCGCCGCTCCTTTGGTTGCTTTCTTGCAAAACCCTAGTGCTGTTCAGGAATTGCGAGCTGATAAACATTATAATCTCCAGTTACTCAATGACCGTTACCAGGTCTGCTTTATTATTTTTCTTCCTAAACTTTTTCCGTTGAATTTAGGTTTATTTTTCAATGCCTTTAAAACCCTTTTGTTCCTGCCATGTTTCTTCTAAATTAGTCTGAAAAAAATACTTGATATATATATATATATATATATATATATATATATATATATATATATATATATATATATATAAAAGCAAAAATTACTTTTTGGATTCACACTAAAAAGTTTCAAATTTGTTGTTTTTTTGTTCATAACCAAATAGAACGTTGTACTTTATGCTGTAAAATTCAAACATCTCTTTCTCTTTAATTTGTAGAAAGTTCTTTTTGGTGGATTGAATTTCTTTGTTGTAAAATTCATGAAAGATTGTACCTTTTTTTTTTAAATTTTAATGTGGAGCTTTCTCTTAACAGATTGGTCCAGATCAGATAGAGGCATTATATCAGTATGCAAAATTCCAGTTTGAGTGTGGCAACTACTCGGGTGCTGCTGACTATCTGTATCAGTATAGGGCTTTATGCACAAACAATGTCAGTGAAAGGAATCTGAGCGCTTTGTGGGGAAAGCTGGCAGCCGAGATACTGATGCAAAACTGGGATATTGCGCTTGAAGAACTTAATCGCTTGAAAGAAATAATTGATTCTAAGGTGATCGATTATATGGTTTTTTTAACAATTGTCTTATTTATTTCTAATTGGTATTTTGTCCTGCTGCAGATTTTCTCATCACCCCTGAACCAAGTACAGAGTAGAATATGGCTGATGCACTGGAGCCTCTTCATCTTTTTCAATCATGACAATGGAAGAACACAGATCATTGATCTGTTTAATCAAGACAAGTATGTCAATTTTACAACTGACACAAATTTCTTAAATTATCTGCTTATAGTCTCTTCATTTCCTACTACCGTTTCAACTCCATGATTAGCTTGAAGATTGTCAATATCTGGATGTGCTGTTGCTGATGGCATTATTGTTGTTGTTAGTAACATCGTTTGTATCATTTTTACTTTGTATAACATTGACATGCTATAATAGTACATTTCTGTTCTTCCTTTGTGCATTGTTCTGCATGCATGACTTACTTTTCTATTAATCTTCCACTGTATTAATATATGCTTCCGTTTTAGGATTGCCCTGCAATCAAACATGTATAGAAACTTATGGAATTGCTTGTATAATTTTTTTGGATGGTATTGTTGCTTTATTTGAAATGTTACATGCTGCCATGAATAGTTTGCAAAATTTTCTGTCAAAGTTTGAAGGTAATAGCAATAAAAGTGGGTGAAGTGCCTGCTAGATTGCTTGTGTTTGGAATTTCATTGCCTAAGGGAGAGGTTGGAATTAGACATAACAAGTCTCAGTTCACTTAAATATTTTTCACTGCACTTTGCACATTTGTTTTTACATTATTATTTTCTGTGGATTTACATTTCTGTTGTCCAATTTTTTCTAGTTGTTCTATCTAAACCTGTATTACTTCTTTCCAGATATCTAAATGCCATTCAAACCAGTGCTCCTCATCTTTTAAGATACTTAGCCACTGCTTTTATTGTCAACAAAAGGAGAAGACCTCAATTCAAAGATTTTATTAAGGTTATCCAGCAAGAGCAAAGCTCTTACAAAGATCCCATAACAGAATTTTTAGCATCTGTTTATGTCAACTATGACTTTGATGGAGCACAAAAGAAGATGAGAGAGTGTGAAGAAGTAAGTTTGATTTCTAATATTTTCTATCAACTGATTTTATTAAGCTTCTCAGTGTCACCCAATTGCTGATATTTCCTGCCAAAAGATTGTGCTAAAAGGATCTTTTTGGATGCCTTAGCAATTGTTAGATTTCTGAATTGCAAGCTTATGTTTACTCCCTGTTTTTAATATATGTTTTCTTCTTATATTGATGTAGGTGATATTGAATGATCCCTTCCTTGGAAAAAGAGTTGAAGAAGGTAACTTTTCTACTGTGCCTTTAAGAGATGAGTTCCTTGAGAATGCCCGTCTATTTATCTTCGAGACGTACTGCAGAATTCATCAGCGCATTGAAATGGGGTAAGTTCCTGCTTTCTCAAACTTTTAATTTTAGCGGCGTATGATAATTGACTCCAGCAATCAGGAATTCTTGTTTATCTTACAAATAAATGACACTGAAAGGCTGATTCATTTGAATATTAAATTGTCTTGTCTGAAAGTCAGCTTTGTAAGTTGGTTTCCCGTAACTCAAACTTATAATGTAGCTTCATATAATAATTGATTCACAGTAATCCAAAATTCTTATATATGAATAAATGGGCACTAAAAGACAGATTTATTTGAATGTTAAATAGCCTTGGGCTCAAAGTCAACTTTGCAAGTTGGTTTCCTGTAACTGTGGCACTCTGAGTAGGGAAAATTCTTTTGCTAATTGGATGTTGAGGATTTATGAAATTTTAGTAGAAGTTATTAGCTTAATGAGGTCAAATCTTTTTATCTTTAACAGCAGGCTTGCATACACAAACCACACAAAATTAACACCTTGGTTTGCTAATGTATATCTTACGTAGTAATTACTTGGATTTGACATTTGTTACCATCAGGTGTCCAACACTTCATTTGAAGCAACATCCTAGTACCCTACTTTGAAAGGACATAACACATTAAGTTTTAGATAAAGGATTTTTCAGCTTATATATTTTGGCTAGTTCTAGTTTCTTTTCTTAAATTTTGAGCTAACTTTAATGGATTCTCCATGTGCTTCTAGGGTGCTTGCTGAGAAGTTGAATTTAAATTATGAGGAAGCTGAGAGATGGATCGTGAACCTTATCCGAAACTCAAAGCTTGATGCCAAGATTGATTCAAAGACAGGAACTGTTAAGATGGAGCCTAATCATCCCAACGTGTAAGATTTCCTTGTAGAGTGATAGCATGTTGTGTACCCTTTTTTGTCTCATTTTTCATTCTCTCTGCTTCTTCCATCTTACTCATTGTGGTCCATCCATAATCTATTTATTTAATTTTATTCCTCTGATTGGCTTTTGATTTTGTTACCATAATTCTCCAGTTATGAGCAGTTGATAGACCACACCAAGGCGCTCCAGGGGAGAACCTACAAGCTAGTCAGCCAGCTTCTTGAACATGCACAGCCACAGACTGCTGCTCGATAAGTTTGTTGGTGCAGTTCCTTGGAATTATTTGCAATTTTGAGCCATCTGCAGTTTGTTTATTTTTCTGAGACCAGATTAGAGGGGCTTTGGTTTCTGATTCGCAACAAGACAGAGTAATCAGTTGTTTTCAAAAGATATTCTATGTTTACGTTGTCAAAGCATGCCATTAACTCGTCAGGATTTGTTAAACCTAAGATGTATTTTATCCTAAAGTTTTTTTCCAAGGCAATTTGTTTAAATGCGTTTCTAATAGTATAGAAATGGTATAAAGCTCTTGTTAAAATTAAGCAATTTTACATGCCATTGAGGGATGCAAGGCAAGCACGATGCAGATCTTTCTCGAAGTTTGAATGGTTAAGAGAATCGGAGATGGATGTGTCAATTCTGATGAAAATTGCTTGGCATAATATTTATTCTGACGAGTACAGTGAGTGATGAATTTAGGAGAAACCCATCTCGTGAGTCAGTGAGTTTTCATTCAGGAAACACAGCTGGAAAAATATTTATATTCTAACTGATAAAAACTCAACTTATGAACATGGCAATTTTAGACACAGATTTTATATTTGACATGTTGAAATAAATTTTAACATGAAATTTTCATGTTTTTCATGGCAAATATAATTTTAAATGATATAAACACGAATTTTATACATAAATTATCATTTTCAATATTTCCCGTGATGAAAAGAGAATGCAAGAATAACAATATTTAATCAGGCAGGGTAAAGGCCATTGAAGACCAAACATCCAGATTCAATCACCCTGGACTTAATCATCAATACGTAACATATCAGTATTCCTCGAACATGACAAGTTGCTTCAGAAATCCTTACCATTTTATTGCCATTGCAGTTCCCCCTTGTATGCAGTAGGGAAAGAATAAAGAAAAGCGACATAAAAACCATGCAACGTCCAACCATTCTAGGCAGACAGCAATGGGGCTACAACGTGAATTCACAGTGGATTCTGTATCCTCTATTTTCTTCATGACTATAAGACCAATAATCGCTACATTTTGTGTACTCAGCTTTGATTTCAGGAGTCCAAAGCTAAGCACCCAACTCTTTCTTTTACGATAATAAAATCAACTTGAGCGTTGCTGCACATGCCCTTCAGAGATATCATGCATATAAACAGTTGCAAGGTATCAAGAGTCAAAACTCGATTTCTCCTTGACAGTATTGTCTTTGTCACTGGATATGCTAGATGCAGTAGCATCTGCATAAAGTCATTGATTTAGAGACTTGGACCAGTTGCTATGTTTCTTAAGGGGATCAAGTCTAAAACTGTGTATACCTGATCATACCAATGGTAGTCACTTCTCATGGATCCAAGGAGGACCTTGTGCTATATAGAAGCTGCTCTAGCTTCTTAATGAAAATGTTACATGGGCATATGACTAGGGCATAATGCTTCTCTAGGCCTCCTACCATCGAGCATTTCTGTTCTCCTTCCAATTCCCCCGCCAATAGCGTCTGTTTGAACTCCTCTCATAAGGATAGCCATAATCATCTGATGATCTTTCATATGGGTTACTTTTGCTTTCCTTTGCAGCTTTTCTGATTTCCTCTTCAAGATCATATTCTGACCGCTGGTAACAGGAAAATGGTAAAAACAAGGCAGAACAATAACAAAAATTATAAGGTATACTGTACGATAAACTATCCAAAAAAACTGCAGAAGAAAATACTCTAGCCCTTCAGCAATATAAATGAATTCAGCTGGACTCCAAATTCATGTAACCACAATAAGATCTCTAGCATTAAGTTACAAGCTGTACCTTGAATCTACACATTGAACTAGAACTTTTGACTCAGAATCGTGTTTAATATGTACTAGTGCAAGGATCCAATGCAGACAACATTCAAGTCAAAATCATGATCACAGCTGTTGTTTCTTCTGATTTTAATGATTTCACAGTACATTTCAACAAATTCTCTAGCATCTAAATAATGAAACCATCCTACCCAAAACTTCGTTATGGTTAGCTAATTAGGGGAATGAAAACAAAATATTCCTTGTCATGAGTTCTAAAAGTAGATTATACTGGAGATTTGCCAGACAAATCATCATTATCATCATCATCAGAGCCTTTATCCCAAGAATTTGTCAGACAAATATTAGGAAAAAAAATCTAATGGAAGAAAGTTCAAATCCATCAACAAGCTTGAATCAAATACCCAGTTGTTGGCTGAGGTTCAGGGTCATTTAATGATACAAGTGGTAGGCAGCAGAGGCCATCAGCAATTAGCAAAGCAGAAATAACAAAGTTGTAAGTTGACAACTGCTATGATGGAATGATAAAATTAGAAAACAATTTGCATAGAAAATCTAAAGTTTCAATCAGATGGATGGCAAACCTTAGCAGTATCTGATAGTACTGCATATGCCTCTCCAATCATTTTAAACAGCCTGTCAGCATCCTTGTGAACTTCCTCAGCAATTTCCTTCCAGAGTCGCCCATCATCTCCACTCTCACTTCTTGCCAAGAATTGACCAGCCTAATTCAACACAAGAAAAGGAAATAGACTGCCATGACAAACATACAATAGTCATACAACAGAACTCAGTAAAAAAATATTGCAATGTCAAACCTTGTCCGGGTGATGTCTGAGCGCTGCTTTGCGATATGCCTTTTTAACATCAGATGTAGAGTCAGATCGTTTAACTCCCCTGTCATTGCAATTAAGAATGGTTTTAGAAGACTAAAAATAAAATTGTTGCATCAGCAAGCTAAATATTTGAACAAGTATAAATAAATAAATAAATAAATAACAATGACTTCTGATGGGTCCTATTTTTGCATTAAAGTAGGCCAGAGAAAATACTTGCTCCAATTTTACTACAGATGAAAAGTCAACAGAGATTCCCATTTGTGGAAAAGTCAACTAATTAAATGTGTAAATATTTGTATTCCTAGAATTAAGGTTAAACAATTCCTCAATTATGGGGATTAGATTTAGACTGATTTAGTTTAGTTTCCTATTTACTTCTTAACAGTAGTTGTATATAATCCTTAGAACTTTGTATCATTCAAGTAAGATTCAGAAATAAAATATTCTGAAATTCCACATGGTATCAAGAGCTTTAGGTTTTTTCTTGGAAATCAGTCACTTTTTCGGCCTTCATTGCTGATTTTTCGACAGTTTCTTCTTCAGCCTTCATTGCTGATTTTTTTACCTTAGGCCTTCATAGCCACTTTCTCATCAAGAACTTTTCTTTCTTGCCAAACCCTAAATCACCATATTTTTCCAAGAGCCGCTGCTGGTTTTTTTTTTTTTTTACCACCATGTCAGGTTCTGCTGCGGTTGTAAATTTACTCCCCGCACCAGTAGTCTGATCAAGAACTCTACATTGGTCACTGCAGAACCTAATGTTGGTGGACAGAATGTCCCTGATTTACTTAAGATTGATGACAAGCCTCGAGTGTGGTGTGACCATTGCAACAAACCATGCCATACTCAAGAAACTTGTTGGCATATCCATGGAAAACCAAAAAATTGGAAGCCGAAGCAGAATCGATCACAACCCTCTGCCAATGAAGCAAATATGGGTTCCTTCAGCAAAGAGCAGCTCAATCAACTCTTGAAACTACTAAAGTCCAATCCGACATCTGGTACATCTAATAGTTCATTGGCTCATTTAGGTAGAAATCCATTAGCCCTATCCAGTGTCTTTAATTCTACTCCATGGATCATTGATTCAGGAGCATCTGATCATATGACTAACCTGTCTAATCTATTCAGTTCATACACTCCCTGTTCTGGTAATGAAAAAATAAGAATAGCAGATGGTAGTTTTTCACTATTGCAGGCAAGGGTTCTGTTAAACTTACTGAAAGTATTGATCTTAAATCTGTATTTCATGTTCCTAAACTTGCTTGTAATCTTTTATCTTTCAGTAAACTCTCAAAGGATTCCAACTGTCGTGTTATCTTTTTTGACTCTCTTTGCCAATTTCAGGGCCAAAACTCAGGGAAGATGATTGGCAGTGCTAGAGAAATAAATGGGCTCTACTATTTCAGTGAGGATTTCCTAGGTAATAAAAAAGCTCAAGGGCTTAGTAGTACCAGTTCAAATTCTGTTTCTGATAAAATAATGCAATGGCATCTTAGGTTAGGACATCCTAATTTCCTTTATTTAAAACATTTATTTCCTAATTTGTTTAAAGGAGTGGATTGCTCTATTTTTCAATGTGAAAGCTGTCTTTTATCTAAAGATCATCGAGTTAAATATATTTCAAAACCTTATAGTCCATCAAAACCATTTTACTTGTTTCATACTGATGTTTGGGGACCTTCAAAGGTTACCACCTTGTCTGGAAAAAGGTGGTTCGTAACTTTTATCGATGATCACACTAGATTGTGTTGGGTTTACTTACTAAGCAAAAAATCTGATGTTGAGATACTTTTCAAAGATTTTTATTGCATGATTGAAACCCAATTCAAAACAAAAATTTGCATCCTTCGAACAGATAATGGAACTGAGTACTTTAATGAATGTTTGGGAAATTTTCTAAAAGAAAAAGGTATTTTACACCAATCTACATGTCGGGACACACCCCAGCAAAATGGCATAGCTGAAAGGGAAAGTAGGCATTTACTTGAGGTAGCTAGAGCTATCATGTTTTCTATGAACATTCCAAAATACCTTTGGGGAGATGCTGTGTTGACTGCATCTTACTTAATCAATAGAATGTCAACTTGTGTCTTACATTTTGAAACACCTTTGAATACTCTCAAAAAATACTTCCCAACATTTCGTTTATACTCTGAGTTACCTTTAAAAATTTTTTGATGCACTTGCTTTGTTTATATTCCCCAAATTTTTCGATCCAAATTGGATCCTATAGCTGAAAAATGTGTTTTCATTGGCCATGCTCCAAATAAAAAAGGGTATAAGTGTTTTAATCCTTTGACAAAGAAAATTCACATAACTATGGATGTCACTTTTCTAGAAAATCAACCCTATTTCAGCAAAAATCTTCTTCAGAGAGAGAATAAAGAAGAAGAAGATATTTTTTGGAGATTCTCTACACCACTACCAAGTCTCATTGAGTCACCAATTCAGTCTATTAAACAATTTAAGGAAATGGATGTTAAAAATAATGAAAACAAAGACTCCCTTAGTCAACAAGTGCCAAGTATTGAAGAATCTGAAACAGGGGGAGAATTACTTCAAACAGATTCACATAATCCAAATATTGAGCTACAAGTTTACACCAGGAGAAATCTCATAAAAATATTACTGATCCAATTATTTCTCTAGCACCTGTTCAACCAAATCTCCGAGGGATGGTCCTCCTCCTCAAACTCAGGTTAATCCTAAAATTGCTCCTTTAGTTTCTTCCATTGAGTCTCCAAATACTAATTTTTCTGATCTAGATGTCCCAATTGCTAACAGAAAAGGAGTAAGATCATGTACCAATCATCTCATTGCAAAATATTTGTCATATCAAAAGTTGTCCAATAACCACAAAGCATTCCTTTCAAATATTTCACTTGCATGTACCAAGATCTATTAAGGATGCCCTAGGTGATCCGGATTGGAAGTTAGCAGTGAAGGAAGAGATGGATGCTCTTGAAAAGAATGGGACTTGGGAGATTGTGGAGCTACCAAGAGGCAAGACAACTGTAGGATGTAAATGGGTCTTCACTGTGAAGTGTAAGGCAGATGGGAGCATAGAGAGGTACAAGGCAAGACTTGTTGCCAAGGGATTCACTCAAACTTATGGCATTGACAAAGAGACCTTCGCTCCAGTTGCAAAAATAAACTCAATCCGGGTACTTCTCTCTTTAGCAGTGAATTTCAATTGGTCTCTACACCAACTTGATGTAAAAAATGCCTTTCTTAATGGAGATTTAGAGGAAGAAGTGTTTATGGACCTCCCACCTGGATTTGAGAAAAACCTCAGAACCAACAAGGTGTGCAAATTGAAAAAATCCTTGTATAGTCTTAAACAATCACCAAGAGCATGGTTTGAAAGGCTTGGAAATGTAGCGAAGAGCTATGGTTATATTCAGAGTCAAGCTGACCACACAATGTTCTTCAAGCACTCTAGAAATGGTAAACTAGCTATTTTAATTGTGTCTGTGGATGATATAATAATAACTGGTGATGATAGTGCAAAAATTGGAGAACTTAAGAGAAAGCTTGCACATGACTTTGAGATAAAGGATTTGGGGGCCTTAAAGTACTTCCTTGGTATGGAATTTGCAAGATCAAAGGAGGGTATCTTTGTTAGCCAACGTAAGTATGTCCTAGACTTGCTTAGTGAGACTGGAATGCTTGGTTGCAAGATAGCTGAAACCCCAATAGAGCCCAACTTGAAACTTCAGCCTGCTGAAACCGAAGATGTGGATAGAGAGAAATACCAAAGACTTGTGGGTAGACTCATCTATTTAGCACATACACGACTTGATATAGCTTTTGCAGTAAGTGTGGTAAGTCAATTTATGCATTCACCCAGCTCAGAACCTTTGAAGCTGCCTACAGAATCCTAAGGTACCTAAAGGGAACACCTAGAAAGGGATTGCTGTTCAAAAACCATGGTCACCTACAAGTAGAAGCCTATACCGACGCTGACTGGGCAGGAAGTATTACCGATAGAAGGTCAACTTCAGGCTATTGCACATTTGTGGGAGGAAACCTTGTCACTTGGAAAGTAAGAAACAGAATGTAGTAGCCCGAAGTAGTGCCGAGGCTGAGTTTCGTTCAATAGCCCACGGGATTTGTGAGGTAATGTGGATTAAAAGACTACTTGAAGACTTAAAGGTTTCTAATCCCTCACCGATAAAGCTCTACTGTGATAACAAAGCTGCAATCTCTATTTCTCACAATCCAATGCTCCATGATAAACGAAGCATGTAGAAGTAGATAAGCATTTTATCAAAGAGACGCTTGACAATGGAATAATTTGCATGCCATATATACCAACAAGTGACCAAGTTGCTGATGTTCTTACAAAGGGATTGCACAAGAAGCAGTTTGAAAATCTAGTGAGCAAGCTTGTCATGGAAGATATCTTCAATCCAGCTTGAGGGGGAGTGTGGAAAAGTCAACTATATTAAATGTGTAAATATTTGTATTCCTAGAATTAAGGTTAAACAATTCCTCAATTATGGGGATTAGATTTAGACTGATTTAGTTTCCTATTTACTTCTTAACAGTAGACGTATATAATCCTTAGAACTTTGTATCATTCAAGTAAAATTCAGAAATAAAATATTCTGAAATTCCACACCATTACATCATCCAAAAGTATGAATGGGTTTATTACACTTTTGTTCATTTATTTACAGGATTTTGCTAACTCTTTATGATTACCATATTAAGAATTGTTTTCCAATGCATTGAAATTATCACATTAACTATCAAGTACTGCACTTAATATAAAAATATTAATATAAATAATATCTTATCTAACCTTAGAGAATGTCCTTCGGGCATCGTTAGCAAAACTCTTTTTTTTCTTTGACCAATGTTAGCAAAACTCTTATTACTATTATTATTTTGGTGGTTAATGCATTCATGACCACAACTTGGAGTCAAAACTATCACTTAGTCTCCAGGCCAGGATAATAGTTTCAATGTAGAATCACGGGAACCAAATTGAAACATGTCCTTAAGTTTTAGGAAGACACTAATTATATGCTGCAAAATAGATTCTCCAACGAACATGGCAATTTATATAAAAAAAAAATTTGTATAGGCGTGCTATGAAGGAAATTTTTATATCAAGACCACAATCAGTAATATATTCTGCAACTCCTAGTTGAAAGCATAACGCATTGTATAATATAGAGAATACTTAAGTTCCTAGGCTTCAAAAAGAACTTACAAAATGAGGTACAAATCTAAAGGGATTCCCCTTTTAGCTTCCTCTTGCATGGATGATAACTGACGTTGAGCTTGCCTTAACTCTTTTGAGTTGCCATTGGATCTCTCCTGACCGCCAGACTGGTGAGATTTTTTATCAGATCGCTTTTCAAGAATAGATATAAGTCTTTGAAGATCACTAGATGCTTGTCCATAGTCTCTGATCATCTCGTGCAACGCAGCTCTCCTGGAAACTGCCTGCTTAGCAGGTAGGAGAAGCAAGTAAGTACAAAATTAAGTGGTAATGATAGTTATAAAATCAAACACAGAATATAGCTCAAATAAGGAAATGAAAAAACTGTTTTCATGTCTATCACACACCCTTATCTCGCCATTCAAGCTTTAAATTCAGATAAGGTTAAAATTCTAATGTCCAGAATGGACCTAAAGTATAGATGTTACACTAGTTAATGAGCTCAACAATGTACCTCTTAAGCTTTTCCTATATTGAGTTAACAATCACTCAACACTTTCAGAATCTATCTCAAAGAAACATTCAAGAAACTTTTATGCTAAATAATGCAAGTTACACAACAAGGTGGTAGATTTGGTTTAACCAATGGTTGTTTCAATAGCTAGTATTGGACCTACAGCATGCGCAGGGAAGCGTTAAGTGGTTTTATCCCATGTTGAATATTTAACATGGTATCAGAGCTCAAGTTGCTTTTAGTCTTATAGGCTTATAAAACTTTTAGATATATAGTTCACCTCCAAAGGTAGCAACATCAAAGATTTGAAAGGGTTAAGCACATCACTGTACTTCATATTTGAATCTTAATATGCAGGTTGATCTTGGAAAATGCAGAATATTCTGTGAAAATAAAGGTAAATAAACATAAAGGATCTAATATCCTCTAGCACAACTTCAAATACCATGTTTCCACATCTTCTGACAAATACTAGATAATGTGTTATCATCATAAAGGCAAAGTCCTCAGAAAATAAGCATTAAAAGAATTTGAAGAGAAGTTCACTGGAATGCAAGAAGTATTAAGGAGTCAAACCCCACAAGTTTAGCAAAATTTTGGTTCCATTGTTGACTGATCCATGAAAATTAAAGCTAGAACATGTAGACCTTATGCATTGCTTGCAAATAAATGAGAAATGTGATGAACAGAAATATCTATGGTAGGGAAAACAAAGGCCAAAATAGTCATGACTATGAACACAGTTATTACTGATGTACCAGAATGACCGCTTTTTCTGTGTCTCTAATATCTATCCATTTTCAAATGGTAATTACCAGGGATCAAAAATTAACTACCAATCACATCTTGTGGTTAAAATCAGTAAATGCTAAAATGTAACATTGAATAATCAGAGGAGAACGAAATTTCAAATCCTGCTGAATTAATTAAAGCTACAATAGTAACTCCATAAGTAACGACAAAGTCATTGGGGTCAGAAACCTTAAAATCCAAGTCTGACAAGTCCAATTATGTCAATATATTAATTGAATACGCTGGAACATAGAAATGAGTCAGGTATTAAGTAATGGAAAAGGATTGTTCCTAAAAGAATACCAACTTGTAACCCATTAAGCAATCAATTCAAGATTAAAATATCAACAGCAAACAATAGTCTTGATAAGAATATTCCTTAGTATTTCTGACTAATCAATCAAATCTTTCGGTTCCAAAATAATCTTATCAATAGGAAGAAGGCCGAAATCTCAAAAGCCTAAAAAAATTATTAAAAAAATCTTCCTAGAAAGATCCAGATAGATATCACATAAAGCATTCTTTGATCAAGGGAGAGAGGAAGAAAAAGACTAGAGAAATGCAAACCTTGGTATAATTTTCATCAAGGGCCATTGCTAGACTACAATCTGCAATTGCATCAGCAATTTGGCCTGAAGCTTGGTGTGCAGCAGCACGATTGCAAAAACATATTGATGCAAAAGGCCGCGATTCAACAGTGCTTGACAACGCAACTGTGTAATGCTCTACCGCTTCTGTATACCTACCAGAACGAACTGCTTCATTCCCTGCATTCTGAAATTACAAAAATGGCAAAAGAGACAAATAAAAACAAAAGAATGTGAGTAGATAAGGAGGCAACATTTGAAATTATACGCAATAGATCCATCAGCAGAAAAGGAGGGAAACGGTCACAGCAAAATGTGGGTGGACTAAAGAAAAGATAGAGCACTAGATTTATTTCCAGTCAATATTTGCTCAAACTCATTTTTACAAAATCCCCTTCTTCTACGTGATGAGTTCCTCATCAACCATAAAATACAAGTTATTAGTTGTTTTTTCTATACCCTCCAAAAATAACACGGTGAACATTTTTCACACCATCTTCTTCCACCAGCTGATTCTCCTAACAGTTCTCATAACACTATTGATGTTGTGTCTTATCCTTATCAATCAACTTTAACATTCAGAGGACACTACTGAAAAGACAACAGTTGTTTTGACAGATGATATGTGCCCTACAATCTTTTATTTCATAGTCCACAAGCATAATAGTTCTTCCACTATTTCCTAAGTTGTATCAATCATAAAAAGCTTATGCATACAAATAACATCAAATATGATGTTGTTTTTTCCTTTTTCTGCTAGGCAACTATTCAGGGGAATTTATCCCTGGAAGGCAGGACACAGGATTCATTCCCACAGGCTTGGGCATGATGGGGAACCATACCATTGAGGCCAAGCCTTATGTTGAGAAAAATGCCATGGATTAGCATTATCTTCACGTCAAAGAACCATCTAAAAACTTTAACTATCCCAGTATTTAAGAGAAACTGAAAGCAATGAAAAGCATACTTACAAAGGGCTATATCACATACCTTCAGCCGCAAAAGTTCTCGAATAGTAACAGCCAATGAAACAGACATTTCCAAAATTTTGCTTCCACGGCTACAAAATTACAACCAGAGTCAAGAATATTAAATAATGACATGAAATGGAATACTGCACTAGATATATCTGAATAAACCATGCTTCAAGAAGATAATGTATTACCTGTCCTTCATGGATCCCACTTGCTCGAGCTTCTGAAGTAAATCAAGTGCCTTCTCAAGCTTTCCCATACAGAAGTATGACTTGGACATCAAGTGCCACCTCCACGATACTGCAATAGAATAACATCCAGAACCATCCATGCTTGCTAACTGGTTATCGGTCTCTGTTTTATAAAAATTCTTCTCAGCTAAAGAAAGAGATGCTCACACAACTGAATCACCTCTTCATATTTCCTAAGCTGCAAGAGACCAAAAAGTGCAATTAAAACTTAGTTTATTGCCTATGGAATTTAAATGACATGCTTAAACAGAAAAAGAACAATAAGAAAACCTTAAAGGGGTAAAAGAAATGGAGAAACTAAATGGAATTACAAGTCGAAAGAGCACAGACCATATAAAGAGCCTCTGCCTTCATTTCAAGCAATTTTTCGGAAATGAACTAATAGACAAGGCCTCAGCAATTGTATCTAATGCACAGGATGACTTTTGTTCCAAAAGTTTTGTGGAATGATTTGTTAGCTCATCCACTTTCTGCAATTCAAAAAAGTACAAAATCAGTCAACGACCACCATATCATCAAGCTTCGGAGAACTCTTGCCCCCAAACCCACACATACAAAAAGATGACAAAGAAAAAGAAAATACAAGTACATGTTTTACATCTACAAATATCATTTCGTCAATAATCAGGCAGCAAAACAAACAACTAGTATTCTAGTTAATCTCAGCCTTGTGGAACTTAAGTGCTCCACTTGAAGCCTAAGCCACTTAAATTCTATTGCTCAAACCTCTAAATTTCATGCAGTTATATTTTGTCATTGCCAAATCTAAAACATATTTTCTAACAAGCAAGCAGGAAAATAGTTATTGAAGTTCAAATAGTTTGTCTCTATAGCAATATATCGATGAATCAAATGAAATTAATAATCTATTACTTGAAAGTTGAACCAAGTTGCGATTTAACCATCATTATATTTTCTATCTTATCAAATGAAAACAAGAAAATTTCTGTTTACTTATGGTCAAATTGTGCAATTCATCCCTCTACTCATGAAAATACAGATTTAGTCCCTCTACAATACTTTGACAAAATTGAGTCTCTCTACTTTTCGGGTTTGCAAATTTTGGTGTGACTACATTTGTGGAGAGAGAAGAGAGAAGCAAACTTATGGGACTTGAACATGCTTTGAGATTTTTGTTTGTTTTATATTTGCATAATCTCATCGGAATTGTATACATGAAATAAGGAAAGATTTTTCACACACAGAAATTCCAATTGAAAATAAGGTTTACTCTTGAGTCTTGAGTGATATTCATTGTTAAGCCAATACTTGTGTTCTTTCTTTAAATTATGGTTTTAGGAAAATATTTGAGGAATTTAAGAAAAATCATTTTTTTAAGGGTATATGTCTCTAACTAATTTTGAATTGTTTAGCTTCAAGACAAGCAAAATATTAGGTTTAGGAGTGTGATAAGTCTCTAAAATATCATATTTTAGGGTACTTTATAACATTTATTTGGATTTAATATAGGAATTTTAATTTATTTTCTCCCCTATTTATTTAAATTTTCTTTGCAGAAAATTCAAAAAAAAAAATCAAAGAAAATCGAGAAAATGGTGCAACTCAAGAAAGTTTCCAACATTCAACTCTTCAAGAATCCCACGCTTACAAGCAAACTAAAGGAAAAATAAAAAGTCCAAAATCAAGTAGGAGATTCAGCAAAGAAAAAAAAAAGCAAAGATTGATTCTACAAGGACTTTTATGTGCAGCCAAAAACTCCTAAGGATTCCAAAGACCTACAGTTAACCTAGCTCTATAAAAAGAAAACAAAGTAGCCACATATGGAGGAGGAGAAGTCAGCTGGTGACAGCAGCCATCGTCTTCAATGTCATTCTCCTCCGTCCCAAACTGTTGCTGTAATTTTCTCTAATGTTTTCTTAGCTTAGGCAGTAAGTTAACAATTATTTTATAACCTTAGATTAGATTAAAATCAGAAGAGAGGCTGGTGACAGAAGCCTATCTTGTGCCTTGTTTTCTGCACATTCTTTTTTTTTTTTCCTGCACTTTCGGTTTCAAATTCTTCGTTGTTTTCCATTCAGTTTCTACTCTAAATTACTGCTTTGATACTATATGGTTTGCACAAGAATAATATAGTATAGTTTTAAACAAAGTTTTGATTAATTTTTTACCGGTTTTACATTTTCTACATGGTTAATTTGTTTACTGCCTTTACATTACTGAATTATGTTTCTTCTATTCCTTTTTCTGTTCCTGTTTGGGTTCTGCTTTCTTCCTATTTCTTTCCTGATTACTCTCTGCTATTAAGTTTTTGTTTTATGCTTGCACATTACTGGGTTTGCATTGCTGCATCTGGTGTGTTGCTCATGAAAGAAGGTGCTGCTTGGGTGAATGAGTGCTGTGCTGCGTGACCGGTTGCAGACAGTGAGGAAGCTGCGGGAAGGCTGTGTGTGCCCGGTTCTGCAGGGGACGTTTGTGATGAAGCTGGGTGGAGTTGCGACTGACCAGGGCTGGAGCAGACGTGTGGAGGCAGAGGACAACTGGAGCGGTGGAGGTTTGTCTGCTGTGGTGGCTGCTGCATGATGGGTTTTACACGGGCAGGGTGATCTTCGTGGTTTTGGTTGTCTAGGTTGCATGTAGTTAGTAGTTTGTATATTAGTTTATATAATATTATTATACTTGTTTAGTTTATTATATTATTATTATTATTATTATTGGGTTAAGTTGTTATTTTATTAGGTTAGTTATGAATTTCTAACTTAGTTTATTTATTAGGTTAATTAGATTATATTTGTTTAGTTTAAATAATATAATTAGGTTTATTTTATGTTCATTAATTTGATTGTCTTTTTATATTCATGCATTTTAAATTTGTTTTGCATTTTAATTTTCATGATCTTTAAATTTATTTGTTATTTTAGTTTAAGTTTATTTTAATTATTTGTATTAGTTAATTTACTTTAGAAAATTCAATAGTTTGGATAAACCTGCAATCTAAATAATCCACAATATCTGTCCTGCAATCTAAATATTCCTCAATAAGTGTACTTCACTACTGTATACTTGTCGCGACCGGTGCACTTGCTGTATAGGTTTAGAACGCAAAACACCCCATATCCGCTCCTACTTTGAAGCATCAAATGACTCTGCTTTAGGAAAAAAGCAAGGCCAGAATATATATATATATATATATATTTGTAAAACTGAGCTTTATAGGGTTGGTTGATTTCTTTTTCAATCAAGCAGGAGGCTTGGACAAGTCTATTACTCTATTTTTTTCTCTATTTAGAGGTGTTGATTTGCTTCACTAACCCAATCAAGTAATACTGGACTCTTATTCCATCAGCTAAATCATTGTTGGTCATTAAACCCTAACCACTAAGTCCTATTTCACCCTGAAAAAGATCCAGAATAATTTGCTCATGTAGAGAATTTTCAACCATGTATGGGCAAGGAAAGAATGAATGACCTTAGAAGCCAAATTAGACAGAAAAAGCTAGACAATATTGTAAATTTTCACTCATTTGTACCAAACTGGAATCTTATGTGCCTTAAGGGTTTCCTCATAGATGGCCATATTTTATTCACCACAATCTACAGACTAGCACAGTTCCATTAACCCGACACTTTTAACAAGTACTACACATGACAATGTTCAAAAATCAAGACATGGGGACACTGATGTAAATCTTACTAATAAAAAAATGATTGACTCATTTTGAGAAACCTTCCATTTCCTATTTCTCTGATCATTTCTTGCCATCTCATTGCCCGGAACTTATCAAGATAAATTGTCGATCTTGAGGCCATCCAACTTGAAACCAATAGGCAATAGGTGAAGAGGCCTCTCTTTATTTAGTCATCTTTTGCACTTTGATAAAATATAATAGTAAATAAGCATTATAGTAACTTATGCACTCCATGACTTATGTTATGGGTCTCGAAGACTTAATATTGCTGCCAACCCTGGTAAGCATGCTAAAAAAGTCTTTTGCTCTTTTATTTATAATAATAAGGTAAGCTTCATTGCTCCAACCTATACAAGGCCACTGCTTAATTATGATGACATCTAGATCAAAATATCGCATACCTGAGCCTTTTGAAGGCCATCTGCAGCATCTATTGTAATTCGGCGATCCAAGCAGACATCAGCTCCTGAACCTAAGCACTTGCTGAAATACTGGATGGCATTTTCAGTTTCCCCCAGCAAAAGGTGACAACTGCAAATTTCATACAATATATTTTAGAATAGCACAGTCCTGATAGAAAATTAGTGAAACAACTTAGCAGCATATGTAACATTTCTTTACATAAATGAGGCATTCTTAGGTGAAAAGGGCAGTCAGCCCTTCTCCTTTGATGAAATTCTTTGAGGATTACAGTAGCTTTAGCAGTAACAACCCTCATATAATTTTCTTACAGTAGTCCATATAAATATTTAAGCATAGAGAATGATAACAAAAAAAATTGTCAATTTCACTGGATGTTTAACCAATTTGAAATTAGTGGTTTCTTTTTTAATGGCTAATCTTGTAGCTAATAAACAGATAAGGTTAGACCATGATGTACCCAAAAACTTAGTCATTAGCTCCAAGCAAGATTTCCCTAATTAATACATCTTGGCTAACATATCAGTTTCATCAATAATAAATACATCTATTTTAGCAGAATAGAAATCATCTTGTATTTCATTTTATTTTATAGCTGTATGATTGCCAATTCCAACTAGATGCTTCCAAACATCGAGATAGTAATTGCTTCATATAAAGGAAAAAAAAAACCTTCTATGCCATTAGCCAAGCAAACCAATTGAGGTGCCAAAAGCATCCTGAGTAGAATAGCCACTTAATAAGACAAACAAGTTTCAGGAATACAAACTTGCATAACAATATGAATAAATCACATGGCACACAAATTTCAGGCCTTACTTGGCAGCTCTAACATAAACTTTGAGAAAATTGGGATCAAGAGCAGCAGCCATCAGACAATCTGCCAAAGCTTCCCTCGTCCTTCCAAGAGACATCCGGGTGGCTGCACGGTTGCTATAGCAAAGCACGAGAGGCTTGATGGAGCACAATGAAGTCTTGTTTGAGGGGACAGAGTTGATCCCCTGTGTGTAAAATTCCTCAGCTTTAGACAGATTATCATTGCTATAAGCTTGATTTCCCCTGATACAAGTTCAAACCTTCTCCATATTAATATCATTCCATATCCTCAGGCAACATTAATAAAATGAAATCACATCAGCAAAAAAAATCCAAAGAACCTATCATAGACACTATTAAATGCTAATCAGTCATCAAGATACCTGAGTCGCCACATCTCACAGGCTTCGCGGACTGCAGCAGTGGACGAGTTAGACCTTTGTTTGAATTGTTCATTCTCCTCTTTGCTATGATATGTAGATTTATCCTTTTGCTCACACTGTACTGGATCACAAGGTGAAAATTGGACAGAGGAAGACCCTCCTTTAACATCTGGACTTGGAGTTATAATAAATGAAGTATTACCAATTTTCACGTTACTTTTCTTTCGAAGCTGACACTTTCTAGATGATGAGCTACCTTGCCCAGAAGTTGATGTTGCAGAAAAGGTGAAATTTCTCTCATCCTCCAAGCCTGAACTAAAGCAAGACTGTGTTGTGTGTTTGTTTTCCTGGGCCCCATTCAGGCCTACTGCTCCACCAACATTAGCAGAGCCGCTATTGCAGAACCATTTAGATTTGAAAGTAGTGGAGGCAGCTTCAGCTTCACAAACAGGTTCTCTTGAAGGTCCATCACCAACAAAAATGTTCTCATGATCACACCCAAAATTCTCTTCATTTAGCTCAGTGCATTTCTGATCACATTCATTAGAACCAGATGCTTTTTGTGCAGTTGCTGGGCATTCAGCTTCTGACATAGTGAAAATTGATGAATGCAAGGCAGAGGAAATAAAATTGTATTCTGAAGAGGAGGCCTCTTCCCATTCCTGAGGAGTTTCCTTTGATGATTGATTAGCTTCTGCATTTTCTTCGTAAGGAGAAAAATCCATTGGTGAATAACATTGAAAGGAATCTTGATTTTCTTGAAAACTGCTGTTGTTTGGCACATGATATTGCTTGGAGCAATGCTTATGCACGTAAGATTTCTTCGACTTTACTCTCATTTTCTTTAATCTTTTCTCCTTAATTAAGCCCCTTTTTACACCAAATTCCGATTTCCTATCTGCTTCAGGAAATATATTTGCTTTAAGGAAAGAAGGGTCCCATTCAGATGTTTTAAAATCACTGAATGAAATCCCGGATTGATCTAGAGTGCTGGTTGAACAACTTTCATCATTCTTTTCAGTTCCAAACAAAGCTGCATTAATTACATGACAATTTCCTTGTGATTTATTGATCGCTGAGCATACATCAGTTCCATTCAGCTCTACATCATCTTTAGCCTGACCTTGAAAAGACTTCCCAATGTCAGAAGTCTTACAAATACCTGCCTGAAACATAAATGGTTTGGAACCAGAGATTCCAATATTATCTTTGTTACAGCTATTAAAGGATACAGAACCATTCACATTACCGTTACTGGACTCATCCCCAGAAAGCCCGCTCTCTGGAGCCTTTTTCAAAGGGCTAGATGAAGTCTCACTGCTACCAAAAACAAAAATGGTCTCAGAATTTGCTTTTTTATCTGAATCCTCAGTTGTGTCAGTACCACCAACATTTTTATAATTGATATTTAGTTTCTGTAAATCATGTTGCAGATTAAATATTGAGTTTGCACTAGAAGAACTATCAATGTTAATGCTGTTTTCAGAAACACCCTTAGACCGACCATTGCTAGCAGAAACTCCAAAATTTTCACTGCTTGAATTGATTCCATCTTTGTATGCCTTAGAAAACGAACCTTTACTGCTAGTAGCGCCAAATACAAAGACACAATTAGCAAAATCCCCAATCCAGCTCTCACTTCCATTAGCATTGAAATTAACTGTAGTAGATTCCATTTTTTCAGACTCCGTTTCACCCTTTATATTCATATTCTCTGAATCACCAGAAACTGACTGTCCAAAGTTTTTACCAGATTCTCTCCTTTCCAAATTAAATGAGCATGAATTGAGTTGACTAGCACCAAACACAGAACTTGACACTCCCACAACATTAGTAGGCTCAACCTTATCAGAATTGAAAGTTGACTTCAAATCACTCTGACTAGAACCAAACACAAAACCAGCATCATTAAAATCTGACTCTTTGAGAATCTCAAAAAAGCCTCCCTTCCCTGAATCCAAGTTTGAGGCTAAATCACTCATAGTTGAACCAAAAGTAAACTCTAAATTACTATCTTTACTACCCTGGGCACCAGTCTCTACTTTCATCTTCCCCCTACAACCATCCAAACTCATTGCAAAATCACAGGATTCTCCCTTCACCGGATTTGATTCCTCCCCTCCATCACTCCCATTAACACCCAAAACCAAACTTCCCACACTTTTCAGAACCCAATTTCTCCATGCCACCACGCATATTTGCTTCAGATACAAAACCCACATTCTCAAACCCTCTAAAAGGCTCCTCATTTCCTTTCTGAACCTCAACATTTCCACTAGATTCTCTATTACTTCCATTATTTGCACCAAATACAAACCTTAAATTATAACTATTATCATTATTATTAATATTATCGTTATTATCATTGTTCGCTATATTCAAACTATCCGAAAAGCCAGATGATGATAGATTACCAGTAGAGCTTATCGGACCCGAATCCTGTCCGGAAAGCTTAAACGGGTTGAAACCAGACCCGACCTCCCTCTGCCCGGTTCTCACCTTCCCATTCAACTGCTTCCTCACCTTAACCATCCTCGGCCGGGGCCGAACGGATGCAGCCGACTTGGGATGATAGCCGCTCTCGGAAGAAAACCCGAACCCGCAATCGAACTCCCCCTCATTGCCGAAACTCGAGGAAAGCGAAGAAGACGAAGAATTCAGGTGGGAATGGTTAGTTTGCGGAAATGCAGTGAAATTTCCGGGTTTAGCATTAGGGTTTGGGGGGACGGAGGAGGGTTTAGCATTTGAAGTGAAAGTATCCGGTGATCGGATTTCGACCGCGGCCGGCGACATTCAAAAGCGAGATTGAAATTGTTAATTGGACGGATTTTTAGGGTTTTGGTTTATCAAATTCTCTTCTAAGAAAAAGTAATCTTGCGGTAGGGTTTTACTTAGTTTTGAAGTAAAAACGAGCAGAGTGTGAAATGGGGGTATCGCTAATGGCTGCTTCAAGTTCAAGTTTAAACTTCACCACAAGTATTGGAATTTGGTATAAGTTTTTAAAATTTCAAACTCAGCCGTCAACAATTAATTAATTTATTTACACATATTATTATAATAATAATAATAATTTGCTTGTGCTTGGGCTATTTTATAAACAATTTTCATGCTTCCGTCGAATTTTTGAGTAAATATGGTTTATAATGAAAAATTTTGACTTCAAATTCTTAGCAGGAAAATAAAAAAGTGTTTGAAGATTGAATATTTTCTTATGGGATTGTTGTTTATGAGAAGAAAAAAGCCTTTATTTGCTATTATTTTGTTAAAATATGAAAATATTAATAATAGATATGCAGCAGCAGCACTAAAAGTTGAGAAATTCTATTCACACCCTAAAAATCATTAGGCACACCCTATCTAAAAAAATTTGACTCCTTATACTCTTATTATGGCATTTTTTGTTTTCGGTGAGCTATGGCTCACTAGAGTTGCTGCCTGGCAGCACTTGAATGCGGCCAGGCAACGAGCAACTGCTGCCTGGGCGGCACATGAATGCTGCCGCAGCATGCCTGGGCAACCAACAAAGAAAAAAAAAAGCTCCTGGGAGTGGATTTCTGGGAGCTTTATTATGCTCCCGGAAGCCCACTCCAATGAGCTTTATGATGCTCCCGGAAGTGAACTTCCGCCAAACTTCTTATGCTCCCGGAAATCCACTTCCGGGAGGCTTTTTTTCTCTTTTTTTTGGCTGCCCAGGCAGCAACTCCGGTGAGATTAGCTCACCGGAAACAAAAGATTTCAAAAAAAATTTTAAAAAATATTAAGAAGGTTATTTATGTAATTTTTTAAAAAAATAAGGTGTGTCTAATAGTATATAGGATGTGTTTAGAATTACTCCTAAAAGTTTAAGTGAATCAAATATGAATTAAGAGGCATTGTGTTTATGTTCATTTGTTTATCTTTTAATGTTGTTCATGTTCGTGAAGTTTGTTTATGAATATGAACGAACATATTTATAAATATATGCTTGTAAATATTAATCGATCATATTCGTAAACATTAAATAAAAGTTTATACAAAAAAAATTGTATTCATTATAATATACATGATGCCAAAATTAAAAAAAATTACATAAACAAATAAATCCTACATATTAAAATAATTTAAGAATAATTATATAATTTAAAATTTTATTATTATCAAATAGCAAACAATTACAAAATGATTCATTGACGAACAAGTTTTAAACAAACTTTAAATAAGTTTGTTTACGAACGTAAATTAATGAACTATAACTCTATATGTGATCATTTGTTAAAATTAATAAATTAACATAAACAAATAAAAATTAAATATATTCACAAATTGTTCATCGATCATTCTATTTGTTTATACTCTAAGCTACACCATGGCAGTCTAATTGGAGTTCTAAAATATGAAAATGAAAAGCCCAAAAAGGCATTGTAAATTTGTAATATTTTCTACAGATCCATGTCAAAAGTAAGACAAATGAAATAAGTTAGAGGTTTATTTTAGCATTCTAATTCTGTCTTTTAAAATTTGGATTTATATATGATGCATTGATAGTATATAATATCTATACACTGTCAATATATTAGAAGTTGACACCCATCAATAAGCCCTTATGAGCAAATTAGAAAAAAATTATTTGTATTTTTTTAAGGGCTTGACATCTTTTTAGTTTGCATATTGATGAGGTGTCAATCTCTTATGCATTGACAGTATATAAAAACTATACATTGTCAGTTCATCATATATAAACTCTTAAAATTTTATATGCTATTATCAACAAATGGTTGGAAGAAGTAAAAGTGTATTTCTTCTCTAAGTATTTGGATATGGTTCGTGTTGACACCTAATTTTGTCCCATTTTTGTTATTATTATCATTATTATTTTCTTTATTATTATTATTATTATTATTATTATTCTTATTATTACAATTACTATTATTTTTATTTTTATTAATTTTATTATTATTATTATTTATATTATTTTTATTTTTATTTTCTTTGTTTTTTTTGTCTAATCTGCCATCAGTCTCCTGTCACCCATCCCATCACCGCCGGCCACCAGTCTGCCACCACCGGTCACCAACCCTATCACCCATCCCATCTCCACTAAACCGAAGCCCTTTACAATCCCCCATCCTCGGCTCACCAAGGAGAGGACCCGAAACCCCATTTTCCCTGAACCCTGATCAAAAACCATTGACCCCAGCAACCGGCCTCACCGAAATCCTCTCCATTTCAACCACCACCCTCCACGAGCCACCACCATCCTCCACGAGCCTTCGCCTAGTGACAACCAACAAACATAAGACCCTTTACCAAACCCCTAAACTACCAGCTACCCACTGCTCATACCCTAAACTAAGTACCCAAAACATCAAGAAACCCTCAAATAGCCACCATTACTAACCTAATAGCAACCGAGACACACCCAAAACACAAAAAAAAAAGGAAACCAAACCAGATTTGGAAACTCAGACCTCGAGACCACCATTTTCAAACCTGTCAAAACAAAACAAAACCACAACAAACCAACAACCATCATCATCATATCAACAAGCATCATCAACAAAAAAAAAAACAAAACAAAAAGGGGAGGAGGCCGAGAGTTTCGACCTCAGATCTGTTGGGTTGGGGACGTTTTCGAAGCAATCCGAGGCTAGAAACGAAAAGAGGAGGAGGAGAGCTCTCGAAAAGTCGGAAACTTTTTGACTTTTGGCCACCGGAGACGGCGGCTGACGGCAGCCGGAGGCGACCCAGCGGCGGCCGGAAATCGCCCCAGCCGAGAGCCTTGAGGGGGTTCTGAAAATTTTTTTGGTGAGAGAGAGGAAAAATGAATTAGAAAAAAAAAAGATAGGTTTTATAGAAAAAAAAAGGAAGACCCGCGTGCGACCCGGATCCGACCCGGGATCCGCGCGCCGGCCTGCCAAGGAAGGAAGATCTGCGCGTCGACCTGGGGATCCGACCCGACCCGACATGCACGCCATTTCCCGACCCGATCTGCAACCCGCGTGTCAACCCGACCCGCATCGCAATCCGGCCCGTTTTCGGCCTACTCCAGCCCATCAGCTCCAGCCCACTCCAAGGGGTTATTGGGCTCGGTTTTTGGGCCCTTTTGAAGGCTTCCTTTGGGTTTAAGACCCAATTAATTTTGGTATTTTTTTTAGCCCTTTCTTTTTTCTGTTTTATTATTTTATTATTATTATTATTATTATTATTATTATTATTATTATTATTATTATTATTATTTGTGTTTTATTATTATTATTATTATTATTATTATTATTATTATTTTATTATTATTATTATTATTATTATTATTAGTGCATGGCGTAAAACAAAAGTTTTGGAAAAAATTTTCTTTTATTCGTATTTTCCTTAATTATTATTATTGATTAGAAAATGTTTTTTAAAAAAATAATAATGAAATTTAAATTTGAGTAAATGATAAAATATTAAATTTAAACAAAGCCCGATGATGGGATGTCATGAAACTCACAAGTAGTGATTTCTTGACTGATCCCTAGGTGAGAAGAATCTACTAAATGTTACCAGAGTATTGGGATATTTAGTATGATTTTTCAATAATTTACATTTTTTATTAAAAATAAAAATAAATGATTTTTTTTTAAAGAAAGGAAAAGGAAATTAATAAAATTTAAACTTAAATGAATATTTCCGATGATGGGACGTCATGAAACTCACAAGTAGTGATTTCTTGACTGATCCCTAGGTGAGAAGAGTCGTGCTAAATGTTACCAGAGTATTGGGATATTTAGTATGACTTTTCAATAATTTATTTTTTTATTAAAAATAAAAATAAATAAGTTTTTAAAAAAGAAAATTGAAAAAGGAAATTAATAATAAAAATTAAATTTAATTAAATATTTGTCCGATGATGGGATGTCATGAAACTCACAAGTAGTGATTTCTTGACTGATCCCTAGGTGAGAAGAGTCGTACTAAACGTTACCAGAATATTGGGATGTTTAGTATGATTTTTCAATAATTTAAATTTTTATTAAAAAACAAAAATAAATAAATAAGTTTTTAAAAGAAAATAAAAAGATTAATAAAAAATTTAATTTGTTTTATTAAAAACAAAAATAGATAAGTTTTTAAAAGAAAATAAAAAAAAGAAATCAATAATAAAATTTAAATTTAAATGAAATTCTTCCGATGATGGGATGTCATGAAACTCACAAGTAGTGATTTCTTGACTGATCCCTAGGTGAGAAGAGTCGTGCTAAACGTTACCAGAGTATTGGGATGTTTAGTATGATTTTTCAATAATTTAAATTTTTATTAAAAAACAAAATAAATAAATAAGTTTTTAAAAGAAAATAAAAAGATTAATAAAAATTTTAATTTGTTTTATTAAAAACAAAAATAGATAAGTTTTTAAAAGAAAATAAAAAAAGAAATCAATAATAAAATTTAAATTTAAATGAAATTCTTCCGATGATGGGATGTCATGAAACTCACAAGTAGTGATTTCTTAACTGATCCCTAGTGAGAGAAGTTCACTAAGCATTACCAGAGTATTGGGATACTTAGTGCAATTTTTCAATAATAAGAATTTTTATTTAAATAAGGAAATATTTATATAAAAAATCAAAAAATTCATTTGCATCATTTTTATCTGCTTGCATCATGTGCATTCATAATAACTTTCGAAGCGAGTGTGAATCTTCCGATGATGAGATTCTATAGAACTCACAAGTAGTGATTCTTAAGAAATCTCTAGGTGAGGAAAATTATTCCAAATGTTACCAGAGTATTGGGATATTTGATTTAATTTTCCAATACGAAAAGGTTCACATTCACTTTTGGAAAATAAAATTCAACGTTTTAAAATAAAACAAAATAAATTTACAGATAAAAATGATTTTGAATAAAAAGATTGCAATAAAATAAGAATTATTTTTAAATATTTAATTCAAGACCATTTTATTAAAACCAAATGATAACACATGATTATTATGGTACCGTTTTTTAACGGGCGTCGTGGGGGTGCTAATCCTTCCCCACGCGTAACCGTACCCCCGAACCCAACTTTGTTTTCGCAGACCAAAAATTATCTTTTTAATAAAACTTAATTAATTTTGAGATTTTATTAATAAGATAAATGTTTTAGGTGGCCAATCACACCTAGTCAAAAAAGATTGGTGGCGACTCCCATTTTTGTTTTTTAAATGCTTTTTCGAAATCGTCGAGCGCGAAGCCGTTACGACAGCTTGGCGACTCCACTGGGGACGCTTTTTGAGGGTCAAGCCATTTATTAATCATGTGTTATCCTAAGTTTTAATTTAAAGGTCTTAATTAATATTTAAATTTAATTTCTTTAATTTTAAATAATTTGTTGCATTTGTGTGAATAAGTTATTATGTTTATTTTATAGCATTCTTTATTTGTATATATTATTCTTAATAAATTGTTGGGGTAGAATAAGGGTTATGGTTTGATAAATGTTCTCTCATACACACACTTGCACTTGCATTTGCATAACATGAGCTCTATACCCGAGTTCCGTCCTTCTTAGGAGGGAGTAGAGTACCTTTGCTCTCGTGAGGTAATCACCTCCGCAATGGCAAGCGAAATACTCCCACTCAAATTAAACTTTACTAGTCCAGTGTGGATGACAGTAAGGTATAATTTGGGAACCTTTTGACCTTTTAGAGACCTAAACCAGCATATAAAAGGCCCTAAGAAGTCGATCCTAGCTAGAGCCATGTCCAATTTTTGTAGAAATTATCCCGAAATTAGGACACATGAGGGAACATTATACTACTTTTTTCATATCATAACTCTATTGGTTTTTCAAATTCATGCTCTCATCAAATCAAAAGATATTTGTTTTCAAATAAAATCTTACAATTTTACGACTTTAAAGAATAAAATGAAGATTTATTCGGTTTCTATCCTTTGTCAAAAATAACATGAAAACATCCATTCATTCTTTAATAATATTTGAAAAATAACAATAATGTTTTTATTTCTTTTAAACTAATGCATAGACATTAAAAAGAAAGAGGAATTTTGATGAGAAAATAAAAGGTAAGTGCATTGTCACATTCTTTTAAAAAATAGATTAAATAAAAAAGGAAATTAAAGAAAATAAACTGTGGTGTGAAAATAAGATAATTTTGAAAGAAAAAGAGAGAGAAAAAGAAAAAAGAAAATTTATTCTTTAAAAAAAAAGGGAGGAGAAATAATCAAATTCTAAAATGAAAAAAGAAAGAAAGAAAGAAAGAATTCATTGAATTTAAATGAGAAAAAATTTTGATTCTTTTATTCTTAAGTTTTGGCATAGCATATCTCATTACATTAATACATTCACATAACATAATAAGGAGAGTATTTGTCTTTTTGGAATAAAAGAGGTCAAAGATATGGGAGATTAATTGGAAAGCTAGACTATTTTGGAGAATAATCGAGAGGAGTTTGGATGTGATATACGAGAGATGAAGGGAAAGCTAGCTATGATAATGCAGATGCTTGAAAGTTTTGGAGAGGCTAAATTGGTTCATTCTCAAGGATCGTTGTTGTTTCCAGAACGACTACATGTTGAATCATTAGCAAATGGAGGCCAATTGACTTGTCACATAAGGAGAAAAGACTGATTGATGCAAAGTCCTCGATGTAAGGGAGGTGGCTACAAAACTTTTTATAGGTTTGCATTCACTTCATTCATATGTGCATAACATGATTTTGACAGGAAATAATAAGGCTAACAATAACTGTTTCCTTAAAGAAAAAAGAAAAAATATAAGGAAAAAAAGAGAGAAAGAAAAATAGTGGATCAAAACAAAGGAAGGGACAAATGACAATTTTCAGTTTATAATTCCCCTTTTTGCTTTTTTTTAGTATACAGCTTGTGATACTCTGAAATAACAACAAGGTTGAATTTTCTTTTTATTTCACAATTTCCATACAATAAAAGCATCACATTAGCATGGCAAGCATGACATCTAATTTTAGGTTGTGACGGATTCGATGTAGATACAGCTCGATCATCGAAAAACTTTGAAGATAGTTTTGGACCATGGAAGAGACAGAAATGACTCAGATGGAAAGGATGGAAAGAGCTCAACAAGAGATGAGAGAGCAATTGTCACAGATGGCAGGTTTGTGGGAGAAGCTGAACAATGGAAAAATGGGAGAATTAGCTACTCAAAAGGGGCATCAGTTGCGAAATGCCGAGAATTCTTTTTGTCCAATTAACAACGGCTCACGAGATACCCAATCATCTCAAGAGCCACAAGCAATGCCCACCGAGGGTTATGTGTGCCCTAATATGCCGTCTGCAGTCGACCCTAGTCAGTTTCAAGGGCACGCAACTCCCACCATGAACCCCTTCGAACCAATTCATGTTGCTAAAGAGCAAGGGATGCCACAAGTGGAAGGAGGCTCAAATTCTCGGCAAAAGATAGAGCTTATAGAAGAAAGGCTTCGGATCGTTGAAGGAATGGATTTTCATGGATCTTTAAATGCTGCCGAATATTGCTTAGTACCGGGTGTGGTCATTCCGTCAAAGTTTAGAGCTCCAGAATTTGAAAAATATGATGGGACCACTTGTCCAAAGGCCCATATCACTATGTACTGTAGAAAAATGGCAACGCATGTGCATGATGACAAGCTGTTGATCCATGTTTTCCAAGACAGCCTTAAAGGATCTGCTGCTAGGTGGTATACACAATTAGGCAGGGGCGATGTGCACTCATGGGAAGATTTGGCAAGGGCTTTTGTCGCCCAATACAAGCATATTGTGGATATAGCCCCAGATCGTTTATCTTTGCAAGCCATGGAGAAGAAAGCTACTGAAGGCTTTAGAGAATATGCCCAGAGATGGAAGAATGTTGCCACTCAGGTCCAGCCTCCCCTCACGGAAAAAGAGACTGCAAATTTGTTTCTTAGTACCCTTCATGCACCATACTATGATAGGATGATCGGGAATGTTACTAAGAATTTTGCCGACATGGTGGCCTCCGGAGAGATGATTGAGAATGCAATCAAGAGAGGCAAGATCAAGATAGGTGACATGGCCGATAACAGACTTGAAGGAATGGAAGAAGAAGTGCAAGCTGTGACATTTGAGGGGCAATTTCCCAGAAATCCCACTCCACATAATCCCTATTTGGCTCACCCATCATACCGTCCAATCCTGAGCAGTGTCTCCTATGATCCTTATCTTTATTCATCATTCTCACAACCAGGATTTCCAACAAACTCTTGTCCTCCAACGATTTTTCATGCGCCTATCTTCATGCCTAGGCCAGTAGCTCAACCTCCTCAACCATCAATAAACAACAGAAAAAGATCGAGAAGCAATCAAGGAAAAATCCTAATCCCAATCTCCGATCTTTTGCCCTTTTTGGTAAAAAACCAATATTTGGCTCCTATACCTTTGAGGACAGCACCAAACCCGTTGGCCAAGAGCTATGACCCGAACAGCAAATGTGACTATCACATGGGGGCAGTTGGGCATTCAACAGAAAAATGCAGACAGTTGAAGGAAAGGGTTGAAGAGCTCATAAATGGTGGAATCTTGACTCAAGAAATTATGGAGCAGTGGAAGTCCACTTTGGTGTAGAGTCATGGCATTTTGGCAGATCAATCGGGAGGAAAACGGAGATTTTGAGATTTTGAAGTCTGTATTTTGTTGAAAAAATGCTTGTCATTCTCGTTGGCCTAGGTGACAATTGTATGAGCACAACCTTTTGCATAATTTATTTTCCAGTGGCATGTGACAAGAATGTTTCTTTTTTTCACAATAATGATAAAAATGTTTCCAAGAAAATCGGTGATTACGGTCAAAGATGAACGTCTTAAATCATTTTTGGATCATGTCTCTATAAAATCTAAGTCAGTCGAGAGCTAAAAAGCTAAATTGGGGCATAAGATTTTGAAAGTTCTATTTTGTTTTCACTTTGACCATGATAGGGCTTTACTGTTAATGATTTTCAAAGAAATGATTGATTTGCAAAAACTTTTCGAGAATTTTTTGGGAATCAATGACAATCTCAAAGATTCTGGACAATGGCGGTCGATCGTGGCAAGATCATTGTGAAATATATTTCCACCTAAATTCTTGTACAAATCCCAGATTCTTCAACCTTGTACTCCCAAGATGCCTTTGCCCATGTTTTGAAAAAAAACAAAGAAAAAAAGAAAAAAAACAGAACCAAAGTTGAGGATTTTCCATCGATGTCCATCTGCATAATACCTTGAGTCGCGCATCACTTTTTTTGCTCAAATGAATATGTGGTGTGTAAGGTCAAGCTCTGTCATACTAAAGGGGTGCATTACAAGAAAAAGAGAGAAGAAAAAAATCAAAAAAAAATCAAAAAAAAAAAGAGAGAAGAAGAAAAAAGGGGGAAGAAAAAAAAATGAAATTGAATGTGACACCATGCAAGCATGATATTTAGATGATTTCAAAGCCAAAAGAAGAACTTGTCCTAAGAATTGCTTTTCAATGGAAGCATCTTAATTTGAAATGATGAATGGCCGTCTTTCATATTCCATTCGCAAATATAAATATTATCCTGTTGCTACCTTTTTTGAGCCTGATAATTTCCTTCATAATAAACCTCCTCCAAGGATCACCCTCCACACTGGGGGGCATGTGCAAAAAGTATCTTTTCGAAGAAAATAAATGATTAAGCTTTTGTTTTCAATCAAATAAGATTTACTATGTTTTTGAAGTCTTGGATATGAATCAATGAAAAAAGAAAAGAAAAAGGAAAGAGAAAGGAGGAAGGATACATGTGAAAGTACACAAAGAAAGATGCTTCAAAGGATGAATAGGATGTTAAAAAGAAAAAGAGAGAAGAAAAAAAGAAGAAGAAAAAAAAAAGAAGAAAAAGAAAGAAAGAAAAAGGAAGAAGAAGAAGGAGAAGAGATACATGGAAAATTGGAAAAAGAAAGGTGCTTCGAAGAGTGAAAATGATGGACAACCATAGGAGAAGAAATGATCCTTGGATTGATCACCTTCAAACACATTTTGGGCCTATTAATCCATTCTTTCAAAACCCCGAACCATGGCCTACATTACGTACTTAAAAGTCCATTTTGATCAAGTAGGGATGCTTGTATCGAAGAGCTCTTCTTTGGAAGATTCTCACCTTTCTTTGGTTTGAATAAAATTTGAATTCTTGAATACATGGTGGAGTAATCAAAAAAAAAAGAAGAAGAAAAAAGAAAAGAAAACAAAAGAAAGAATGAGGCTCTAGGGTGAAAACCCGAAAAGGGCAGTCTAGAGCGAACAATGAACTTTTCATGCAACCAAGTCAAGCAGTGACATGGACTGAAAATGTGGAAAAAGAATTAACAAGCCTTAAGAGACCCTCCAAATATCCAAAGATTTTGATGTCATTTGATTGCTGACATTTTTTGAAAAAGTTTGAACCTTTCTTCTTGTAAATACTCTCCCTGAACAGGAAAGACCTCAGTCATTCGTATCGTATCTTGGCATTTGTGGAACGCCATTATTCGAGAATTTAAGAGATTGTCAAACCAAATTGAAAATATTTTGTTTATTTTCTCATTCAAAATTTTGTTCAAAAAAAAAGGGAAGAAAAACGATGGTATTTTAAAAAAACCATTTTGAGCCAAGAAAGGAACCATTGTTTTTAGATAAGTGGCAAAGTATCCCCTAAACAAAACACCTGGCGCATCAAACTTTCAATTGTCTAGTTGAAGAGATCCGAATAGGATTTATGTCACTCATCTTGAAAAGTAATCACTAATATTTTGAAAGAATCAAATATCACTTGTTAAATTTAGATTCAATTCTCTTTTGGAAAATAGCTATGAGAAAATTTTCAGTGCTTTTCGTCAAAAGGCTATGATGAGCACCAGAACCCTGCAGAAATGAGATTAAAACAGAAAGGAGCTTTCATGATCATGTTGGGGGCAAAGGAGACAAAAAAGGCAAATGATGTGCCTCTTTGACAAGATAGGAAAGAGTTTTGAAGTCGAAAAATGTACAGGATTGAGTGCCATGCATTCATGCATACATACACAATATCATACAGCATCAACATTGAAAGTTTTTGTGTAAAATTTTGAGATTAAAACATGTTTCTCAAGCTGAAGACTCAACACCATTTAATCTAGATTTTAAAGGTTATGCAACCTTTTCCAAGATTAAGAAAGAGAAAAAGAGAAAGAAGAGAAGAAAGAGAAGAGAAAAAAAGAAAAAGAAAAAGAAAAAAAAAGAGAGAAGAGAAGAGAAGAGAGAAAGAAGAGAAAGAGAAGAGAAAGAAAGAAAAAGAGAGAAGAGAAGAGAGAGAAAGAAAAAGAAAAAAAAAAGAGGAAAAAAAGGGGGGCAAGTTTGCTCATGATAAAGAAAACTTCAAACCCAATTTGACCAGTGCCATGTTTAATCAAGATTAAAGATTGATTTTCAAAAGATAAGCAAATCTCAAGTCCTCCGGGCAAAATATTTAAAGTTTCATCGCCTCTGCTGCAAGAGGAGCACTTTCCAGAAAAAAGCATTTAAGTCCTCCGGGCACAAATCTCAAGTCCTCCGGGCAAAATATTTAAAGTTTCATCGCCTCTGCTGCAAGAGGAGCACTTTCCAGAAAAAGGATTTAAGTCCTCCGGGCACAAATCTCAAGTCCTCCGGGCAAAAATTTTAAAGTTTCATCGCCTTTGCTGTAAGAGGAGCACTTTCCAGAAAGAGCATTTAAGTCCTCCGGGCATAATTTCAAGTCCTCCGGGCACAAATCATAAGTCCTCCGGGCACAAATCTTAAGTCCTCCGGGCACAAATTTCAAGTCCTCCGGGCAAATTTTTAAAGTTTCATCGCCTCTGCTGCAAGAGGAGCACTTTTCAGAAAAAGCATTTAAGTCCTCCGGGCACCAAATCTAAGTCCTCCGGGCAAAAATTTTAAAGTTTCAATGCCTCTGCTGTAAGAGGAGCACTTTCCAACAAATCATAAGTCCTCCGGGCAAATTTTTAAAGTTTCATCGCTTCTGCTGCAAGAGGAGCACTTTCCAGACAAATCATAAGTCCTCCGGGCACAAATCATAAGTCCTCCGGGCACCAAATCTTAAGTCCTCCGGGCATAATTCTAAGACCTCCGGGCATAAATCTCAAGTCCTCCGGGCACAAATCTCAAGTCCTCCGGGCACAAATCTCAAGTCCTCCGGGCAAAATTTTTAAAGTTTCATCGCCTCTGCTGCAAGAGAAGCACTTTCCAGACAAATCATAAGTCCTCCGGGCACAAATCATAAGTCCTCCGGGCAAAGTTTTTAAAGTTTCATCGCCTCTGCTGCAAGAGGAGCACTTTCCAGAAAAAGCATAAGTCCTCCGGGCACAAATCATAAGACCTCCGGGCACCAAATCTCAAGTCCTCCGGGCACAAACGTTTAAGTCCTCCGGGCAAAAATTTTAAAGTTTCAATGCCTCTGCGGTAAGAGGAGCACTTTTCAGAAAAAGAATCTAAGTCCTCCGGGCAAAATTTTTAAAGTTTCATCGCCTCTGCTGCAAGAGGAGCACTTTTCAGAAAAATAATTCAAAGACCTCCGGGCACAAATTCTAAGTCCTCCGGGCAAAATTTTTAAAAGTTTCATTGCCTCTGCTGCAAGAGGAGCAAAATTTCAGAAAGGAATTTAAAGTTTCATTGCCTCTGCTGTAAGAGGAGCTTTCTCGAAAAAAAAAGAAAAAAGAAAAAAGAAAAAAGGGGAATTTAAAGTTTCATTGCCTCTGTTGCAAGAGGAGCACGTTCCAGAAAGGAATTTAAAGTTTCATCGCCTCTGCTGCAAGAGGAGCACATTTCAGAAAAAGAATTTAAAGTTTCATCGCCTCTGCTGCAAGAGGAGCACATTTCCAAGAAGAATTTAAAGCTTCATTAAAAAAAGAGAAAGAAAAAGAAAAGAAAAAGAGAAAAAAAAAGAAGAAAAAAAAAAGAAGAAAGAAAGAAGAAAAAAAAAGAAAAAGAGATTAGGTCATAAGCCGGACAAAATTAGTGTCTATTGTCTTTGCTCTATTCCTGATCCTCAGCAATGAGCAAAGAGGGGCAGCTGTTGACACCTAATTTTGTCCCATTTTTGTTATTATTATCATTATTATTTTCTTTATTATTATTATTATTATTCTTATTATTACAATTACTATTATTTTTATTTTTATTAATTTTATTATTATTATTATTTATATTATTTTTATTTTTATTTTCTTTGTTTTTTTTGTCTAATCTGCCATCAGTCTCCTGTCACCCATCCCATCACCGCCGGCCGCCAGTCTGCCACCACCGGTCACCAACCCTATCACCCATCCCATCTCCACTAAACCGAAGCCCTTTACAATCCCCCATCCTCGGCTCACCAAGGAGAGGACCCGAAACCCCATTTTCCCTGAACCCTGATCAAAAACCATTGACCCCAGCAACCGGCCTCACCGAAATCCTCTCCATTTCAACCACCACCCTCCACGAGCCACCACCATCCTCCACGAGCCTTCGCCTAGTGACAACCAACAAACATAAGACCCTTTACCAAACCCCTAAACTACCAGCTACCCACTGCTCATACCCTAAACTAAGTACCCAAAACATCAAGAAACCCTCAAATAGCCACCATTACTAACCTAATAGCAACCGAGACACACCCAAAACACAAAAAAAAAAGGAAACCAAACCAGATCTGGAAACTCAGACCTCGAGACCACCATTTTCAAACCTGTCAAAACAAAACAAAACCACAACAAACCAACAACCATCATCATCATATCAACAAGCATCATCAACAAAAAAAAAAACAAAACAAAAAGGGGAGGAGGCCGAGAGTTTCGACCTCAGATCTGTTGGGTTGGGGACGTTTTCGAAGCAATCCGAGGCTAGAAACGAAAAGAGGAGGAGGAGAGCTCTCGAAAAGTCGGAAACTTTTTGACTTTTGGCCACCAGAGACGGCGGCTGACGGCAGCCGGAGGCGACCCAGTGGCGGCCGGAAATCGCCCTAGCCGAGAGCCTTGAGGGGGTTCTGAAATTTTTTTTGGTGAGAGAGAGGAAAAATGAATTAGAAAAAAAAAGATAGGTTTTATAGAAAAAAAAAAGGAAGACCCGCGCGCGACCCGGATCCGACCCGGGATCCGCGCGCCCGGCCTGCCAAGGAAGGAAGATCCGCGCGTCGACCTGGGGATCCAACCCGACCCGACATGCACGCCATTTCCCTACCCGATCTGCAACCCGCGTGTCAACCCGACCCGCATCGCAATCCGGCCCGTTTTCGGCCTACTCCAGCCCATCAGCTCCAGCCCACTCCAAGGGGTTATTGGGCTCGGTTTTTGGGCCCTTTTGAAGGCTTCCTTTGGGTTTAAGACCCAATTAATTTTGGTATTTTTTTTAGCCCTTTCTTTTTTCTGTTTTATTATTATTATTATTATTATTATTATTATTATTACTATTATTATTATTATTTGTGTTTTATTATTATTATTATTATTATTATTATTATTATTATTATTAGTGCATGGCGTAAAACAAAAGTTTTGGAAAAAATTTTCTTTTATTCGTATTTTCCTTAATTATTATTATTGATTAGAAAATGTTTTTTAAAAAAATAATAATGAAATTTAAATTTGAGTAAATGATAAAATATTAAATTTAAACAAAGCCCGATGATGGGATGTCATGAAACTCACAAGTAGTGATTTCTTGACTGATCCCTAGGTGAGAAGAATCTACTAAATGTTACCAGAGTATTGGGATATTTAGTATGATTTTTCAATAATTTACATTTTTTATTAAAAATAAAAATAAATGATTTTTTTTTAAAGAAAGGAAAAGGAAATTAATAAAATTTAAACTTAAATGAATATTTCCGATGATGGGACGTCATGAAACTCACAAGTAGTGATTTCTTGACTGATCCCTAGGTGAGAAGAGTCGTGCTAAATGTTACCAGAGTATTGGGATATTTAGTATGACTTTTCAATAATTTATTTTTTTATTAAAAATAAAAATAAATAAGTTTTTAAAAAAGAAAATTGAAAAAGGAAATTAATAATAAAAATTAAATTTAATTAAATATTTGTCCGATGATGGGATGTCATGAAACTCACAAGTAGTGATTTCTTGACTGATCCCTAGGTGAGAAGAGTCGTGCTAAACGTTACCAGAGTATTGGGATGTTTAGTATGATTTTTCAAGAATTTAAATTTTTATTAAAAAACAAAAATAAATAAAT
This sequence comes from Heritiera littoralis, assembly GCA_031772115.1. Lineage (NCBI taxonomy): Eukaryota > Viridiplantae > Streptophyta > Magnoliopsida > Malvales > Malvaceae > Heritiera > Heritiera littoralis. Next base: position 1,191,624 of record JAPDPK010000119.1, read on the forward strand.
AAGTTTTTAAAAGAAAATAAAAAGATTAATAAAAAATTTAATTTGTTTTATTAAAAACAAAAATAGATAAGTTTTTAAAAGAAAATAAAAAAAAGAAATCAATAATAAAATTTAAATTTAAATGAAATTCTTCCGATGATGGGATGTCATGAAACTCACAAGTAGTGATTTCTTGACTGATCCCTAGGTGAGAAGAGTCGTGCTAAACGTTACCAGAGTATTGGGATGTTTAGTATGATTTTTCAATAATTTAAATTTTTATTAAAAAACAAAAATAAATAAATAAGTTTTTAAAAGAAAATAAAAAGATTAATAAAAAATTTAATTTGTTTTATTAAAAACAAAAATAGATAAGTTTTTAAAAGAAAATAAAAAAAGAAATCAATAATAAAATTTAAATTTAAATGAAATTCTTCCGATGATGGGATGTCATGAAACTCACAAGTAGTGATTTCTTAACTGATCCCTAGTGAGAGATGTTCACTAAGCATTACCAGAGTATTGGGATACTTAGTGCAATTTTTCAATAATAAGAATTTTTATTTAAATAAGGAAATATTTATATAAAAAATCAAAAAATTCATTTGCATCATTTTTATCTGCTTGCATCATGTGCATTCATAATAACTTTCGAAGCGAGTGTGAATCTTCCGATGATGAGATTCTATAGAACTCACAAGTAGTGATTCTTAAGAAATCTCTAGGTGAGGAAAATTATTCCAAATGTTACCAGAGTATTGGGATATTTGATTTAATTTTCCAATACGAAAAGGTTCACATTCACTTTTGGAAAATAAAATTCAACGTTTTAAAATAAAACAAAATAAATTTACAGATAAAAATGATTTTGAATAAAAAGATTGCAATAAAATAAGAATTATTTTTAAATATTTAATTCAAGACCATTTTATTAAAACCAAATGATAACACATGATTATTATGGTACCGTTTTTTAACGGGCGTCGTGGGGGTGCTAATCCTTCCCCACGCGTAACCGTACCCCCGAACCCAACTTTGTTTTCGCAGACCGAAAATTATCTTTTTAATAAAACTTAATTAATTTTGAGATTTTATTAATAAGATAAATGTTTTAGGTGGCCAATCACACCTAGTCAAAAAAGATTGGTGGCGACTCCCATTTTTGTTTTTTAAATGCTTTTTCGAAATCGTCGAGCGCGAAGCCGTTACGACAGTTCGAATCCTGGAATCATCACTGTTGATAAAGTTTTACCGTTTACTTCTTAATCTCAGACTATAAAACTGGTGAAGATTCTTGTGATTACACCAAAAAAAATTATTTACTATTACTTTTTACAATATTATATCTCTTTGATTTTAGGCTTTTAAAAATTTTACTATCTATTACAAAATTATTATAAAAGCATTGTACACTTGGATTAATAGAAAAATAAAAATAAAAAATTTCATAAAATCAATTTGTATAAAAGGCTAAGATCATATTGATTTGGATTATTTTTGTTCAGATTTGAAATAATGTAATTAAAGTGCATATGTTCAAATCTATTTTTTTTTGTTACAAGAGGAATATTAAATAACTGGAGATGATGGTGCTTGGATTCGAACTTAAGACTTACTGTTGACACCTAATTTTGTCCCATTTTGTTGTTGTTATTATTATTATTATTATTATTATTATTATTATTATTATAATATTTGTATTTGTTTTCATTTTTATTATTATTTATGTTATTATTATTAGTTTTTATTTTTTATTAGTTTTTATTTTTTTTATTTTTATTTTTATTTTCTTTGTTTTTCTGTCCAATCTGTCCATCACCCACCATCCTGCCAGGCTAGTCCAGTCCCCTCAGCCTGTGATCCATCCCATCACCGGCTAGCTCTCCTACCTGCCGCCAGCTACTTTGCCCCCATCCCATCACAGTAAACTCTATACCATTCCTTCCCTCTAAAAGCCAGAGGATACACACACAATCGGGGGGAAGCCATTTTACCAGACACAGAGGGAAGCTTCAAGCTCTCCACACTCACCGAGCATCACCCTCAACCCCATCAACACCAAACACAACCACTCACCCCACACCGAAACCAACCAAAGCCACAAAAACAAACACAAAAAAAAAGGGAAATAGAACACCAAATCCGGAAACCGAAGGTTTCCAAATTCTAAATCTGAATCCCCACCTGCAAAAACATAAACAACAACAACCACAGACACTTCCCAAACCATCAAACAACAAAAAAAACAGAAAATCAAAAAAAAAGAGGGGAAAGGCTTTCGGTGAAGCTCAGATTTGCGGGGCTAGAGTGATTTTTGGTGAATCGGAGGCCGGAATCGAGCTCAGGGGGCGGAGAGCTTCCGGAAAGTGGTTTCCTTTTTGATTTCTGGCCACCGGATACGGCGGCCGACGGTGGCGGACTGCGGCCGAAAATCGCTTGGCCAGGGAAGCCTCTGAAGCTATGAAGTTTTTTTTTTCTTTTTGTGGGTTGAAAATGAATTGAAAAAAAAAGATAGATTTATATAGCTGTAAAAAAAAAGAAGTGAAGGATCCGCGAGTCGCCCATGCCCGATCCGACTCGCGAAAGGAAGACCCGCGCGTTGACCCGACCCGAGATCCGACCCGCGCGTTTGACCCGGAAGGAGGAGATCCGCGCTCCAATCCTCCGGCCCGACCCTATCCGACCCGTGTCCGGCCTAGCAGCATCTGGCCCATCCGTGGCCTGTTGGGCCTTCAAATTTGGGCCCACTCCAAGTGCTTTTGGGCTCAATTTTCTTGGGCTGTGTTGAAAGGGTTTTCTTTGGGTCCAAGCCCAAAAATCATTTAGGTAATTTAGTAATTTTGGTTTTTTTAATTTAGTAATTTTTTATTTTGATCATTATTATTATTATTATTATTATTATTATTATTGTTGTTGTTGTTGTTGTTGTTGTTGTTGTTGTTGTTGTTTTCATTATTGTTGTTATTATTATCAATGCATGTTATAAAATAACAGTTTTTGAAAAATTTTCTTTTACTTGTATTTTCCTTAATTAGAAAATATATAAAATAAAAAAAACAAAGGAAAAATAAATTTTAAATTTAATAACTGTCCGATGATGGGATGCTACGGAAGTCATAAGTAGTGATTCCTAGTTGATCCCTAGGTGAGAAGAGTCCTACTAGATGTTGCCAAAAGTATTGGAATATTTAGTATGATTTTTCAATAATTTAAATTTTTATTAAAAATAAAAACAAATAAGTTTTTTTTTAACAAAAAAACAAAGAAAATTAAATAAATAAATAATGAAATTTAAAATTAAGTGAATAAATCGTCCGATGATGGGACGTTATGGAAGTCAGAAGTAGTGATTCTTAACTGATCCCTAGGTGAGAAGAGTCGTACTAAATGTTACCAGAGTATTGGGATACTTAGTATGATTTTTCAATAATTTAAATTTTTATTAAAAATAAAATAAATAAGTTTTTAAAAGAAAATAGAAAAAAGGAAATTAATGATAAAGTCCAATAACGAGATTCTATAGAACTCATAAGTAGTGATTCTTAAGAAATCTCTAGGTGAGAAAATTATCCGAAATGCTACCAGAGTATTGGGGTACTTCGAAATAATTTTCAATACAAAAGATTTTCACTTATTTCAAATAAAAATAATAATAAAATTTTAAATGTTTCAAATTTAATACAAATAAAAAATGATTTCAAAATAAAAATAGGATTTATTTTTAAATATTAATTCAAGACTATTTTATTAAAACCAAAGGATAACACATGATTACAATGGTACCGTTTTTTAACGGGCGTCGTGGGAGTGCTAATCCTTCCCCACTCATAACCGTACTCCCGGACCCGATTTTGTTTTCGCAGACCAAAAATTGTCTTTTTAATAAAACTTAATTAATTTTGAGATTTTGTTAAAAAGATAAATATTTTAGGTGACCAATCACACCTAGTCAAAAAAGATTGGTGGCGAGTCCTATTGTTTGTTTTTAAATGTTTTTTCAAAATCGTCGAGTGCGAAATCGTTACGACAGCTTAGCGACTCCACTGGGGACGCTTTTTGAGGGTCAAGCCATTCATTAATCTTGTGTTATCCAAAATTTTAATTTAATAGTCTTGAATGATATTTAAACTTAATTCACTTTGATTTTGAAAATAATTTGGTTTGCATTTGCATTTTATGTTATTTATTTTATGTTTTATATTTGTATATACTTGTTAATAAATTGTTGGGGCATTTAGGATAGAGATAATAATTTAATTTGAGTCTGAAATGTTCCCTCATGCACACACTTATGCTTGCATTTGCATCACATGAGCTCTATACCCGAGTTCCGTCCTTCTTAGGAGGGAGTAGAGTACCTTTGCTCTTGTGAGGTAATCACCTCCGCAATGGCAATCGAAATACTCCCACTCAAATTAAATCTTACTAGTCCAGTGTGGATGACAGTAAGGTATAATTTGGGAACCTTTTGACCTTTTAGAGACCCAACCCAGTATGTAAAAGGCCTTAAGAAGCCGATCTTAGCTAGAGCCATGTCCGATTTTTGTAGAAATCACCCCGAAATTAGGACACATGAGGGAACATTTTACTACTTTTTTCATATCATAACTCTATTGATTTTTCAAATTCATGCTCTCATAAAATCAAAAGATATTTGTTTTCAAATAAAATTTCACATTTTTATAATTTTATAGAATAAAATAAAGACTTATTCGGTTTCTCTCCTTTGTCAAAAATAACATGAAAACATCCATTCATTCTTTAATAATATTTGAAAAATAACCATGATGTTTTTTTTATTTTTTTATTTTTTTTAAACTAATGCATAGACATTAAAAAGAAAGAGGAATTTTGATGAGAAAATAAAAGGTAAGTGCATTGTCACATTCTTTTAAAAATAGATTAAATAAAAAAGGAAATTAAAGAAGATAAATTATGGTGTGAAAATAAGTTTTTTTTTTAAAAAAAAAGAGAAAAAGAGAGAAAAAAAATTTATTCTTTTAAAAAAATGGGAGGAGAAATAATCAAATTCTAAAATGAAAAAAGAAAAAAAGAAAGAATTCATTGAATTTAAATGAGAAAAAATTTTGATTTTTTTATTCTTAAGTTTTGGCATAGCATATCTCATTACATTAATGCATTCACATAACATAATAAGGAAGATATTTGTCTTTTTGGAGTAAAAGAGGTCAAAGATATGGGAGATCAATTAGAAAGCTAGACTATTTTGGAGAATAATCGAGAGGAGTTTGGACGTGATATACGGGAGATGAAGGGAAAGCTAGCTAAGATAATGCAGATGCTTGAAAGTTTTGGAGAGGCTAAATTGGTTCATTCTCAAGGATCGCTGTTGTTTCCAGAATGACTACATCTTGAATCATCAGCAAGTGGAGACCAATCGACTTTTCATATAAGGAGAACGGACTGATTGATGCAAAGTCCCCGATATAAGGGAGATGGTTACAAGATTTTTTATAGGTTTGCATTCACTTCATGCATATGTGCATGATACGATTTTAATAGAAGAACAATAAGGCTAACAATAACTGTTTCCTAAAAGAAAAAGAAAAGAGAGAAGGAAAAAATATATAAAAAAAAAGAGAAAAAAAAGTTGATCAAAATAAAGGAATGGTCAAATGACAATTTTCAGTTTATAATTTCCCTTTTTTCTTTTAGTGTACAACTTGTGGTACTATGAAATAATAACAAGGTTGAATTTTCTTTTTATTTCACAATTTCCATACAATAAAAGCTTCATATTAGCATGGCAAGCATGACATCTAATTTTGGAGTTATGACAGATTTGGTGTAGATATCTTGATCATTGAAAAACTTCGGAGATAGTTTTGGACTATGGAAGAGATAGAAGTAACTCGGATGGAAAGGATGGAAAGAGCTCAACAAGAGATGAGAGAGCAATTATCACAGATGGCAGGTTTGTTGGGAAAGCTGAACAATGGAAAAATGGGAGGACTAACTACTCAAGAGGGGCATCAGTTGCGAAATGCTGAGGATTCTTTTTGTCCAATTAACAGTGGCTCACGAGAAACCCAAACATCTCAAGAGCCACGAGCAATGCCCACCGAGGGTTATGTGTGCCCTAATATGCCGTCTGCAATCGACCCTAGTCAGTTTCAAGGGCATGCAATTCCCACCATGAACCCCCTCGAACCAATTCATGTTGCCAATTTGGATAGTCACAAAGAGTAAGGGATGCCACAAGTGAAAGAAGGCTCAAGTTCCCAACAAAAGATAGAGCTTATAGAAGAAAGACTTCGGATTGTTGAAGGAAAGGATTTTCATGGATTTTTAGATGCAGCCAAATTATCTCTAGTACCTGGTGTCGTCATTCCTCCAAAGTTTAAAGTTCCAGAATTTGAGAAATATGATGGGACCACTTGTCCAAAAGCCCATATCACTATGTACTGTAGAAAAATGGCAACGCATGTGCATGATGACAAGCTGTTGATCCATGTTTTCCAAGACAGCCTTAGAGGATCTGCTGCTAGGTGGTATACACAATTGGGCAGGGGCGATATTCACTCATGGGAAGGTTTGGCAAGGGCATTCGTCGCCCAATATAAGCATATTGTGGATCTGGCTCTGGACCGTTTATCTTTGCAAACTATGGAGAAGAAAGCTACTGAAGGCTTTAGAGAATACGCCCAGAGATAGAAGAATGTTGCCACCTAGGTCCAGCCTCCCCTCACAGAAAAAGAGACTGCGACTCTGTTTCTTAGTACCCTCTAGGCACCATATTATCATAAGATGATCGGGAATGTTACGAAGAATTTTGCCGACATGGTTGCCTCTGGAGAGATGATTGAGAATGCAATTAAGAGAGGCAAGATCAAGATAGGTGACATGGCTAATAACAGACTTGAAAGGATGGAAGAAGAAGTGCAAGCTGGGACATTTGAGGGACAATTTCCTAGAAATTCCATTCCATATAATCCCTATTTGTCTCACCCATCGTACTGTCCAACCTCGAACAATGCTTCCTGTGATCCTTATCTTTATTCACCAATCCCACAGCTAGGATTTCCAACAAACTCTTGTCCTCCAACGATTTCTCATGCACCTATCTTTATGCCTAGGCCAGTAGCTTAACCTCCTCAACCATCAATAAACAACAGAAAAAGATCGAGAAGCAATCAAGGAAAAATCCCAATTCCAATCTCTGATCTTTTACCTTTCCTAGTGAAAAACCAATATTTGACCCCTTTACCTTTGAGAACAGCACCAAACCCGTTGGCCAAGAGCTATGATCCGAATAGCAGATGTGACTATCACATGGGGGCAATTGGGCATGCAACAGAAAAATGCAGACAGTTGAAGGAAAGGATTGAAGAGCTCATCAATGGTGGAATTTTAACTCGAGAACTTATGGAACAGTGGAAGTCCACTTTGGTGTAAAATCATGGTATTTTGGCAAATCAATCTGGAGGAAAACGAAGATTTTAAGATTTTGAAGCCTGTATTTTGTTGGAAAAATGCTTGTCATTTTCGTTGGCCTAGGTGACAATTGTATGAGCACAACTTTTTACATAATTTATTTTCCAGTGGCCTATAACAAGAATGTTTCTTTTCTTCACAATAATGATAAAATGATTATAAGAAAATCGGTGATTACTGTCAAAGATGAATGTTGTAAATCATTCTCGGATCATGTCTCAGCAAAACCTAAGTTACTCGGGAGCCAAAAGGCTAAATTGGGTTATAAATTTTTGAAAGTTCGATTTTGTTTTCAATTTGACCATGATAAGGCTTTACTGTTAATGATTTTCAAGAAATAATCGATTTGCAAAACTTTTTGAGAATTTTTTGGAAATCAATGACAGTCTCAAAGATTCTGGATAATGGCGGTCAAATATGTGGCAAGATCATTTTGAAACAACTTTCCACCTACATTCTTGTACAAATCCCAAATTCTTCAATCCTGTATTCCCTAGATGCCTTTTGCCCACGTTTTGGGGCAAGATAAAAAAAAGAGATAAAGAAAAAAAAGAGAACCAAAGTCGAGGATTTTTCCATCAATGTCCATCTGCGTAATACCTCGAGCTGTGCATCACCTGTTTCCTTAAATGAAGATGTGGTGTGTGAGGTCAAGTTCTATCATATTAAAATGGTACATTACAAGAAAATTTTGTTCAAAAAAAAAGAAAAGAAAAAAAGAAAGAAAAAAGAAAAAGAAAAAATGAAATTGATCGTGACACCATGCAAACATGATATTCAGATGATTTCAAAGCCAAAAGAAAAACTTATCCTAAGGATTGCTTTTCAATAGAAGTATCTTAATTTGAGATGATGAATGGCCATCTTTCACATCCCATTCACAAGCATAAACATTATCCTGTTGCTACCCTTTTTGAGCCTGATAGTTTCTTTCAAAATAAACCTCCTCCAAGGATCACCCTCCACACTGAGGGGGCATGTGCAGAAAGTATCTTTTCAAAGAAAATAAATGATTAAGCTTTTGTTTTCGATCAAATAAGATTTACTATGTTTTGGAAATCTTGGATAGGAATCAATAAAAAAAAGAAAAAAGAAAGAGAAAGGAGGAAGGATACATGTGAAAGTACACAGAGAAAGATGCTTCAAAAGATGAATAGGATTTTGAAAAAAAAAAGAGGAAGAAAGAAAGAAAAGAAGAAGAAGAAGAAATACATGGAAAAGTAAAAAGAGAAAAAGTTCTTCTAAGTATGTAAATGCTAGATGTCTATATGAGAAGAAATGATCCTTGGATTGATCACTTTCAAATACATTTTTGGGCCTATTTATCCTTTCTTTCAGAACCTTGAACCATGGCCTACATTACGTACTTAAAAGTCCATTTTGATCAAGTATAGATGCTTGTATCGAAGAGCTCTTCTTTGGAAGATTCTCCCAATTCTTTGGTTTGAATGAAATTTGAATTCTTGAACGCATGGTGGAACAATCAATCAATCAAAAAGAGAGAAAAGAAAAGAAAACAAAAGAAAGAATGAAGCTCTAGGGTGAAAACCCGAAAAGGGCAGTCTAGAGCAAACAATGAACTTTTCATGCAACCAAGTCAAGCAGTGACATGAATTGAAAATGTGGAAAAAGAATTAACAAGCCTTGAGAGATCCTCGAAATATCCAAAGATTTTGATGTCATTTGATTGCTGACATTTTTTGAAAAAGTTTGAACCTTCCTTCTTGTAAATACTCTTCCTAAGTAGGAAAGATGTCAGTCATTCATGCCCGATCTTGGCATTTGTAGAACGTCATTATTTGAGAATTTGAGAGATTGTCAAACCAAATTGAAAATTTTTGTTTCTGTTCTCATTCAAAATTTTGTTCAAAAAAAAAGGGAAGAAAAGCGATGGTATTTTAAGAAAATCATTTTGAATCAAGAGGGGAACCTTTGGTTTTTTTTGTAT